>JBAMAX010003056.1:0-678111 GCA_037043745.1 Chymomyza amoena
TCCATTATTGTCTGTTTGCCTTTAAATTCTTTCAAACTAGACAACTTAATGAAATCCCACTACTTAACTTGTGTTTATTAATATATTGTTTTGATATAAAATGCTACGCCAAAGTACTTCCCCAATAGAGCTATTTAGCAGATGGTAAACAATATATTTCTACTGCTATCTCTGCACTAGATATGGACATAGTTAAGTGGTTCCCAAATTTTTACGATTGTGCTTTTGCTTTAATCAAATTCCACGTTGCACAGTGGGAGAAATTATTAGAAATAGTAATAAAAAAAACCTTACCGGTAGACTTGATGGCGCTTGACAACGAAAGATTTTGGATGTATCGCAATTTAACAAAATCGTAAACACGCTGCCATTTGCATAAATTTTTTTAAGCGACGATTGTGAAGAACTCCGCCGAGATATTTCAAAGTAGATAGATTCGTTTTTGGTACGATTTTAGTAAATGCAACATCCTAAGACATTGTCTAAAATTCAAGACAATAAATCTTTTCGTGTCTTGTCGGCATGGATTGATAAAATATATAAATGGCGAAGCTTTGAGTTAGGGACAAATATCGTTATACAAACATTAATTTCGGAGATAAAAAAGATTTAATGACAGAATTTTGTTTTGCAAGCCGTTCAATGCTCAACTTAGTTTCAAAGATTATTTACTTCGTATGGAGCAGCGCGAAATCGAACACAACGCACAAAAAATTGGAAAGGAACTTACGAAAAACTACTAAGTATAAGAAATCACTTTAATAGACGAACCTGAATTGAAAAAAAATTTTATGAAAAATTGTAACGCGTTAAGAAAAGAAAATATGGCAAAAGTTAAAAGAAAAGCTTTAAAATAGATTAGATAAATCACGATAAAATAAAAAGATTTTGATAATCTTTATGGAACATTTAAAAAAAATATATATCGATTTTTAAATTAAATTTAAAGATCGAGTTGAAGCATATAATTTTAACTCTAAGTTAGATCTAAATAAATGAATAAAAAAAATTTAAGATATTAAAAAAATGCAAATAAATCGGGCCAAAAATAGAAAAGAAAATTTTTCGAATTTTTATTAAATATTACAAAGTAGTTTAAAAGGGATTACGTGGGGAAAAAATATTTTCGAAATCTTCACAAAAAATTAAAAAAATTATATTAAAAAAATGTAGCTAAGCCGCGTTAGGAAAAGAAAGGAAACAGCTTAAACTAAATTTAAAAAAAATCATCATCATAAATCACGTCTTTAGAAAAAAATGTAATCTATAATTGAATCGGTCATTTCAAAAACCTCATAAGTCCCTAAATTAGAATTTTCAGGAATCAATAAAAACTGTTTCATACACAAACAAATGAGTTTTATTGGACTTTTTTATGCTTAATTTAGTATTTGAGTGATATAATTTTTAAATTGTGAATAACCTTAACAGTTTATTAATGAAAATAATGAAAAAAACCCGAAAAACTATTTGGGACTTATGTTGTTTTAGCAAGAAATAGGATTAGTGGTATAATTTTTAACCAAAACAACTATTAAGGCTATTTAAAATTTAAATTTTCTATCACTCAAATACTAAATTAAGCATAAATAAGTCCATTAAAACTCTAGAATAATAATAAATTATTATTATAATTTAAAATTACTGCAAGGTAGACACATGTTTGCACTTAAAATGTTTTTTCTTCATTAGTTGCAGAGCATGTCTTAGTTGCCGTTCTAGTGAGCTGTGGTCCGAGGGATTTTATATTGCCGACTGAATTTGTATTACTTCTGTAAAACATTTTTATTATTATTTATAATTTTTTTTTAATTCGTAATGAATAGTATGCTTACCTTATAAAATGCCATTCAAGTGAAATGGCCTAGGAACTTTTTACCATGAGTCCCAAATATGTTAAACTCCATTACGTCTTTGTGCAAGATGTCACACAAATTTCGAAGCACGGAATGACGGAGCTGATTCCTCATAGCCATATACATAACAAAAAACAATTTTTGTGTAAATGTATGTATGTATTTATGTATACTTAAACAACCAAAAATCAAATTATTGCAATTTTTACTTACCTAAGTTGATATGCGGCTGTGAGCAGAATTTAACTGCAGATACAAAATTTTGTTATAAATATTACTTACAACATTATTTATGCACATCCAATACAATTATATACATACATATATACATACATATGTATTTACATATGTTTGCATAAACATAAATAGCAAATAACTTACCTTGTGTTTTGGCAATTTTTCTTTTATTATATTTAAATAATTGTTTTTCTATTACCGCACTGATTTGCTTTTTAAATTGTTATTTATTTCAATTATTAAAACAATTGAAATTCAATATAGTATTTACAACCGATCGCACTGATTTGCACTTTGTACTGACGCCTAATTTTTGCAGTAGCTTCTTTTGCCTTTTATTCCTTTGTTGTTTTTATGCATACTCAAAATTCCTCGCCGAAAAATAACAACAACCCACCCCTAAAAAATTCTGGTTTGTTGTTGTTGCTTTAAAAAAATGCAAAAAACGAGAGAACAGCTCGCTCAATTGAGCGAACACAAATTTGAGAGCGTAAGCCGTGAGCGAAGCGCGATCTCGTTTACCGCATTTTCCTATACCACAACAGTTCTTATTTGAACCATATAAGAACTAGTAACGTTTAGAGTAAGGATTTTAAATTGCGTTTAAAGGACAGTTTGAGTATGAGCAGTCTTAATTTTATTGCGGCGCTTTTGTCGCTACACAAGTGAAGGCGTGCTGTTGTTATTGTCAAATAGATGATATTAGAGTTTTTTTATTCAAAAACAAGAATTCCCAGATTTTTTTTTTATTTTCAAGTATTGAATCCATAATAGGATGTAGGAAAAGCCAACAAAAAAAAACGAATGATTGCAAATGAGCACAGACATTTCCAAGGAAAGTGGAAATTTGATTATTTTTTCACTTTCGTCAAAGATGAAGCTGTCTGCTTTATATGCTCAGAGACTGTGTCGACTTTAAATTAATATAACATAAAAAGACATTACGATGCAACACATGAGCAACAATAAACAACTTAACAGGACAACTCCGGATAGAATGGTTTAATGAAATGGAGAAAAACTTGGGAAAACAACAGTTTATTTCTGTTGTCAGTCAAATACTGGCAAGAAAAGTGAAACCCTTTGCGTATGGAGAGATGATAATTGAATGTCTGACTGCAGAAGTAGCATTTCCTGATAAAATAAATACTATTACAAACATTAGTTTATCAAGATTTACCATTGCCAGAAGAATTGAAGACTTGTCCGAGAACATAGCAACAACGCTTACGTACTTGACGAAAGTTGTGATATTAGCGATACAGCACAACTGGCCATATTTTTACGTGGTATTGTCACCAAACTTATTATAATATTACCAAAGAATTGTGTTCACTGATTCCAATGCAAGGCACTACAGACGGCAAAAACCTGTACGAAGAACTAAAGACTGTGATGGAAAATTTTTAAATTTTATTAAAAAAGTTTATTGGTATATCGACAGATGGAGCAGGAGCAATGTCAAGCATGGAGGTAGGAGTATCAGAAAGGCTATTTCAAGATATTAAGAAGGTCACAGGAAGGGAAATATTTGTTAAACATTGCATAATTCACCAGGGAAATTTGTGTGCGAAAAGATTGAGTTTGCCACATGTCACAGTACCAATAATTACACTAATTAATTTTATAAGGTCGTGCGCCTTAAATCATCGTGAATTTAAACAATTCCTCAAAGAATTAGAAACTGAATACGGCGACATGGTTTTTAATACCGAAGTACGCTGGCTTAGTAGAGGTGCAATGTTGAAAAGAGTATGCATACAGCTTATAAAGCGAAATACAATTGTTCTTGGATATAAAGGGATGTGCCTTTACTCATTTGGGCAATAAAGAATCTCAACGATCTTAATGTGGAGCTTTAAGGTAAAGGAGAGTTTATTCACAATTTATATGATAAAATTTAGGGCTTTGAGCGCAAATGAAAATTGTGGAAACAGCATCTTTTGCAGAATAATGTGTCTCACTTTCCAAATTAAGAAAATTACTACTTCTCAAAAATACACACAATTAATAAAGACCTTTTTTTCAACGAACTTCAATTACGATTCCAAATGTTCGAAGTTTCCTTAAAAATGTTTTAGTTGGCGCCTAATGCAGCCAATTTATAAATTTAAAGTAAAATAATTAGACAAAAAAGAAATTAAATTGAATTGTATGAATTAACGTAAGAATTCAAGCATAAAATAGCTGAATGCTATAACTATTGTAAAGTTATATTGATACTAACTACATTTTAGTATTAAATTTACTTAGTATTATATTAATAAGCTTAATCAATGTGTAGCTTAGGCAATATCGACATCGATATAACATTATTGTCAACTTTTGAAGTAAGCCGACTGCCGGCAACAGAAATAAAAATTCCTTTCCGATTTTGTTAGGCATAGAAAACAGTCGTGTTTTTTGCTGAGATTTCTGTTCCGGCCTTACCTCTACGATTTGCGGGAACATTTGGCGCCCGAGCAGGGACTTTTTGGATAAAGTTCATTATCCGGCTGTTTTTTATTGGAGCTAAGCACATTGTTATAAATTCTACCTGGAAACTGCGTTAAATCGTGGCGAGCTGGTCTGCTGCAGCATCTCTGGAATCAAACTGTGAGTCATAATCTGCGTTATTAAATCAGTATTTCTTGCACGGCATTGCGTCCAAGTTTGATGTGTGTGAATTTAAAGTGCTTAAATAAATCTCTTTTAAACAAAATAACTCCAATTTATATAATGGTACATTGGCTGTAGGCGCATTAGTACAAAAGTGTATGCTGGTTGAGGTTAGCTCACTTTTTCCCATACAACCGTACATATCTTCGTCTTTATGCAAGTTATAGTGTTGGGTCGTTCATGAACGAACGAACGAAAAAGAACTATTCACTTAAAAGAACGAACTGAATAAGTTCAACAACATCGTTCTTTTCGAGTCACTCGTTCATTGTTCGTTCTTATTCAGTCGTTCGTTCTTATTCAGTCGTTCGTTCTTATTCAGTCGTTCGTTCTTATTCGTTCGTTCTTATTCAGTCGTTCGTTCTTATTCAGTCGTTCGTTCTTATATTATTCTCCTACTGTTGGTCGTTCTTATATCGGTCTTCTACTGTTGTTAGTTCTTATATCGGTCTTCTACTGTTGTTCGTTCTTATATTATTCTTCTTCTGTTGGTCGTTCTTATATAGGTCTTCTACTGTTGGTCGTTCTTATATTATTTTTATACAGCTGTTCTTTGACTTTGCTTCTGTTTGGTCTGTTTTTCTTAGTATGGCCACATTTTTCATCGATCTCTTTTTTTATTAGTAGGGCAACTCCATTACTGTATTTATTCCGCGCAAATGCAAAAATTCGCTTTGGCATTGTATTGATGTTTTAAATATATTATAAGTATAAAATGTCCCTGAAGCGAAAATACAGCACATTGTGGATCCACTTTGATGCATTGGAGGATGAAAACAAGGCAAAATGTAAGTTTTGCAAATCTGTATAAATGTAAACAATTTTTTAATTTTAACAATAAAAAAACAAATAAAAAAATTTAAATAAAAAAAAAAAAAATAAACCATGTTTTTTTAGACAATATAATTCATATAGTATGATTAAGAAAGAAAAACCGGCATAAAAACGAACGACTGAACGAAAAGAACGACTTCGTTCACTGAAAAAAATGAACGATTGAACTTGTTCAGTGAAATGAACTAGGTTTACCAACTCTAGCAAGCTATGCTAGCACGTGTGCTAATTATCTAGCGCACTTTGCCTATACAGCCGTACTTATTGTCGTGTAAGGTGTAACATACACACATACATACAAATTGCAACCTATATGCAAATTACAGCAGACAATTTTTGTGGCTATCTTTTATTCTTCATTGACTTAGTAGCTGCAAATTGTTATTGTACTATTGCTGATAACACTAGTCGACGATGAAAAATCTCCAGAGATGAGACTTATATTTTATGTTAGGGCAATGTTTCAGCATTCAAAATCCGAATTTTTTATTATCCTCTTATACCCTGTTTTTTTTCTGGGACTATTTTAGTGAAAAAGGATCTTTTCCAAAAAACGGTTTCACATATAGATGTCATAAAATCTGTACTGATTAGAATTTTTAAAAAAATTAATTATAAAGAAAAAATACTGTATTTATTTGGGAAAATCATAATTTTTCGTGTACTCTTCATGATGGATTCAGCTTGTGTGTTCAATGAGCAGCTCGAATTCTTCAAAAAGTTGATTATTTAAAAGCTACTAACATCTACTTTCAAAACAAAAATTTAATCATAGAAGAGTGAACCACTTTTCAAAGGTTAAATGCAGTTAAAAGGGACGAAAAACAAAATTGCCAAAAAAAAATTTTGTTTTCTAATTTTACTAAAAATGCAATAAGTCGGTCATCATTTATCATAAAAAGATAAAATTATATAGAAATCGCATCTACCTTTCATGACAATAACCTAAAATAACAAAATTTTCAGGTGTCAGAGACTTTTTCTAAAATAAATGGCTTTTTTTGTAGAAAAAAGTCACCAAAATGCTGTTTTTTTTGGCATTTCGGGCACACAGTTTCGGCTGTAGTTTTTTCTTTAGACAACCGATTTTTATGATTTGGGACATTATGGAAAAGTACTCTATTCTACTTTTGGAAAAAAATTTTTAAAAAATTCTAATCGCAGTACAGATTTTATGACATCATATGTTAAACCGTTTTTTTGAAAAGGTCCTTTTTCACTAAAATAGTCCTAGAAAAAAAAACAGGGTATAAGAGGATAATAAAAATACGGATTTTGAATGCTGAAACATTGCCCTAACATAAAATATAAGTCTCATCTCTGGAGAAAAAAAAGTGTGAAATTTGTCGACTAGTGTAAATAGATATTGTTTACGAAAATAACTACAACGAACAAACATAAAGCTGCATTAAATACAGCATTAAAATAAATAAAACAGCTGATCATATAATATCTTGTGTTATTAAAGTTGCTTAGATATAAAACTTTAAATGAAATCAGCGCATTATACAAAAAACAATCAAAAGTATGGCTCCGAAAAAGGGTACAAAGATATGGAGTTTTATACTTCGCGTGAAAGTTTAATAAATTTTTTAAGACGAAATATTATATCATATTATATATTATACAATTGTGTAGTGTTCAAAATGAAATTGAATTGCAAAGTGACGATGGTACTGAGTTTGAAACCCGTGCAACCATTGAAGATTGTGAGGAGGCGTTTTGCCTCCTCACAACATTGTTCTGAAATTGCCAAGAGGGCAATAGCAAAACTGCTTGGTGAGAGTAACGGTGAAAGCGCTCTCAGTCTCACCAACACTAGGTCAAGTATAGCGTCTCTAAGCTTGGCGCTATAATTATTGTTTGGTATTAGTGCGTAGGTTAATGGTATTAGTTTATAGGTGTAAGTGGAGAGTAGGTGATAGGGATAGTTTTAGGTACGGCGACTTTCTTATTATTAGAATAGTTATGTAGATAAGCAGAGCACCGTTTAGGATATATTAGTATAGTTTTGGGCGGGAATTCCAGGATTTGGCGGCGATCGAGTCCCTATATAAGGCGGATCAACAGCGTAATCTGGACAGAATAATCAGTGAAATAAGAGCAGAACAGTCAGTGATATAATAAAGAGACAGTCAAGTGAAGTTAAAGTCAGTGCCGCAATTCAAAGGCGTTTTCGGGTAATCCAAGTAAAACAGACAGTCGCAAAGGACGGAAAATAAGTGATAATTAATTAGTAGCGCACCGGGTGAGACCGTGTCGGAGTTGATACGTTTTTCGTGAACGAGCCACGCCAAGATCTCTGCTACCAGGATTTTATATCTGGGTGAGCATATCGCCGTAAAAGGGCGGATTAACGTAGAATTTGGTAAATTACAAATTGTTAGCTAGTGTTTTGTGATACTTGACCGCAAAAAGGCGGATAATATAATTTTAAATCACAAAGTAAATTGTGTATTATTTAAAATATTGAAAGTTTCAGCAAAATATAAATTTTTTTTTGTGACATCTACCCTGGGCATAGCTGAGCTATCCCAGCCGTTGTTCTGGACAAACCAGAGGTCGTTATAAGATATGAACTGTAAAATTAAAGCCAAAATCTTAAGTTGCTTGGCACATAGAGGTCGTAGAGCTTCAAGTATCCATGAAACTGCGGCAAATGCTTCAATACTTAATACGTCGAACTTTGCACGTGCATCAAAATTACCAAATTTAAAATTACCAGAGTTTTCAGGTAAACTTACTGAATGGACTAGCTGGTATAATACATTCGTCACATTGGTAGATTCTGATAGTGACGTGGGTGAACTATCAAAATTCATTCATTTAAGGTCGTGTCACTTAGTACGATTAAGTGCTTAGAATTGTCAGCAGTAAATTATAGAAAATCTTTACAACTGCTTAAAGATCGATTTGAAAATAAAGCAATTATTCTTCAGTCTCATATAACCGAATTGTTTAGTCTTCGAAAACTAAACTCCTCAGAGACAGACTCATTAAGGGTTTTAGTAGATACAGTAAACTCTCAACTTGAGGCACTTAAGTCCTTGGGTAATGGCAAAGATATTTTAGATGCTTTTGTTTTTCACCTGATCCGTAGTAAGCTAGATAGCGACACATTAGACAAGTGGGAAAATGCTTATGATTGTTCTAAGCTGCCTTCTTGGGATTTACTGTCTCAATTTCTTATTATCAGAGGAATCAACCTAGCTAACAGAGAGGTTAGACAAGAGACTGCAACCCGTCATATTACTTAAAAACAATTCAAAAAGATCTGTTTTGTCAGCGGCTGTGGCAAATACTGGCGGCAATTCATGTTTTAGCTGCTCTGGTGCACATCAATTAAATGTGTGTCCGAAATTCAAAGCGTTTTCTCCAATGCAAAGATATCATGAGGTAAAAAGACATGGCTTATGTGTGCTATGCTTTAGCAAGCGTCTTTCAACAAAGGATTGAGACGCTCAACATTGCTCCACTTGTAATATGTTAAACGTCATCATGAAATGTAGCGGGATAACTGTTCCTTTCCATCTGGTTCTCGGGGGAAATACCTAGATCCATTAACGTGCTTTGGGCAAGTTCGGAGGCCTGGAGTACATTGACGTATAATTATTTATTTTATTAAAGGTAGCAATCCTACCAACGAACTAGGATGCTTCGGCCCAATCAGCCGTCGCGTCTGAAATTCAACTGATTCGAGTATCTACAAGAATACAAGCCTCGGAACGGAATGCAAATACGATGACGAAACTTTGCAATGTTAAACGGACAATGGAATGTGCGCACGCTTTTTATACCCTGTACCGTATGGTACCAAGGGTATATTAAGTTTGTGCAAACCGAAAATGTATGTAACATATAGAAGGAGACGTCGGAGACACCCCAAAGTTACCTAAAATATGATCAGGGTGAATAGAGAAGTCGATATACCCATGTCCGTCTGTCCGTCTGTCCGTCTGTCCGTCCGTGTGAACGCCTAGATCTCAGAGATGGTAAGAGCTAGAGTTACCAAACTTTCACATTAGATCCCATATTATTCCATAGGAGGCAAGTTTATTTAATTTTTTTGATATCGGGGATAAATTATATAGCTCCCATGGGGGTGTTTGAGACGACCTCGACAAAAAAAAAAGCGTTTTAGATGAATAATTCGTTTGTTAATGAAGATATCGTAACCAAATTTGGTATTCGAAAGTTTTTTATAGTTCCCAATCACTGTACCAAATTTGATCGAAATCGGTTGACTATATCATATAGCTCCCATAGGACCGATCGGCCAAAATAACTTTTTTAAAGAAAAATTCGCTATATTTAGTTTTTTAATAAAGATATCCTAGCCAGCTTGGCGTTTGGAAATTTTAGACCACTTAAGCAATGTGCCAAATTTGAACAAAATCGGTTGACTATATCATATAGCTCCCATAGGTCCGATCTTCCAAAAAATCGATTTTTTAACAAAATTTGTTGTGTTTCGTTTGTTTGTTAAGATATTGGGACCAAATTTGGCATTCGTGAGTATTTTATAGTTCCTAAGCACTGTACCAAATTTAATCCAAATCGTTTTACTAGATCATATAGCTCCCATAGGACCAATCGGTCCAAAAACACGTTTTTTATACAAAATTCGATGTGTTTTGTTTGTTTGTAAAGATATTTGAAATAAATTTGGCATTCATATCTTTTTTAAGGTATTTAAGCACTGTGTCAAATTTTATTGAAATCGGTTGACTATATCATATAGCTCCCATAAGAACGATCGGTCAAAAAAAATTTTTGCTTAAAAATTCTTCTGTTTTTGGTTTTTTGTGAAGAAATCGGACTTTATTACAAGCTAGTGGTACAGGGTATCCTAAAGTCGTCCGCGCCCGACTTTACGTCCGCCATTTTTAAAGCTGGGAAATTTGCTCAGCTATCTGCTAATTGCGAAAGACTCAAAATTGACTTGATGGGTGTAAGTGAAGTTCGGTGGAACGGCAGCGGTGAAGTAGGCAATAATAGAGGAGGCAAATTTTTGTTCTCCGGAATGCCAGACGATGACGATGCACATATTAGAGGCGTCGGTATATACCTTAGCAAACGTCTTAAAAATACACTGATGTCTTGGAAAGCTGTATCTGAGCGTATTATTTCTGTACGTCTCAGAGCCAAAAACCAAAATGTTACGGTAGTACAATGTTATGCACCTACGGAAGATGCTGAAAATGTAGAAAAAGATCGATTTTACAGCATCCTTGAGCATACACTACAAAGTGTAAACAAGAAGGACATCATAATCTTAATGGGAGACTTCAATGCACAAATCGGTTCCAAAAATTTAGGTTTTGAGCAAATTATGGGAACCCATGCGTTAGGCACCTGTAACGAAAATGGCGAGCTCTTTTTAGAGCTTTGTCTGAATAACGATTTAAAAATTGGCGGCTCAATGTTTCCCCATAAGAGAAATCACAAAATCACTTGGCAATCGCCAAATGGTTTCACAACAACACAAATAGACCACATATGTGTATCTCGTAAATTGGCTAATTCGTTACACGATGTTCGGAATAAACGTAGCGCAGAAATTGGAAGCGACCATTACTTAGTGATAGCTGAAATTTGCTTACGGTGGTGCCCAAAAAATCGCCGGCAGAATACCCGTCGGCGCAAATTCGATTTAGCAAAACTTCAGTGTGATACCACCAAGGCATCTTTTGAACATCAAATAGCTTCCACCTCAACCGCCAACACTGGCAGTATTGATGCATTATGGGAGGACTTGAAAAATACCATAAACGACACGTGCATAGAAGTATTAGGATACGCGAGAACAGAGAAAAAGGAATGGCTATCTCAATTATTTTGGGATCTGATTGAATTAAGAAGCCAAACTAAAGCAAGAATATTAGGGGCAGCTAGCGAAACCCGCAAAGTCGAATTGCAAAGTGAATTCAGACGCCTTTCTAGGATGATAAAATATCAAGCGAAACGCGATAAACAGAGCTTCTACGAGAAATTAGGGGCAGCGGCTCAGGTTGCTGCTGATAAAGGTGACCTTAAAGAACTATTTAAACTGAGTCGTGATATAGCCGGTAACAAAAATCTCAGCGCAATGCCTGTTGAAGATGAGAATGGTTGTCTGGTAACAAATGCAGACGAACAGATGGCAGTATGGAAGAGATATTTTGATAGAACGCTTAACATAATTCACGATGAAGACAATGTCGAGCTGCTACACATTAGACGGCGCAATCCCAACAGATCTATTGACTGCAGGCCACCTAGTGTCGAAGAAATACGTTGCGGCGCTTCTATCGCTAAAATTGGGTAAATCAGCAGGAATCGACAACCTTCCAGCTGAAGTATTTAAGGCAATCCCGGAAACAATGTCTCTAAAGCTGCATCACTTATTCGTTGAGGTGTGGAGCACCGAGCATATGCCGACAGAGTGGAAAGAAGCTGTCATCGTTAAAGTCCCAAAAAAGGGAGACAGGAAAAAATGCTCTAATTGGAGAGGCATATCGCTGTTGCCGACAATCAACAAAATTTTCATAAAAATAATTTTGAATCGTATCGCTGAGCCACTGAACAGTTTAATTCGACGAAATCAAGCCGGGTTTCGTGCTGGTCAATCCTGCCTGGACCACATAAATACAATACGAATAATTATTGAGCAATCGTTAGAGCTTAACTCCACCTTGCATCTCACCTTCATCGATTTTGAAAAGGCTTTCGATGCTCTTAAACGTGAATTTGTGTGGAATGCTCTTGAAACTAGAGGCATACCGTCAAAGATTGTTAATATAATTAAAGACAGTTATGATGGTGCTACATGTCGGGTGTTACACAATGGCCACTAAGTGACCCATTCGCATCATCCAGTGGCGTGAGACAGGGGTGTGCTCTTTCCCCGCTTCTGTTCATAACGGCATTGGATGTGGTATTCGAAACCCTGGATACTGAAAGATTTGGTATCAATTGGGGAATAAGAGATAAGTTATCCGACCTATTGTACGCCGACGACGTGGTTTTCATGACGAACACGCACGCGAATATGCAAGCACAAATTACTAATGTAGCGGTAGAATGCACTAAAGTTGGTCTAAAGATTAATACCGCTAAGACAAAATCTATGCGCATCAATGCCAGAAATGATGCCCTAATAGTAATAAACGATACGAATATTGAAAACGTAGAAAAATTTGAATATTTAGGCAGCGTAATAACAACAGATGGGGGCACTAAAGAAGATGTAGCCAACAGGCTACGTAAAGCAAGATGTGCATTCGCTAGCCTTAAAAACATTTGGCGTTCGAAAACCATACATTTGATGATCAAATTAACAATATTTAACGCTTGCGTAAAAAGTGTGCTTTTGTACGGATCTGAATCGTGGTTTTTTACTACCGCAATTACACAAAAGCTGCAAACATACGTGAACAGATGTCTCCGGCAGATACTAAGAATCTGGTGGCCAAGGACGATTCGTAACGAACGGTTGTGGGAAATAACTAAACAACAGCCGATCGACAAACAAATATTGAGGCGAAAATATGGTTGGCTTGGACCAGGGTTGCCAGTATTGGCTATTTATAGCCAAAGTGGCTATATTTGATCAGCTGTGGCTAGAAAAAATATCATTCTTGGCTATGGCTATTTTAATGGCTATTTTCTCAAAATCTTGGCTACTTTTTGGCTATTATTCTGATTTCCCACGCGTTTCGTCACTTATCAACTCTCTTCGCATATATACAAAAATATACATATAATATATATATAAAATATAAATATATAATATATGTTTTAGTTCGTACTGTAGACGGAGATTTTAAGCAGAGTCTAAGCAGTTTATAAGCAAAGATTTATTGTACTTCTAAGCACAGATATTTAAACAGAGATTAGTGAAGATAATTTAGCTCTGTTAATTATAAGATTCTTTGCGATCCATGTTCCTTGAGGTTGTGACTTGACCAATAAAAAAATTAGAGCACTGAATTTTTTAGTCGTATTCCCAAAATTAAAGTAATTACCCAATCCCAAAATTAAAATAATTACCACCAATAACTACGCAAAACATAATTACTAACAAGTATGTATGTAAAAAATGTTATTACATAACTTAATATCCACAGTATTGCGTAAAAAGTACTCAACTATCAAAAAAGGGTTAGAAAATAAATATGAGAGTTAATTTTCGATTCATAATTTGGCTATTTACTTTTAGCTATTTTATATAGGAAGTTGGCTACTTTTGGCTATATTCCGTCCGCCAGATGGCTATACTGCCGTAACATTTACTGGCAACCCTGGCTTGGACACACCCTACGTAAACCTATCGACGAAATGGCGCATAGAGTACTAGAATGCAACCCCCAGGGCAGAAGAAACCGCGGACGTCCAAAAAGCACATGGCGAAGGTCAATTAGGAGTGAGACGAGCAAATCTGTCAGCGAACTTCGAGCAATAGCGCGAAATAGAGATAGTTGGAAAATTTTTGTAGATAGACTAAGTTCTTAAATTTATATATTTTTTTTAGAACATATCAAAATAATAATAATATGAAATGTTGCATAGAGAAGTCGTTAATACAGGATTATGCAATAACTCAACTAAATCTATCTAAGTTGATCAAGGTACGCTACATAGTACACCTTTAGCAAATCAGTCGTCAAGTCTTTTAGCCACAGCAGAAGTGCTTGTTAAGGGCTCGGATGGAAACTTCTATCAATATAGATGTGTTCTTGACTCAGGGAGTCAACTTAATTTCGTGTCAGCAAGATTGGCGTCCCAATTGGGGTTACAGATAAGAAATGAAAGATGGCGTCTTAGTGGAATAGGTAATTTGAAATTACTAATTTCAAATCGGAAATGCTAGGTGAGGTCGAAGCTACATTTAAATCAAGAGTAACAAGCTTTATGACTACTGATAAATTTGGTATATTGCCAGAAATTACGGCCTAAAATCCTTCAACTACTGCTGTTGCAACCGATTTTAATATACCAAGAAAAATAAAGCTTGCAGACCCATCGTATGACTCCGCTGACCCGATTGATATGTTGCTTGGAGTTACTTTATTCTTTAATCTTATAGTAGCTGGTCAAATTAGGTTAGGCCTTAAACGTCCATGGCTTCAGAAAACTCTACTGGGCTGGATAATAGTTGGTGAATGTTTGCCAACAGAAAGAGTATCATTAATGGCAAATCAATTTGAGCAAAAGCATCCCAATACGGATAATGATAAGGAGTTACATAACTTAGTACAAAAGTTTTGGGCATGTGAGGAGATTTCACAGTATATAAGTACACAGAAGCTGAACGACAATGCGAGCAAATGGTTATCGCAGCTTTTAAGCGAACGCCTAGCAATCGTTTTGTAGTCAGCCTTCCCTTTAAAACTCCTAAAATAGATTTGGAAGCAACTTATGATATAGCTCTTAAAAGATTTTTAAATTTAGAGCGAAAATTAAATCGCTGTCCATCGCTTACAGTTATACGGACATTTAGAAGAATTGAATGCTACTCAGAGCGCTGAAGTTAAATATTTTATGCCGCATCATCCGGTAATACGGCCGGAGAATCTAACAACGAAACTTCGCGTAGTTTTTGACGCCTCATGTAAATCGAGAAATGGAGTATCGCTCAATGACACCATGCTTGTTGGCCCAACTTTACAGCCAGACCTTCTTGATACGCTGATTAGACTTCGTTTCTATAAATATGCATTAACTGCAGATATTTCAAAAATGTATCGGCAAATTCTAGTTAGCGATGCCGACTGCAATTACCAATGTATTTTATTTCGACCAAATAATTCTGAGTCAATTAAAGTCCTACGTCTTAAAACTGTTACGTATGGTACAAGCTCAGCTCCGTATTTGGCGGTTCGCTGTTTGTGCTATTTAGCCTAAAACCATGCAGATCAATATCCTCTAACAGAAGAGGTATGATCCGAGTTGGCACAATTATTTGATCCGTTAGGGTTAGGAAAAATATTTATGCAAGAGCTGTGGTTATTGAACCAAGAATGGGATGCAGAGTTACCTTTAAGCTATGCTGCTCAGTGGGAAAAATATAGAAAGGAATTAACTCTAGTAAAAGAATGCTCTCTGCCTCGGTCGGTAGTCCCTATGGAAAATTCAGTCAATACACTAGAGCTTTGTGGGTTATCAGACGCATCTTGTAGGGCTTATGGAGCCGTAATATACGCTCGAGTGATTTGTAATGAAGGAACTATTACCGTACGGCTTGTGACGGCTAAGTCTAAAGTAGCTCCAGTAAGAGTTACCTCACTGCCACGTTTAGAGTTGCAAGGAGCATGTCTGTTGGCACGACTTATAGCAAAAGTTATTTCATGCATCCATATAAAAGTCTCACAGACACGATATTTTACTAATTTACCAATCGTTCTCAATTGGATATCCTCTCATGCAAGCCATCCAAGAACTAAGCAATATAGCCAATTGGTTCAAAGTTGAATCTAAACTTAACCCAACAGACATTGTGTCCAGAGGATTATGTACAACGGAATTAAAAAATTCATGCCTTTGGTTGAATGGTGCCAGTGGTCAACAATGAGTTGGCAAGGCTCTGAAAATTTGCCAGAGCAACGTAATTCAAAATTAAGCTTAATTGCAAATAATTCTTTATCATAATTTACGGATATAATTGGCCAATGTAAATTCTCGAATGACTTTTTAAAACTTTAAAGAGTATTAGCTATATATATCGTTGGCGTAGCTCTTTATTAAAAATTAATTTAAAATCCACAAATGCTTTAGCGGTAGCTGAACTCAAAGGTGGTTTACGTTATATTATTTTTAATTTGGAAAATTTAAAATTCCCGCAGGAAATTATTAAACTTAATGCTGGGTCAGAAATTAAAACTGCAAAGATTCAAATATTGAATCCATTTATAGATCAGGAGCATAGTGTTCCAATTATTCGTGTAGGTGGAAGGTTGTCTAAGGCTAATGTACCATTTGAGGTAAGGCATCCGATTTTGATGCCAAATGATCATTCGGTTGTAAGTGCGTTATTTGAATACACGCATCGAATTAATATGTGTAATTTGTGTTGGAAGGAAATTCTTAACAATTAAATAAATATTATTGGTTTAACTTAGTCTAGATTTTAGTAATAAGAAATAAAATATTGTTTTTTTGTTTTGAATAGAGTAACTTAAGATAATTAAACCTAAAACTAATAATATATAGATGATTTAGTATTTATAAGAAATTTGTAACAGTCTTAGTTTTAGTCGAGACACACACCACCAACGAAAGTACTTTCGCGGCGAAAGTGAACTGTCACTTTGACATTCACTTGACTTGAGGTCATGGCCTCGTAGTCTTCCGCTTGTCCGATCTTTTTAATTTGAACCGTCCTAGAGAGCAGTTGGATGCTGCAACTGAGTAAGATTTTCCAACTTAACATGTTATTCAACCAATTTTTTTTTTAATCCAGAGAAATCTGATACATCCCTTTATAAAATATAATTTTCAGCCAGTAAATAAATATCCAAAGCCTTCGCGCAGCGCGCCTACAAGAATTTTCCAAAAAAAGAAATAAAATAAAAGTTTGATAAATATCATAAAAATTTTTGCTCCAAATATGTTTGCAAAACATATGATGCAAATTTTCTGCAATAAGAACTAAAAGTTCAATGGCCTCAAAACCCAAAAGGTAACTATAAAGAAAAAACAAGTTTGCTATTTTGCAAGCATTTATTGTTTTTTTTTTCTGGTTATTCTTTAACTTTTAGTGACTACCAACAAAAAAAATAGCATCAGAGGGAGAAAAACGAAACTGACTCTAGCTAGGTAGCTAGAAATTCCTGAGTAAATCAGTCTGCCGCCGGAGAGAGATATGCGTACCTCTAGGCGTTGAGCCCAAAAAAAAAAATAAAAATTATTATAATTCAAAATAAAACAGTGCTTAAAAAAAAAGCCATATACATATATGTACCTACATATACATAGGGTAAAAATCCGTCCCCTGAAAAAATTATTAAAATTCGAAGTACTAACGGCGTGGGTGTGTGTGGCGAAAATTTAAAACCGATTAAAATTCAAAAAAAAAATCACATATATTAAGAAAATATATGTAATAATAATATAATATTAATAATAATGGTTCTGTATGTGTCTAAATCCCCTATCCAACCAACTAAATAAAACAGAATATGGCTTCAACATCAAAAGTAACAAACAGATATTGCATAAAATAAACCACTTACTATACATGGATGACATTAAACTCTTTGCATCAACACAATCACAACTACAAAGATTAATAAGAATAGTAGAAAATATAACAACGGACATAAAGATGGAATTCGGGATGGATAAATGTAAAACACAACACCTAGAACATGGCAAATGGATAAACAGAGAAACAATAGAAATACTAAATAATGAAACATTACAATGTATGGAAGAAAACGAACTTTACAAATACCTGGGTTTCCAACAAAGCACAAAAATAGACCATACCGAAATTAAAAACGGCCTAAGAACAATATACATAGCACGATTAACCAAATTATTAAAAACATACCTAAACTCCAAAAACCTTTTCAAAGCAATAAATACATACGCAATACCACTACTAACCTACTCATTTGGAGTAATAAAATGGTCTAACACCGATTTAGAGAACCTGAAAATAGTTACCAGAACAAAGCTGACAAAATTTCAAAAACACCACCCACACTGCCTGTAAAGAAAGATTAACAATCCCAAGAACAGAAGGAGGAAGGGGACTAATAGACATACAACAACTACATAATAACCAAATAAGAAATTTGAGGACATATTTTTATAACCAAACTTCAACGCTGCATCAAGCGATCATACAAGCAGATAAAGACTACACACCACTAAAGTAGACTTGGATAGATCATGAGTGAGTGAGCTAAAATGAATGGCTCACTGAACTGAGCCACCGAGCTGGTTCCTTCAATATGGCTCATTTTGGCTCACTAGCTCATTTTGACTCAGTAGTTCAGTTTTTCTCAATCACTCTTATGGCTCATTATGCGTTCTTCTCAATTGGCGTTCGCAAAGTGAACGTGCACTTTTTTGGCGCGTGTTGTTCGTTAAACTTATTATACAATGTCGTTAATTAGAAAGCACAGCGAAATTTGGAATCATTTTGAGGACTTGGGAACGCAACAGGCTAAATGCAAGATTTGCAAAAGTGTCTTAGGCTGCAATTCACAAGGCAATTTAAATAGGCATTTAAAAACCAAGCATCCAGCAGCTATTGAGACCGTTATACGACAAAACGTGGAAAGCTCAGTTGTTCTGGAAACTCTCAACAAAAATCACTTCGTTTGTCCACAAACCAATTCCGGCGAGCAAATCTTCGCAGATTGACCGGCAAGTGATAAAAATGATTGCCAAGGGTCACCATGCCTTTAGAATAGTGGAGGAACCTGAGTTCCAAAAACTTCTTCACGACGTCTCACACTCTCCAGGCTATACCCTCCCGACAAGGAAGACGTTGACGAATGTTTTGCTCCCCAAAATTCGGGATGAGTATGCAGGTGCTATTGTAGATCAGCTCAGTGCGTCTACAGCGGTCTGCCTGACGACAGATGGCTGGACATCAGTTGCCAACGAGAGCTATCTCGCAATGACAGTGAACTTTATTGAAAAAGAGCAAACGGTGCTGAAATCATACACAATAGCTTGCCAGGAATTTTCCGTGTCCCATACCTCTGAAAACCTTTCTGAATTTATTCACAAAACCGGTGCAAAATGGTGCATTAAGAACAAAATAGTGGCAATAGCATCTGATAACGCTGCAAATATTGTTGGTGCCATTCGAATGGGAAATTGGAGGCATGTAAGGTGTTTCGCTCATACCCTAAATTTGATTGCTCAAAAGCCTTTAAGAAAAATTAGTAGCGTACGCACAAAAGCTAAAGCGATTGCTGAATACTTTAACCGCAGCTCATCTGGCCAAAAAAAATTGAAGGAAATGCAAGCTTTGTTTAAGTTGCCTGAACTAAAAATAAGCCAAGACGTTCCTACACGTTGGAATTCTACGTTTAAAATGTTTCAAAGACTGTCAATCTCAAGGGAGGCGGCCGAGTCGATTTAATTTTGTCAACAGAAGAGTGGAATTTTATTAATGGAGTTCTGCCTATTTTGCAGCCTTTTTATCACATAACCGAGGCAATTTCGGCAGAGAAAAATGTGACTCTGTCCAAAATAATAGTCATTATTGGCTTATTGCAAAAAAAAATGGTCTCCTTAAGCAAAACGGTGCAAGATCCCATTTTGATAGAAGTTTGCAATGATGTTATATTGGATATGAATGACAGATTTCAGAATTGCGAGGGAAATGTGTTGTTTGCTTTTCAAAAATCGGTAGAAGATATAAAAAAAAATTAATATCAATTTGTCCAGTCGCTGCACAAACCACAGTTGAAACCGGCAATAACGATACTGACAAAACTTCAAATGGGGACGACGTATGGGCTGAGTATGACAGCTCCTTTCTTCAAGTCAGTCAGCCCAGCAACAGCACAGCAGCAGTTACCCGGGAAATGTATAAATATCTTGCCGAGGAGTATATTTATCGGAAGGACGATCCCTTAGTATGGTGGAACCAGCGAAAATCACAGTATCCCTTACTTTACACATACATGTTAAAACGGCTCTGCATAGTCGCCACATCTGTGCCCTGTGAGCGCATTTTTCCAGCGCACGTGAAACAGTGCGAAAAAGAAGGTCTTTACTTAAACCGAAGAACGTGGAAAGCCTGATGTTTTTGCATAACAACATGTAAATTTTGAGTAAGTTTTTTTTAAATTCACAAACCAATTCATACCTAATCGGTTCCTTTTTTCTATAGCCCTGATATAATCTATTTTTATATACATATAAAATCTCTCATACGTCCCAATGAATGGATCTCAAAGAATGTTTATTTTGTTTTTAATTTTCTGTTATATTTTATCTTATAATTTTGTTATATTCCCAATGAAGGGAGCTAAAAAATATATTTTTAATTAAAAGTTTGTTTTGTTAGTTTAAAGAAAAAAATTTTAAAATAAGTAATATTTTTAAATAGCTTAAAATGTAACGTATTTTACTTCAGTTCTCACTATCGGCTCATGAGCTATCAGCAAGTGAGCCAGTGAGCCAGTGAGCCAAATGAGTGAGTTGGCTCACTTCGAAAAAAAAGACAACTATACACTAAAGCTTCACAACCATAATATTACCATACTGTAATGGCTCTGCTCGCATGCGAGAAAAAAACGAAAAATCTTTTTACTCTGCCGATTAGCTTTAGTCTGAGACTAAAAGCTCAAAATGTCAGCAGGTCGAGCCCGATCGCCACCACCTTTATTCGGTGGGTCGGCAGCTATAAAAGAGCTGCTGCAGCCTGCTTCAGCCTCTTTTGTTCTGACTCCGATTCGAAACCGCCGCCAGTCGACGTAAACATTTTTTGTCTTTCGTTGCCACGTGCCAAGAACATTTATTTTGGTTACAAGACACAAAAAATTAAAGATAATAAATATTTGTGCCACGTGCTAAGAAAATTATTTTTTTAATAACTAGAAAAAATTAAATTTCAATGAAACCCGAAATTTATTAAACAAACGAAATCAACGAAAAGACAAATTACAATTATCACCTTTAACATAGTGGAGTCGCAAGTTAAAAAAAAAAAAAAAAAAAAAGGGAAAACTTTCTTAAACAAAATATTAAGTATTAACTCTGTATTATCTCAGCTGTCGAGACAGCTCTAAGCAGCAACAAATAAAGTGCATAAGAGCTCTAAACCAAAAGACAAAAAGCGCATCTGAGGTCATTAACCTCGCTCGAACGGAGTAACAGCTTTAGTTAGATACACTGCCGTCCCAGCTGGTCTAAAATTCCCGCCAACGAGCTTTAAGCTCTCACCCGCCCTCCCGGCTTCCAGCGATACGAACAGCAGTTCAAGAGCGATCCAAGAACGGGCGCAACGTGACGATCGTCGAGCGGGTGTCAAAATAGGGGAAATCGTAGTAATATAAGAAAAAAAAATATTTGGCAAAGCAAAAATTTAAAAAAAAAAAATTTTTACATTACGAAGCGCGAATAAATACGGATAGAAATAGTGGTAATCACTTAAAATAAAAAAAAACCATCATTGCGCCCTTGTGAGAAAAAAAAAAAAGTGGTCCCAAAAAAGAAATATAACCAACAAATATACATATATATATATATATGTATATCTATAAAATATAGCGAATGTTGAAAAAAAAAGTATATATAAAAAAAAAAAAAAAATCTACAAAATAGTGAAAAAAGAAAGAAAAATATATATAAAAAAAAACACCTGAGAAAATCAATATATTAAAAAAGAAAATAAAATTAAATAAGTTACAACTCATATCCCCCTCTGAGTTGTACAAATTTGCTCTTTTACGTAAATCAATTTTTTTTTTTTGAGTGAACAACAAAATTGTGCAAAATTACAATAAATTTCAGCAAAAATCAACAACTGTAATTCCCGATGGAAGGCCTTCCAGCGTTGGATCGAGCAACACTTATGTAAGTTGTTTTTATCCCACATTATTGTTGTTCCCTTTATTTTTCGTCGCTTTATTCCATGTGTTTACCGAAAGCTCTTAATTAAAGCTCACTGTTATACCCTCACAAGGTTGCAATGTAAGAGTCCATTAGTTTTTCTAGTATTTAAATTTCTTTAAAATAATAAATAATAATAATATCTTTGAAACGCGCTAATTTTGTTAAAGTTTTTAATTTTCTTCAATTTTTAATTTTACGTTTTTAATTTAACTGGGAAATTTTTTTTATACCAAAAAAAAAAATATATATATATACTACATATAAGCATACGATAGTATGAATATTAGTTGTAATTTTTTTTTAAAACCACAATGTAAATGAAGTCCAGAGACAAGTAAATTAAGACCAAAATTATGTATTCTAAAAATACGAATTTTAATAAATTGTTATGAAATTTTTTTTTTTTTTTTTTGTATTATTTTTATTTGCGATCTGTCATATTGACATTTAACAAATTTGCTTATATTATAAATATAACGGGGTTGGTTATGCTCCAGTGAGCAACACCAATATACTTAAATTGTATATAATTCATTATGTTATTTAATACATACATATTACTTATTACGTATTATTTACTAAACTCTATATAGTATAAAAATCTATCTGGAAGATCCAGAACATGATATCTCTTCAGACGTCTAACGTCCAAACTATTATCTAGAATATATTGCCAGCGAGTTTTCATGATTTGAGAGTCTCTCAAAATATCTTCTCGATGATTTTAATATTTCGTCTTTTACGTAAGGAACATTCAAATCTTTGTGAATTTCTTTGTTGGTTACGTACCAAGGAGCGCCTGCAATGTTTCTTAGAGTTATAGATTGATATCTTTGCAGGATTTCGATATTTGAATTGCTCGCCGTCCCCCAGAGCTGCATTGCATACGTCCAGACCGGCTTGAGTACTGCTTTGTAAAGCCGAATTTTATTCTGCAAACTAAGCTGCGATCGCGGACCTAGAAGCCAATACATTCTTTTGGTTTTAATTTTAAGCTGCATATGCTTTGATTTTATATGCTTATTCCACGTGAGTCGCCGATCCAAATGCACTCCAAGGTATTTGACAGATTCTTCATCCGGTATGGACATACCATTTAACGTCACAAGAGGGCATTTTCCTCGTTTCAATGTGAATGTAGTTTGGACTGATTTTTGCGTGTTTACTAAAATTCTCCATTTTTTCAGCCATGTTTCAATAAGACCGAGTTGCTCTTGTAAATTTTGGGACGCCATTGCCGGAATTGCGCTGTTAGAAATAATTGCTGTGTCATCCGCATAGGTTGCAACTTCAACATTGTCATTTGTAGGAAGGTCCGCAGTAAAAATTGTGTATAGCACTGGCCCAAGTACACTACCTTGAGGAACTCCGGCGTTTATTGAGTACAGTTCCGAGTGCTCATCAGCATATTGGACATAAAATTTTCTACAGCTGAGGTACGACTTAAAGAATAAGAAATACGGTGCAGGAAGCCATTTTTTGATTTTATAAAGTACTCCTGCGTGCCAGACTTTGTCAAATGCTTGCTGGATATCCAAAAATATCGCAGCGCTGTACTGTTTGTTTTCAAATGCATCCACTATCTTTTTAACAATACGATGGCATTGTTCAATTGTGCCATGGCCTCTTCTGATGTTCGGGTATGATGTTGGTGTCCTCTAAAACCACTGACATTCTTCTCAAAAGTATTTTTTCAAATACCTTAGCGAATGTCACCAGCAAACTAATGGGACGATATGATGACGCGTGTTGTTCAGGCTTGTTTGGTTTTGGCAGCATAATTAGTTCAGCGCATTTCCATTGAGTTGGGAAGTATTCAAGTCTGAGCATGGCATTATAGATGTACGACAAAAGTCTAATGCATTTTGGTGGCAAGTTTTTAATTGTTGTACCATCAATTTTGTCATATCCGGCTGCTTTCTTGGCATTTATTCTCCAAATTTCAGCTTGCACTTCTGCGATTGTTGTCTGACGGATAGGCATACTCATCTGGCAAGCCGAGTTAAGAAAATTGTCAACCTCTGTCACTGTTTCCTGGTCAAATTCCGAGTTAGGTTGGAACACTGTGTGGAGATGTTGTGCAAATCTTTCCGCAATTTCCTTATCACTTTTACACAGTCTACCATTATTGTCAACTATTGCCGTTTTCCTTCTGCTTGGCCGCTTCAAGTAACTGGTTGCTCTCCAAAGACTATAACTTAGATCTGGTGTGCATGGGTCAAGGCTTTCAAGATATTCTGACGTTGCAGCATTTTTTAGTTCCCATAATTTTTGCTTAAGATCTTTAGTAGCTTTATTCAGCAACTGTTTATCAATTGGGCTTCGGCTTAGTTGCCACTTCTTTCGGAGTTTCCTTTTGTTTTTAATTAATTGCCTCAGCTCCAGGGACAGATATGGTTTGTTGGAATGATTCGCGCTTGATTGTGGGGTGCAAAAAACTCCAGCCTCATGAATTGCCTTAGTGAGCGTTTCAATTGCAGAATCAATTTCATCTCCTGTTTTAAGTGGTACGTCAAGGCGTACTTTGCATTCAAGAAAGTTTTTAAAATCTCCGATGTTAGATCGCCTTGTGATGATTTTGTATGGCCGATTTTTTAATGTCACAGTTGCACCATAGGTCACTATACTTGGAGAGTGGTCTGAGCTTAGTTCAAAGTTTTCTTCAATGTGGAGTTGATGTTGTGGTACGCCATTGTATACTACAAAGTCTAATAGATCTGGAATTTTTCTAGGATCTGTTGGCCAATATGTAGGTTTTCCGGTGCTTAATGTTGAATAGTTCTTAGCGTTAATGCATTTATAAAGCTCCGTACCTTTAGGATTCGCCAATCTAGATCCCCACCACGGATGTTTAGCGTTGTAGTCACCGCCTGCTAAAAAGTGACTGCCGAGATTTTGAAAGAACAGCTTAAAGTCGTCTTCTTTTAAAGTAGATCTTGGAGGGACATATATTGCGGCTATTGATGTTTCAATATGCATGCATTTGATTTGTATTATAGCAGCTTGAATTGTATTTTGTTGAATACTGTTTAGTTGAGTATATTTTAATGTGTTTTTAATAATTATGGCGGCACCACCTCTAGCTGTGTTAGCTGGGTGATTTGCTACAATAGTTTCATAACCATTTATCTTAAAGAATGATTTATTATTAAAGTGCGTCTCAGATATTAACATTATATCTATAGCATTCGATTTAAGAAAGAGTTTTATTTCATTTAATTGATTGGCAAGCCCATTGGCATTGCATATGGCTATACGTACATCTAATTGCATAATTTGTTGACAAGCATCATTATCATATTTAATAGATTATCTGTATTCTCAGACTGTTTTATTAGGATTTTTTCAATTCTTTCCAAGGCACTACTATCCTTGTTACTTGTTGAATTTCCTAAAACTTGAGCATATGTAGGCTGAGTGTTGTAATTATTTTCGTGATACGCTTGGTTACGGATATTTTGAGGTTCTGGATTGTTGTGAATAAACTCACTTCTTTGAAATTGTTTTCTATTTGCGTTTATAGTTGTGGGCGCTTTGTTTGCAATTAGTTGCTGATAGACTCTGCATCCTTTATAGCTAGCTGCGTGAGTCTCGAGACAGTTTGCACATTTAGGTGGCAAATCTTTGGCTTTGGGACAGTACATGGTTGCATGGTTCATTGAGCACTTTACGCATTTGTATTTTTTGTTGCAAAATGATTTAGTGTGCCCAAATTCTTGGCAGCGATAGCATTGCACAATATCATTTACCTTTCTGGGCGCTTCAATATTAACAATAGCATTACCAATATGTTTCAAGCTATAAATTTTCGTGTTTTTGTTGTCTGGCTCCAGGTCAATAAAAAACATATGCAGTGGCTCTTTAGTAATTCGACTTTTTATGTTGCTGATACTTCTAACTACGTGCCCTAGGGACTCTATCTCGGTTTTTATAAATTCACATGAAGTGGAGGAATGAAGATTTTTGACTACGACTCTAAATGCTCTGTCTTGTTTCAACTGATAGGTGTGGAACTTGACTTTGTCGGCTTTTAAATTTTTTATTAGTTCCCTGTATTTATCAACTTTCTTTACCATTACTCGAACATGTCCATCCCTTTGGGTCTTGTAGTTGTACTCTTTGGAGTCAATTTTAGTTCTTAAGTAGGTTAACAATCCATTGATATCGTTCACATCAGACAAAAAAATTGGTGGCAGCTTTGGTGTTTCGTCAAGATCCGCAGGTGCACCTAGGTCAGCGTTGTTTATAACTTTGGCACTTTTGTCAAGGACTTGAATATCCGTTTCATCATCGTCGTCACTTAGTAAGGCAAATTGATTAAAGCCTTTGGAAGTACTAGGTCCACAATCAGTGGCCGAGATTTTTTTGGGTATATTTGGTGAAGAATGGCGAGGGGCAACTACCACCTCAGCCCTCGTCACAACTGGACCAATTAATTAATTCCCCCTGCTTTGTTTTTTTTTATTATAAAGCAAGACCCGTGTAAGCAATTCAAGAGTGAAACTCTTTTTTTTTTAGCGACTCTATAAAAATCAATATATGTTATCTGGAGGCCAAGGTGTAGCAAAACCCAATCCACGCACCCAAGAGCTAGGGAATTAAAGGGTCCCGCCTCGCTACTTCCTTGTCGTCCCGTTGTCTTGTTAAAACAAAAATATAACAAGTAGTTATGATGAGTGATGATGCAATACCCACACAAACGACAGAGGAAACAAACAACAACTGGAAACGAAAACAACTACATGGACAACACCCACATATAGTAGACAACATCAACGTAGACAAACGAAATACATACACATGGCTTACAAGAGGAGAGTTACAAGCAGAAACAGAAGGATTTATAATTGGTATACAAGATTAAATAATAGCTACAAGAAATTACAGAAAATACATAATTAAAGACCAAACAGTAACAAATGTCGGAAATGCCACATCCACACAGAAACAATAAACTATATAATATCAGGATGCCCTATACTTGTAGGAACAAAATACACACAACGACACGACAGTGTCGCGAAAATAATACACCAAGAAATAATAAATAAACTTAATATAGCAAACAACAAAATACCATATTATCTAAATACTCCGGACACAATACTGGAAAACGAAGACTTCAAGATATTGTAACGACCTCTGGTTTAGTCCAGAACAACGGCTGGGATAGCTCAGCTATGCCCAGGGTTAATGTCACAACAAAATTTATATTTTGTTGAGACTTTCGATATTTAAGAAAGAAAACACTTTGCCTTAATTTTAATACATGTATTTTCCGCCGTTTCGCGGTTTTTCTTTACAAACACTTAAATTGAGCCGACACGCTCGCTAATGTTACATATATATTGCACTTATATTTACGCGTTAGTTAACAGTTAACAATTACTACAAATTACTTTTATAATCAATCTTATATATATTTCTTTACTTAAACTACGCCCTTGGCGACGCTCACCCAGATTTCTCCTGGTAGCAAGGCTTAGTCACTGGTTGAGTTAAAATATGCGGTCGTTATACTCCGACGCGGTCGCACCCGGTGCGCTACTATTGAACTCAAAGTCTTGTTTTTATCTAGTTTTTACCGGTACGCCTTAAATTTTGCGGCACTACTGGTCACTATTATTGAAATTATATTTTATTATATTACACGAATTAGAGTTGCACTCTAATTTGACATCTCACGTTCACTCACTACTTTCACTTTTCGAAATGCGTACTCGCAGTACTGTACTCGGACTGCCGCGTGCTCGGAATGCCCAGATTTGGCCGCTGATCCGCCTTATAAAGGTTCTCGATCCCGCCAAATCCTGGAATTCCCGCCAAAACTAATACGAACATATCCTAAACTGTACTCTGCTTATCTACCTATCTTAATTCCCTAAAAAGACAGAGTACAGCCTACTCGAATCTATCCCTATCGCCTACTCTACACTCACACGTACACACCAATACTTTCTCCTAAAAAGCCCGCCAAAACTTGGCCGCTATCTTTTCCTTAGTATTAGTGGCTTTCTTTACCCATACTAATGCAATTAAGCGCGCCAACTGCTGCAGTTGTTGGTGTTAGTACTCTCACCAAGCAGTTGTTGCTGTTAGTGAGAGTACTCTCACCAAGCAGTGCAAGCAGTGTGCTTATTGGAAAGTTATCCGAATGTTGTGAGGTGGCGATTCGCCTCCTCACACTCCCCCTTTCTTCGGTAAAGAAAAAAATTGGGAAGAAAAAAAAGTAATATAGAACTTTGCTCTTGTGGCGGATCGCAAACATTGGCCCAGCTGTTGCTCTGCCAAGTGGTATGGCGCCCGCGGCTGGTCGCACCGCCCCTGCGGAACCTCCTCGTGAGCTGAGCGCCACTCCTCCTCCCTCGTTCCCCTTGCCTGTGCCATAAATCGGCACCAGGTCAAGCGACGGAACGGCCTCCCGAAACGCTTGCTACCTCCCTCTTGGGAGAGTAGCCAGCAGCGTTGACTACACTTTGCTCGTTCCCGCGCTCCCTCAATCGGAGTCACGGCGAACGCAGCAAACTTTTGCCCGCTCCCGAGCTCCTTCAGTCGGAGTCACGGCTCACGCAGCAAAAGTTTACTCGCTCCCGTGCTCCTTCAACCGGAGTCACGGCGAACGCAGCAAAAGTGTAATAAAATTTTCTGCTCACTTCATCGACCACCGCGTCCCAAGTACTCACTTGGCTTTGCCCACAGCTGCCAAGCTGCATCGGCCTGAGTATTTATTATTTTTTTTTTTGATTATGTGTTTTTTTTTTTTGTTCCCCTTTTTTTTTCTTTCCCCGCCCATGATTCGAAATTCTACCGCCACTGTTACAGCTATCAGCTTTCTGTTGTGCTACCGCATCAATCAGCTTTTTAGTGCATTTACTTTAGTCTGGTGATGCCACCTGTGCGCATGCGCGACTGGCAACGCCATCACCAGCTGTGTTATTAACAAGAGGAAGAGACTGCTGTGACAAATGTGCCAGGTAAGTAGTGAATTTTAAAATATTATAAAAAACCTTTTTTACCACGCAAATCTGCACCCGGTGGGTAGACACCCTGTCTACCGACCCATCTGCACTTGCGGAATCGCCGTCCGCCTTCCCATTTATGAATTGCAGCCTTGCGCCAATTTGCATATTTTGGCCCGGCCTGCAATTCTGTCTATGGGGTACGCCTAAGTCTCACGCTGGACCCGGCAAATGTTTTATTTTCACCGCCTGGGCCTCTCATTGGACCCGGCAAATATTTTCCAACGCCTGGGCCTCTCATTGGACCCGGCAAATATTTTATTTCCAACGCCTGGGCCTCTCATTGGACCCGGCAAATATTTTACTTTGTGTATTTTTACCGCCTAAGTCCCTCTTTGGACCCGGCCCGTCTACACCGCCGTCAGCCCCTGCTACCCAGGAGTGAGGCACCGACGATAGCTGTAAGGTGTGTGTTTTTTTTTTTTTTTTTTTTTTTTTTGTGTGAGTGAAGTGGCTGCATGTTTTCTTTTAATGCATATGTATCTGAAAAATTTTTTTTTTCTGAAATGAATACTATATCGAAAAACTAAACAATTTA
This sequence comes from Chymomyza amoena, assembly GCA_037043745.1. NCBI lineage: Eukaryota > Metazoa > Arthropoda > Insecta > Diptera > Drosophilidae > Chymomyza > Chymomyza amoena. Next base: position 29,709 of record JBAMAX010003056.1, read on the forward strand.
TATCCAATTTCATTTATTTATTTTTTTTTCAAATTCTTTTTTTTCCAATATATTTTTTTCTTTCCTATACGTCTAGGGCATACACCTTGATGTCGCCGCCCCGACTCCAACGCACCCTAAACAGGCCTTCTGCCGCGGTCACTAGTTGGCCGCCAACGTTTTTGGGCGGGCCGCGCAGCAGTCTGCGCCTGATGGCCTCCAAGACTTTCTTGGGCCACGCGGCCTCGTCCTCAACCAGGCGCCACCTCCGCCTAGGCGTGTTCTCCTGTACCAGTGTCCGCCTCAGCCGGTCGAGGCGATTCTGGGCCACATTTTGTTGGCGCTGATTTATTTGTTGCTCTCTCTGGAGCCGTTGTCGGCGAAGCGCCCTTCTCATGTCTTCGTCAGACATGGCTGGGAAGGGCCGCATTCGTCTGACGGGTTGCTGCTGTTGTTGTTGTTGATTTTGTTGTTGTGGCCGCCGCTGTTGTTGCTGTGGCCGCCGTTGTTTTTGCTGTGGCCGCCGTTGTTGTTGCTGGGGCTGCCGCTGTTGTTGCTGTGGCTGCCGCTGTTGTTGTTGTGGCCGCCGTTGTTGTTGCTGGGGCTGCCGTTGCTGTTGCTGGGGCTGCCGCTGTTGTTGCTGTGGCTGCCGCTGTTGTTGTTGTGGCTGCCGCTGTTGTTGTTGTGGCCGCCGTTGTTGTTGCGTTTGTGATGTTTGCTGTGGCTGTTGTTGTGGCTGTGGCTGTAGTTGCGCCTGTGGCTGTGGCTGTTGCTGGCGCTGTTCGTGTTTCTTTAACATTTCAGCCAGATTTGGTGGCTCTGAAATGTTTGATCGTGGTGGCCTCGCTGGCTCGGAGAGCTCCCGCAGCGATAAGCCTCCGCACCCCGACACTTTTGGGAAACTAAATGTTTCCAACATCATGAAGTGTCGGGTGCGCCATCGATCCGCCATCCATTTTTCTTCCCGGCCCAGCAGGACTAGGCGCGGCTTGCCGCCATCGCTCTCAGTCGAGCTGACCGAGATCACCGACCCCGTTTCCTCCTCCATATCGGCCGCCATCTCCTCCGCCACTTCGGCCGCCACGTCGTCCGCCACTTCGTCCGCCACCGCGTCCGCCACCGCGTCCGCTATCGTGTCCGCTACCGCGTCCGCTGCCGTCTCGGCTACCTCCATCGGTGTAGGCGCGTCCAAAATTTTTACATTTTCAGCTTCCATTTTTCTTAATATTTTTTTTTTTTTTTTTTAAGTAGGGAAAAAAAAATCGCTCTATCAACTTTGCTTGTCCACTTTGAAATGACCGCTGCATAGCAGATCACGCCACTTCCAAAGTCCAGCTGGTGCCGCTTCGCCGTTTGGAGACCCGAGGAATATGTCCTAACGGTTCCTCTCCAGCTTTAGCTCGCTCCACGTACACATATGAGCTCTCTTCTAATCTCTGAGCAGCTCATATCTATGTGTAAGTGTTTCTCCCGCACTCTATCTATCCGTTGGTGGTTGATTTGCATATCATATATGTGTGATACATGCATTTCACTCGCACCAACATAGAAGTGCATACAAGTCTATGTATATGTGAGACACTTCACACATAGGTGAGTACCGCACTGCTTACATACCTTTGTGTTAGTGTTTTTATCCGGTAAGCAGTGCACCGCTCTCGTGTACAACATATTTGAATATTTTTTCCCGCCAACAAGCAGTCTTTTTCTTAACGCACAATTTTTATTATTTTTTTTTTGTTATTATCAGCTACAGGTTGTGCTATTTTTTTTTCCGCAATTTATATACATATTTTAAAAATGTAAATTGCCAGAGACCATTTCGCTTGTGGCTATAAACAAATATTGTTTGCGCAGTTTTTTCTTAAAGGCATTATTTTTCATAGTGGCCGCCGCAATATAGGCTGTTACTATGTTGACGCACTACGCAGTTTTTTTCTTGGACTGCTTCTAGCATCTATCCACTGTGCTCTAGTGCCGCCTAAACTGCATCGTCGCCAGTTATAGCTTTTTTTTTTTTTTATAGAACATAAATTTTCCTATTTTTTTTTTATTGCCGCCTTTCATATTTTCCCTGTTGCCGCCTTTACCCTTTTTTTCTAAACTTTGGGTTGGCTCGAATTAACTTGGCCATGAGGTTTTAAGGAGCTAATGTGTGCCGTTCTGGTCCGCTCACCATTCATGCCTTGCAACTTTACTATAACTGGCGATACAAAGTCGACAATGCGAAAAGGTCCGCCAAACTTTGGGGCTAGTTTGGCTGCGAAACCTTCTACCGCATTCGACAATTGGTGCTCTTTGGCCCATACCATATCGCCGACAATGGGTTTCCAAGGCCTACGGCGTAGATTATAGTATCGGGCCTGATCTTGCGCAGCTTTTTCTAAGCTGCGCCGAACCACCTCAAATACTTCCTTCAATCTTTCTGCCGTTTCGCCTGGTTCGCGCCGCGGCTGGCCCGTGCCAATGGTTGTTTCATCAAACAATGCATTGGGCAAACGCGGCTCGCGGCCTTGCACCAAAACCGCCGGTGAATATCCAGTAGATTCAGATACACTGGTATTCACGGCCAACATGATTTCGGGAAGGAGCTCATCCCAGGCACGTTGCTCTTTGCCCGCAAACTGTGCCACCATGGTTTTCACGGTTCTATTCATTCTTTCGGTCGGATTTTCTTGTGGCGTGTATGGCGCTGTAAATTGGTGCCGTACACCCAAATCCTCTAAGAACCGTTTGAACGCCCGGCTGGTAAATTGCGTTCCGTTATCGGTAATTAATACTTTCGGTGCTCCAAATCTCGAAAGTATTCTTTCCCGAAACGCTTTTTGCAGTGACGCCGCCGTCGCTTTTCGTAAAGGGACCAATTCTGTCCACTTTGCGAAACGGTCTACGAAAACCAGAAGCATAGTGTTGCCATGTTTCGACCGAGGTAACGGTCCAACAAAATCCGCACACACTGTTGCCCACGGTTCTTCGGGAATCTGCGTCAGCATTTTACCCGCCGCTTGTAGCTGGCTTGCCTTATATTTCTGGCATACCTCGCATCTTTGTACGTATGCCCGGATGTCTCTATACATTCCCGGCCAATAGTACCGTGCTGCTACTCTGGCAATAGTTTTCCGGCTGCCTGTGTGTCCTGCCGCCGGCGCATCATGGCATTCAGCTATGACTCGCGGCCTTTTCTCTGTAGGCACACACAATTTCCACGCAGCCACGTCCTCATTTCCAGCTCTATGCGGGATATGACGATAAAGCTGGCCCGCCTCTATCAAATAGTCGGCAAACTTTTGTGGCGCAGCTTCTATATCCTTCCGCATTTGCTTAATCCAAGCACACGTAGGCTCAGCTTGTGTAGCGATTCCCACCGTTCGCATACACTTATCAGCACTTAATGGTTGTCGAGATAACGCATCCGCCACGACATTAAGCTGGCCTTTTCTATAAGCTATCTCGAAATCATATTGCTGTAGCTCTAGCGCCCATCGTGCTACTCGGCCTGCAGGACTTTCAATAGAATTTAACCATTTTAAAGCCATGTGATCAGTCACGACTTTAAAATGGTATCCTTCCAGATAGGGACGCAATTTACGGACGGCCCATACTATGGCCAGACATTCCTTTTCTGTTGCAGAGTAATTCCGCTCAGCTGAATTTAGCGTTCGGCTAGCATATGATATTACTCTTTCGCCATCACCTGAGTTTTGGGTCAGGATTGCGCCTAATCCGTAATTACTTGCATCTGTTTGTAGCACAAACATTTTCCCAAAATCTGGACAAGCAAGTACCGGCGCCGCAGTAAGCCTCGCCTTTATCTCCAAGAACGCCTTTTCTTGTTCCTGAGTCCACATCCATTTGACGCCTTTTTTTAAAAGTGCATTCAAAGGATGTGCCAATGCAGAGAACCCAGGCACGAACCGCCTATACCAGGAGGCAACGCCCATATATTGGCGTAGTTCTTTTAAATTGGATGGCGGCTTCAATTCTGCTATTGCGGCTACCTTCTCCGGATCTGTGCTAATACCCTGGTCCGTCACCATGTGACCCAGATATTTTAATTCTTTCTTAAAGAATACGCACTTTTCCGCGTTGAGACGTAAGTTTGCCGCCTTCAAGCGGCGGAAAACTTCTCTCAGATTGGCCATATGCTCCTCTACCGTGCGTCCAATGACAATAATGTCATCTAAGTACGCAAACGCGTGCGGTTGCATATCTGCGCCAATCACGGCATCCAGCGCCCTCTGAAATGTGGCCGGCGCTGAATGTAGGCCAAAAGGCATAACCTTCCAATGGAACAGTCCTCTCCCAGGCACTGTAAACGCAGTATATTCTCTGCTCTTTTCCTCCATTGGAATTTGCCAGTAACCATTCCTCAAATCCAAGCTACTGATATATTGCCACACATTGCCAGGATCCTCGATCCTGCCCTGTGGTTGGTGTTGCTGGGGTCTGCTCTCCCTTATTCTGGGAGTAGGCCATTCCCGCCTTTGCGCATTTGCCGCCTGCCCAAACCGCTGATGTGCATTTGGCGCATCGTGGTTTGGCGGCATTTCGCCCTGTGCCGCATACATTGCCCTTGGCCGTGTATGCTGTGCCTCCGCCTTCAACCTCTGCCTGTCCTTTTCCAAATCTTCAAACTCGTCCGCCAACTCCATGAGTTTGGTGAGGGTTTGAAATTGGCCGGACCGAGCGTATGCTCGCAGATCAGGCACACTCTGGTCATAAATGATCTGCAGTTGCTGCTCCTTGGAATATCTACAAGGACGCATCAGGGTCTGCATTTCGACCATATAATGTTTGAAGGGCTCACCCAGCTTTTGCCGCCTTCGGCTAACTTCCTCCCGCAGCTTTGAGAAATAGCCTCGGGGTAGGAAATAGCCCTCAAAATCTTCAACGAAGGCCACCGATGTAGTCCAGTGGTTGTTATTTGCCACATACCACTTTAGGGCCAAAATTCCAGTGGCTTAGTGGATCCGTCGAAACGAAATTTCCACTCGCTCACTTGTTTTGCAACTTTTGTGTAGTCTCGCAGACTATTATTTGAACCAATATACGCATTGTGGGGTACAGGGATTTCGACCGCTACGTCATGTCTAAAAGATCCTGTACCCCAAGGTGGTGGTCTGGTGTCGACTTGGGCTGGAGTGCTGCTGGCCAAGACTGCATTACTCTGTGGTACTGCCAGTCCGCTACAGCCGCTTTCCTCCAAATTGCTTGTTGAGCCTCGCCGACCATGTTTTCTGGCCAGCTCGCTCAGCCGCAACGCCCATCGCACTTGGCCCTCCTGCGCTTTTACCCACTGGGAAAATTGACTGCGCAATTCTTCCACAGTGCCCGCCATTGGAATACCAAATTCCTGGCTATAAGCGAGGAGCTCATCACGCTTTAGGAATTTTATCCACGCGCGTGCCACCATTTTGTGCTTAGTTAATTTTTTTTTTTTTTGAAAGGGCACCAAAAATATATATTTTAAAGCCAAGGCAAAATTTTACTTCTCAAATATCAAAAGCCCTGCTCGGGCGCCAGTTGTAACGACCTCTGGTTTAGTCCAGAACAACGGCTGGGATAGCTCAGCTATGCCCAGGGTTAATGTCACAACAAAATTTATATTTTGTTGAGACTTTCGATATTTAAGAAAGAAAATACTTTGCCTTAATTTTAATACATGTATTTTCCGCCGTTTCGCGGTTTTTCTTTACAAACACTTAAATTGAGCCGACACGCTCGCTAATGTTACATATATATTGCACTTATATTTACGCGTTAGTTAACAGTTAACAATTACTACAAATTACTTTTATAATCAATCTTATATATATTTCTTTACTTAAACTACGCCCTTGGCGACGCTCACCCAGATTTCTCCTGGTAGCAAGGCTTAGTCACTGGTTGAGTTAAAATATGCGGTCGTTATACTCCGACGCGGTCGCACCCGGTGCGCTACTATTGAACTCAAAGTCTTGTTTTTATCTGGTTTTTTACCGGTACGCCTTAAATTTTGCGGCACTACTGGTCACTATTATTGAAATTATATTTTATTATATTACACGAATTAGAGTTGCACTCTAATTTGACATCTCACGTTCACTCACTACTTTCACTTTTCGAAATGTGTACTCGCAGTACTGTACTCGGACTGCCGCGTGCTCGGAATGCCGCGTGCTCGGAATGCCGCGTGCTCGGAATGCCCAGATTTGGCCGCTGATCCGCCTTATAAAGGTTCTCGATCCCGCCAAATCCTGGAATTCCCGCCAAAACTAATACGATCATATCCTAAACTGTACTCTGTTTATCTACCTATCTTAATTCCCTAAAAAGACAGAGTACAGCCTACTCGAATCTATTCCTATCGCCTACTCTACACTCACACGTACACACCAATACTTTCTCCTAAAAAGCCCGCCAAAACTTGGCCGCTATCTTTTCCTTAGTATTAGTGGCTTTCTTTACCCATACTAATTCAATTAAGCGCGCCAACTGCTGCAGTTGTTGGTATTAGTACTCTCACCAAGCAGTTGTTGCTGTTAGTGAGAGTACTCTCACCAAGCAGTGCAAGCAGTGTGCTTATTGGAAAGTTATCCGAATGTTGTGAGGTGGCGATTCGCCTCCTCACAATATATTGGGACAGAACCATACTCACAAATAGAGCTATAGCATGCAATAGACCAGATATAACATTAATAAATAAAAAAGAACGAAAAACGCATTTAATAGAAATAGGTGTTCCAAGTGACAACAACATACACGAAAAATACCAAGAAAAAATAGAAAAATATCAGGAACTTGCACAAGAAATAAAAATATCTGGAAACAAAACAAAGTAATAATAACACCATTCATAATAACTACAACAGGAATAGTACACAAAACATTTGCACAAAATCTAAAAACACTCCAGATATCAGAAAAAACAATAGCCAAAATTCAAAAAGCTGTAATATTAAAAACATGCAATATTGTAAGAACATTTTTAAATAGCCAATAAAATAAACAAATAGCAACTGAGCCTAATCCCTTGGTAACCACCCGGGATAGGTGAATTCCAGCCTTAACCAGCTGTGAATGTAAAATTCAATAATAATAATATTAGGTATAATAATAAGAAATATTTAAAAGAGTGGAAATTATCTAAATCAAGTTGACTAAATGTGCAAACGAGAAGTTTAACATAATAATTAGTCAAAGACCAGTGCTTCTCAAACCTCGCGTAAATACAGAAAACGCGCAAAGAGCGTGGCAAACAAAAAAAAACGGCAGTGTAAAAATTTTTTTTGTTCTCTTTTTTTTTTGCTTATTTGTTTTATACGAGGGGTATTCAAAAAGTAAGTTTCCCTGGTCTGGCGTTTCTCTTGTGCACCATCTAGCGGCCTCGCACTGAACACAACATCAGTGTTGAGTCTATCGATAAGAGCGGCACTGGTATTGGTGACCGAAAATAGTTTTTTCAGCAGTATAAACACAACAACCATGGAGCTACCATTGCAAAACGTGTCCAATTGTGAATTGCGTGCAGTTATTCGTTTTTTAACTTCAAAAGGACTGAATAGTAACAAAATTTACAGTGAACTAGTGGAAATTTATGGTGAGAATGTTATGTACACCTTTCGAAATGAATCTTGTTGAACGTCAAGTCTTCGGTGCTCTACTAGCATAGAGCCAAACTTACTCACAAATATATCAATCCCATTACCTTACCGATGGAACAAAGGCTGATGACTACATAATTGTGAATAAGTCCTCTACGCTAGCAGATATGGGTTAATGTTGTCGGGGATGCAGCCGGGACCATGCACTACGGCTAGCAAAAACAGTGGTTGGGGGGCTTCTTTGGCTGATCGGACCCACAACACCCATAATACATAAAAACATAAAGTCCCGCATAAAAAAAAAAATGGATGCAAAAACTAATAAAAAAAAATAGATCAACAAGAAAAAGACAGGGAAATTGAAAAAGACAAAAAACAGACATAATTTAAAAAGCAGGCTAAGATTTTATTGCCGCTACGCTCTCTACCCACCCTACCATGATTTTTCGTTGCGTTAAGTTACCGGAAAAATCCCTAAAGAGGCTGCTTTCCCTACCTTACCCTGTTATATAGAAAAAATTATTATTCAAAATTTAGCGATTCATTTTGCGTAATACTTTATTCTGAATATTCATTGTTTTTCTCAGACATTTTTTCTAATTTTGGGATGTATTAACCTAATTAACGAACTATACTCATTTTTATAAGCGACATTTTTTTTTTTTTTTTCTATATATATGGTATGGATATTTATGTAGACTAAATAATATCTTATGCGATAAAGTATAACTACATTATAATTATTCTTACACCTATGAGTGAACTATAAATAAATCAAGGTTGACTAATTTTTGTGCGCGCATTGTAATTATGCGAACATATGATTTTTAATGTTTGCAAAAACCGTTTGCAAAAAAAAAAAGCAACAAAAAAATATATATATAGAGTTAGAGAAAAAAAAAATCAACAACAAGCGTATTGCTGACTGGAGGCTTGTCCAAACGTTTTATGACGGTTATCACTGTAATGCAGTGTTCTTGCATCGAATTATGCTAAGTCTTAATTCGTAAATAACAAGTCATAAAACTTTTGTTCGCTTTGCGTTGTTGTTACGTTTGCAACAACAAGACATATGGTTATTACATAGAAATTTTTAGATATCGGACAACTCAGTGAAAAAAAAAATATTAACTTATATATATATAGATAAGTATATACATATGTACATAAATAATTTTTTTTTTACTTAAAACTCACCCCGTCGAATCCACTGAAGGCCTCCATGGTGTTCGCAGAGTAAACTTAATTTTTTTTTGATGTATTTTCGTTGGTTTTTTTGATTTTTTTTTCAATTTAATATATTATTTATATAATTACACATATACATATAGATATTTGTAAGATTTTTGACTTTTCTTTCACCATATAATTTTTTTTTTCTTTAGGTGTTTTTTTTTTTTTTTTGTTCAACAAAAAAAATATAAAACAAATAAGCGGAAAAAAAAGAGATCAAAAAAATAAATTTTTTACACTGCCGTTTTTCTTTTGTTTGCCACGCTCTTTGCGCGTTTTATGGTTTTAGCGGTTTGAGAAGCACTGGTCTTTACTTGTACTAATTATTACGTTAAACTTCTCGTCTGCACATTTAGTCACTTGATTTAATTACTTTTCACTCTGTTAACCAAAAAAATTTCCTATTATAATACCTAATATTATTATGATTATTATAATTATGACATATATTGTCTATATGTGATATATATACATATACTAGCCGGCCTTCGGCACGCTCGCTCCGCTCGCTCGTCTAGAAACACGTTGACTATTTTCTAGATGAACTGCTAAATGGACAACGGTTGGGTGTCATTCGTGAATTTGGAATGAGAAAATTCGCCATATTGCCTCGTTTCTGCTAATGCAACATCCTATTTCATATTGTGAAATTTCGTCATTCACATTGTCGGCTCTCACACCCAAAATCGCCATATCGCTTCCCTTATTGACGTATTTGCAGATATATTTTATTGATTTTACTGAGTTGCAATACTCGACGTTAATGTGGGCTTTATACGTTTTTGATAATAATGGCGAAAATGGAACAACCCAACGATTGTCAATTTCAATTTCTTGTTTTTGCACTTTGATTGTGGTTGATCTGTGGTTGATGATCTCATCATATTCATGCGGTAGTATTTTCTGAGGTAATCCTCTCTTCTGCCATTCTACCGAATACATCCAGCAGCGAACTTCCGAATACACTGCTTTTGATAAAAAGCAGGCCTGCTGTTTCATTGGGAAATTTCAGTGCTTGGCACTGGTCACATACCTTGTTCATTGTTCCAATTACAACAGATTGACGCGAGCTATAATCGGTCGTATTGTTATATTCGAATGCAGCTCTGTGCAGATTGGATGCATTGCGCATTTGCCTGAATGTTCTTTGGATTAAATTCTGTTCTGCATGGATTTCATCTGATTGATTCTGATAATCCCGATTTCGTCTCATTCTCATTCGAGCATGTATGAGCAAAATGTGATCTTGCTTCTCTTAATCGATTCAACTCATTCCTTTGTAAACGTTGGTCCTCAGCTTCAGCTGTTCTTCGGGATGATTGCAATTGAGTTCTACGCGAACGTCTCCCAATGTTACGTCTTTTTGGCGGCATTATGTGCAAATATTGATCTGATCATATGTATTTTACACAGAAATCAAAACATGAATCGTTTATAATTTTTGTGTTTCCTTCCGACAAAAACTATTAACTAAAAAATATTAGTTAATCTGACAATGTACACAATGCCAACCTAAATTAAAAAAAAAATTGTATTGGAAAATCAAATTGTCCTTTTTAGTATTTTCGTCGCAATTTTGTTATATTTTCTCAACCCTAAACAATCCTTGGACTTCCACGAACATTTCAAGACCAAAATTAGCCAAATCGGTTCAGCCGTTCGTGAGATCCTAAGCTTAGAACGAACATAACATTGTGACACGAGAATTTTATATATAAGATATATATTTTTTTTTTCTGAATTTTACTCGTTTTTTAAATTGTCGCCACACACACCACTTGCACCTCGTTTTTAAGTAACTTTTCTTTGGTTTTTTTCCGGGGACGTATATGGCATTTTTCTTTTAAGCACTGTTTTCTATATTTGATTTATAATTTTTTTTTGGGCTCAACGCCTCATATCTCTCTCCGGCGGGCGGCAGACTGATTTGCTCATGAATTTCTAGCTGCCTAGCTAGAGTCAGTTTCGTTGTTTTTCTCCCTCTGAGCTATTTTGTTGTTGGGAGCCTCTAAAAGTTAAAGAATAACCAGAAAAAAAACAATAAATGCTTGACAAATAGCAAAACATATGTGATATATGCATTATTGTTATTTCTTTATAGTTACCTTTTGGTTTCGAGGTCATTGAACCTTTAGCTCTGATTGCAAAAAAAAATTTTGCATCATATGTTTTGCAAAACTTTTTATGATATTTATCAAATTTTTGTTTATTTATTTTTTTCGTAAATTTCTTGTCGGCGCGGCTGCGCGAAGGCTTTGAATATTTATTTATGGGCTGGAAATTATATTTTATAAAAGGATGTATCAGATTTTTCTGGATTAAAAAAAAATTGGTGGTACATGTGATTAACATGTTAAGTTGGAAAATCTTACCCAGCTGCAGCATCCAACTGCTCTCTAAGATGGTTCAATTAAAAAAGATCGGACAACTGGCAGACTACGAGGCCATGACCTCGGCTAAGCTAATTAACATTTTCTTAACAGAGGCTTATGTCAATGTCAAAGTGACAGTTCACTTTCGCCGTGAAAGTACTTTCGTTGGTGGTGTGTGTCTCGACTAAAAACGGTTACAAATTGCTTATAAATACTAAATAATGTGTATCTTATTAATTACTCTATTTTTAAAAAAAAAAAAACAATATATTATTTGTTTAATAATTGTTTCTTATTTCTAAAATCTAAACTAAGTTAAACCAATAATATTTATTTACTTGCTAAGAATTTTTTCCCAAACCCAAAACCAAAATTTTAGTTGGACTCAGTAACTGGACATTACAAGAATTGTATGAGTGTGCAAATGGTGCGAAGATAGCGCGCGGATTTTATCGCGGGACGTTCAGAAGTTCATGATGAACAGCGTGCAGAACGTCCAAAAACAGCCACTACGGACAGAGCTATTGAAGCTGTTCAAAAAATTATTGAAGAGGACCATCGATAATATTCTCGAATTGATTCCTCCTGATATTGAAATTGGCCGAACTTCAATCTTTTCAATTTTGAAGGATAAGCTTGGTTACAGCAAAGTTTGCGCAAGATGGGTCCCACGCCTGCTTACCGAAAACCATAAACATCAACGAATAGTCGCTGCTCAAAAATTTTTTGAAATGGTTAAGAAAGAAGGCTATAGTCTCTACTCACGCATTGTGACGGGTGATGAATCGTGGTGTCATCATACGAATCCCGAAACAAAGCGTCAAAGCATGGTTTGGAAGAAACCAGAAGAAAGTGCTCCAAAAAAAGCATAAATTTAACGTTCTGCTGGAAAAATCATGGCCATAGTTTTTGGGACGAGTTAGGTGTTTTGTTGGTTGATTTTTTGGAACCTGGTACAACAATCAATGCGGATCGATACTGCGAAGTTTTAAATAAGCTTAAAAATGCCATCAGACGAAAACGTCCAGAAAATTATCCAAAAAAATTTTACTCTTTCATGATAACGCACGGCCTCATTCTGCTCAAAAAACGAGAACTTTATTGGAAAAATTCAAATGGAAATTTTCGATCACCCACCCTACTCTCCGGATCTCGCACCTGTGACTTTTTTCTTTTTCCAAAATTGAAAGAAAGCTTAGGTGGGCAGCATTTTGTTTCAAACGAAGAAGTCCAAACATCTGTCAAATTATGGCTCCAAAAACAGGACACGTCTTTTTTTAAAGAAGGTTTGCATAAACTCTATAACAGATACGAAAAATGTATTCAAGTCGAAAGTGACTATGTAGAAAAATAGTTTCTGAGTCAAATAATTAATAAATATTCATTTTGTAACCTAAAAATTGTTTTGTACTTCATTTTAAAATTAGGGAAACTTTCTTTTTGAATGCCCCTCGTATTTTTTTTTTGAAACTAAAATAAGTTATCATATGGTGAAAAAACAATCCAAATCATATCAATATATATACATATAATAATATGTATATATGTGTAATTTTATGAATAATATATTAAATTGAAAGAAAATCGAAAACCAACGAAAATACAACACCAAAATAATAAAATTTACTCTGCGAACACCATGGAGGCCTTCACTGGATTCGACGGGGTGAGTTTTAAGTAAAAAAACATTATTTATGTACATATATACTTATCTATATACATATATGTTAAGTTAATATTTTTGTTCTTTTTTTTCACTGAGTTGTCCGATATCTAAAAATTTCTATATAAATAACCATATGTCTTGTTGTTGCAAACGTAACAACAACGCAAAGCGGACAAAAGTTTTATGACGGTTATCGCTTTAATACATTGTTGTTGCATCAAATTATTCTAAGTCTTAATTCGAAAATAACAAGTCATAAAACTTTTGGGATAAGCCCCCGTCAGCAATACGCTTGTTGTTGATTTTTTTTTTCTCTAGCTTTATATATATATTTTTTTGTTGCTTTTTTTTTGCAAACGGTTGAAGCACATTTAAAATCATATGTTCGCATAATTACAATGCGTCGCACAAAAAATAGTCAACATTGATTTATTTATAATTTCACTCATAGTTGTAAGAATAATTATAATGTAGTTATAGTTTATCGAATAAGATATAATTTCGTCTACATAACTATCTATACCATATATATAAAGACAAAAAAAAAAAAAAAAGATGTCGCTTATAAAAATGATTCTAGTTCGTTAATTAGGTCAATAAATTCAAAAATTAGAAAAAATATCTGAGGAAAAAAATGAATATACAGAATAAATTATTACGCAAAATGAATTGCTAAATTTTCTATAATATTTTTTCGATATAAAAGGGTAAGTTAGGCAAAGATGCCTCTTTAGGGATTTTTCCTTTAACCTAACGCAACGAAAAATCATGGTAGGGTGGGTAGAGAGCACAGCGGCAATAATATCTTAGCCTGCTTTTAAATTATGTCTGTTGTCTGTCTTTTTCAATTTCCCTGTCTTTCTCTTGTTGATATATTTTTTTTATTAGTTTTTGTATCCATTTTTTTATGCGAGACTTTATGTTTTTATGTATTATGGGTGTTGTGGGCCCGATCAGCCAAAGAAGCCCCCCAACCACTGTTTTTGCTAGCCGTAGTGCATGGTCCCGACTGCATCCCCCGACAACATTAACCCATATCTGCTAGCGTAGAGGACTTATTCACAATTATGTAGACATCAGCCTTTGGTCCATCGGTAAGGTAATGGGATTGATATATTTGTGAGTAAGTTTGGCTCTATGCTAGTAGAGCACCGAAGACTTGACTTTCAACAAGATTCATTTCGATCGGTGTACATTACACGTGCGGCAGAAATACTGGGATTAATTGCAATGCAGAAAATTGACTCGCAAGACGGTTCGGAGCTGTGAGGCACGTTTCCGACAACGTCCCAAATTAGCAACGCAAATAATGGGAACACTGCCAGAAACCAGAGTTCAACAAGGTGTTTTTCCATTTGAGAGAGCTGGTCTGGACTTCGCTGGACCGTTTTGGATGCATTTCAACCTTCGAGGACGCAAACCAGTCAAGGTCAAACTACAGATCTTGAATCTCTGTAGCCAAAGGGGTGTAAATTTTCATTTTATATTATACCTCCTCGCTCACCTCACTTTGGAGGGTTGTGGGAGAGTGCTGTTAAAGTTGCCAAACAACTGCTTGTTCGGTGCTTAAATGGAGTGGCACTCAACTATGAGGAACTTTCAACGGCCATCACACAAGCAGAAGCTGTAATGAATTTGCGGCCACTTCATCAGATATCGTCAATTCCGAACGATTATAAACCCTTGACGCCAGGCCATTTCCTGGTTCGACCACTCAATGCCCGGTCCGAGTACTGCGTCGATGCGACACTGACGCTATCAATTACTAATCGTTGGAAACGACGAATACTGACTATCTATCATGCCTTTTGGCAGCGATGGTCCCACGAAAATTTGACTCCTTTACAGGAACGCATCAAATGGAAGTCAATATGCTACAACCTTCAACCAGGAACTATGGTGCTCATAGCCGAAGACAACATACCGCCAGGACAATGGGTACTAGGTCGAGTACACGAAGTTCAACCTGGATCTGACAATGTGGTCCTTGTCGTTACAATCAAAACAAAATCCGGCATATTTAAGCGAAACATTCACAGGATTTGTCCTCTGCCTTTGCCATAAACTTAAAATAAAGTAGTTTGTTGGAAGAGTTTCCAAGGCGGGGAGTATGTTGGCTAAAATTTAGTATTAAATTTATTTAGTATTGTATTAATAAGCTTAATCGATGTGTAGCTTAGGCAATATCGACATCGATATAACATTATTGTCAAATTTTGAATTAAGCCGACATCCGCCAACCGATAAATATATTTTTCCGATTTTGTAAGGCATAGAAAACAGTCTTGTTTTTTGCTGAGATTTCTGTTCCGGCCTAGCCCTACGAATTGCGGGAACAACTATGTTTAAAGAATAATAACTAAATTAAAAATAACTTAATTATAAAATTTTTTGTATATAAGCATGAATAATTTTAATATTTTTTTAAAATATATTATTTTGTATTTCCGCCACCATTAGGAATTTTGCTTTTGTAAATATTATGATGTTTTCGCAATATAAAATTATAGAATGATTTTGAAATTTACAATGATTTGTTAAGCTCTTCTCTCTCTCTCTGATATGACGCTGTAAGAATAATTATGTATTATAATTTTTTATTAGAGTTCTTGATAACTTTGTTTTTTTTGATTGTTTTCCGAGGACCATGGTTGGGTGGGTATAGACCGTGGGTGACATTACCATCTGTCATCCCAGCATAAAATTTTCAAAAGAAAGAAATTGAACCATTTTGCATTTTTAAGTATGTTAGTTTTTGCATTTTAAATTTTGTTTTGTCTTTGAATTCGTTCAACAAGTTAGTGTCTGTAGGGACTCTTAAATAAAGTACATGCAGTGCGAACATTCCAAGTAGCAAAAAGCCCCCCCAAGCCGCGTAGAGCTAGGGTCCCGCCGCGCTATCTGCGTGTACTCCTTTTTAATAAAACGAAGGATGCTACAGCAATTACTTTTCATGTTCAATAGAACTACTTGCACTTAAATTTTGCTTATGGCGCCAAATCCGATTTTTTGCTGATAGCGCCATCTATGGCGAGGTTTTGGCGTAAAAAAACAAAAAATCAACCAACACTAATACATACCACCTCGGAGAACGTTTTGGGACCAAACGTTTTGTTTTGTTTGCGTGTCTGCGTCTAGCCGTTAAAACAGTTTTTAGCTATAGACATTATGGTCTTTCTGCAAATGTGTTTGAATTGACGCCAATAAGGACGGGTTCACGCTTTTCACAGCAGGTAACTACTCTATTTTTCAATAAAAGGTATCTAACTACTTTGCTTTCAGATACTATATGCGTTTGACAAAATACGCTGGCTTGTACGGCCATACGCGATTTCGTGTTGGTCACCATCGACTGGATTTATTAAAAATTGAAAGCAACTTATTAATACTCTGAAAAAACGGCCCGCATTAGATCAGCAACGTTGGAGTCTTTGCGAATGGAAAACCCTTAAAGCAGATGGCTCTTGGCTCTTCTTCTGAAAAACTACCTTCGTTACAGCAACATGGATGTATTTTTTCTTGCTGATAAACTCAGTGATCCCATACAAATTCAGCTCCTCCAACTCGAATACAAGCAGTCGGTCTACAAACTTGAGCAAATGCACCCCGCAAATTATTTCAGTATCAATTATCATTGCTTCGATAATGATTATCTGCTTAATAGTTTAAAGAAATGATGTATAGCTTTTACTGCTGTCAAGCTTTTGTTTTTGATACTTTAAAGTTGAACTAAATTTGACTGAAAACAAAACTATCAGATGTGTCTCAAAGAAAGAAAAAAGTAAATCTTGTAAGTACACTATCGCCAGAACATCACACAAGAAAAATTGATTTTTGTATTTCCGAAATCCACATTTGCCATACACACAAAAGGATTGAAAGATAAGGAATTTGACATTCAAAAAAGGGTTAGCTTTCTTAGTCAGTATTTTATTAATTATTCAACTTGTCTAATCTAAATTTTTTTCTAGATTTGTTTACAAACGTAAGTTATGTTGCCGTTTTGCAAGGGGCCGCCTCAAGCCAATGGAAAAAAAAAAACAAAAAATAAAAGAAAAAACGAGAAAAAAATTTGTACACGCAGAACAATTCCTGAAAATTTAGATTAGATTAACTAGATAAAGTGCTATGATTGACGCTGTTCGCCCATTGATTAACAACTATCAAGGTATTGTCGCTTCTCTAAAAAAGTTCTTGGAATGGATTTGTTACCAGAAATTCAGGTAGACGTTGCTACTTCGCTCAAGTGGCTTCAGTCTTTCGACTTCATCCTTTGGACAACCAAATGGTATAAAGGGTACAAATTTTTGCAATGCCTTGACATCACAATCAAAATTCAACAAATACCAAAATTAACGATGGAACAAGCAGCTCGCAGTGTTGATCAACTTTTGACTGACATACGTCGTTTAAGAGATTCTTGGACAACAATTCTGACAGAAGCTCAACTTGTTGCAACAAATATAAAGATAACATCTGAGCTGAGAGAAAGCCAAATGCGCATTCGAAAGAAAAAACGATTTCATGATGAAGAATCAGGCACAGAGCATGTATTTGGGAGCCCTTAGGAACGCTTTAAAGTTCAAGTCTTCTTCCCACCAGTGGATCTTTTGTTGAATGAGCTCGGCGAGCTGCATTCTAGGATATCTGAATTGTCGAAACTCTTCACATCTATCATTGAGCCTCAGTATAAAAATGCCGGAGCTTATTTTCAAGAGCCATCTATCACAGCAGCAAGTGCACTGAAAAACGCATACCCAAATGATTTTCTTGAGAGTGATTTGCGAGACGAAATCGATTTGTTGCATAGGATTCGCAAAGTAATAAAATGGGACACCAATTCTGCCTTGAAGCTACTGAACCTCATATCTGCGTGTGGGCATGAGAATGTTTTGCCACAAGTATGTATCGCATTGAGACTTGTACTTGTTTGTTGCTTCCGGAGAAAGATCCTTCAGCAAGCTTGCTCTAATCACAAATAAATTGAGATCCACCATGGGCGAGGAGACAGGTTAAATCACCTAATGATTATCAGCATTGAGCACGAAAAGGCGAGTTCTATCAGTTTTGAGAAGATTATTGAAGAGTTCAGTGCACAAAAGGCAAGGAAACGCCTGGGTTAAATTGTTGTAACATTTATCAGCAGATATATTTTTATTCAATCTTCTGAAATGTAAAATTTATGTCACGATAACTGTATAGTGACATTAAAAATTATATTATTATAAGCAATAATAAATTGATATGTGCGTTTTATTCCTATTTCATTTATAATCCATTTATATGCGAATTTGAAAGAAAGGGCCCCACGATATTCAGCCCCGTGCTCCCTTCAGCCTGTGTGCGCCCCTGGTTGATTTATATTTAAGCTGAAAGCATAAGGTGAATATAGATAAGACCTAAAAGATTTTTTTCATAATCTTAAATAAAAGAAATTTTATTTACATTAAGTTGTGCGAATAGGTTTACAAAATGTAAAATACAAAATCTCTCATTTAAAAAATAATTAACCCTAAAGTGTCACATTAACAGAAACCCGATTAGGTTACAGTCTGTAGCAATGTCTTGTTTGTAAACATAAACAAAAAGGTAACACAGATATAAAAAATGGAAAATAAACTAGTTTTGTCTAAGTAAGTCAATTATGTTTTACGTTGGTCACCCGACCCTAGTTAGTTATTATTATGCTAATAACTTCATTATTATTGTGCTAATCATTTCATTATTATTTACAGGCATCCATTACGCAGATTTTAAGTTAGCAAATACTTGGTTGCACAGATACCAGGGCTAGTCCATATTATTCTTGGCTGAGTTTATTATAAAGGGTGATTCATTAAGACCTTTTTTTTTCAATAGGAATTTTCGAGTGGATCACGCGTGATCCATGACAGCTGTCAAAGGCAAAGTTGTTCAGTATTCATTGGCAAATCATCACTTACACCCGAACAACGTTTACAAATTGTACAATTGTACTACGAAAATCAGCGTTCTGCAAAGAATGTTTTTCGTGCGCTGAGATCGACTTATAGTCAACATAATCGACCCTCCGAACCCACAATTCGTAACACCATCACCAAATTTGAAACCCAGTATTCATTGTTTGATGATACACGACCAAATCGACCACATCCAGCAAGTAGTGAAGAGAATATAGCGGCGTTAGCTGACAGTGTTCACGATGACCGCGAGGAATCGATTCGGCGCCCGAAGAGGTTCACCAGCTGCCATTACATCCAAGAAAAACAACGGTTTGCTGCGGTCTGTGGGCTGGTGGAATCATTGGTCCGTATTTTTTTAAAAATGAGCAGGGTGCGAACGTTACCGTCAATGGCGCACGCTATCGGACCATGTTAACGGACTTTTCGCTGCCTGAAATTGTTGTCCGGGATCTCGACGACATTTGGTTCCAACAGTATGGCGCTCCGGTCCACATTGCCAATGAAATGGCTCTATTGCGAGGTCAATTTGGTGAGCGATTAATTTCACGTACGGGAACCGTACCTTGGCCGCCAAGATCGTGCGATATCACACCGCTCGAATTTTTCTTTGGGGTTACGTAAAGTCAAAAGTTTACGTGGACAAACCAGCAACGATTGAGGCCTTGGAAGCCAACATTACTCGTGTTATTGGCCAAATACCAGTGGAAATGCTTGAACGAGTCATGGAAAATTGGGCCTTCAGGATGGACCATTTAAAACGCAGTTGCGGCCAACATTTGAACGAGATTATCCCATCATTCCTTTGAAATTTGCTTTTGCCAAATCATTAAAAAAAAAAAGGTCTTAATGAATCACCCATTATAATGTAGGCTTCCAAATATTGTAAGTTCGCTGAAATCAACATTTTGCTAAACTTACTTTTGAAGTAACTTTGAAATTTCGTTAAACGACGCTGCTCTACTCTTGGATGGCTTCCAGATGAGGCATATAAACTCACAAGCCCTATTTGTTGCCTTATGCTCGTACTCTCAGTGGACACGCGAACTGGATCTATTCCTCGATTTATTAAATGTGACCGCTGCCTTAAAATCACAAATAGGCGGTCTATTAGAAAAAACAAATTTCCGCAGGTACTCATCGAAAAACAACAGCAGTTTAGCCGATTTCTTCATCCATGGTACTGGTTAAGGTCTACCCAAAACCTCTGCTGTTCTTTGTATTTCGTTGCTGGAAGGGGTCGTACCCAGTGGGCAAGAGCAAGCGCTGTGGGCTTTCCGACCAGCCAGGTCATCTACATATGAAAGAATTTTAGCTTCCCAAAGCATAGCAAGCCAATCTAAATGTATTTCAACCAGAGCTCGCAAATAACTGTTGACCGTTTCGCGTTGTCCAAAAATAACTCTTATTTGCTGACTCTTTGAGCAACGTGTCAGAGATGAACCGTTCGCATTGCTCTCTTAATGAAGCGCTCAGCGCTCAAACAAAATCCAATTTTTTCTTTTGCCTTTTGTTCTGGTTATTCCCTGAACGTTTTGTCGCTCGCGAAAAAATAAAAGTCACTTGCGTTTGTATGCGTGTATATTTCTTGTTAGCCCACTGATTTCGATGTATACAAACAAATACTCTATTAATGCACGATGTTAGATACATACAACATATCAATTTTACGTTGTATTAATACTATGTGCATTGAGTTTAACTATTTCTTATTATATTTCGCTATTTCATTAAATATTTAAGCAGTAAAAAAATTACCAATGCTCTGGTGTATTGTTAAGTTAATAATTTTATCATCTAAAAGTTGGATTTTATCCCTGCTCAAAAACAGTCCGATTCAATCCACAAAAACCAAAATATGATACTCAAACTCTAAAAAATCGGGCTAAATAATAATGCAAAATTAAAGTTAGGAGATCAAAGTTTTGTTTTTGCTTTAATTTACCAAAAAATTCGCAGTAGTTTAAAAGATATACGCATTCAAAGTGGAATGTTGTACAGAAACAACAAGTGCATGAAAGGCTAAAAGACCGTTTGCGCTGAGCATTTCATTTTTTCGTTCTTTTGCTGATGCTTAATGTGCGAGCGCTCAATCGGTTCGCTCACTATAAGTTGTTTTTGAAAGAGCGTAACCATGGTAGAATTAATGTGTCAGTGAGTATACGTCAGCTTGTGTGCTGCTTCTCTCTCGCATGTTTTTGCTCTCAAAATATTTATGGCACCGAGAGAACAATTTACTCTACCTTATTAATTCTACCATGGAGCGTAACAAGATAGCTCAGCTGAAAACACTCAACCGAAAACCGAAATGAAGAGAAGCGAAGTGTTATGCTCAGAACGAGAGCAAGCGTGCATTTTTTTTTCGGTTGTTGTTGGTGTGTGGACCGCAAAGGGAAAAACGGTCAACAGTTATTTGCGAGCTATTGAATAAACACAACACAACACTATGTCCAGTTTTTCAACTACATGTGCTAGAGCCAGTGTGTATGTAATACAGTGGTCGCCAAAATATACATGCGCTTGGCGGCTAAACGGTTTAGCGCAGTCTTATAGTGATTGTTGCTTATAATTCACAAGTACTTCAAGCAGTAGTTGGTATAAGCCGTTGGTATATTTGATTGTGCATTTGTCTAATTTCGTATTTAATATTTGTTAATATTTTGTTTTATTCAAAACTTATTACATTTGTAGATTTTTTTGGTGTTTTTTGAACTATGCGATGGGTTGAATTGTGTTAATTAAGCCCGTGTCAATTTTAATATATATTTAAATATACATATTTTTTATGTTAAAATTTTTGGTTTTTTATTTATTGCCGATTTAAGACTGCCAATCTTGAACTAGGTTTTTTAGTTTTTAAAAGTTAAAACTTTCTTGACTTTAGCCTTATAATAATACATAAAAACATTAAAATCAATTTGAGATTGATAAAGAATTTTAAGTCTGATAAGCCGGAAGGCAAACTCAAATTGTGAGCAATTTTGTCAGTTTTTTTTTGGAATTAATGGAAAAGAAACGGATTTTTCACGAGGTTCAGTTTTCGTTATGAGATCTTCATGTGTGCCAAGGCATTTTTTGGTAAAATGCATAAAATAACACTGTCCAACAGTGAAAAAGAACTTTTCAAGTGACCTAGTGTACGTTGTAGGTCTTGACGAGTAGATCACGATAGTGTGTTTCAAAATTGTCTAACACCCCCAAAATCGCAAGTTATCGCTTAAAAACCGTTTTTCGGGTACTGCGATCACTCCCACTATCACAACGTCGCTATTTTTCAACCGATTTTCGATTGCTTTACGGCTTTGGAAAGAAGAAGATTCAAGCTTTAGGATGATATACACTTGTTTATACTTCATATAAAGCAACTACGAGATTTTTTAAAAGTTATCTAAGATTTACACTTTTTTTTTTCGATTTTCACACTTTGAAGTCATTTTTATATAACATTTTGTTAAAACACCTTTACTTTTCTTAAAGAAATATTAATTCCGAGTAAGAAAAGTTATAGTTTATTAAAATCGGTCGATAAATGTTTAAGTTACGACGCTTATTGTAAACAAGAAAATTAAATTCCCATCGACAAAAAAAAAAGTTTTAGATGGATAATTCGTTTGTTCATGAAGATATCGTAACCAAATTTGGTATAATGCTTAAGAACAATAAAAAACTTACAAGTGCCAAATTTGGTCGCAATATTTTAAAAAACAAACGAAATACAATAAATTTTGTTAAAAAATCGATTTTTTGACCGATCATTCCTATGGGAGCTATATGATATAGTCAACCGATTTTGTTCAAATTTGGCGTTTTGAAATTTTGACGTGACAACGTCTTAAATTAGGTTTGTATGGGAGGCACCATTGAAAAAATCTAACGATAACCGTAACGATAAGTCTAGCGATAAATAATCGTAACGATAAGTGGTATTTTTATTTTTGGTTTGCGCTCTGCTCTTATCTATAAACGAACGCACAGCGTCAGCCGCACCGCTTAGCGCTCAGCACCAAACTGGCACTGCTCAAAGCGGTGGCTATTTTTAGTTTTGAGTGAGCGCAACTGAATAACTATTTTATTTTTGGTTTGCGCTCTGCTCTTATCTATAAACGAACCAGCGACTTTTTGTGAATCGCAGCAACAAGCAACGCACAGCGTCAGCCGCACCGCTTAGCGCTCAGCACCAAACCGGCACTGCTCACAGCGGTGGCTATTTTTAGTTTTGAGTGGGCGCAACTGATTAACCCCAGCGGCGCATAGCCTCTGCGGTCTGCCGAAATACTGCATTACCTCCGCAGAAAACGTAATTGATTACAAGCGCTGCGTTTCGTTTGAGGGATTGTAAGCAAATAGAAAAGCAGTGATCTGCCGAAAATCTGCATTACAACTGCGGAAAAAGTAATGCACAAATAGAAACTCGCACTGCGCTACCTTAGCAACACAAAATTTTGTTATTTTGTTTGCATGCTAACAAGCATAGTTCGGCCTTTCTGCTGTCAAACCATTCGTTTATACCTTTTTATTTATTATCTACTGCCGAGAAAATTTTATTTTATTAAGAGATACGAAAACGTAAAGTCTGACAACTCGTTTCATAATTTCATGAAATATACGTATAATCTTGATTGCGTATCAAACGTTTCTAAGTCAACTACGTTAAAAGAAACAACCATCGACTTGACTTTCGCAAGACACATTACAGCAGAAACACTTCCTTTCATTTCCTATTTCTCCTATCATCGTCCTATCCTCAACAAAATCACTCAAATAGGAATTATTATTGTGCAATTTAATAATATTCATATCAATAAATATTCTACCGAGAAAAAGACGTTGTCACGTAAAATCTTCGCCCGTAAAACCGACTTTACAGGCAACAGTTTTTTAGAGCACTTAAGCAATGTGCCAAATTTCAACAAAATCGGTAGACTATATCATATAGCTCCCATAGGAATGATCGGTCAAAAAATCGATATAGCGAAAATAGCGACGTTGTGATAGTGGGAGTGATCGCAGTACCCGAAAAACGGTTTTTAAGCGATAACTTGCGATTTTGGGGGTGTTAGACAATTTTGAAACACACTATCGTGATCTACTCGTCAAGACCTACAACGTACACTAGGTCACTTGAAAAGTTCTTTTATTTTTTTCAATTCTGTAGGACAGTGTAATTTGTTAAGTAGATGGGATAGCAACTCTTATTTCAACTTAAGGATTCTTGATATAACGATTTCATACACATTCATTAATTTGCATAAAGCATTACCCAAAGTTATCGCAAATAATTCAAATTTTTATCATTTTACTAACTCTTGGCTTCAGCACATTTTTGCTATGCCCAAACAGTTAAGATATCGTACCCAAATTAAGCACTCTTCTTATTTTTTAAGGTTCCCAAGCAATGTACCAAATTTGAACAAAATTGGTTGAATATATCAGCTCCCATTAGGCCGATCTTCCAAAAAATCAATTTTTGGACACAACTTGGTAAGATTCGTTTGGCTATGAAGATATTGTAGCCAAAATTGGCACTTTTGAGTTTTTTTATGAGTTTCAAGCACTGTACCAGAACGTTTTCACTCGTGACGTTCAGACATTTGTACGTTTTTTTGTGGACATTTTGCGCGATGGCGCAAAGACCAATAAAATGACACGATGATTCAAGTAATGAAAAAAAGATGGGTGAATTTCCTAGTAAAACCGGATTTTAAAAATTACTTAGGTCAATTATTAATGCTAATAAGAACGGTTAAAGATGGTGTGTGACGGACGGACACAAAAGACATGAATATTCCATGCATCCATGCATGTTTCACTTCATAACTCTGCGAATTGAGATAAACTTTTTTTTAGGTAATTAGGAATTAGAATAAGCAAATAATTCTCACAAGTCATCGACTTTTTCACAAAACGTATTGCATTGCGCGCGTGACGGACGGACACTCATGATATAAATACTGTGTTTTTACTGTATTGCTTCATTATGTACAACGGGAATATATAATAAATTGTAGCAACATTACTTAAATGAAAAATCTGAGAGCCGTACAAACTCATGTGTACAAAAATAACAATTTTCAGCAGCTTTACATTTATTCGTTGAATTTCCTCAAACTCATTTGATTCTTCAGCAATTCAAATAATATACGGTACATGGGAAACACAGCATGGATGCGATGTGTTCGTGGAACTGCATTTATATTTCGCCAGTGTTCTGCAAGATGCGCAGCATTAGCATCTGTTTCTTCTTTGGACACAAATTCTATGTGCATTTTCGGACATGATTCAGGTGCAAGCTCAACAAACTGTTGTGCTATGTTCACTACAGCACCATTTCCAGCGCACCTCCAAACTGCACCTTTGACAGTTCCTCCTATACCATCAACCACTCCTTTGCCATGGCCAGAAGCAAAAAAATGCCACGACAACTTCACGCCAAAGAGATTTTCCAACAAATTGAGAATGGCAAAAAAATAGTTATGCTTGAATTGGCTGGCTGCTCCATCGGAAAAGATGGTTATTTCGATGACTTTATCATACTTATCAGTGATAAGTTCTATAAGACGATCTATGTATTTAAAAACACTCAATATACCGGATTTTATTGCAAGCTAGTAGTACAGGGTATATCAAGTGTCGAAGCACCCGAATTTAGCGTACGCCATTTTATTCAGTGTTAAAATTTTTAATCTTCGATTAACCTTTGCCCAAATAAGCCGAGCCCCTCACCTCTTCCTTTGCAAACTTATGCGTTTAGAAACTGTGCCAGTTATCATTTTAAAAGCTATATGACTATACGTAACAGACGTACCACAAAATCAGAAAGCCTTCCTCGGCCTATTTAAATAGTTATATATTTCATTCGCACATATCTTGTTTATTTATTTAAATATTTATGTCGTTTATAAATATTTTCGTCACGGAACAGTAACTTATTGCCTTAACACTTGAGCTCCTTATAGATCTGCTCAGTCTGATAGATATGCTTGGGATCTGTCTGCAATGTCACGGCATTATCCTGTAAAAATGCTCAAGTTATTTTCTACGCCTTAACGCTTTCCAAACTTATACTTACGCTAAAGATCACATTGTGCTGCTCCGACTTATAAGGACTGAACAAAGCAAATACATCGACCAGGTTGCCCTGACCACCAAACTTGCTGGTCAAGAGCGAGAACAAATGCTTAAAGGTTTCCTGCTCAACATTAGAGCTGCTATCACGCACGAAGACAGCTTTGGGCAGTGCCACCTCCACATTGCAGCTCTTATAGTTGGCCACAGGCAGGAATTCCAATGTACCGCAAACCAGCTGCCAATCCTTGTACTGTTCCAGTTGGCGAGCATTAACAATAACCAGCTGTTGCTCGCTGCTAGGTGTGGCTGGACAAAAGCTCAGACCACGTCGTTTATTGAGAAAAGCGGCTGCCATGCGAGCACGTTCATCATCAGCATCAAAGTGGCTATGGATGCAAAATTAAAGGCTATAGTTAACCATTACTTATACTTTATAGCAGCTACTTACATGGGCGCCTTTTGCAGCACATCGCGGGTTTGGCTTAGCGGCGCCACAGCGACATAAACATCATCATCAGCCAGGTGCTCGTAAAGCAACGGCTTCAGTTTATGCTGGCGTGCATCCTCATAGTCTACGTCAGGCAGCACCAGAAAATCAGCCTTGCCCGTTTTGACCGCCTCAATGCAATCGGTGGACAGTGTGCACTCCAGCTCGGGGCGTGCATCCCGTGCATAGGCGGCACGCTGTAGGCCCGCGCACTTGGCGTACTCCACTTCGTTTTTGACACAGAAACGCAGCTTGCGTATGGCACTGCCATCACGTTCGATGACATCCTTATAGCCAGCGCGTTCCAGATAAACTTTAGGATCTATGGCCTGCGCCTTGCTATGATAGTATGCATTGGGATTGATAAGCAAATGAGCAGCTGCCTCCTTATTTTCTGCATGCAGTCCATTTTCAAAGAAGTGCTCGAGTCTAGTTTGTAGCTGCTTTAATTGCTGTTCACCGTGCACAGTTTGCTCATTGGAAATGTAACCGCTCCAGGGACGCTGCGCCCAGGAGCAGGCAGGTCCTGTAACCGGACGACGTGTGCCATCCTCGCAAAGATATTCAAAGTCTGCAGGGTTGCCTTCAGCGCTGCCACCATTTAGGCCAAAGTATTTCTTAATAAACTGCACCTTGGTAAAAGCCACCTCACCCTGGCCCTTATCCAAACAGCGTATAGCACCATCATAGCCGGAATACTTATCTGGATAGTTGCACTGCTCGGGCTTCTCGCAAAGCGCACACAAGTTGGCATATTTCTTTTTCAACAGGCGATTCGTGTCCGCATGCGTTGAGTACGTGCCCACCAGACATGATTGACTAAAGAACTCAGAGAGCGCCTTTAGCTCACGCTCGGTAGCGCTTATGTCAGGATCAGCAGAGACCTTCAACACTTGGCTGTTCTTTAGCTTGGTAATGGGTATCCTATAGCCCACATTGCGTCCAAAACCAGTGTGACAAGACTTGGCACCACGCAGCTCCTTGACACTATGAAACTTGGAGCCTTTCTTGACCAGGATAATGCCCTCGTAACGGAAGTTGGCTTAAATTAGGACAAAAACAAAGCTGTTAGTTTGTTGGGGATTTGGAGCCTACTAAATATATGTCTTGTATAGAAATATGCATAGTTATAGTCGTGCTTATAAAGTAGATCTGTTTGAGACAATCTCTGTTGGAAACGTTTTGATATACATAGCTATTAGATTGTCTGCCCCGAACTCGAGAACGGAACAACCGTTTTCCTTGATTTTTTGATTGTGCTCTCTTGACGTATGGGATATACGTCAAATCCTAAGAAGTTTAAAAAAAGTAAAAAGCCCGATTGCCTACGCACCTAAAACAAATTTGAGTTTCTGAAGCCAGTGGCGGATCAACGGCGGTTTTTCTATTACTAAAGTATTATTACTACTTCGCCTGTTTTCCTTGACTAACAGCGGCTTGAATTTCTACTCTCAAGGGTAATCATGCGAGAAATCCTACTGATGCGGTAGCTGGTAAAAGGGTTTTGGACGTGCCTAATCTATGTGTAGACATTCCGATGAATGGAACCTATTACTACTCCTATTATATTATTTATGCATATAAACTCGTATTTAAGATCTAGAAATTGAGGCTTACAGGAATCATTACGACTTTGATCCAACTTTATTAAGTGGCACATTTTCACATACAGTATGTTCCTAATCTTCACGAAAACTCCCAAAAAGTGAAACAGTTGTTCTAGTACGTGATTTAGTTTGTCAGTCGAATTTTATGAATTTCCCCTCAGAGCAACTCTTTAATTCTAGCGCTTACCCTCTTTATCCTCCTGTGTGCGTATTTCCGAGATAACACGATAGTCCTCATTCTTCTTATGATAGGCCATATACATATCCTCCGGTTCACTGGCAAGCACATCAGCCTTACGCTGCTCAATGAGATCCAAACACTCGACACGATCACGTCCAGCTACACATTCCATACGTATGCCAGCCTCCGATGGATCCGCCAACAGCTTATGACAATCCTCTAGATAAATTTGCGGCACGCACAAACGATCTACAAATCCAGAGATTAAAGTAGTTATTCACTTAGAACTACAACTAGAGCTTACATATAGGTTCCTCTGCTACTGCGAATTGCAGCAGTAGCAGCAGCGCCGCTGCCAAAGTTGTCCAGCTAATTGTTACCATGGTGATGCTCTCCGCTCAACTGTAGCTCTCAACTAGGCTGGGCTCGCTTTTATAGCCGCGTCTCCTATTTGTAGTTGTAGGTGCAAAACGGGCATTACCTAGCGATAAGCTCTGCTTGGGGATTTTTATATGCAACGATTTCTTGCTTCTTATTTGTTTGTTTGCTTTTGTTTTCGTTCTTTTTATACCCTGTACCGTATGGTCCAAGGGTATATTAAGTTTGTGCAAGCCGAAATGTATGTAACATATAGAAGGAGACGTCGGAGACACCCCAAAGTTACCTAATATATGATCAGGGTGAATAGAGAAGTCGATATACCCATCCATCTGTCCGTCTGTCCGTCCGTGTGAACGCCTAGATCTCAGAGATGGTAAGAGCTAGAGTTACCAAACTTTCACATTAGATCCCATATTATTCCATAGGAGGCAAGTTTATTTTATTTTTTTATATCGGGGATAAATTATATAGCTCCCATGGGGGTGTTTGAGACGACCTCGACAAAAAAAGCGTTTTAGATGAATAATTTATTTGTTTATGAAGATATCGTAACGAAATTTGGTATTCGAAAGTTTTTTATAGTTCCCAATCACTGTACCAAATTTGATCGAAATCGGTTGACTATATCATATAGCTCCCATAGGACCGATCGGCCAAAATAACTTTTTTAAAGAAAAATTCGCTATATTTCGTTGTTTAATAAAGATATCCTAACCAGATTTGGCGTTTGGAAATTTTTAGACCATTTAAGCAATGTGCCAAAAAAATCGATTTTTTAACAAAATTTGCTGTGTTTCGTTTGTTTGTTAAGATATTGGGACCAAATTTGACATTCGTGAGTGTTTTATAGTTCCTAAGCACTGTGCTAAATTTAATCCAAATCGTTTGACTAGATCATATAGCTCCCATAGGACCAATCGGTCCAAAAACACGTTTTTTATACAAAATTCGATGTGTTTTGTTTGTTTGTAAAGATATTTGAAATAAATTTGGCATTCATATCTGTTTTAAGGTATTTAAGCACTGTGTCAAATTTTATTGAAATCGGCTGACTATATCATATAGCTCCCATAGGAACGATCGGTCAAAAAAAAAATGTTTGCTTAAAAGTTCTTCTGTATTTGGTTTTTTGTGAAGAAATCGGACTTTATTACAAGCTAGTGGTACAGGGTATCCTAAAGTCGTCCGCGCCCGACTTTACGTCCGCCATTTTTTTTTTTTTTTGTTCTTTTTTCTGTATTCTTTTTAGTTATTTTGAGTTTGTCTTGCTCTCTGTTTGTTTTGCTTTTTATACACTATTGCCAGAGGATAAAGAGTATTCAAGATTTGTAGCGCATGTGACGACACATAAGTTCCATATCTCGGTTAGCGATTGAACCGAATTCGTGCGTCTGAACACCTAGAATTAGAAGACCATAAGAGCTATAGACACTAAATTGTATAAAAAGCATTACATTGAGAGTACGCACGTTGCTGCATAAATGGATTTCAGGGTTTCCAGCCAGCTAAAAGTTTGGAAAGGCTCTTGCATTTGCACAGGGCGACCAGATAACGATAGGAACAACATTTTAATTCAAACAACAACGGTGAGAGATATCAGGTTGATGCCACAATGTAAGAAGAATGTAAGGCCAAATTAAAACTTGTAATAAGCCGTAATGGCTTATTGAAACTTAATTTACAGAAACACTATTTCAGGGACTGCTTTGAATCCGGCGGCTATGCTTCCTTACCTATATCAATCACTACCTACATCAATCTCTACCCTAGTTGGAAATATAATAATTGCAAAAACTATCATTGCTTTTGAGTCAGGAGCGACGAGAGCCAACGTAGCTGGTTTTGAAAGCAATTAAAAAAGGAATATCACCTTCCATATTCCTACCATCTTTCTATTTCCCGGTCACTTTACGGCAATCTCTCTAAACATTGCTTATTTTCTTAAAGCATTTACATATTTTTATCAACAGCTGTTAAAAACCAAACAAATGTTAAGCTGAAAGTTTCATTTCAGGCTTATTCTCGGCATGCCATTCCAAAAAAAGCTGTCCACTTGCTGATCAACATGATGTCTATAAAATAACATACACACTGACTTACACACTCGATCACCTTGTATCTACTCACAATATTTGCATTTATTTCATTAAAAAACAAGCTATACCCAAGCCAACCTCTAGCATGTGAGCCTAATACACAATAAAACGTTGATATTTTTGGAAAATTTCCATTTTTACCCAAATAACACTTTCACTGCACGTATAAATTTTCGTTTTCGAAAACTAATTGCAGTGTATTCCATAGTCACGCAGCTCTCCAACAAGTTCACTTTTTCATTTCTTGTTGTTCTCCAAACAACCTCCAACGTATTCATGATTGCTTATTCAGACGGCACCGTGATCTGCCATTAAGACATTAACAAAAAAAAAAGTGCTCCAAAGAAGCGAAAAAAAAACTTAGACACTCATAGAGTTAACCTGGCTGGCTGGTAATCCGAATGCCGGCTTTATTACTTGACAGTCAATTATAGAGAGTTCTAGTCTGTTGAGTGCTTTGACACACAGTGGCGGATCTAGATTTTGGGTTTGGAGGGTTGCGAAAATTGCTTTTGGTGATTGTAAATTTTGAATTTCGACTAAATGATGTAGAAAAAGCTTATTGCCAGAATTATTATGTAAATTGGTTGGTAAATCGTGAAAGACTGACTACAAATTTTTATATCTAAAAAGTAAGCTCTTCTGAGACAAATCTGCGGCAGGAGATCTGAATAGTGGCAGCTCTAAAAAAATTATATTTTTACAAACTTTTAATCTAGTCATAGCTTGTAAACGATACACATTTTAATGTTTTTTTTTACAATTTTGAAACCTATCGAAAAGGGTTTCTGCGCCACTCTGACAAAATTTGGATGTACCAAATGTCTGTTTAATGTATATTTTTTTTTTAATTTTTAGCATATAAAAGGAGAATTTAAAAATAACGAATACTTAATTCAAATTTTTACTCAATCACTCTTGCTCGAAAAACAAATTTTTCACTCAAAGTTTTTCGTTTTCACGAATTTGCAGCAATAGTCGCGATTTTACATACACGGTACAGTTCCTAACAGGTTTTGAAGATCTCAGCTCAAAGCTCAAAATTTCTTTTTAAAAAAAAAATAAATTTAATATTTTAAATTTTGAAAAACGATCGAAAATGTCGAGAATGAATCAATCTTCACATATTATGTATATAACACCGTCTCACCACATCAATACCCTTCCATTTAATGGTAATTTATGTTGAGAACACATTTTGTTCACGAGATATTCATGAGTAACTGAAAACAGTGCCCAAAAACTTGTTTTTCGAAAAAATCTCGAAAATGGTTCTAAAAAAAAATGATTAGTAACTTAGTAAATTTAAAAAACAAATTTCCGGAACGGCAATTTTAAGGTATTTCAAAAGCTATCTTAAATTAATGTTCAAGCTATCCATTTTTTGAGAATAACATTTTTTCGGGCTCTACGAAATACGAATTTCCAGATCATCACAGTTAAATTGATGAATGTCCAATTTAGCCGGCTTTACTATATTTTTTTACCAAAACTATGTCATTTGCTGGGATTTAAATTTTACGAAATACCTGATATTTTCTTCTTCTTCTAGTCGACACAGTGCCTATATGTATCCTGCCAATTGAAAACAACTGGTATGGGATGTCAAAAAAAAAATCTAAACCAAAATTTTTGCTTTTACCAACTCAGA
This sequence comes from Chymomyza amoena, assembly GCA_037043745.1. Lineage (NCBI taxonomy): Eukaryota > Metazoa > Arthropoda > Insecta > Diptera > Drosophilidae > Chymomyza > Chymomyza amoena. The sequence continues at coordinate 61,952 of JBAMAX010003056.1, forward strand.
AGTCTTGGCGTTACGGAGAGACACACAGACGGAGACAGAGAAATGTCTATGTTGATTACTCTCTGACGTCTCATTCTCAAACTCAACTTTTACCTTACAATCAATATTTTCATTAAAAAATTTGCGTTAAAAAAATTACCTTTTGGTATGTGCTAAATATTTCATTTCAGTCCAATTTCCAATTTCAAATAGTCCATTGTTTACTTAAAAAATTCTTTCTTAAAAGAGCTTTGAAATTGTGAAAGCGGAACAAAACAAACATCATTAGTCCTAAGTTAAGTGAACAATTAAATTTCCTCTTTTTTGAGCCATTTAGATTTATTTACAGAGTTTTAAATAAATTATTTTAACTGTTTAATTCTTTCCCATGTTGTTTTAGATTTATTATTAGCTTTTCACATTATTTATGTGTTAAATTTAAAATAAATACAATTTAAAACGTTTTTTCAAACAACAAAATAAACAATACAAAGACAAAGTTGACATAGAGCGTACTGCTGATAATATGAAAAAAAAAATATTTTTTTTTACCATAACTGTCTTTGGACAGGGGGCTTCGCGTCTGTTTGCTTCGCTACCCACATTTGTTTTTTCTTTAACTGGATATTCAAAATTATCATTTTAAAAAATTTCTAAAAGTTAATATGTTCTTTCTAGTTTAGATTATCATCTAAAACACTTTTTATATGCTTAAATATTTTATTAAGCCCATCCCCAATTTATATAATCATAAAAAGACGCCACGTCAATTAGAGTCTAAGCCCAACGTGCATCAGGAAGATCGTTAAAACTCAGTTTGCACCCAACAAACCTACTACATAGTTCACAAAAATTCATCTCATTGTACGTTTAGAATTTCAAAATCAAATTATACTATAGTTCTGCGATAGTTCTCACACAAAACTAGATGTTACGCCCATCTCGCCTGCACCCGGACTCTGAACTACATAAGCTCTATTAACTAGCCTATCCATTATGCAAAATCTTGGCTTTAAACCAGCCTTTTTTTTTTTTTTGTAGCTATTCAGTTTTTTTAATTTTAAGTAACATATGATTTATTTCAGAGAACCGAGAACCGGTTATTTATAGAGCACACAATACACCCACAGATGGCTTTAAGTGGGGTTCGTCAAGCCGGCCGGCCGGCTTTCTATAGAATTGTTCAAGTCCATTTAAAATGCAAGCTGAGTCGCAAATTATCAGCTGAGCTGGACAAGATAAGATAGTCGAGCTGGGGGCATAGGAGTGTGTAAACAACTTGTGGGTGATAAATTGGCATTATTTGTTAAAATTCACTGGAAAAGCGTTGCAAACAAGTTCCAGATGATTATTATGCATGGGGGTGTGTGCAATAATGGACTTGTTGTTGTTCGGGGATTTTATTTTAGCGATGTGGTTGTGCCTGAGGTCTCATCATCAATTGAGTTGTGCATTCAATAAATGTAGCAACAATTTTTTTATTATTTTCAAGCTGATAAACTTATCGCATTTCATAATCACAATGTCAAATGAAACATTGAAACAGTGATAGTAAGGTAGCCAGGGAGAAAGTCTCGGACAGTTTGGGAAATACACAGTAACCAAAAAAAAAAAAAACCAAAAACCAACATGTGTTCAATAATCAAAAATAAGAGGGTATCGAAGCGTCACAGATCGGTTGTCACATCTTCCGAGATATAATAACATCCAAATATCTGAGCTTCTGCGTTCCACAAAAATCTACCAAATTACTCACCCTCATGATATTACGACATAATACGCTCTGTTTTCCAAAACGTCCATTCGAATAAGACTTGTCTTAATGAATTCCAATTCGCTTCCATTGGCATTCAAGCTTAATCTCTTAGAGTCTATTTATATAATAGTACCAAATAGTTTGCTAGCGGCCAGCTCTGCAGATTATGGCGGATGGGACAGAAATTCGAAGCTTAATTCAGAAATTTTGCCATGATAGGGCACACCTTTACGTAGATAACTTCTTGAAGTCGAAGAAGCCTCAAACTTTATGTTGAGACGCCTCATCATACAATTATAATCCATGATCGTTTAGTGCTTGGATTTTAACGACAATTTTTATGAACCTCTTTTGGCTCAGCTGCACGTTCAATGTCATTTGTCCTTGTACAATAACAACAGCGGAACTCAGTAAGCCGCTTCTTGAAAATGGAAATTGACGATGCATCCGTTCCTTCGTTCGGCATAAAACACTTTTTCATTTCCGTTTATACTCTCGAGCTTGTCTTTTTAGCTATAAAAAAGATGTGTTGCATTAGAAGTTACTACGCAGAAAATTTAAAAAGTTACGGACTTATCAAGCTACCCTCGCATAATATTGTGCTGGGATTAAGTGATGGCAAGCCTGGGAATTCCTTTGACTACTTCGCCACTTCGGCTTCCACAGAGCCACCAGTTGCTTTGCTGCATTCTATGCCATAGAGGTTGCCAAAAAAGGGGCTCTAAAAACATGTTTTAATAAAAGTAATCTTTAATGGGTACTTATTAAACACATATTTTAAAATATAGCATACCTTGGGAGTTTCTGAATCCTTGCCTGTAACAGTAAGACAGTGAGAGCGAGATGTACGATCATTAACCAATTTGGAAATTTTGAAAACTCTGCAGATTTTGGACACTTGTTATTTATTGGCTGCATCTAAGCTTGGGAATTCCTTTGACTCCTATAAATATTTACTACGAACTAAAGAGGTTATTATTACAATCCATAGAGATTCCCATTCCACAATCTTCTGAAGAAGTCATTGGATGTAGCTGTATCTGAGGAAAATATTGAGAGTTTTAGCCCGTATCAATTGTTTTAATTCACTTGACTTAAAGATTTGACATAAGCATTTCCAAAAGAGGCGTCGTCTCTTAACTCTTAGACTTCTCCAACTGCTTTTCGAGTTAGAACTAGCTCTTATAAAAGTATTTACACAGTCTATGAACTGCTATGAAACTCATACTCACCTGCGGCCTAAGCGGTGTCTGATGCATAATCCACTTAATAACTTGCTCTGTGTCTGCCAATTCACCTACGATGCTTGTTCCAGCCGCACTTATATTGGAGTGCAAATAATACGTCGATTGGAACCTAATACCTACGGATCAATTTCGTCGTTTGTGACTGGTATTGTTGACGCACCACTGCTTCACATATCCGCTGCGCTTTGACTCATTGTACTCGGCACATGCTTCAGGTAATCAAGAGACATTGATGCTCTTCCTTCGCTTGCGGCACATAATTAACAAAATAAAGATCATCATTAATATGATTGTTTTACAAGTAGTTCTGCCTCACACCAGTAGTTAAAGGCGTAGGATTGGTTACAAAACGATGGATGATCTTATATTTGTTGTGTTTCTGGCACATCACTATCTGCCTAGATTTAGGATGAATAAGCCATCAGCCAATTCAAATGATATTTCAAATATGACAAACATTGGTCGTGCTGCAGCCAAAATGCGGTTTTGCTTAGCCTCAGGGAAATATCAGCAGTTTCACCAATTTGCGAGTACCATTGCTTGGTACAGTCAAGGTCTCCAAATCCTTACGATCGCGTATCACATCACTGAAAGAGTTGTGAGATTTCGGCCGAGTACATTCATTGATGATGTCAATTCAATCATTTCTGCAGTCCAGCACTGTTCATTCCTGCAGTTGCCTTGTACTTGAGCATTCAGCAAGATTGTAATTGGCCAATTTGCTAATGATTTATAAACAGACAGAGTAGTTGTAGTAAGATTATAGTCTAGTTTTGGCCTTTATGTGAGTTGCATAGATAAGATGGGCGAAAGCATTAATGTAGCTTGAAAAAGGCATATTCCTGCTCATCCATATTTAGCATAGGCCTATACGTTATGTATTAAAGATACGCATCTTTAAGAGAGTGAAGTCTAATTTATTTATTGCATTTTGTTAGTGAATTCCATCGTATACTTACAATTTGTGGGTCCAGCTTATGCGTCGCCAAAGATAAAAGTTTCTGGCGTTAGCATGTCTTCTGATTTGAATATTATTATATTGTTCCTTGGTTCCTACTGCGGTTGCTCCTAGGTGGAGCATAGAGCGCGAAAATGAAACTTCTTCAATAATCCAGCTTTTAACAAAACGTTTCACCACATTCCAGGTTCCTATGCGCCTAGATTTATGCAGCACGCTTCTTCACCATGTCATTGTTGGTGCTCCCCTGCGTCTGTTGCCCTGTTGATTGTATCCAAATTTGAGCGTGGTATATACATATGCAGAATGTGGAATTTAGTTATGTATAAGTGTTTATGTGATATTATAAACAAATTTTAATTTGGCCGGGCTTAAGACAATAAACTTACTCAAGCATTGAATGCAAGGCCAGGCAGGAGAGTTTGCCATCAATAGTTTTTGTTGGAACCAGCTGTTCACGTAACGCCGCCGCAACTTGTAAGATATGTGCGTCCAAGTATTAAAGTGCTTCAATAACTTTTCCAGTAGGCAGAAGATTTAAAAATCAAAAATCATCGCCCATAAGTTAGCATAAATGTGGTTCAAATATTTCCTTTGTAAGTTTCCACAGGGGCTGTGGATCAACGATCTGTCGATAAAACAAGACTGTTGGATGACGCCCATTTTCAACTTTTGTACTTATTTTTATTCTGGAATATTTCCATTTACCTGAAAAATTGCGTTTTGGATGCTTCTGTCTTGTCAAGTGTGTCGCTATTAAGCATATTGTTTGGCGCCTCTTTTTTTGAGTTATGATCTTTACGTATAAGGAACCAAAACAAAATAAGTAGCCAACTATAGTTAACAGGTACTATGCCGGCTGCAACCCAATCCTATTAAGCTGCTTTCAAATATTTAATGCTGCCGCTCTTTATGCTACAATCTGTTTGGAAATAAAAAACAAAGTGGTTTGCTTGCCGCTTGTATAGCGCCATCTAGTGACAAATTAAAGATTTAACCAATTTGACTTTACAACACTACTTAAAGAAATGGCAAATATTTTGCAGCACTATGCTGTGGTGAGATACAGCACAACAAACCAGTTAAAAAGTGCGAGCGAGCAAAACATATACATATGCATATTTTATTAACAACTTATAAACACCAACTGTTCAACATTTAACTATTTAAATAAGCAAAAATTAACACATTTAAACCAGACACAGCTGACTGATGAACAGCAGCTTTTATACAGCTTTATTGTACACGTAGAAAATTGTGAAATTCAACAGCTCCACTTGCATTAATTCACCCAAAACAGCTGACGGCAGCAATAATGTGGTGAATATAACTTACTGACACGTCAAGCCGCACGGGCAAACAAATTTTTTTTTTTGGAACTACAAGTGCACATATAAGTTCTTGCTCGTTTTAAAGCATTTTCTGCAAATTCCAATATAATTTTTACAACGTGCTTAGCACTTGAATAAGTCGCAAACATGACGCAAGTGCCGTGCTACACAATCATCAACTCACCCGATCTGGAGGTGCCCAATGAGATGCAACTGAAGCAAGATCTTGAAAAGGGCGATACGAATGTTAAAATCGAGACGCTTAAGAAAGTGATTAAGTTGCTGCTAAATGGTGAACGCTATCCGGGCATCATAATGACTATTATACGTTTTGTGCTGCCCGTGCAGAATCATACCATCAAGAAGCTGTTGCTTATCTTTTGGGAAATTGTGCCCAAGACGTCGGGGGATGGAAAGCTGCTACAGGAAATGATACTTGTCTGCGATGCCTATCGCAAGGTAAGTAAAACTGCTTTGGCATATAAAACATTGCTTGATTCGAACTTGTTGCAGGATTTACAACATCCCAATGAGTTTCTACGCGGTTCTACCTTGCGTTTTCTGTGCAAGCTAAAGGAACCTGAGCTGTTGGAGCCACTAATGCCAGCCATACGCGCTTGCTTAGATCATCGACACTCATATGTGCGCCGCAACGCTGTACTGGCCATTTTTACCATCTATAAAAACTTTGATTGGCTGGTGCCCGATGGCCCTGAGCTCATAGCTAGCTTTTTGGACACACAACAGGATATGTCATGCAAGCGCAATGCTTTTCTTATGTTGCTGCACGCTGATCAGGAGCGCGCTCTGAATTACTTGGCCTCCTGCATTGACCAGGTGCACAGTTTTGGCGATATTCTGCAACTGGTTATTGTCGAGCTAATTTACAAGGTCTGTCATGCCAATCCTGCTGAGCGCTCGCGTTTTATACGCTGCATCTATAATTTACTGAATTCTTCTTCCAATGCTGTGCGCTATGAGGCCGCTGGCACTTTGATTACGCTCTCGCTTGCGCCCACAGCTATTAAGGCAGCGGCAAGCTGCTACATTGAGCTAATTGTCAAGGAAAGCGATAACAATGTTAAGCTCATTGTATTGGATCGCCTGATTGCCATGAAAGAAAACGAAAACATGGAGAAGGTTATGCAGGAGCTGGTCATGGATGTGCTGCGCGTATTGGCTGCGCCTGATATTGAGGTACGCCGCAAAACACTAGCATTGGCCATGGATCTGGTCTATTCGCGTAATATTGGCGAAATGGTGCTTGTGCTTAAAAAGGAGGTCTCTAAGACGCACAATGTAGAGCACGAGGATACAGGCAAATACCGACAGCTGCTAGTGCGTACACTGCACACTTGCTCTATCAAATTTCCTGATGTGGCTGCCAATGTAATTCCTGTGCTGGTCGAATTTCTATCCGATACAAATGAGCTGGCTGCTGCCGACGTACTCATATTTATACGTGAAGCAATACAAAAGTTTCCCGCTTTGCGTGTGCTCATCATTGAGCATTTAATTGAGGCCTTTCCACAAATCAAATCTTCGAAAATCCATCGTGCCGCTGTTTGGATATTAGGCGAATATGTTGAGGGTCCGCAAATACTTGAAGTTGTGGCCGTCATTCAGCAAACATTGGGTGAAATACCCATGGTTGATGCAGAGCAGCGTCGCCTAGCTGGCGAGCAAACGGAGGAAGAGAAGCAGCAGGCAAATGCCACGGGCAATACCAATGCTGTCGGAGATAGCGCGACAAATGCCAGCAATAAGGTCACATCCGATGGTACCTATGCCACCCAAAGCGCCTACAGTTTGGCACCGTAAGTAGTAGAAGTAGTAGTAGTAAAAATATACAGATTTAATTTGAATGCTTCTCTTTGGTTCCATTAAACACAGCGTTGCCAAAAAGGAAAAGCGTCCGCCCTTGCGCCAATATTTAATGGATGGAGACTTCTTTATTGGCGCAGCTCTATCGGCTACATTAACTAAGCTGGCACTGCGCTATATCGAAGTACAGCCAGAGGCTCAAAAACAAAATCGTTTGACCACACAGGTCATGCTTATTATGAGCTCCATACTGCACTTGGGAAAATCGGGCTTTCCCAGCAAGTCTATTACCAACGATGATACTGATCGTATTTTTGTTTGCTTACGCACCTTAAGTGAACGCACACCTGAGGCAGTAGCTGTATTTAGAACATTCTGCCGCGAGGCTTTGGGCAAAATGCTGGATGCTCAGCATGATGAGGATCAGCGTGTGCTGAAAGAGAAACAGCGCGCAGCAGCTAAGGTACAGCCAGATGATCCGGTGGTGTTTGCACAGTTGTCTAGTGGACGTGACAATCAACTGGGCGAAAACGTCTTCGAGTGGAGCTTAAATCAGGCCTTGGCTGGAACCAAGACTGCTCAGATGAGTGATGTGACTTCGCCTAATAACAAACTAAATAAGGTGACACAGTTAACAGGTTTTTCGGATCCGGTTTATGCAGAGGCCTATGTAAACGTTAATCAGTATGACATTGTGCTGGATGTGCTCATTGTTAATCAGACGAGTAAGTGAAGAACTTGTCGAAACTTCCTAATCTTTACTTAAAAAATTGCGCACTATATTAATTTAAATGTACTTTTAATTTTTTTGTAGATGATACTTTACAAAACTGCACATTGGAGTTGGCCACTTTGGGCGATTTGAAGCTGGTTGAGCGTCCACATCCTGTGGTGCTAGCTCCACATGATTTCTGCAATATCAAGGCCAATGTAAAGGTTTCATCCACCGAAAATGGCATAATCTTTGGCAATATTGGTACGTTAGTTTTCATAATCAATTAGTTACCTCGTTCATACCTTCTCTTTAATAGTTTACGATACGGCACTTAATACCAATGTCGTGGTGCTGAATACCATACATATTGATATCATGGATTATATTATACCGGCCAGTTGTACGGACACCGAATTTCGTCAGATGTGGCAAGACTTTGAGTGGGAGAATAAGGTTACAGTCAACACAAGTTTCACTGATTTGCATGAGTATCTTAAGCATTTACTGAAAAGCACCAACATGAAGTGCCTGACGCCCGAGAAGGCGCTGTCCGGCCAGTGTGGCTTTATGGCAGCTAATATGTATGCCAAGTAAGTAGTGTCTTTGTAAATAATCAATGTACTACTATAATTATGTTTAAACAAAAAGATCCATATTTGGCGAGAATGCATTGGCCAATTTGAGCATTGAGAAGCCAGTAGATGACCCCAATTCAAAGGTAACCGGCCACATACGCATACGCGCCAAGAGTCAGGTGAGTCTCTTTAAATTTAAGCTGTAATGATAGGGATCCTAATGTGTCTCTTTCCACAGGGCATGGCTTTGAGCTTGGGCGATAAGATCAGCTCTTCGCAAAAGCAGACAGTACAGGCGGCTTAAATTAAAAAAAAAAAATCCTCATTTAAAATGAGTGCATTTGATATCTGCCCGGCTTTGGTTATTTAAACTTTTGCGCCACATACATTTAACCAATGTTTGGTGGCCTTTGGTCCCTGGCCATCATTCCGCACGTTACATGTACGAAATTACAATATAATAAACTATGAAATATTACAATAATAACTAATAAATAAATATATTAAATAAAAAGTCCAAAATACTTGCCTACACCTTTTTAGAATGTAACAATGTTCATTAAGTGAATCAGTGTCTGTTTCTGGACTCTTTTTGGTTAGTAAGTAGAAGAAAGTAATTTACACAAGGTTAAAGAAGTAAGGCCAAACGCGATGAAATTTACTATAAAATTGTTTATTTTGCAGCTTTTGGCACAGAGAACGGACTGTCGATGGTTTGTTGAACATTGTTTACTTGTAAAATGTTTTGCGTCTTGCGTGTGCGATGAGTGTCTCTCTTCGTTAATAAATATACATGATTTTCTGCCTCGAATTACGTGGAGACACTTCAGTGCTTTGACGTTCCGTCTTAATGTCCTACTCAAAAAGTAGTAAGTTAATGTGACACATTGCATTGAAAATATCGAAAAGAATTCTAATAACGGGCCACTACATTTTGCTGCTGTTTATGTTAAGACATCCTGTCAAGCCTTTCAGGTTTTTATAGCTAGCAGCTTACCGGCTTGAGAGTCCCTACCAGTAGCAATGCTACCGCCGGCATTGCTCTTAACATCACTATACGTACTGAGCTCCCACACTAAGACAAGGTGACATTCCCCGAGGGTGATATTATATTACATAACGGGTAAATAAAAAAATTCCAAATAGCTTTGATAGCCACAGACCCAAAAATGTATACATAAATAAGGATTTCGGAACTTATAACTCTAATTATCCGCTGACTGTTATTATTTATATTTATTTTACCCAACCAAATATTGCAAGTATTTAATCAAAATCATGTATTCCACTAGATTTTGTGCTGTTTTTAGACGTCTACAAATGCAATTATGTTGTAAGGCTCTTTCAGTAAAGAAAGGAATTATCTCAGTAGTAGCCACATAGTTAAGGTACCTATCTACCATCATAGTACTATATGAATTTTTATAGTGCCTAATTGGTAGATTGTAATACTAACAAAATGAGAAAGAAATTGAGTTCTCGACTTGTTCCTCCCACGCATAATCCGAGATAGACATTTTAAGCAAAGAACTAGAGCACCCTAATGTAAATTTGAGCGCTAGATTTTTATTTTTGGAGACTAAATTGTTCGTAGATTGTCCCTCGTCCAACATATTTTGTATGCTGAATGCTCTGCACAAGCTGGAATAGCAGTTGGCCCTTGCTTTCCGTTGCCTTCCGTACTCAGAACTGCATAGGCGACATGACGTGTCTGTTCGTCTTAGGTTTAAATGACGGTGCAGCTCCTTCTGTCGATCATGATAATATCTAAAATGTATAAAACTATGTAGTTATTCCGTATTTGAACATAATAATTGTTTTTTCTTACCTTTACATTAAATGCTTCCATTCCCGTATCCTTCGATATGCGGTTGTTCAGCGCTCGTTCCTTTATGTTTGGTAGTGCCAATTATTTTGTCAGCATCAGCAGGAATGATCGTTATCTGTCATTTCTCTTCATTCTTTAAAAGAGAATATATAATTATAAAAATATAAAAAATAAAGTTCATGAAATGGCCGCAATTATTTTTAAAAGCATTAAGGTGTTGAGCAGGGATGCCATTTTGGCGGATTTTCTAACATTGCTCTGCCAGTGTTGCCAGCCTTCGCACAGCTGTTCATTGTGTTTTTGCACGCATTTGGCAAACCATGCAAATTTGATTTTGTCTAAATTCATTCGCGGAGTTTAGTTAAGATTGGCATAAAAATGAAGGCACAAAGTGTAGCTACCTGATACGTGTTACTGCCGCCGACACATCAACAACAAATGCGCATCCATCATGGACTATCAATACTACGATGAGACGGATTATGTTGATATAGCAGAAGAGGAGGAGGATGATGACCATGGCAGTGTTGGTTATCATATGCATGCACATGCTCATTCAGCTGGTTTCTATGATCAGGAGCATGAAACCGAGGATTTTACGCTTGCAGAACGCCTCTGGGACAGCTATCAGAACTGCATGCTGCCCTCGCTGCTTCAAATATTCAGTTATATAGCACCACTGCTGCTCTGCTGCTTGATCCAGCGTTTGTTGAGTGCGCTCTACTTGCGTAGACATCGCAGCTTGATGCCACTGCACACTCTCTCGCTACTCTGCGGGCTTCTCATGCTGTATCTGACGCTAGGCCAGCAAATGCTGGTGCTTGTGCTACTCAGCACCATGAGCTATGTGCTGCTGCAGCTAGTGCGTCTTGAGCAAGGACAGCGTTCTGCTACAATTATTGCTGTGATTACCATAGGCAGCCAGTTTGTCTATGAGCTGTGCATTTGGCGCAATCCCAAGGACTGGCCACAATTGCGTGGCATGCAAATGATAGCCAACATGAAGGTCATCTCGCTGGCCTTTGATCTGGCCAATAAAACTCAAGTGGCAACACAAAGCATGCCCAATTTGTTAGCTTACTTCGGCTATATCTACAGTCCGGCAAGCTGTGTGCTGGGTCCTTGGGTATCATACACGCGTTATTTGGAGTGTCTTAGCGGGAATCAATCACGCAAGCCGTCCTGGTTGCGCAGCTTCTATCAAACGTTAATCAATGTGTTGTTCTGTCTGCTCGCGTTGACCATCTCCAACTGCATTGCGCCCGCTATAGGTGAATTTAACAGCAGCGAAGCCCTGAAAACAACAAGTGTGCAACGCTGGTTACTCATGTATATGGGCGCTTTAAGCGTACGCACCAGCCACTACTTTGTCAGTTTCCTGAGTCAAGCGTTGCTAACGGCCATGGGACAACAATTGGATGCTGCGGGCAGCAGCTCAGCGCTGCTGGGTGAATTGGTAACACGTCCTTGGCAAATTGAGTGGCCGCATTCGCTAAGCGCTTTGGTGCGCAGCTGGAATGTGCCTATGCACGAGTGGCTTAGACTCTATGTTTATGCACCTTCTAAACGTTGCATGCGAGATAATACAATTGTGGCTGTTTTTTGCACCTATCTCATCTCCTCGCTGCTGCATGGCATGGATATGCGCATTTATTTAGTGTTGCTCTCGCTGGCCACATTTGCCAATGGTGAGGTCATGCTGCGACGTCATTTGGCCAGTGTAAGCAATGCCTGCATTTCGCCTAATCCTTGCCGTGGGGCTGCTAGCTGCTGTTACATGCATTGTCCACGTAAACGTGGCTGGTTATGCTGCAGCTCTTGGCTGGTAGCGCTTACCAACTTGGCTTTTACACTGCTGGCCATGTCCCATTTGGCCTACCTAGGCGTGGTGCTGCTCAACGAAACAATCGCAACGGATCCTAACGAGAGCGATCTGCCATTTTTATGGCATTGGTCTAGCGCTGGCTATGCCAGTCATTACATAGGCTTAGGCACATTTGTACTGTACTTATTTATATCCTAAATTGTAATTGATATTGAAAATAATGTAGACTTGCTTGCATCTGTATTTGAGACTGTATTTGCCGCGTCGTCGACGCCAATTGTGATTGTAATGGTATTACCTACTAAATGCATACATCTATAGGTAAACATAACTATTAATACATAAATACATATCGCTCATTTACAAGAAAAGTGTTATAACTATAATTAAAAACTGTGCATTGTTTAAAAATTTCATATTGATATCAAAAATACTTTCCGTGTGAGACAAGAATCGAGAATTTTTGTATGAAATTGTTTTCTGCAAAATGACTTTTTTGAAGTTACGACGTTCTTCTTGTAAGTGAGCGATATATAAAACATATGTCTTTAGATTTTAAAATTTAAACGAATAGAGAAAAATAACAAACAACTGTACTGATCTAAATTGTGAATTTACTTAACTGTATTGTATTGTCTTTGTGCTCGTATCAAAGTGGCTTTTTTACATGAAACATATGTATTATATATACTATATACCATAACTACTAGACACGTGCATGCATATTATGTGTGTGTACTTAATAAAAATTTTTTAACTCAAATTTATGTAGACATTTAAATATTTATTTGTGCCACTTTTAATTGTTTAAAAAAAAGGTTAAAAAAGTAACATAATATTTATGTCTGCCGAGAGGTGTCTACATTGTCAGCAATTCTCTTTTGAATCATAATAAGCCATGAAATATATCCAATTTGTATTTTTCAAAATATTTATTCAGAGAGTACTAACATATAACATAGAGGCGAAATAACTCAAAACGTTTTTTTCCCCATTTAACGAACGCGCGCGGCTTTAAAGTTGCTTGGTGCAAAAGCACATGCACGCACATGCAAACATTGTTGTTTGCCAACTTAATATGGCGCACGATTATTCGAAGATTTACACTCGAAAGAGAATTTTCGCCTCTATATATTTAGTACTCTCTGATTTATTATTATGGCCAAGATTAGAACTATCTTGCTGCTGGTGCAGTTATGATTGTCAATAAGGTGCTCCAAAACAATAATATAGTACGTCTGATGGGAAAACGTTGGGGCTGAAAAGTGGTTGATGCAGCATTTTGGCTGTGTGATTCGATGCTTTGTCCCCATGGAGCCCGTAGCAGTTTACATTGGCTGGGCGGACGATGCGTTTAACAGTTTGTCTCTGTGGCTCAACTTTTCTGTGGATTGATGGTTCCTGTCGCATCGAAAAAGCAAATTAACATGCTTTTCCAATTCGATGTGCTCATTATCACCTTTTTTTTTTGTGTGCCATACAGCGCATTATTATTTAACCTCAGAGTCACATTTCGTTCCCAGTGACCACCATGTGCATAGAGTCTTGATTTTCACCTTGCAAAGGCGAGTTTTTTAATATACCAATGCATAGTGAAGAAACTATTGCATTAATGTAAGAGTATACAAATGTGCCTTTAAGTGTCTACGAATAAAAACCAATAATTATTTTAATTTTAGCAGAATCCTCTGGAGGGAATATTCATAGCTGGCTGGGGGCTGTAATTTCCTTCAATATTTATACGAGTTGAATAGTTGAATAGCTATCAAAAAACGGGTCCGAGGTAAACATGGTTGTGGCGCATGGCCACAATGGTTGAAATAATGCAGTCCGGTTGCTTTAGTCCAGCAATAGGCCTAACACCACTTGGGCTACTTTGTACTTTGCGACTTACAAGAATCGGTTAAGTTGCTTGGTTTCCTTGCCAAAGAGTTCAGATAACTCTCGTCTGTCAGATTTTAGCGTCAATTTGACTTGGCCTTATGCTTTTAATTATGCCTGGACGAAGGCACGAACAACAAATCATCATTTACTCTATCTCCCACTGGAGCATTGGCCTATACAAGCTTTTAATTTATAATATAATGATACAATAAAATCGCATTTGAATTTATTTTGATTTTTTATTGTTTTTATTAATTTTTTTTTTATGTATACTTTCTTTTTTTTTTGTTTGTTTTTGCTGTTTTGAATTTTTTTCTCATTGAGACAAATATTTATAACAATATTGTAATTTCTACCGTGTTGTTTTTGTTTCTTTTATTATTTCATTTTTTTTGCAATTTGTTTTACGGTTGCCACTTTTTTTGTTTTTCCTGCTTATGTTTTAAATATTAAAATTACTAGCTTAAAAATTATGCAATGACAATAAAAATATTTTTGTTATATTCTGTTTTTTTTTTTTATATATATTGGTTTCTTAAAATTTTGTGTTTTTGCAAATTTGTTTTTTTTTTTTGTTTTTAGCTTTTGACTAACCAAATAAGTTGTTTAGTTTTTGTTTTTAATTCAAGGTTGCTTTTTAAGTTTAAATTTGTTTCAATTTTGCAGTAAGTTTCGCTCCTTTGATTTGACATCAAAAATAGATAGATATATATATATATATATATATATTTATATGTACATATATAGATATATCTCTTTGTTTTTTATTATAAAGTTTATGCACATTTTTTATATGCAATGGTTTTTTCTGTTTTTTGACATTGTCACCTTTTTTACTTCATTTTTTTGTTTGTTTTTTGTTTTATTTGTTTGTATATAAAAAAATGTTACCTGCAACATTTAAGTTGCCTGTTTTTGAATTATTTTTTTTTTTTATACTGCTTCCTTTCCATTTATAACAACAACTGAGTTGATCACAAGAGATAACGAGAGTTTTGCTTTATATGTATTGTTACAATTTCTTTTAATTTTTTTTACAATTATATTTAGTGTTTTTTAAAAAATATGACGACGCTCTTCGTTGATTTTGCATTTGTTTGGTTTATTTACTGTTCCGTTTCTTTAACATTTCAATTTGTTTTACTATTTTGCATTTGCAGAAAAAATACAGACATAAAGTCTAGCTGTTTTAACAACAAAAATGTGCTCACAAAGATTTTCCAACACCAATAATGCAGATCGTTGCGGCTTAACAATGAATGTTCTTAAAATTTTAGTTTATAAATTCAATTTTAATTGGGTCTAAACTACTGATTATTTTTGAAACAATTTTTTTATTATTAAACTTTAAAAGGCATTTTTTCTGAAGTATCAGGTTTCATAGTTATTTTTTGAGTATGTGCTTTAAATATTTGCATTTATTTTAAACTGTGCTGTAATAATTTAAAAAAAATATAAGCAAAACAAAAACAAGAAATAGCCTTGGTAAAAAAATAAGCCTTCATAACATAAAGAGTAAAACAATTGGAGCAAAAATGTTCAGTGGGTTAAAAACAATTAAGAAAACACAATTTTAATTTAAAGTTACATTTAAAAAGAACTATAATATAATCAGGCATTATTTTTGTTACATGTGAATCGTGCTGCATTATTAGTTTCTTTAAAAGTCTTTGGAACACTGTCAGCTAGACGCTTAGTTAATTTGTTTATTTGTATTTTTTAAGCTGCGCCGCTTAATAAACTAAATACAACAACAACAAAAAATAGAGTTGATTTGCTTGCTTTTAAAATAGTGTACAAATATTCGCTAACTACGTATATAAATTTATGTGTCTATGTATGCGTGTCTATGTGTGAGTGTGTGTGTGAAAACTTTAAATAATGTTGCCTGTTTTAAGGCGCTTTAATTTAAGTTTACAAATATGTAACAAAAACTTGAATAATTTGCCATATTAATTAATTCATTTAATTTAATTTTATTTGTTTTTTTTTTAACATATATATATATATGGCATAAATATATATATACTTTACACACCATTGACAATTTAAAAACTTGTGAATTTTTACAATATACTCATATGCATAATGAAATATTTGTGTTTATAATTTAAAATGTTTATAAATTGAATGCAGCCAATAAACTTATTGTTTTTTTGTGTCAAAGAAAATTAAGCTAGGCGCGTTGGGTTCCAAACAGACAGAACAACTTCCACTTTTTTTTTATATAAAATATTAAAATTATTTTTGTTTTTGCTAAAAACTTGTTTTGATTTGCTAAATTCTTTTGCTGACTGCTTAAAAGATTGTTCAGAAATAATTACAACAAAAAAAAAAGCATTAAAATAATAATATTATAATAATCATTGTACAATTTAAAATAGGCAAATAAACTATAAAAAATAATTACAATAAGCATATTTATAATTGTAATAATAGTCATAAGCATAAAAATAATATTACACATTTAAATTATAAACATAATTACATTGTGTTTGTGTCGCTGTCTGTGTGTGTTAATGTCTATGTGTGTGTGTGTGTGCATGTGTGTGTGTGTGTGTGTACTATAGTAAATATGCGTATGTGTGTGCGAGCATCAGTTATATATATCAAACATATAAGCACTGATATCATGATATAGGGCCAGCCTTATAGCTAGGGCTGTAACGCCCAACGCCTCCAAGACACACACACACAAACACAACACGCGGGCGCTCACACACACACACACGCACACACACTGCGCATGGCATGCTCGGAACGTAGACTCCGATGACGGCCAACACCCAACGCCACGTTCAATCGTTCTTGGTCTGACAATAGAGCTCCTTTAGCGATTTGAGCTCCTCAATAAGCGCTTTGTTTTGGTTCTCTAGCACCGCCACACGATTTTCCAGGCACTTGATGTATTCCTTTTTTTTGCGCCGACATTCTCTCGCCGCCTCACGATTCTTTTGCAGGCGAATCTCTCGCTTGCGCGTTTGATCCTCGGCTATCACGCTATTATCTGCAACAAAAAAACAAATTATCAATAATGTACAGGATATTGGTCAAGATTTAGAAACTCAAGAGCGCTACGAAAAATTAGATTGTTAAACAAATGGGCGACATTTACTGGTATTATATGCCATCCGATTGGATAGAAAGTATGCCGGATCCGGCTGCATGTGTACCAGTGGACTAGGTAGATTGCCGCCCGCACCTGAGACCCCAACGTTGGGCAGCTGTGCCGTTAGGACGCCGCTGTCGGACATTTGAAGGGTTGCGCCCGCTGTGAGCCATTTTGATAGTTGGTTGGTTGGGGAGATTTATTGTTGGTGGTCGGTCATTTTGGTTGGTTGGTTGGTTGTTGTTGTTGTTGGTTGGGGGTTGTTGTTGTTTTTGGTAGTTGTAGTAGTAGTTGTTGTTGTTGTTGGCATTTGGTTTTTGAATAATTTTTTGGTATTTTTTTTGTTGATTTTTTTTATTTTCATTTTTGCGCGCACACACACATTAACAAATTTGAGAGAGGGCAGAGTGAAAAAGAAAACGAAAAAAACAAACAAAAAAATTATAAGAAAACATATTTTACTCTTTTTTTCGATTTTTTTTTTTTTTTGGTTCTTTTACATTTTATTTATTTATTTATTTTTTTTTGGAAAATAACGATCTTCTGCTAGTATTAGTGCGCGTAAATTGTAAGTTGCTGATATGAAAATTTTGGTTTTGCATATGTGTGTGTATGTGGATGTATGTATATATGTGTATTATGTGTGTGTGTGCAAGCGAAAGAGCAAGCATGTTTGATTGGTTAAAAAGAGACACAGCGGCGGCGAATATAGTAGTATTTTTTTATTTTATATATTATATGTAGATGATATTTCAGCTTGAAGTGTTTCGAGAGAGAGATGCTTTTGTGTAACGGCAACAACAACAACAGCGACAACAACGACAGCCAAGAGAGAGGAGCTAGAGACGAGCAAAGAGCAAGATTAGCAATAATAGTAAACTTATTTGTTTAAACGAAGCTTAGGATATCTTTGGAAAGCGCTCAAAACAAAAAGTTATCCGGGCGTACTTTGGCTGGGCATACAGAAATTTATTTCGTAGGGTAGGAAATGAGAATTTCGAAAGGATTTATGGTTGAGCAACGAAAGTAAAGAACAGTTTTACAAACTCTCGTAGGAATTTATTAATGATTTCTTTATATAAAATTAAAAGAAAAGTGCCACGCCAACCTTCATATGGGTTTCTATATTGATTTCTAGACATCCCGATTATATGAGACTCTAAAATACAGCTCGAACTTGCGAAATCTTATCGTTATACTTGAGACGATTAAAAATTTCTTTAACAGGACGCGTTTAGGTAACTCCATGAGGTTGGTATAACAAAAAAAAAATATATGCTGTTATTTAAAACTTGTTCAAAAAAGTTACAATAGAAAACTTCGTTTTCGAGATTTTTCTAGGCGAAAGGGTCTTTAATTTGGCTCTCTAAAAATGTAAATAATAGGACACGATTAGAGACACCTCCATGTGGTTGGTATACCTCAAAACTAAAAAAAAATTTGTATACTGTAGTTTTTTGAAATAGACGTTAGAAAGATTAAAAAAAAAGATTTTTATAGGTTAGGAGCTTTATTTTTCTCTCTTTTGGCTATGTCTACTAGGAACTACGGTCTGATTTTATAGGTTTCAACATTTTGGGTTCAAATCCTCTGTGGCGAACGTTGTACTTATATTTTACTGATGTTTTCGAAAGATATATATATGTTTTAATTTATTATGTATTGGATCGAATGAAATGGGATGGGGACTCTGCCATTTAAAAATATATAGAGTAAATAATAGTATACCTTCTAAATGTTTGTTTCGGGATTTCCAGTCTCAGTATGATTTTTAAAAAATGAAACTTCTTGAAGCAAAAGGCTTCGAATAAATTAACTCTAAGTGTGGTTAGAAATATCTAATTTTTTTTTGTAAATATAACTAATATACTTTTTTTTTTGTAAAAAAAGTTTTATACATTTTTAAACGAATTTTAAGCATACATAATATTCAAGAAATATGCCTTTTTGGAATATGAACTATACCCTATTAGGAATGTTATACCTATATATGTTGAAATAAAAATAAATTGATATAAGAAAAATTTTGTCGTAAATCCCACTGCAGGACTTCCATACATGCTCAAATCCAGATTATTACCTATTATTGTTCCAGCACAAGAGAACCAACTACACCCCTGATGATATTGGTATACCTAGCTCGTGTACTTTTTGAGATCTAGACAGATCTTAAATTAATTTTTGAATGGTTTTTTGGTTTGCTGAAGTGTGTGTGTGTGAGTGACATTATTATTATTATTATGTATCTGTGTATATGAAATAGGCAAACTCTATTAAAAGAATTATAATTATTAGAATATTATATACAAGAATTTTATGTTCAGCATCATGCCAAAGGTGTGCGTAATTTTTTTTTCTTTGCTTAATGCTTTTTTTTTTTTTTTAACAATTTCACTTTTGCTCTGTTTTTGTTTTCGTTTCAGTAAGCAACAACAACAACAACTAAATGATATGAAATGTATGTGTAAGTAAAAGAGATAGAAGATATATGCCATGTAAAACATGGTTCTATGTAAAACTCTCATGGAGCTCTTCTGAAAGTAAGGTAATATGTAACATGGTTCTTGTCAAAAACCGCAGATTGATAATGCCAACAACAACAATTGAAATATCTAGTTAGGGACATAAGGTTAGACATGATTTAAGTGTTACCTAGTACATACATATAGGCTTATGTAAGTAGAAATGTTTGTGATAAATTATGTATCCAGCAAGCATACATAAGATTAATGTGTGTTACAGTGCGCGAATTACAGAGATTACAAATTGTATCAAAGAACCACTAAAAGTTAAGACCAGCCAGAGTTATACAATACAAAACATAAAACTATTTTTACAGAAGTCTGTTCTTTCTTATTTTTGAAAATTATATACCCTAGTAGAAGATGGTTTTAAATCCAAATATTTGCCTGCCTCACAGTATTTTGTTAGTTGATGACGATTTGTAACAGGAATAGCTTCTATATAATATAATCAACTTGTCTTAACATTTAAAAGTCCGATTATATTTGTATTTCTATGCCAACGAGCTAAAACAATCTTTACTAAGTTTGGTTTAGACATTATAAAGGAATCGGGATTTCGGTTTAAATTTGACCAACTTTACAATGTAGTTTATTTTATTATAGTTACATAGGTACATATAGTTTTTTTCTAATGGCTATTCAAATAGTTCCAATCCCGTTTTATATTTATGACCAAAAAAATTAAATTAAAATATTTATAAAATAACTTCAGATCTAAATCTAAGAAAAAGAGTTATTTTGTCTGGCTCAGAAGTTGTTGTGCCTTTTCCATTCGTTTTGAAACTTTCATTGACTGGCTTTTTTATTAATCATGGTCTTGTGGTGTCAGAGCTGCTTATAAATGTTGGCAAATATCTACGTATTACCTTAAAATTTTTTGAACATAACAACTTGCTATAATATGTCAAGAAACTGAATGTTAGACGTTTTCAAACTTTCATTTGGTCAATAGCGGCTAAGAGTTTTCAGACTAAATCGCGCTCTTTTTAATTTAAAGCAATTTAAAGCATTTTAGATGCCTTAATAAGCCTAGCTAACGTCCTGTCTAACTAATAACACTTTGCTAACAATGAAATTGATTGAATCAATGCCCAAATAGCGGTGAACCAGCGCACATTGTAAATGAATGCATAGGAATGTGTGTATGTGTCTGCTTGTGTGTGTGTGTGTGTGTGTATGTGTCTGCTTGTGTGTGAGTGTGAGCTGCGCCTTTGCGCTTATTAAGTTTTTTCAAGAACAAGAAACAAGAACCAACTTAAGTACTATTTGAGACAATACTGTGGCTTAAGTGGGTTAGGTTCGATGTGTGTGGAGCACATAGATATTTAATAGAGTTTGATATATATAGGTATAGAGCAAGAGAAGCAAGATGTTATGCCAATGTGGCCATTATTACCGGTTATATCGGTTCCACTGATTTCCGTAAAAATCTTATTATACGATGACCTTCTTGTGAGATCACTACGATGATGCTGTGAATCATCATCTGATAAACTCTCATCACTATCCTCCGGATTTTGTGTATTCGGTTCGGGTTTGATCTTACATTGAAAATTTGGATGGATCTGCATATATATGAAAAACAAAAGCATAAGTATAATTTTTTGATGGCTCCTTTTTTAAATGGAGCTGTACTACGCACTTTGTTACGCACTTGCACAGGATTGCCAGCAGTCGTGTGTATGACCGTTGTATTAGCAGCTGGTTTGGTAACATAAACAACGCCTCCGCTGCCTGCAACAGCGCCGCTGCTGCTGTTACCCTTGTGCATGGCTGTGGCGGCAGCCAAGGCTTGCGGATTGTTGGCGGCGACAGTTTGTATGACAGACGACTGATTGGCCGCCTGTATGACGGACTGTACCTAAAGTGACAGCGGAATTAGCAGAATTAGTAAATGAAGATATAGGTAGCCGTGTATATAACTTTACCTGTATGCCGTGCTGCGTCAGCGTCTGTATGGGATAGGGCATGTTGCAATTGTTGCTGCCGCCGCTGGCACTGTTTAGATTGGACGACGTTGTGACGCCGCCGCTTGTTGTACTCTGCTGGTTTTGTGTTTGTTGTTGCTGCTGCTGCCCGCTTGCTGCTGCAGCGGCGGCCACGGCTGCCGCCGTCACATCTACGTCATTGACATTGCTGCTGGACGCCGAGTTGCCGTTCTCCTCGACGATGCTGTCCATTTTAGCGATTTTCAGCAGCACCGTAATGCTCTCCGACAAGTGCTTCAGTTTGCTGGTTTTTCCGTTTCAATTTGGCCAGTTTGAATTTGGATATCGAACAAGGATGACGACTGAGGAAGTTGGCGGCCAAAAGACGAAGCAGAAAGAGTATGAAGCATAAGAATAAAGCAGAGCGATGTTTGTGTAGAGTAGAAAAGAAAGAGAGCGAAAAATAAGACAAATGTGCAATGTATATTTTGTTTTTTGATTACAATATTGTTAGTTATATACATATATTTTGCTTACTACAGCAACAACAAATAAAAATGCACACACACACACAAACGCGCGCAAAAAATAAAAAACTAATAAAACACACCACTGTGACTACGCTGCTGCTGCCTACTACAACTGTTGTTTGGTTTGTTTTGTTTGTTTGCTGCTTTGGTCAGAGAACAACGACGACAACGAAGACGACGACTAAAAGACAACAAAAATGCCGCGACTGTTGTGTATATTTTTACGAAATGACGTCATGACGACGTTGTGTTGTAGGCATACCACACAAACACACACACACACTCACAACAACAAAAAAAAAACTTACTTTCTGATGACATCACTAAAAACGTTGCTTTAGTTGTTGTTGTTGTTGGGCGACTGTGCTGGCAACTTGTTGAAAAATTTTTACTGTACGCAGTCCAGACGACATCAACCACAACAACAACACGCCGTGTTTATGTGCCTCCTCAACTTATGGTGCTCTCTTTGTGAACGCTGCTGCACTTTCTACTTGATACATAACGCGCTTTATTTGCAAATAGCCGTAAATTAATTATATTTAATTTTGATTTTGCCTGCCAAGCGCCGTACGAAACGCGTGCGTCCCAAGTTGTAGGCCACTTTTTAACACAGTTGGCAGCACGCGCACATACAAAAAATTTTCTATTTCTTTGCCTTGCACTGCTTCTGCTTTACTGTTATCGTTGCTTACGTTCTTTTTTTCACAACGTTTTTCGTTTTTCAGCCATTTGCATTGCCTCTGTCAGTAGCTAAAGTGCCACAATAGGGCCCACACTTAAATACACACACGCTTGTTTAATTGTATCCAAAAATTTTAACAACAAATTTATTGTTACATTTTTTGCCTTTTTGCGCAAAAAATTATTTTGTATTGCTCGCTCGCTCGCGCTACTTAACACACGCAAATACACTTGCGTCGACGACACAGCGACGACTCGTTTTACAGCAGAGCGTTGCCAGCTAGTTCCCAATAAACAAAATAACTCTAAAGCACTGCTGCAGCTGCTACACTAAGCAGTCTAACAATTAAATGTTTAAAACATTTAAAAATTAATAAAAAGTTCTTAGCTGCTGTCAGCCGCGCTTATGCCAGACAGCGCATAAAAATTGCCAAGTAAAAAATGCGCGCGCTGTAAATTGAGTCAATTGGCAACGCCAGCTCTGCGAACAGCTGTCTGCTCATATGGTTGATTCACACTGTCGGTTAGATATGTATCGTTTTGACTTTGTAAAAATTTTTGTTTTGTTTTTTTTTTTTTAAGCGCAACAAAACTATGTCAATACTAAAATTTTGCATTTTTATTCAAAATGCAAATGCGAATTCGAGAAAAAATCATTTTTTTTTTTAAGTTTTAACGGCTGCAAGATAATTAAGCTGCGCTGCTGTAACTGCTGTCTGTTAATTGTTAATTGGTGTAATTATAAAAAAATGAGTCGTTTTAGACGCTATTACGAGATACTTTACGCTTATATCAGTCATTACGTCACCTAATGTATGTTTTATTGTAGCAAAATATGTAGAATTTTTCAAATATTTAATGTATTCGTTTTTGGCGCAAATACTATAATCATTTTAAAGATTCAGTCTACAGCAGCCATTGGCATTAATGCATATTTTTCGTTATGGAATTGTATTTAATACAATAAAGTAAGTCAATATTGAGTATTTGTACGAAATTCAAATACTTATATTGAAATACGGCGAACATTAAACTTGAAATGATTAAAGTCAGTGCCGGACGACTTTGTGAAACTCTAACTGAAAGTATTGCAAAGAAACAAGCAATCAATTAGGTGCATTTTTATATGCCTTTGCTAAGTTTTTAGTTACAATCAAAATATTTTCTTATTTTACGCATTTTATTAGTATAAAGTAAAGCTCCAACTTTGAAATTTTCTGGGAAGGAAGAAAACGTAGCAAGAGAAAAATGCATAAGTTTAATATGCAAAACTTTAAAAACTTAAACTAAGTCTTAGAGATATAATTCGGTTTCAAGTGCTCTTATGATGTAAATGTTGAACAATTATCATTATGATTGAAATGCGTCTTACAATCTGTCACGCCCATAATAAGTTACAAGTACAATAATACTTTCTACTCTTTCGTTGCAGGAGGAGCTGCAACTCAGCATGGCCGTTAAGAGAAAATCCGGGGTAAAAGGAACCAGCCCCTCTATTACACCTTTAGGCTGACTCACAACAGTACGACAGTAATTTGACCGGGCCCATAATAAAACTCCGGGCCCGTGGGAATCCCCCACCCTATCGTCGCTGAATAATAAATTTGAGTAAGCAACAACATTTTGATCTTAAAAGTGGATTAAAATGTATCTTATATTGGTCAAAATGTCCCAATATGAAGAGTATAAGAAGTTGATTGTTTAGTTTTTAGACTTCTATAAGGGTCGATATTTTATTATTTTTTGGCCATTTCATGGTACGTATAGAAAAACGTAAAAATTGAGAAAACCCGAAATGTTATATTTCCCGAATTCCAAAAATGTTTTTCTATTTTGTCCTTTAATTGTCTTTTATTTGAAGGCCGCTTATTTGGTTTTTGTAATTTCTTTGTTTTTTCTAAGAAACCATTTGGAACCATTTGGAAGAATCAAATCCGATATATAATTGAATTTGATACAACTTTGTACCAATTGGCTACAGAAAATTCGTATATTAAAAAATCTTTTGCATAATCTCCAAGCATTTTTTTGGCATATTGAAAAATATAACTTTAAATATACCTGTGTTTAGAAAATAAAGCAGAAACTTTGATATTTGGTAGGGAAAAGACAGGGCCGTAGCCAGGTGGATGAGCGCCCCCTCAGATGAGCAGGGCGCCTAGTAGTGACGATCCTGGCTACGGCCCTGGGAAAAGACTTTAAAAAATTAAAATATTTACTTTGTACGACAAAAAAAATATTCGAAAATAACAAAATATGGGCTTGAAAAATTAAGTTATATGTATACATTTTACAAGTTAAACCTTATGCAATTTAAGTAACAATCAATTTTATAAATAATTGATTATTCATAATTTACCACTAACCCGTTGGGAAAACTTTATTGGCCTGTTGTCGAGCTGCGGTTCTAACCACAGCTATTTGTGGCAGCTGGCAATGAAATTAAAAGTTCCCATATAAAAGAACATACGACCTGATGGGGGAAATTGGCATTTCATGGTCAAAGATGTTAATCAGGTCTAAGGTGCCTGAAGGCAGCTTTTATCAGGCAAGAACTATTAAAGCGAAGTGGGTTTTCTTCCACTGAAGAAAGATCTATTAGGAGAAGTCTATTAGCATGAATCAACTACGTAAAGAAATTGTTTGCGTACAGATTCTAGGTATACGTGACAAATGATTTTGTATTAAGGGCATCTGTTTCTGTTAATTTTCTGTAGAAAGCACTTTGTTGGTAGAGGTTTTAGGGTTAGACCAGCATTTAAAATAACTTAGAACTGACTTAGCTTTATTGAAATCCTTAGACATGAGAACTGCATATTTTAAAAAAGATTAGTGCGCAATAATGGAGTACTACTAATAGAGTGAGAAAATAACCAAGACTCAAATGATTCGGACTACCCCAAGTTCAAATCATATTATAGTAAAAGCTAAGACTTTGAGTCCTTAAATGAAAAACCAAGTATATCAATGTCGGCAAACATCGAAAGATGACCAAGAATAAATCGATTTGGCCGATCATCTATAAAAAGTGTAAGCCAAACAGAATTTAAGTGATACCCTGATGGGACTTGAACCACCTAAGAAACAGTAGACCTAGCATCATCTTCAGCTTTTTCGCGACTTTCTCCGATACTACATGGGTCACTGGTGTAGAGCATTATGTTGATCACCATATATGACGATTATTTGGGACCATTAGATTGCTCACATTGAAAGTTCAAGACTACAAGACCCATTCAAATTAAAAGTGTGTGAATAGTTTCTGCTCTCATTGTATTTGATGTACTCTCTACTACAAAAAACTTAAACATTTTTTTTTTTTTTTTTTGTAAAAGAACATGACTAATCTAATAGATTTGTAAGCCATTCAGAGCTCGTTAACTTAATTCGAAGCGCTTCACGTTGTGTTGACTCAGAGCCAGCCACACATTGATGAGTAGTTCGTTTCAATAAGAATTAAAACGTTTAATCGTCGTCCAAAAGAAAGCCAATTATATAAACAAATTATATATCAATAATGTTGGGTTGTCTTTTTTTTTTTTCTTTATTTTGATATGCAATGCTTATCAAAATGCGTCGCTAATTGTTTACTAATTGCTTGCATAGAAGCGTTCAAGCCGCACTCGTTTTTTTTATACCCTACACCAAAGAGTATGACGGAGTATATTAATTTTGCGTAAAAATGTTTATTTACAAAACGATAAAGTACACAAAGTACTTAAAAAATAAAATGATCAGCGATAAAAAAATCGCTTCAAAGCGGTTTGCCATTTGTCGAAGACCAAAGAATGCATTAAAAAACAAATGAAAAATCGTTGCCCCAAAAATATTACTTTCGTCTTAAAAAATGTGTAATGCTAAAGTGCCCAAGTACCCTAGCAAGTTGGCATAAAGGCAAAAGTGCTAAACTAAGAATATGAGCAACAATAATCAGTTGCTTGCAAATTTGACACAACAATATGTTTCAGTTGATCTTCTTCTTCTTCTGCTATATTCCAGTAGAGCATTAGGTTTGGTCTTCTACTCAAATTACAGCTTTTCTGAAAACGTTTTTTGTTTTGGTTTCCATAACACTACCAGCACTAAATAGTAAAAAAATTACATTAAATAAAATGGCCTTTGGGATACCTTGTACCACTAGCTTGCAATAAAATCCGGTTCCTTCATAAAAACCTAAAACAGACGAATTTTTTCTATGGGAGCTATATTATATAGTCAACTGATTTCGATCAAATTTGACACAGTGCTTTAATACCTTAAAAACTAAGTGCCGAATTTAGTTCAAATATTTTAACAAACAAACGAAAGAACGAATTTTGTAAAAAAAAAACGATTTTTTTTTGACCGATTCGTCCTATGGGAGCTATATGATATAGTCTGCCGATTTTATTAAAATTTGGTGCAATGCTTAAGACTTAAATAAAACTTACAAGTGCCAAATTTAATTCCAATATCTTCACAAACAAACAAAACACAACAAATTTTGCTCAAAAATCGATTTTTTGGTAGGTCGGCCTATGGGAGCTATATATAGTATATAGTCAGGCTATTTTGTTTAAATTTGGTACAATGCTTAGGTACTCTAAAAAACTTCTGAATGCCAAATCTAATTTCGATACCTTTATTAAAAAACGAAATATAGCGAATTTTGTATAAAAAAAGTTATTTTGGCCGATCGGTCCTATGGGATCTATATAATATAGTCAACCGATTTTGATCAAATTTGGTACAGTGCTTGCCAAATTTGGTTACGATAAACAAACGAATTATTCATCTAAAACTTTTTTTTTCGAGCTCGTCTGAAACACCCCTATGGCAACTATATAATTTAACTCCGATATCAAAAAAATAAAATAAATTTTTCTCCTATGGAATTATACGGGATCTAATGTGAAAGTTTGGTTACTCTAGCTCTTACCATCTCTGAGATCTAGGCGTTCAAACGGACAGACGGACGGTCGGACGGACATGGGTATATCGAATTTTCTATAATCCCTGATCATATTTTAGGTAACTTTGGGGTGTCTCTGACGACTCCTTCTATATGTTACATTCATTTTCGGCTTGTGCAAACTTAATATACTCTTTGTACCATACGGTACAGGGTATACAAATTTTAGCATAGTCCATGTTGGGCACATTTGCCATCTGTTTAAGTTATTGTTGTATAATTTGTACTTTTGCCTTTCTGGATTTTCGCTCGAAAAATTAAACACCAAACATCATTTTTAAACTATCTTTGAAGGCACATCAAATTGCCTAAGAACTGGAAAAAAGCAAGTGTATTTTATAGTTGGCTTGATCCGGTTCATTAGTTTGATGTGTGACAATTTTCACAAGCCTCCCCTCAAGCCCCTTTTTGGGGCCCGATATGCGTGCAACCTTAGCTGTCGTTATTGAAAAGTTTTGTTCTATTTGCTATTCAGACTTTTGTTGTTGTTGATACAAACATGCGTTGTACATTAGGGTGGCACTGTTCTTATACAAAAAAGAAAATGTTTATAAAACGCAAAGCTCTATTTTAAAGCATGCTAAGAGAGCAGTACCAGAAATATTTTTCATTAAGAAGAATATAAATCTTTCAAGGAAAATTGTTTGCAAAGTTAGTTGTTAAGATATATGAATCGTTTGTTGAAAAAAGAATCACATGAATCTTTGGTGACTTTTAAATATCTACAGAATATTATTTTTTTGGGGAAATAAAAGATAGTTGCGTCACCTGTGTGCGAATATTGTGGTTTGGAGAATTTATTACTTTTTGTGAACTTTTATTATCCCAATATATTGCTTAATTGATACTATGAATTTTTATTGGGCAAAACTGCATAAAGGCAAAATTTTTTTTCATGAAACGGATTTCGATATATTTGGAAAAAAAAACATTTTTTGAAATTGAAAAAAGTGTCTTTACTTAAAAGAAAGTATCTCTGGTTGTACTAAACTGATTTTGATAGTTTTTGAATTACACATTGATTACTTGTGAAATTTATGGCTTGAACGCTATTTATGCATTCATATGAAATTTTTCGTAATTTTCAGAAAAGTTTTGAAAAAGATTTTTCATCCCTCGTAAAGTTCGATTGAAAATGTTAAAATGAGTGTTTTTTTTTAGAAAAATATAAATGAAACAAAACTTGGTGGAATTGAAAAAAAAGAAGTGTAAATCAATTTGGACACGCCTGCTTTCATCGCCCATATAAGACTACAAGACTGCGTTTATGCATTTTTTAAATACATCTTTTGTTTTTCTTAAATTTTTGGGTCTACCCAATAAAATGGTATCTTTTTATACCCTGTACCGTATGGTACAAAGGGTATATTAAGTTTGTACAAGAAGAAAATGTATGTAACATATAGAACGAGTTGTCGGAGACACTCCAAAGTTACCTAAAATATGATCAGGGAGACTAAAGAAGTCGATATACCCATGTCCGTTTAGATCTCAGAGAAGGTAAGAGCTAGAGTAACCAAACTTTCACATTAGATCCCATATTATTCCATAGGAGACAAGTTTATTTTATTTCATTGATATCGAGGTTAAATTATATAGCTCCTATAGATGTGTTTCAGACGACCTCGAAAAAAAACCAAAAGTTTTAGTATAATTCATTTGTTTATGAAGATATCGTTACCAAATTTGGCATTCAAAAGTTTTGGTACCCAAGCATTGTACCAAATTTGAATAAAATCGGTTGCTTATATCATATAGCTCCCACAGGGCCGATCTTCCAAAAAATCGATTTTTGAAAAAAATTCGTTGTGTTTCGTTTGTTTGTAAAGATATTTGAACTAAATTCGGCAGATCTTTTTTAAGGTATTAAATCACTGTGTCAAATTTGATTGAAATCGGTTGACTATATCATGTAGCTCCCATAGGAACGATCGGTAAAAAAGAATTTTTTGCTTAAAAATTCTTCTGTTTTTGGTTTTTTATGAAGGAACCAAATTTTATTGCAAGCTAATGGTACAGGGTATCCCAAAGTCGTCCGCGCACGACTTTACGTACGCCATTTTTCAAATTTGAAGTTAAGTTTTTTGTTTTTTTTGCGTAAACAGCTATTTCTTAAAGCTAATAAAAATTTTTTCATTTTATTTAGGAAATTGTTGGACGGCAAGCAAATATAGCTTAGAATAAATACAGTGTGTTTTTTAGAGGTTCACAATTTTAAGTTGGCAATGGATTTGCACCAGAGCAGCGCTTGCAAAATGTTGAATTTTTTTATCAAAATAATAAGTCCGTTCATATTAAAAATATTTATTTATTTTATTTAATAAAGATTAAGTAGGTTTATAAAACTAACTTAACTAAATGCAAGCACTGGCAACAAAAAGCCTTTGGCTCATATTGAAATGCATTTCTTTGTTTTAATATGATTGAAATTGGTGTAACTCTAAAAAACACACCTTATATGCAAACTGAAGAAAACTCCGAGACTTGATCAAGTAATGAAAGTTTTTTTAAAGTTGGTTAATATTTTTTAATTTCTGGACTCACCCTAATTTTTCTACACATGGTTATAAAGTGCATCATATGAGTTGAATAAAAAGCAGTTTTGTTCGAACTGAAATGCAAAAATTTATTTTCAATGAATACGAAAAAAAAACGATTGGCATTTATAATACAATTTTTTGCATTGAGTATTCGGTGTTGTTGTTGTTTTTGTCCTTCATTGTCACAGATTATAACGGTCTGAAGTATATATGTATTTTGTTATGGCTCAAGGAAACGCCTTTTTTATGCTGATGATTAACATTTTTTTTTGTTATTGTTATAGCTAGCTATTAATTCGCTTGTTGTATGGAGATACTCGTAATGTTGACGACCCAGTCGCCGAGAGCTGATAAATTATTTCTTTTGTTTAATGCTGGATATTGGTTTAAGCGAAAGTTAAAAGACAAGATCAAGTTCGATTAAGCATATAGTAGAGTATAAATAAAAGAGAGATTATATAATTATAGAATATATCTATAACTATATCAGTTGTTCACTTGACGTTTATTGTATTTACGAATATTTTTTGGACTCTTACAGGGAAAACTTTATTTTCTGAAAAGTATTGGAATAAACGCATATATTTCGAATTTTTTCTGATATAGAGCATGTGCAAACACTGTTAGTCTAAATTGTTTTTAAGAATATAGGCTTAATTAATAAAAACCTATTATACTGAATTAATTATGAAAGAAACCGATGCAGTTGCCAAAAGAGTATTATTTTGACAAAAAAAGTAATCAAAAAACCCAAAGTATACTTTAATTTAACGCTCTGGCTAGGTAGTTAGGCAAGTTCATTAATTAGAAGATGTTTTAAGTTCTTTTATTCAAAATATAAATTTTCTGATAAACGTCATAGTCTAGTAACGACTATTTTGATATAGTTTCAAAATCGATAGAGCCATTCTAATGGAGATTGCATAACATTTTAATATTGAGGGAATAGATAATTTTTATTGAATTGGCTAAATTGAATTCTTTTAGAACTCTTCAAAAAGTATGTGGAAGTTTGACATATTTCCTAAGATACAGTATGCTGCACTGGAAATTGGTGTTTAACAGAACAGTTCACGTTACTCTTAGCGCCATTTGGCACAAATTGTTACCGCCATCTAGCGTAAATTGCAAAATAAGTTGAAGTTTTTGGTCTCGACGCTTTTTCCGATTGTGCTTACTGACCTTCTGCTTTAAAACAGTACAACTGATGGTACGGATGACGTCATCTAGCAGTTTGAAAAAATTGGCAGCACTCAAGTTTTCCATGCAAAATAAGTTCAAGTATTCTAATTCGACGCTGTTTTAGACGCTGCGTACTGAATGTCGATTGGCAGCACCGTTTTGCTTAAAAAAGAACAGTTACACAGCTGGCGCCATCTAGCACTTGATTACCTAAAAATTGGCAGCACTGTTTTGCTTACAAAGATGCGTACCAGAAAGCAATTATTTTAATGATAAAAGTATTTTCAATGCTGTGAACTGTGTACTGTACCCAAAAAATTAATTTACCCTAATTCTTTGGATGCAGTGTACTAAAACATGAAAATAAAAATAAATCCGTCAAATAAAATATAAAGAATGAAGCTGCATTTTTTGACATGGCGTCCAATCAATGGTATTATGAATTACTTTAGCAAAGTAATTTAAACATTTTTTGAAATAAATTTTTGACAGTTGGCCAAAGCCCTTTAGATATCATTGTAAAAGCTTGACACCATTAAGAGTACAGCTTATCATTTTTTATCTTTAAGGATTTGTTTGGCTATTGAACTAAATAAAACTTTTTCACAGACGAAAAAAATATGAGCTTTAAAAACAAAAATGCCATAGAATTGGCAGCATTCGAAAAAATTAAATTCATTTAAATTCAAGCGCTCAATAAATACGCTTTATAAGGCCAACTAGGAATAGCACTAAAAAGGACAGCCAAAAAAAAGTTCAATTATTCCGGGTCAACGACACGGAATGAGTCGGGACATGACATTTAATAATATTTTTATCGATAGAGCTGGAGGCGCATCCAAGATGCTTTGCCATTTCTATTCTTAGCTGTCTATTGGCACATTGTCTTAATTAGTTTACAATGAAAAATAATGTTTGCAACAAAGTTAATTTTAACCCGAAAAAGGTCAAGATAACAATCTTTATATTATTGACGGAGTTGCCAACGCATGTTGCACATGTTGCAGACAGCATAAAACCCATGCAACCTCATACAATCCACCACAGTCATACAATGACAGCGGCAGTAAAACTGTCAAATTTAATGACAAACTGACAGACGCATGAATCAGCGCCAAATGATGATGATGACTCCATTGTTGCCACTCTTTAGTTGATGCTAAGCCTGTCACTTGTTGTACGCTATGCACCATAACCATACCCTATAACCAACGAGTTTTTGGAGTAGTTCAGCTATGTAACATAGAATAGGAAGCGTACTCAAACATAAGCTTATCTTGAACACCTAGAGCTGTAGAGACCAAAATTTGTTGTGGTTGCAATTTACCAATTCAGGCACCTAGAAATATTTTTTCTCGGCTCGTCACAGCTCCAAAAATTCTACGATAAATAGAATAAAATCTTACAAATATACTAAATATAACAAGCTCTTTTGCTGGTTTTCATTAGAGTCAGCTGCAAAATTGTCAAATAAGGCCAAATATTTTTCCAGATCATATATATATAAATTTGAAAAGAAAGCCAAAATGATCCAGACCAAAAATTCTGTTGGCCTAACAAAATAAAATCAATGGAAATTTCTACATAGAATTATTTTACTCTTGAAATAAAATAAAAAAATATAATATTAAATTTGAAGACCAAATATTTTCATTGCCCAATTAAAAGTTTTAAGTAAAGCAAAAATGAATCTTAAAAAATTATTTTTTATTTAAAAAAGTAAACTAAAATTCGAAATTTAAAACAAGAACAAAAATCATGATTAAAAGTATTATCTATTCCTAAAATAAGTATTAAATTATAGTTTTTATAAAATACGATTAAAAGACTTGAATGTATATAAAAATATATATTTAAAATTGATTTTTAACAATTAAAGTTTGAAATTTAAATAAGAGCAAATTTTATTAAAATAAAACCAAATATTTGCTCAAAACATGACCAAGTATTGTCAAATCAAGATTAAAAGTAGAAACTGGACCAAAATAAGGCTTTGTACAAATTTTGATTTTTATAAAATAAAATTGAAATTTTTGAATTTAGATAAAAAATAAACTAAATTTTGATTTTTACCAAATAAAATTTGAAATTTAAAGCAAGAAAAAATATTATTTAAATAAGAGAAAATATATGCGTGAAACATGACTGAACATTGGCACATTAAGACTAAAAGAGACCACAAATAAATTTTAAGTTATAATTTTCATAAAAATTTGTATCTAAAAAATATTAATTTTAATGTCTTGAATTTAGATAAAATCACAAATAAGATTTAAATCGATTTAAAACTCAAGTATTTAGATAAAAAATTAAATTAAATAAAATTTTAGCAAATAAAATCTGAAATTTAAAACAAGAGCAAACATTGTTAAAATAAGATCAAACATTTGGTCAAAATATGACCGCAGGGGGCAAATTGAGATTAAAAGTTTAGCTAAAGCAAAAATAGAGCAAAAATTTTGAAAATTCGAAAAAAGAAATTCATATAATTGTAATTAGAATTCATAAACTTAAAATCATATTTAAAGATTGTGAAAAATTCACAAAATAAATTTTGTTCACGGTTTTAGACTGTTTCTAGTCTAATTTTAATTCTGAAGTCCCCTTATAAGTTTTAGAATTGAAAACATTTTGTTATTAAAATAAGAAACAGAAATCTGATTGTTCAATAAATACATTTAAGATAATTGACACGATGTTAAAATGTAACCTCGTAACTTTGAAGATAGAGCAATCAATTGGGAGAAAATAAAATAATAATAGAGTAATATACAAACAAAGCGATATAAAAAAATATATTAAATAGCCATCTAAGTTGTGTGCACTCAATAAATAATAGCAGGTTGGCAGTTTTTTTGTGCCTCCCCGTGGTTGGTTGCAGGGTATCCCATTGTCGACTTTTTTCGTTGCACTCTCGCAATTTTGACGCTACGCCGCTTATCACTACGTCAGAAACGGTCTCCGGCGCATAACTTTAAAATGTTTGTGGTCTCAATATGAAAAAGGTAATTGACACCGAACCGCAATATAAACAGACTCAAACAGAACCATCCAGAGCACAAAAGCATAATAGCTGGCCCACTGTCGTCATTGACGGCCGCCCACAACAGCATACCATAACATTACACTCCGCGTCACTTGAATAGATAAGGGTCTTATTATTAAAGTTTTGTGAAAAGGGTTAAGAATCTGCAAAGTGTTAAGCCTTTTTTTTTTAAATACAAAAATACAGATATTTTTATAAATTGCAGTAGTCGTGAAAATGGATCGACTAAACAGCTAAGGAGGCTGAAACAATTTATGATGGGATACCTATTTAAGGGCCAGATTATACTTTATAAAGTGTATAAGTACAGCGAAATATTTATTTAATATTTTAAGTAAATAAGACGTTTAGTATTTTTTTCACATAAAATAAACCAATCTTAAAGAATTTGGAAAATGGAAATTCCGGCAATGAAACGAGAAACAAACCAATAGGTTCGTTTTTGCATGTCACTAATATTTCTTAAAAAATCGCAATCATTTTTCATATAACTTAAGTTTTTCCCGAGAACGCAAACATTTTATGTGGTTTCGTTTTGGTGCTCCCGATTTCACCAAACTTAATTTTTTAATGTGGTTCGAAACCGGATGTTTTGCTGTAAGAGTAACTAAAACGAATCAGCAAAATAGGTTTAAAAAATATATATTTATATACTGAAATCATTTTGTAATATTTTTTAATATTCTTAGATTATATTTATGCCAACTTACATTTATATATTTTTTCACAATTATTTTTATACCCTGTACTCAAAAGTACAAAGGGTATACTAGATTTGTGCAATATGTGTAACGGACAGAAGGAGACTCGAACTCTCGGAGACTAGAAGAGTTAGAAACACCAATATGTACCAGCTGGTGCGCATATTTACTGAGAAGATGAAGTTTGTTGAATCATGTTTCCCCGAACCCTCGCAGTTTTCGGCCAAACCGTTTAATATTTTCAACTTAAATGTAACAGAGCGATGCGTTATGGTTCTACGCATCTGTTTGTCAAAAATGAACAAAATCGGTAAAATATAGCAAAAGCTATAGTCAAAAATATATAAATTGCGACAATATTTGATTCTACTTAATTATGGTTACAAGTGACCTCGAACCACAAGTTTTGGTGTGCTGATTCATGAGGCTCTTGTGAACAAATCCACAACCTAATTTTATCGATGCGGACCCCCCACCCCCCGTAATCAATTTACCGTGTTTTCTCCCGCACAACTTGACATCTATCCTATATACTTTGCTTCTTTGACGCAACTTTCGAGTTTCATCACAATCGGTACAAATTTTCAGAACTTATAGGTAAAATAAATATCGAATTTCACCAAAAAAAAAAAAAAAATTAATTCCAATTGAAAAGTTCTTAGTAGGAATATTCAGAAAATGTTTTTTCGAGAGAAAAAGTACAGGGTATTCCACTGCCGGGCACTGCCTCGACTGTGCCACATTCTGACTTAACCCGAAAAATACCATGCATAGGCAAAGCACATATCGTACACGTACTCATGACGATGAGTTTGCCTTGTAAAAAAAAGGCAAAAGCAACCGTACAATTTATTGGAAAAATAAGGAAAGTTTACGAATTTGTCGAATAAAAGGCAAAGGAAACAAAAAATTCGTTGTCCGGAGCGCACAAAAACGAATCCAAATAATTTTATTATTTTTATTTTTTTTTTTGGTTTTCGATGCACATCTATTCATTTTTCAAAATAATTATACTTATTGTAGTTTTCGGAACTAAGGTACTTATTAAATGGCTTACACGGTAGTCCGCAGTTCAAAAGCTGACCACTCTCTGGCTTGCTGTTATCTGTTATCGAATAGACAGATATAATCGAGTGAACCTTGAAAAAATGTTTTTTTTAGTGTAATTGTCTGTCAAGAAACACGAAAATTACATTCACTGATTTTTCTAAACAAGCGTTTTCGAGATTTTTTCAAAAAAACATTTTTTTTTAGTTATTTGTCAATAACTCGTGAACAAAATTTTGTATAGACATGAGAGATGAATAAATCGAAAGGTATTGATGAGCTCTTTACGGTGGTATACGATCAATCTAAACATATTTTAGTTAGGAGTCTCCCACCTTAACCCATTTAAATGAACGCGAGTGTTTGCTGCTATGTTTGTTTGTCAAAGTCAAAATCAAAGCATACTAAACACAATTCTGGCAACGTCATCATCATCAGCGTCATTGACACCATCATGGTTACATGTTTAACACGCGCCACATAAAATTATGTACATATAAATATGTACATATGTATGTAGTAAATAGTACAAGTATGTTTATAAGTATTTGTATAGGCCGTCGCTGTCGACGTTGTCGCTGACGTCGTCGCTTTCGTCGTCATCAATACCGCTGTCCTCGTCACACCCGTCGCAATTTGCCGCCTGCTGATCAAATTGTTTAGCGGCGCGACGTCGCTGTCAACGTCGCTGCCGGCGTCGCTGCTACCACTGCACTTTAATCAATTCCAATCATTTAGCGCATTTCGTTTTGGTTTCTCTTATTGTCTTTGCTTTGCTTTGCTTTGCATTTTACGCAAAATTGACGTCAGCATTATTTATTTATTAATTTTGTTAAATATGAATTTATTTTTGCCCTTTACATGCAAACTTATGTACCATTGTATGTATGCGAGGGCAGGCTAAGAAGTAAGTTTTATATACTGAAATTTAAGTAGTTGTGAAGACAAAATTTCCTTTAGTTTATTTTATACATGGCTTAATTTTAATCGTTTTCTATTTTTAATAACTATAATTAGTATAATACATTGTTGGTGCTTACATAAGAAAATTCGAAATCAAAGTTGCGAAAAATGAAAATCTAATACATATATTCATTAGAATAATGCATTTAAGCTTAAGTTAGATAGGTTTATCAACATCAAGTAGCTTATATCATTAATTGGATACTAAATTTTGACTTCCAAAACTGCCTATCACCATTTTTTAATTGTTTTAGCCGATAAAATCATGGATTGATCAGCAAGATGCTAGCAAAAGTTGAGCATACAGCTTTGTAGGCATACAGTGCTGCCCATTTTTCTTTTTACAATTAACTACTAGATGGCGCCAGCAGTATAACCAGCTGTTCTTTGCAGCAAGTTATTTTAATAGCAAGATACAAGACGCCTGCGAAAAACTTTCTTTATTTTCGATGCTCATCAAAATCGGTACACTTTTAAGGAACTTAAATTAATTTAAACTCATTAGCAAACATTAAACTCGGTAAGTTCGTTTTGAAATGTGACCCATCTTAAATATTTTAGGCCAGATGTATTACGTATATGGCTGCTAAATATCCATATAGATAATATGATATGTACACTCTTGTACTACAAATGTAGCACATAGGTAAAATTACGGCACCAACATAGAGACGTATGCACATGTGATTATGTTTCTACATATATACTATGTAGGCTGGCGCTTAGAAAATATGAAGTATGAACCTTATCACAGGGATTGTTATCGGCAGAATTGTTTATAAATAAATTGGCGCCAGGCTTATGTACTATATTATTTTTATTCCCTAGCGGACAAGCCTATATTTTTTGGGATAGCCATAATTTATATGTTATTGTGCTCTATTGCGCTAAAAAATAAATTTAGCATGGATTTAACGATAATAAGGTGACGTACAAATAACTCGGTCGACTTTGTTTTTATTTTGACTATTTAAGAAATTTGCAACTAAATCTAGTTTATATACATAATAAAACAAACGTGTTTCCATTTTGTAAACTTTTGCTGATGATGAGTCATGCATAGGCGAAAATATATTTAGTTCGATCTCTTCGATTTTTATAATTTGTACATATGTGATTTTTATTACAAAATTGCGATTATTTATGGAGTTATTGATAGCTGCATCCAAAAGATTTCAGCACGTGCTGAAGATCTAATTTAGATTTAAAAGAATCCCGTTCTGGAAAAAATGGATATGGGTTTTTTTTGAGCATAGGCCAGTGCCAAGATCGAATGCGATAAACCATTTAACGGATTCGTATAATAATAAATATTAAATAAGAAAACATATCGAGATAGATTTTTTGTATGTGGCTATATAATTATCTAAGCCAAGTCTATGTAAAAGGCTGACATCATTCAAGTCTGTTAATGTCTGAATTATGTCATAGACATAATATAAAATGCTATTCTAGCAGTGTCGAAGACTAGCTAATTAGAAGTATATAATAGCGCTATAGTTTATGTACCTACTATATACCCAGATACATACATACACGAAAGGATTTTAATAACGAAAGTTTTTTTTCCTAGTGATCAATGAATCTTTACTAAATCTGTCAATTTGAGAGTTTTATTTAAATAAAACAGGTTTAAACAATAAATTCCCCAATATTTAGCATAGAAATTCTTTTGATGGCCATTTTTAGAGAATTTATATAAATATAATATATATTTTTAATAAGTATATATATATGCACAATACTAATTAGACGATAAATAATGTTAAACAATGTAAAATAAAGCTGTCACGAGATAAGGCTTTTATGATTTTATTAAAATATTACAAATTGATAATCCAAGTTTAAGTAAATATTCTAATTTGTCAAACCCTTTCTAATTGTTATACCCTGTACCGTATGGTACAAAGGGTACATTAAGTTTGTGCAAGCCGAAAATGTATGTAACATATAGAAGGAGTCGTCGGAGACATCCCAAAGTTAACTAAAATAAGATCAGGTTGACTAGAGAAGTCATCCGTTCGTCTGTCCGTTTGAACGCCTAGATCTCAGAGATGGTAAGAGCTAGAGTAACCAGACTTTCACATTAGATCTCATATTATTCCATAGGAGACATAGGGGTTAAATTATATAGCTCCCATAGGAGTGGCTCAGACGACCTCGAAACAAATAAAAGTTTTAGATGAATAGCTCGTTAGTTTATAAGGATAACGTAACCAATTTTGGCATTCGAAATTTTTTTTTTATAGTTCCCAAGCACTGTACCAAAATTGATCAAAATCGGTTGACTATATCATATAGCTCCCATAGGACCGAACGGCCAAAATAACTTTTTTTATACAAAACTCGCTATATTTAATTTTTTAATAAAGATATCGTAACCAGATTTGGTATTCAAAAGTTTTTTAGATGCCAAAGCATTGTACCAAATTTGAACAAAATCGGTTGACTATATCATATTGCTTCCATAGGGCCGAACTTCTAAAAAATCGATTTATTAATAAAATTTGTTGTGTTTCGTTTGGTTGTGAAGATATTGGAATTAAATTTGGCACTTCTAAGTTTTATATGTCTTAAGCATTGTACCTAATTTTATTAAAATCGGTTGACTATATCATATAGCTCGCATTCGAACGATCGGTTAAAAAAAAATTTTTTGCTTAAAAATTCTTGTGTTTGGTTTTTTATGAAGGAACCGGATTTTATTGCAAGCTAGTGGTGCGGAATGGAATGGAATTGTTTTTTATATTTTTTTTACATATACATATTAATTATATCAATAGCTCCTTTTTGTTATAATTATTTTTCAATCATATTTTCAAGCAACACATTTGTTTTGTTTGTAAACAAATTTTCATTCAATATTTATATACCGCGTTGTTTTGGTGTAAAAATGATAAAAAAAATATAATTATTTCCAAAAGATGCTAAAGTTAAAAGTTGCTTGTTTTTAAGTTAAAAAATTGATTTATTTTATAGGAAAAATGAAAAAAATAAACATTAGCGAAGAAAGAATTATTAATTATTTGCATTAAATTAAATAATTTTAATAAGCTCCAGTTGCTTCTAGCGCCATCTAGCGTAGTTGCTGGCGTCATCTTGCATTAATTGCTCATTACAGCACAGTCAAAAAAACGCTGTTTTAGGCCAAATTTATGATATTTTATTGATAGCACAAAGAATTTTTTTTAATATGCTCTTAAACTTTTAAATTCATAGGCTCTTTTTTTTTAAGTGCCCTATGCTGCGTAAGGTTAATATTAAAAATCGGTAATCAATTTATAGATAAAGTCTGGGAACCACCTGTAATCTATTAAAATACATAAAAATGATATAAGTTCGCAGCTTACAATCCGTATTTCAACCATTTTTGATGTTACGATTTAAATATTTCACACTCTACTCGTAATTCCGCTACCAATTCCACTTGAGAGTCGCTTAACCAAAGAAAATAAATTATTACGTGCTCTTCACAATCGAACATGCTTGTTGTTGTTGTTGTTTTTTTGATATCTTACCAAAATGTGTGCCCCGAAACGTTTGCTGACTAATAACAATGAAATTTTACGGGTAGTACGTAAAATAACACAGTGCCTTACAAAAGTTTGCTTACCAACTGAAAACTTTTGTTTCTTTTGAATTTTTAACAATTTTTGTTTTACGGTTTCAAAAACTTATTTAAATTTCGACGCAGGCCGCAGTTGATGACTTGTTTTAACTAAAATACAAATGCACACACACACACAGTCACATAAAAAAAAGATATATATACATATATATATGTATATACGTTGAACATATATGCAAGAAAAAGAAAATACAGTTTTTGTTTTTGTTTTTATACGCGCTTTAGTCTGTCGTTTCGTTTGCTTTGTTACGTTTCATTTGATTTGGCGGCGATTACGTCAAGATTTTTGTTTTGCCGATTTGTATTTGATTACAATATATACATACATATGTATGTATGTATTGTATATGCATATATATGTACATAAATAAATTATTAAGTGTTTATATGTATACATATGTATATGTATGTATATGCATGGCTTATATTCATAAATGCTTTATGGGGTTTTTGTTGTTGTTGTTGTCACAGCTAGTCTATAATTATTATTTGGTTAATTATTTGCATAAATACAAATATTTTAACTAAAAGCGCGAAATAGCAACTACAACTAAATCCACACACAAATACACTCACACACAAATACATATGCCTCTATATAATTGCTGTTACAGTAAATGCCCAGTTAGTTAAACCCATTTGGCTTAAAGTTAATTTGCAAATTCTTAAGTTTGAAAAGTGTATGACACAAAAAAAAAAAAGGAACCACACACTTAATTTCATATGTATTACAGTAGAGACTGCTTACACACAACCATTCTACTTTTTGAAAAATTCTACAAGCGCCAAAAAAATTTCGAATTTTTACAGTAGTTAATTAAAAAATGGCGGACGTAAAGTCGGGCGCGGACGACTTTAGGATACCCTGTACCACTAGCTTGTAATAAAGTCCGATTTCTTCACAAAAAACCAAAAACAGAAGAATTTTTAAGCAAAAATTTTTTTTTGACCGATCGTTCCTATGGGAGCTATATGATATAGTCAACCGATTTCAATAAAATTTGACACGGTGCTTAAATACCTTAAAAAAGATATGAACGCCAAAGTTATTTCAAATATCTTTACAAACAAACAAAACACATCGAATTTTGTATAAAAAACGTGTTTTTGGACCGATTGGTCCTATGGGAGCTATATGATCTAGTCAAACGATTTGGATTAAATTTGGTACAGTGCTTAGGAACTATAAAATACTCACGAATGTCAAATTTGGTCCCAATATCTTAACAAACAAACGAAACACAACAAATTTTGTTAAAAAATCGATGTTTTGGAAGATCGGACCTATGGGAGCTATATGATATAGTCCACCGATTTTGTTCAAATTTGGCACATTGCTTAAGTGGTCTAAAAAATTTCCAAACGCAAAATCTGGTTAGGATATCTTTATTAAAAAACGAAATATAGCCAATTTTTCTTTAAAAAAGTTATTTTGGCCGATCGGTCCTATGGGAGCTATATGATATAGTCAACCGATTTTGATCAAATTTGGTACAGTGATTGGGAACTATAAAAAACTTTCGATTGCCAAATTTCGTTACGATATCTTCATAAACAAACGAATTATTCATCTAAAACGCTTTTTTTTTCGAGGTCGTCTCAAACACCCCCATGGGAGCTATATAATTTATCCCCGATATCAAAAAAATAAAATAAACTTGCCTCCTATGGAATAATATGGGATCTAATGTGAAAGTTTGGTAACTCTAGCTCTTACCATCTCTGAGATCTAGGCGTTCGCACGGACGGACAGACGGACGGACAGACGGACAGACGGACAGACGGACAGACGGACATGGGTATATCGACTTCTCTATTCACCCTGATCATATTTTAGGTAACTTTGGGGTGTCTCCGACGTCTCCTTCTATATGTTACATACATTTTCGGCTTGCACAAACTTAATATACCCTTGGACCATACGGTACAGGGTATAAATATTATTATATTATATTATATATTATTATAAATATTATTATACCCTGTACCGTATGGTACTAAGGGTATATTAAGTTTGTGCAAGCCGAAAATGTATGTAACATATAAAAGGAGACGTCGGAGACACTCAAAGTTACCTAATATATGATCAGGGTGAATAGAGAAGTCGATATACCCTTGTCCGTCTGTCCGTCTGTCCGTCTGTCCGTCCGTGTGAACGCCTAGATCTCAGAGATGGTAAGAGCTAGAGTTACCACACTTTCACATTAGATCCCATATTATTCCATAGGAGGCAAGTTTATTTTATTTTTTTGATATCGGGTATAAATTATATAGCTCCCATGGGGGTGTTTGAGACGACCTCGACAAAAAAAGCGTTTTAGATGAATAATTTGTTTGTTTATGAAGATATCGTAACCAAATTTGGTTTTCGAAAGTTTTTTATAGTTCCCAATCACTGTACCAAATTTGATCAAAATCGGTTGACTATATCATATAGCTCCCATAGGACCGATCGGCCAAAATAACTTTTTTAAAGAAAAATTGGCTATATTTCGTTTTTAATAAAGATATCCTAACCAGATTTTGCGTTTGGAAATTTTTTAGACCACTTAAGCAATGTGCCAAATTTGAACAAAATCGGTGGACTATATCATATAGCTCCCATAGGTCCGATCTTCCAAAACATCGATTTTTTAACAAAATTTGTTGTGTTTCGTTTGTTTGTTAAGATATTGGGACCAAATTTGACATTCGTGAGTATTTATAGTTCCTAAGCACTGTACCAAATTTAATCCAAATCGTTTGACTAGATCATATAGCTCCCATAGGACCAATCGGTCCAAAAACACGTTTTTTATACAAAATTCGATGTGTTTTGTTTGTTTGTAAAGATATTTGAAATAAATTTGGCATTCATATCTGTTTTAAGGTATTTAAGCACTGTGTCAAATTTTATTGAA
This sequence comes from Chymomyza amoena, assembly GCA_037043745.1. Lineage (NCBI taxonomy): Eukaryota > Metazoa > Arthropoda > Insecta > Diptera > Drosophilidae > Chymomyza > Chymomyza amoena. The sequence goes on from JBAMAX010003056.1 coordinate 105,608, forward strand.
ATCGGCTGACTATATCATATAGCTCCCATAGGAACGATCGGTCAAAAAAAAATGTTTGCTTAAAAATTCTTCTGTATTTGGTTTTTTGTGAAGAAATCGGACTTTATTACAAGCTAGTGGTACAGGGTATCCTAAAGTCGTCCGCGCCCGACTTTACGTCCGCCATTTTTTTTACTTATTTTGTTTAACAGAAATTTTCAAAAGCTCTTTAATTTAAGAATTCAAAGCTTGACCTACAATAAGTCTAACTACATAATGGGTGATTCATTAAGACCTTTTTTTATCAATAGGGATTTTTGTGTGGATCACGCGTGATCCATGACAGCTGTCAAAGGCAAAGTTGCTCAGTATTCATTGGCAAATTATCATGGAAAGACTTACACCCGAACAACGTTTACAAATTGTACAATTGTACTTCGAAAATCAGCGTTCTGCAGAGAATGTTTTTCGTGCGTTTAGATCGAAAATTTTGTTCAGTGATGAGGCCCATTTTTGGCTCCACGGCTTCGTGAATAAGCAAAATTGCCGTATTTGGGTAGAAGTTCAACCCGGAGAGGTTCACCAGCTGCCATTACATCCAAGAAAAACAACGGTTTGGTGCGGTCTGTGGACTGGTGGAATCATTGGTCCGTAATCTTTTAAAAATGAGCAAGGTGAGAACGTTACCATCAATGGCGCACGCTATCGGACCATGTTAACGGACTTTTTGCTGCCTGAAATTGTTGCTCGTGATCTCGACGACATTTGGTTCCAACAGAATGGCGCTTTGGTTCACATTCCCAATAAAACAATGGCTCTATTGCGAGATCAATTTGGTGAGCGATTAATTTCACGTAGATCGTCCGATATCACACTGCTCGACTTTTTTCTTTGGGGTTACGTATAGTCAACAGTTTACGTGGACAAACCAGCAACGATAGAGGCCTTGTAGGCCAACATTTTCGTGCTATTGGCCAAATACCAGTGGAAATGCTAGAATGTGTCATGGAAAATTGAACCTTCAGAATGGACCATTTAAAACGCAGTTGCGGCCAACATTTGAACGAGATTATTTTTAAAAAATAAATGCCATAAAATATCATTTCGAAATCATAAATAAAAATCCCATCATTCCTTTGAAATTTGCATTTGCCAAATCATTAAAAAAAGGTCTTAATGAATCACCCTTTAGCTAAAACTGCTAAAGATTGAGCTATTAAAGCTATACAAATTTATATTTAGCTATAGTTTCATAATTTGTAATTTTAGATAGCTTCATATATTTCCTATAAATTAGAATTACAAATTCTTTATTTTTTTGGATAGTTCTTCTTTTCGTTTTTTTTTTATGCCCAATTTTATTGTTAAAAAAGTAACGTCACGCCAGTTAGTACGGCCAATAAAAAAATATATTTAATACCATGCAGAATTATCTAACGTTATTAAAATGTTATTACTAAAAAAGTAACGCCTGATAGCAAGGCTAATAAAAAAGAAAAACTTTATTTTATTGTACAATTACCTAATATTATTTCAAATACTATTAAAAAAGTCTGACTTGATATTTTTCGTAACATCATGCCGTCTGTATAGACACAAGCATCTTGGACTAAATAAGTCTAGGATTGTTGACAATTTTTAATTAATATAAATTAATTTATGCAACTCACAAATTGATCGCTTTTTATATATTTACCTCAAGTTTTTCTTTTTTTTTTTTTAAATATTCAATTTAAGAATTTATAGCAGACAAATTATGTTAACTTTTTTTATGCATAAATATTATTTATTGATCGTTTGCAGAAGAAATTAAAGCTACTTCTTCTACTTAACGCCATGTCTACTTCCGTCTATTATGGAGACCGTAAGTTTGTAGTTCAGTTTTTGATCGTTCTCACGAGAAATTAATGTTACTTCTGTTTTGCCTAACGTCACGCCATGTCAATGTCTCCATCTGTCTTATACTCATAGTTATACTTTAACGATTTCGATCACTTTCAATTTTTATAAAACTGTAGCTTCTTAAATTTCTATACATTGAATCCTATCGCTTCTATGAGCAGCATAGGGCCACTATACAGGCATATTTTATTCATAATACATATTATCGTAGTTCTAAATTAATCGTTTAACTTTTGTACAAAATTAATATTTTACTGTAAATAACAGTTTTAATTCTATTTCTTCTTTTTGTAACGTCACGCCAATTTTACTGTAAATAACTAATAGAGGAAATTGTTTTTGAAAACAATTTTTATTTATAAATTTTAAATATTGCTTGTTTTCAAAAGAAATAAATTGTTTATTATTGAAATAATTTTTATTTTTGTTAAAAGTATTAAAAACTCAATTTTTATAAGTATATTAAATTTTTTACTTCTACCAAGAGTTTTTTAATTATAAATATCTACATATTTTTGGTTGACGCTTTAAGAAAATTAGGCACTATTTTTTATAATCAAAACATATCTAAATATAATATATATACTTTCCTAAACTTTGTTGAACTGACTTTGATAATGAATTGACTTGGGATAGTCTAAAGAGTTTTAAATTTGCGCATATTTTACTTTAAAAAAGAAAAGCCTGTTTCAAGTTTTAATAATTCAGGGCTGCTATAAGCAAAAAATAAAAAAAATTGTTTATATTTTATTTAAAATTTACAAAATTTGTTGAAAGAAAAATATGAAGAATTTTGGCAAACAAAACTTAAAAAGAATTTCCAAGCAATTTTTCTAAAGTTCAAAGAAAATGTCCTATATATATGTTTTTTTTTGTTAACAGAAATCCTTAAGAAGAAATTTTAAAGAGCATTTTCCACTCATTGCACATTAAGAGCATTTCGTTTTGCTAATAGAAATTCTTAAGTTAAGAAGAAATTTTAAATTAAAGAATTTTTAGCATGATTCAAAGATGTGCGCTTAAGAGCATTTTCCACTCATTCTAAGAATATTAAGTCATTAAGTTGATTTTAAGCGGAAATTATTCTTAACAAAGAACGAAAAATTCTTATGAATTGAAAAATTAACTAATCTTGGAATTGGAACTTAAATTAAAATTATATATATTATATTATAGTCATACCATTAGAGAAATGGGTTACAAATTAGTTCGGTCGGACGGATATGGCTTAATCGATATACTTAAATGCTAGGGGGTTTTGGATGTTTTCTTCTAAATCGTTTCAAAAAGTAAATGTCCCACTGAAACCAAAGTTCAGGCTATAAAATTTTTGATAACCACTTTTTTTTAAATTTCTTTCGCATTTTTTTTTGTTCACAGCTGTTGGCCATTAAACGTTCTTATATTCGAGTCTCTACTGTATATGCTGGCCAAATGCTGCCTATTGGCTTTGTTGTTCCTTTTTTTTGTTGTTGTGGCAGGCAAACATATGTAGCAAGTACTGTTATAATTTTTTGGCGCTCAAATTTGTTTTTACGTATTTTTCGTGTGTGTGTTTGTGTGTGTATGTATGCATGTTTTTATTCATACTTCTCCTTATTGTTGTTGTAGTTGTTATATTGCTTTTGTTTTTAATGAGCGCACTCATCACCTTTTCTCGTTGTTGCTGTTGTTGGTGCAGCAATCTTTGCTGTTTGCTGCTGCTGCTGTTGTTGTTGTTATTGTTGCACGCTTTACACGAATATATATGTTCGTACATATGTATCTGTATTTGTATATAAAACGTCAGGCCGTGTCGAGCGCCGGCACGATGACGCGACGCGGTAAGCAAACTGACTGAATGAATGACTGCCCGCCCGGCCGACTCACTGACTGACTGAGAATGTTTTAGTATTAATGCCCGCTGCCGACTGCCTTTGCTGTTGCTAGAGCACTGTGGCTGACGCTGCCGGTTGGTGCTGCTGCTGCTGCCGCTGGCGCTGCTTCTGCCGACGACAACGACGACGTCGCACAACTGTAAAGCAATACACTGACTGACTAAGCGGCCACGATGCACAGTGGTCGAAATGATTGTTTTAGCTTTAATTAATTTTGGTATATTTGCGAAGCCAACAGAGCAATTATAATAATATAAAAAATAAATTATAAGGGAAAAACTTCACAGCGAAGCTTGCGATCTGTTCATTAATAACTTTTGAAACACATCATAAAATAAACTTAAAACCTAATTAAAAAAGTATTTTTTCAACAGATCATTCAGACACCAGAAGAATCCGAATTCAATAAAAAAATGGCGTACATAAAGTCGGGCGCGGACGACTTTGGGATACCCTGTACCACTAGCTTGCAACAAAATCCGGTTTCTTCACAAAAAACCAAAAACAGAAGAATTTTTAAGCAAACATTTTTTTTTTTGACCGATCGTGTTTATGGGAGCTATATGATATAGTCAACCGGTTTGATCAAAAGTACAATGCTAAGGAACTATAAAAAACTTACAAATACCAAATTTGGTTCTAATATCTTAACAAACAAACGAAACAAAACAAATTTGGTTCAAAAATCTATTTTTTGGAATATCGGCCCTATGGGAGCTATATGATATAGTCAACTGATTTTGATCAAATTTGGTACAGTGCTTGGGAACTATAAAAAACTTTTGAATACGATATCTTCATGAACAAACGAATTATCCATCTAAACCTTTTTTTTTTGTCGAGGTCGTCTCAAACACCCATATGGGAGCTATATAATTTATCCCCGATATCAAACAAATAAAATGAACTTGTCTCCTATGGAATAATATGGGATCTAATGTGAAAGTTTGGTTACTCTAGCTCTTACCATCTGTGAGATGTAGGTGTTCAAACGGACAGACGGACGGATAGACCGACATGGGTATATCGACTTCTCTATTCACCCTGATCATATTTTATGTAACTTTGAGGTGTCTCCGACATAAGCAGAAATACGCTTGTTATAATTATAGAAGTAGGTCTGCTTAGGATTATAAATTCGCTAATTTCTGCCAATAGTAGAGATTTTAATAGATCTTACTATAATTTGAAAAATAGCCTTTGCTTTTGTTTTTATTTAATTTTGCAACATTTTTAATAATGCATCTAATTTAATGATTTGCAGTTTTCTGTCAAAACATTTTAAAATGATTAAAAATATTATGAGTCGATTTGGTACGTTATGTAATTTAAAAATTATTTTTCGAATTTTTTTTTGTCAAGCTTATTATCAGGCTTGACGTTACTAGAATTTCCATTAAACATTTGTTAGTAATAACTTTATGCGTTAATAATATGTGAGCAGGAATTTTAATGAAATATGCAATACTGACCAAATCATGAATTTAAAGCTCTGCAGCCGTATTTTTCGCCGTCTTACAACCTTGCCTTAAACTCTTTAATTTCATAAATTTTCTTCTTATTTTGTATCATACAAGTAGAAACTTATCGCTCAGGTTGGAGCTTTCTATATCAATGCCCAAATATATTCTAATTTACATACAATTTTGGCGCCAATCAATGTTTTGAAATAACAACTTAAATGAGCATTTTGCCCACTGTGCAGCGGGTTGTCATGGCCCCACGACAACACACAACAACAACGACGACGCTGACGACGACGTTGAGACGTCGACGTTTCATGGGGGCCAGACCAGCAGACGCAATGCCGCACACGTCACCAGCAGCAGCGGCAGCCATACAGCTGTATGCGTATGAGCGTGTATATGCGTGTATGTGTTTAAACAAATGTTTGTGTATGTGTTTGTGCTGTCGAGAGTGCCATTCTTTGGCTTTTGTTTTGTACTTACGTTGAGTTTGTTATTGTTGTTATTGTTGCTTTTGTTGTTACGTTTCGTAATTCTTTTTGTGTTTAGCAAGCAGCTTCAAAAAAAGCGAAAAAACAACAAAAAAGTAAAATAAAATCAACTACAATAATAACAAGCAGGCAACTAAGCGGTAGAAGAGTAAGCAACAGCTGCGGCGGCAGAGGCAAACCTTATCGTAGCCACGTCAAAGTCACGTCGACGCTGGCAGCGACGTCGATAATGCTACTTACTCACCTCGCGCGCTCTTCTGCTTACACACACACACGCACACTCATAAGAAAACTGAAAATATTTTTAAATATCGAAAAAAGTAAAATTCAAAACACACGCACACATATGCATGAATATGTAAGCACAGTGGCTCACAAATAATTTCAAACAACTACTGTTGAAATGTTTAGATTACCTAAAGCTAAGCTTTGAAACTAAATAGAATTATAATAAAATTTAAGTGCAGAATCATTTGTTTTTTTTTTATGCATAATAGTAAGCTTTTTTTTATTTCAATCAATCTTCTTCTACTCGAACAACTCTCCTCTTCATGACCAAATGAATATTTGTCTGATTAATCTATCTATATATTGTATAATAATAAAAATAATAGTAATAATGAGTTTAATAAAGAACTAAATGTGACATTTGTCAAAGAAGACTTTATAGGCATACAAACTATTTAGCAATATAAAATAAAATATACATTTTAAGATTTTTTATATTTTTGAGTAAATATTTTTATTACTCATGCAATAAATTGTTTTTTAATTATATTTTAAATAATTTTTTTTTTAACAATTTTTATTCACTATGATTTTAGGCAAATTAACTATTTTCATTTTATACTTACTTACATGCACAAGCATAACACCTTTACACTAAAATGCCTATGTTGACTTATTTTTAAAGCAAAATAAATATTTTTATATAATTAAAAAATGGATTGAACGCTGTTAAATTATAATTTATTCTAGTTGAAAATTTTATAAACTCAAAAAGAAAATTTGTTTTGAAATCAGCTGTGAGCCACTGTACATACGCATACGTATGCGTGATGTGAATGTGTGTTTGCGTGACGAAGCAGCGACAACGACGTAGACGACAATATTATTGTTGCTATTGCCGTTATCGCTTAGCACTAGCTACTTGCTGTTTTTGTTATTATTTTTGTTTTTGCTGCTATTGCTGTCGCTTTTAGCGCACAGTTATGGCGTATTTATATGCCGCCTCGCTCACGCATATGGAGCACCAAGGCTGCGCTCTGCTCTATCATTGATACATTTCGTGTAGCATACTTTTGGGCTGGCACTCAATTGGCTTCAAGTTAATAACAGAGAGAACTAAATACAAGAGGCGAAATAACGCAAAAAGTTTTTTTTCCCGTTTTTTTTTTCGTGCGCCGAATAAAGTTGCTTGGTGCAAAAGCATATGCACGCACATGCAAACATTGTTGTAAAAGAACTTTATCTGGCGCACGACAATTTTAACATTTACAGTCGAGAGCGAATTTTCGCCTCTTGTATTTAGTTCTCTCTGTTAATAATGATTGCAACTGAAATGATTTATAACTAAATGTAAGAATATTTTTTAAAAATAAAAGAAATTGTTGCGTAAATTATAGAATTTTGTTCTATACGCCGCAAAGGATGCTGAAAACGTTATCCCCACAAAGAACATTGTCCCTATTAATATTTTCTGTAAAATATGTAGATAGAAGCAGAAAATTCTGGTCTATTTTTGAATGCTAAGATTTTTGATAGTGGTATCCTTTTCAGCTTTTTAATTTTTTTTTAATTTTTCCCTATGTTGACAATACTTTTTTTATAACTTTCTAAATTGCTAAGGACACTTTTACAAAATTTGGTAGAGCACCTCATAAAGCCTATGGCTCACAAGTATGTTTATATAGTAGAATCCTAAATTCCTATATTTTCTTTGTTTACTTGGACCAGCAACATTTCTTTATTTTTATTCCATTTACCTTTTTAAAAATAAATATAAAATTTCATACAAGCAATACGATTTTATTTTCAAAGCTAGATTCCTGCAGGTGCATAGAGATGATATATACATATTGAGATAGGGTGCTTTTATTTTTTAATTTAAAAAAAATCTTTGTAAAACAATAATTGTGGATTTTATTGACGGTTACATAAAATATAAATGATTAAAAATTTTATTGTGTGTTATTAAAGCTTGTTTTTATAGTGGTTTGCAACTATAATATATTTTTTTTCATAATAAAAAATAAATACACTCGATTTTTTTTTTAGAATTTTTAGAAAAATTATTATTAACACAATTTTATTCTATTTAGCACAAGCTGTTTGCTTGAAATTTTAAAGAAAAATATTTTTATTATTTTTAGAAATTTTGTTTGCAAATTCTCCTTTCTATTTTTTTTAATATCATCTTAAAGATTTACTTCTTGTTAATTCTTCTAATTAAACGCGGTTTTTTACACAGAACAGAATTAGATCTATTTTTCTTAGAAGACCAATATTAAAAAAAAAATAGTAGCTTTTTATTTAAAAAAAAGTATAATAAAAATCGCGCTTTTATGTTTTAAGAGGTAATTAAACATTATTTTTTTAAATTAAGAAAATACTCAGAACAAAAGATTTTCTACAAATTATAATTTTTTTATTTTATAATGCAAATAGTCAAAATATAATTCTAATTAATTATGAATTTAATAATTAATTTTATAAGCTACATAATTGTAATCTCGAATTCAGCCAATGTCCAAAATTGCAAAAATTTTAAAGGTTTAATACAATCCCACTTTTATTGTTATTTATTAAATTATTAATATTATTTAATAACTCGCACATTTTTAAGTTATTGGCTTTGAAAACAATGCTTTTCATACAAACTTTTTTAAATAGAGCTAACTAAAATAAATATTCGGAAGAAAGCTCCAAGTTTATTCATGGAATTATTATTCATTATTGCTTTGTTTTTTCCTAAAAAGGGTTCGTCACAGAGAGGTAGGGCACTGCGACCAAAAGGTCTTTTGTACCATACCCTTAAGTCGAAGCAAAAGATTTTCCGCTTTCCGCATGAATAGCAGTAGGTCTTTTGTTGGTATTGACCTAAGATGGAAAGGACTAATCCGTTCTTTTCCCATGTGACAGGCTCTGTTGGGACATACCAGCGCTGGGCAGAGCAGAGAATATGTCGGGGGGTTTCATCGTCTTCCAGGCAGAGCCTGCACTCTGAAGAGTCCGATAGGCCAATTTTCTGTAGATGGTTTCTAACAGTGTGGTGGCCAGATGGGTAAGCTACAAGGAGCTTTAGGTCCACTCTGCCAAGACCTTTTGTCTTGATCGCATCCAGAGGTCTGACAAGCACTTTTGCTTGACGAAGCCCCAGAAGGGAGAACCAGTATCTCCTATGTTCTTCTGCAGCCCATTTGTTTATCATGGTTTTGATCGTGGACCAACCAATACCACAAAACGGCACAGGAGATGTAGTCTGGGTGGAGGCACCCTGTCGAGCTAGATCGTCAGTGATCGCGTTACCATCCACTCCCGAGTGTCCAGGCACCCAACATAGCACGACTTTGTTCCGGGCGGACAGGGTTTGGAGGTAGTTATAGCATTCTTTAACCATCCGGGAGGAGATGCTCCAGGAAGACAATGCCCTAATGGCAGCTTGGCTATCTGAAAAAATGCATATGTTTGCGCCCCTAGTTCCCTTGAGAAGGATATTAAGGACGCAGATCTCTATGGAATGAATCTCCGCTTGAAAGACGCTGGGCCAGATGCCCATTGCGGTAGAGATTCTGGTGTTGGGTCCAACGATTCCAACACCTACACCCTGCTCAGTTTTCAACCCATCCGTGAATCATTGTTGCCATCGGGGTTTCCACAGGGGCTGCCATCATCCCAAGTCTCCCGACTAGAAGAGAAGTTCCGTGATCATAAGATCTGATCTAGCAGATCGATACGTCAGGATGGGAATAAATAGGTGCGGCATGACCAGTGTCACTTGCTAAGAGTCCAGATGTGATCTGGATACGTAGTAGACTCTGCATGGCTGACTTTTTAATTAAAATATGCAGTGGTGTGAGTCCAAGGACTGACTCCATGACAGCTGTCGGACAGGGACGCATCGCTCCCGATAGAGCTGCATTTATTGATGGCCACAGTTTGCTGCGTCTTGGACCACCACACAAGGGCTGCATATGTGACGATAGGCCGTACCATCATACGGTATATCCATTCTATAATACGAGGGCTGAAGCCCCATGTGCTGCCAAAGAATTTTCTACAGGCCCACATGGCTTGAGTAGCTTTGAAGAGCACTTGTTCCAAGTGGGAGTTCTAGTTGAGTCGTTTGTCTAGGACCGCACCTATATATTTGACCTGGTCAGAGTACTCCACCTCAGTGTTTTTTATGACAAGATTTTCAAGCTGCATATTGCATCTCTTCGCGAAGGGAACAATCAAAGTTTTTTGGGGGTTGATGCTAAGCTCTTCTCTTAGACACCAGTTTAGGGTAATGTGAAGAGCATTATCCATCATCTCTCTGATGGTGCTTTCGTATTTGCCCGTTACTATCATAGCCAGATGCATTATTGCTTAATATGTGAGTAAATTTTCAACAATCCAGAAATTGATAAAAATTACTTTGGAAATTTACAAGATTGGAAGCTTTGATAAGTAAAAAACTAAGCTAGCTTTAAGTTTAATTTTTATAACAATTAAAATTGAATAAAAAATTGTATTTATTTTTAATTAAACTATATTACGGCGTGAAAGTCATAAGAGATAAGGAAAATATTGACGAAATTTTAAGAATGATCGTGAATAATATTTATTTTTTATTATTATTTATTATTATATAATTGACGTGTGGGGGCATTCTGAGTGGGGTTCGGTATTGGCTTCAATTTGGAGTTATTATTTTTTGTATAACTTGTAAGCATTTTTTTTTTTACTCAGAGTGGACATTCTTGGAGCTAAATTTAGAGCAGCTGCCTGACAAAAAACTGTCAAATACGAAATTAAGGATAGCTTTAAGATTTAAGCTACATGATCATGTGAAGCGAGATTTAACTCAGTATAGTACTTAGATACTCTTAAAAGATTTTGATCATCGGAAAAAAGAATAGTACGCTTAAAACTTTTTTTTTGAGCTAAGGCTATATGGTGCCACTATGGGAGCTAGAGCTATACTACATATATAATAATACGCCAAAAATAAACTTTCGGTTAGAGTAAAATGTTGATTTCAGGACGGGGCTAGTTTTAGGAACAGTTGCGCTTGGTGGATGGCTTCTAAGACTAAAGACTGTATATGAGAGTATTATGTTTTAATTTTAGAAACTCTCAAAGAGAGCACTCTTCAGTAGAGGAAACAAATTACTTTTAAATTCTTTAGGGAAGCTAATTGGTTTTGGGCAAGTTGAACTTATATAACGATGGTCAATATCATGTTGGTTATATTTAAGTTAACTTTTATTTTTGACTTGTACATACTTATTTAAAGCCCTTTTAACCCTTTTAAAAGTTGGTATAAACAAAAGATTTGCTAAAACGAGTAAGATTTATTTTAATGCCTACGATGACTAGCCACATTAAACAAAATTTAACCCGGTTTTTGTTTCTATCTCACCTAATTTTCACATAACGTAAACTAAATACACTTTGTGTGCATTTTCAGTTCTGAAATATTTATAAGCTCTCCTTCGAGTGCCCCAAAAGAAGCTTCAAAAGAAAGCAGCAAATAAATGTGTGTAAAATGAGGCACACGGAAAATATGCAAAATAAAGCGCGTTTGTTAATGCCGGCAATCAATTAGATATGAAGTGTTATGGCCATTAAGGCAACACAGACAGATGCACAGATGTACCGATGTACCAGCAGATGCGCAGACCGACGAACAGATAAACAGACGGACAAAGAGATAGAGAGAGAGAGAGAGAGACCGACGAACGAGGCCAAGACGTAAAAGAGCAACATATTTATAAGGACACCAAAGGCAACAACATTATTCAAAAACACTCAAAAGGCCCACAAAGCCGTCATTAAAGCAATTTGCAACACAGGCTATATAAATTTTTATACACTTTATCTGGGCTTGAGAGTTTTTTTTTTTATATACCAAAATGATAAGCAGTAGCGAGGATAGCGATTAAGGTATCTAGATCTCTGAGACGTTAAGAACTTGAGGTTTTATTCATACGCTGCTGACGATTGGCAATTGTTATCAGAGTTTTGACTTAATTCTACGTAGAAGAATTTTCGACTAAATTTTTGTATAGATCTGGTCAGAAAGCAATATGCGTTTAAAGACTTCTTAAATAAAACAGATAATGTTTGACAGCACAGCTTGCTATAATATCTTGAAAAATCTGATCAGCTGTTTTGTTTTAGCGCTAGAGGGAAAACTTCATATGCAGTGATCGCCAAATATTTTGTTTTCAAAATGTTGATCACATTTTTGAAATGGGGCAACACTGTTTAGTTTCGAGAGCTGCGTACCAATGCTGCCAAACATTTTTATTTATTAAGCCTAATCTTAATTAATTAGTCTTAACTTATTTGTGCTACAACAATCTAAACAAAATTATTAAATATACGCAGCTAAATGACAATTTTAATAATTAGGCATATTTTATAATTTTTAGGAAATTTATATTGCGTTGTTTATAAAAAATAATGCAAATTGCAGATTTTTAAATTAATCACATTTAAAAAATTATCACTAGTGAACACAAAACAGCTGTTTATGTATATAGTGATATTAGTTCCAAACAGCATAGTAAAGTTTGAATGATTAAAAATAAAACATAAAATACCATAGATACCAAAAATAACAAAAAAAAAGTGTATTTTATAGCCATAAATGTCGTTTGACACGCAAAATAAGTTTTTTCGGCACTGCGTACTGGCCTTAAGACATAGCAAAATACATCACAGTTGAATGTGATTGAATTAAAAAAAATACCAAAGATAATAAAAATACTACAAATTCTAATAAAGCTAAAAACAAAAGTATGGCCGTACTTGTCGTTGTACACGCAAAATAAGTTGTAGTTTTTGTTTTGACGTTTTTTTTGAAGTTGCGTACTGACCGTAAAATGTATTTATTTTGGGTACTTTAAGTGGATAATTCATAACTTTAGAGGTACACACTGTTTGGGGGATCTTATTTTCGTTTAAGTTTTTATTTCCAATCGGCCGAATATTGGTTTATAAGCCAGTTGGTTCACGGCGAAAGCCAAGAGGGTAAAAATGTTTTGGTCTGATGCCCAGCAGATTAATAATTCCATGTAAGAATTAAGCTGCCTCAGTTTATTCTGCCCAACAATCTGGTAACTCTTCAGATTTTAGTTACAATTGGTTTCTTCTGTTAAGTTTCTATTGGAACTTTCCAACTGTGGACAGTTCTATGCAAATGGCAGGCCACTAAAGAAATAGAGCTTACGTTTTTTTAGACCCACTTTATAAGCTAAAACCCTTATTATCGATAGTAACAATAATGTCAGCCTAATAAGCAAGCACATGGAGCTTGATGAAAAAATAACTGCAGTGTATTCCAAAGTCGGACACCGTCCGCGCTTACACTCACCACACATTTTTATGCAGGGCTTTTTGTGTTTCGCTTTTCAGCCGTGCAAACGGTGCGTATACGTAATGAATAAATATGAAACCCCATTAATATGGTACACAGCGCACCGCAGGAGTAAACCGCCCACGAGCTACCGCTCACCGCACGCATACAAACACACACACACATTTATTGCTCTCTCTTCTTTTTTTTTGGTTTTTCTTTTTAGCTGACAAAGACATAAATTTTATGCGTTCACATGACGTATGCTTAATAACTATGCATATATTACGCATACGCCAAGTGGTGCGACAAAGAGTAAAGTAAAATAACGTTGAAAAGAGCCAAAAATTCATACGTAACCATTGCGATTGGTCTGCAACTGACAGCACAGCGCTCAAAGGGACACCATTAAGGCCGAAAACAGAAACAAAATAAATATGTATGGTGTATGTATGTACTTACATTATATATAGCAGGTACTGTGTCTACCAAAATTCTGATATGATTTAGACGCAACCAGATTGCCTGCTGCTCCTTCTGCTGCTGACCATTATTTCATGTGAAAAACATTTGTTGCTCAAAGCGTAATGCGTTTATGGTCAAAGCCAGTCCAAGCAGCAGTCCAAAGATCCATCCAAATCCCAGTCAAAACAGACCAAGCGTATCCAAGCCATAGCCATTCAAGCAAACTCAAGTCGATCTATTGTCAAAAACATAAGCGTGGGCACTGATGACGCAAGCGAGAAATGCTAAACAAGCCAAAATACGACGTCACCTACGTGTCTTAAGCAAATATGTTTACCAATGGTGGCCTTTATCGCCTCCAACTCCTCTCGCGTTGCCAGACATAAATGAGTTGGCCAAGGTGTATGCGGCTTATTTATTGCAATCAAAGCGTAAATCGTGGCATTTATGAAAGCAGCGAATATAATAGAATAAAGGAGTATTGTGATTTTGAAATATTTTTCCAAGATAGAGTGTAAAGGGAAAATAGAAAATAGGTTTGCAGTAGTTTTTATTCTTCAAGAATTATTGTAAAACATTTTTACAATTTTGCTAACAAAAAGCTTTTGCATACTCCAGGAAAATTCACAACTTTGGAATGACTTTTAATTTAGTCAGTAGATGGTTTTTGGATTCCATACAGAGAGGCGACCAAAAGGTCTTTTGTACCATATCCTTAAGTTAAAGCAAAAGACTTTCCGCTTTCCGCATGAATCGCAGTAGATCTTTTGTTGGTATTGACCTGAGATGGAAGGGACTAATCCGTTTTTTTCCATATGACAGGCTCTGTCCCATACCAGCGCTGGGCAGTCACAGAAAATATGTGTGGTGGTTTCATCGTCTTCTAGACAAAGCCTGCACTCTGAAGAGTCCGATAGGCTAATTTTCTGTAGATGGTATCTCACAGTATGGTGGCCAGTTAGGTAAGCTAGCAGGAGGTTTAAATCCGCTCTGCTTAGACCTTTTGTCTTGATCGCATCCAGAGGTCTGACAATCACTTTTGCTTGAAGAAGCCCCGGAAAGGAGAACCAGTATCTCCTATGTTCTCCTGCAGCCCATTTGTTTATCATGATTTTGGTTGTGGACCAACCCATACCACAAAACGGCACAGGAGATGTAGTTAGGGTGGAGGCATCCTGTCGTGCTAGATCGTCTGCGATCGTGTTACAATCCACTCACGAGTGTCCAGGCACCCAACATAGCACGACTTTGTTCCGGGCGGACAGGGTTTGGAGGTAGTTATGGCATTCTTTAACCATCCTGGAGGAGATGCTCCAGAGAGAATTTTACGCCTTACCTTAAATATCTGAAGACAGGGTCATGATACTCATCGGTACTTTTAAAGATGATCTTAAAATGTCAAAACTTTTATTCATGTAGGGTTTGAACTTATTATCTTTCAATTCCGAGGAGTTAGGCTTATTTGTAATTTTTCGTCAATCGTAAAAAAAAATTAATTTTTCAACATAATAATACAACAAAATTCACGTCAATATCTTTATGCGTTTAGCAGATATGTCTTATCAAAAAATACTCTAAAAATGAAAAATCCAATATTCAGTTATCGATAACTCGATAAATAATCGAAATTTTGCAATAAAATTTGACGTGGTTACTACCGGCTAGTGGCTCTGCCGAATATGTAAAAATCATCAAAATCGCAGAAAGTCGGGTAAGTTTCATGTTGATATGTTGAGAGGTGTGGGAGAAAACACGGTAAATCGATTACGGGGGTGGGGTGTCCGCATCGATAAAATTTGGATGTGGATTTGTTAAAGCCACATGAATCAGCTTGAAATTGTGACTCGACGTCACATGTAACCATAATTAGGTAGAGTCAAATATTGACGCAGTTTATAGGCAAGGGGCGGTAAAATTGATATATTTTTGACTACAATCTTTTCTGGATTTGTTTGATTTGGTTCATTTTTAATACACACATGCTTGGAACCATAAGGCTTCACTCTGTTACATTTCAGATGAAAGTATTAAGCGGTGTGGCTAAAAACCGCAAAAATCTACTGCGGGGAACGGGGAAATATTATATATTGAGATGACGCAACAAACTTTATCTTCTGAGGAAAAATGCGCACCAGCTGGTAAAGTTTGGTGTTTCTAACTCTTCTAGTCTTCGAGATCGAGGCGTTCATACAGACGGACGGACATGGCTTAATCGCTTCCCAAGGTTATGATAAGCATTTTGGTATAAAGGATTTGGGATCTGCCACGCGTCCTTCTGACCGTAAAATACATTGTACAAAGTCCAGAGGGCTGCTCCATATAAAGTTTTGTTTTGATGAATCCTTTTATAACATACTTACGCATTTTGACGGTCTTGCGTCCCTCTTCGACGGCCATAGTATCTTAAATCCTTACTAGAATCATTACAGATGATTAAGTTGTGCTACCTACGGCTAGAAGGGCGCATTATAGATCAGTTTTGACTCTACAATTATTATTATTTTTGTTTTGTTTCGACGCGTTTTTCGCTTCTGCGTACTGGCCTAAATTTCAAGACTCGCAACACTTTTGTGATCATAAAAAAAATAATTAAGCAATTTGCAGATTTTAAAGCATTAAAGCTCATCCCTTTCCTTCTTTCTACCGTATACCGCTTAATTATATTAACAGTAATCACATAATTAGCCCAATGCTATAAATTTGGCTAAGTAACCTGCATAAACATCAACAAAAACAACAGCCGGCATTTTGTACTCACACACTGACACATACTATATACACACACATACTCACACACTGACACATACTATATACACACACATAGTCACACACTGACACTCACGCTCTCAAACAAAGAGAGAGATAAACTCAGCGACACGCTTAGGTAAACATGGCTCATAGCGCAGTGCAAAAATTGAGTTGACGCTTGGTAAACAAACTTAAGCTGTCATGCACATGCCAGGACCAAAGGGAGGAAGAAGTTGTTGGCAGCGGGTTGGGGGTTTTTGGTTGGAGCAGGCTCAAGGGGCTTGGTGTTTGCTTGGCGTGTTGCCACGCGACAACTTGTTGCATGTTTCATAAAGCGCACTCCAAAAGTAACTTGACGTGGGCTCAACGCTCTCTGTCCCCTAAAACCCGATTGCCCAAGTCCAAAGATGGATGGATTATTTGGTATGTATGTGTGTGTGTGGGAGCGGTATTCCCAGACGGTGTAGCGGACATTGCAGGGTTTTCAATGATTTTAATTAATAAAGTTTTTTACATTTCTTTTTTTTTGTTTTTGGTTTGCCTGACCAAGTCGAAACTTTAGCACTTCCAACACTTCAATTTTAGTTTCTTTACATGCGCACAAACTTGACCACCTTTTTGTTGCTTTTTCTAAGCAAAACCTTGCCAAGCGGCTGTCCAAAACCCTCGTACTGCTGAAACACATGCAGACCCCGCACCACGGTGGCATGCACCACGCCACGTAAACGTTGACCCGCATAAGGCGTAGCCTTGTTGGCTGCGTAGAGTGTATCCGCCGATACGGTGAACTGCTCCTCCGGATCCCATACACAAAAATCCGCATCATAGCCCTCAGCAATGCGTCCCTTAAAGCTCGCTAGACCACATAATTGCGCCGGCTGCCAGCACATCAAACGATAAATATCCTGCAGCTGCAGTCCATTGTCTCGCGCCTGTGTCCAAACGGCAGCCAGACAATGCTGCAGCGAGGCAATGCCCGGCCAGGCGTTTAAAAAATTACCACGCCCGCGTCCATAGGTTAGAAAACGTGCACCCGGCGTGGCATTCGAGTGATCACTGCTTATCAGCTGCAGTGCTCCATTGGGCTGCAAGGCTTGCCACAGTGCCGCTTGGTTGGCACGTTCGCGTATGGGCGGCCAGCTCTTGAATTCTGTGTGACAATCCTCAACTTGTTCCGCACTTAGGCTCAGGTAATGCGGACAAGTCTCGGCCGTCAGTTGTGCACCCTTGGATTGACTCTGCGCCAGCAGTGGCAGCGTCTCCGCTGAACTAAGATTCATTATGTGGAAATGCCGTTTTGGCTGCGTCTCTGCTAAATGGCAGATAAGCTGCACGGCCTTGAGTTCCATAGAGGCTGGACGTGTGCTTAGAAAATTTGTATAGCACTTGGCTAAAGATTCATCGCCAGTTAAGGGTTGATCCAGCGGCAGCTCGGCATGGAACTGAGGAGTAGAAAAGTAGCATTAAAAAATGAAAAGCAATTTCATAACTTTTGAGTGAATTTAAGTTTAAACATAGCGCAGCAATATGCTTAGTGAGTTCACAAACCAGCTAAGCGAATTCACAAACCAGTTAGGGTTTCCAATAAAGCAAAAATAACAAATAAGATAAAAATCAATATGGAGAAATATTTAAATTCATTTATGGCCATGACAACTCGTTCTCGGGTTACGGTCGACTTCAACAGCTCTAGCCAGGCGCCTCTGCTTTGCGCGCGCCTTCTCCAATTAGGAAAGCAAGAGAGGGTTCTCCTCTACTTGATCTTTCACTTTGAACACGAATATAAAACACAAAACAGCGCCATCTGACTTACTAGCGCCATCTAGTGGTCACATTTAACGGACACATAAATCAAAATAAGCGCAGTGTTTATTATAATAAAGCACAAAACTATTATAGCTGGGGATAAAAGATACAAATTTGTTTTTTTTAGAAAAAATATTTTAAAACCCTTTTTAGTTTGATTTGTTATTTAATTTTTAAAATCACTCGTTGATCGTTTTTATGTTCACTAAATAATGTTGTGCTCATTTCGAAAAAAAGATTTTTTAGAAATTTGTTCTTTAGTTTTGACGCCTTGGCAATATTTGAAAATTCTTAGTTTATTTGTAGGATCTGCTTTCTGGGAATACAAAATATTCAACATTTTTTTTTTGTTATTTCTTTATACAAATTAAAAAATAATAATTCGTGAAAGTTGTATTAAAGTTGTATTTAGTATTAAAATTATTTGAGAACTTTGGTAGATACATATATACATAAAAAAAATTTAAATGCGAACCATCTCATGTAAACTGTACGAAAAAATTATAATTATTTTTTTTTAGTTTTTTCACATCACTCTTTTTCAAAAATTTTACACAAAGTAAATTTTTGAATTCTTATAAACGGCGGAAATCTGCGGGTTTAAAAGGAATAATGCTTTTTGGATTTAAAGTGACTTTGATAAATTAATTTCTTTATTCTGAATTCGATTGATTTTCATACTTTTAAAAAAATTGTGCTAAAATATTGGTGTTGGTTGCTAAATACGTTTGATGGATTTTTAAATTTTGTTGCATTTTCGGATTTTAGAGTCGAGTCATCGATTTCATACGAAATGAGTGAAATTGAAAAAAAACATAGGAATAGATATTTATATTCTGTGCAAAGTTATAATAGTTATGATTAATTTTTGTACCTGCACCGTTCAGATGGCCTATATAAAGCAACAACAAATTATCTCTATTCTAGCCGGAGTAGAATTTCGTGACCTACAGTCAGACAAAAAATATCGCCTTGAAAATTTAAAAATTAAAGTGATTTCGAAAACATTTATAAAGCCAATCGTTTCGATTTGTGAATTTCTTGACCTAAATTCAAATTAAAAAAATAGTGATTTCGAAAACAATCATCAAAATCCCTTTTCCGATTTATGAAAATGCTTAAAGGTGTCTAAATATGCCCATATTGCATATTTTCAGCTTATATTGCAATCTTGAAATCTTGAGTTTTTATCATAGTCGCGATAGATTTCCAGATTATTAATAAAGTTTACTTAAATATATTGGCTTAAGTGTTCAAATATAAAAAAGATCTGTTCATATTAAGTGGAATTTGGCTTATTCAAAATTGTACTATGCTTACCGCCAGTAACGTCTCTTCGTCCAGTTGGCTCAGCGCCTGCTTCAGCTGCTCCAAAGTAATGGCACCAAATTCATTGCCCACGGGCTGCGGAGAACCATAAAGTGTACATTGAAGACCCATGACACCAGCCGCTAGCATAGCATTTAGCTGTTCCATATTATTGGGTACTAGACCACCCCAGAAGCCAACATCTATATAGATCTTGCCACGGGCCGTTGCAGTCTTGGCCTTGAGCGCTTGGACGCTGGTTGTGGCAGGTGTGGCATTGCTACGGGTTGGCTTGTTGAGTAGATAGATTTTTTTTGGAGGCAAAGCTGCTGTGGCTGCTACTCACGTGGGCCGATCTATAATGGTTGTATAGCCACCGGCTGCAGCTGTCTTGGTGGCCGTTGCAAAGCCCTCCCAATCCTTGCGACCGGGCTCATTGATATGCACGTTGGCATCGATAAGGCCCGGCATCAGTAGCAGCTCTCCAAAATCATAAACAGCTTCGGATTCTGTATTATATAGATAGCTGTTTACCTCCTGCGGATTGCGGAGCACTGTGGACCAACATAAACCAATTAATGTTCATATTTATAACTCAAATGTAGCTACCACGTCTTATAATGCCCTCGGTGTCCACTATGATGCCGCCATGGATCAGTCTCTCATGGCTGCCATCCCCCAGATAAATGCGCTTGCTAAGAAAAAGCAAATCCATTAAAAAAATACCAATACTACACAGTGCATATACGCATATATAAGTAAATAATGTAGAAGAAAATTTCTCTAGACGCGCTATTTATGTGAGTTGTTATGCGCGGCAGTTTCAAAAATAAACTAAACGAATGATCAGCAAGGCGCCAAACAAAAGGCTAAATAGCAAAAGTTGAAGAGCACAAACAAAAGCAAGAGAGCCAAGTAAGGCGTCAAGAGCGGCAAAAGAGGCACGCCAAAGACAAGTGAGAGCGAGGAAAAGTTCTCATACTAAATGCCGTAATTAAATTTAAATAATATATGCTTGAAAGTTCTTACGTTTTCAAACTTTGGCCAAAGCGCAAAAATGCAAAGGCAATTTTTTGTGTGTGTGTGTGTGTGTGTGTGTGTGTGTGTGTGTGTATGTGTATACGTGTGTGCGTGTGTGACTGACAGAGGCGTAGTTAGCTTTTTGCGAGGGATAATTATCAGACAGTGCTAATAATAGTGGCAGACAAGAATATTTTTTTTTGTATATTTTTTGACAGTTTTTTTTGTGCATTTAGCAAAAACATTAAATTTAAAATTTCCAAAGTGTGTTTATATTAAAAATAAAAATATTTTACATCATTTAGTTAATAATTTAAACATTGTGTGAAAAAGGTTTATTTAAATAAAGAACAAAGAAAGTTAATGAACATATTATTATATAAAATATATTGTCTTGGTATTTTTCATAGGTATTTTTTGAGTAGTTAAACCCAAATGTAAACAATATTTTTTATTTTTAAAAAATTAATGTTGCAAAATATTTCAGATTTTAAGACTAAAATCTGTTACGAAATAATTTAAAAAATAGGATATCTTCACTATTGTGACTGTAGTTAAATATTTTTAAACGAAATTTTTTTAATTGTTGTTAAAAAGCTTTTACAATTTTCTTTTTATTATTTTTTTTACCTAAAAATATTTCATACTTTTATTTTTATATGTATTTCGTAAAAACGACAATCATCATTATTTTTAAGCACTCCTTTTTTTGTGGCTCTTTTATAGAGTGGTATTATGAATTTTTGTTTGCCTTATGAATCAAACTGCACCGTTAGTTAGTACCAGTAACTTATCCCAGATTGAGCCTTCCAGACCAAATTACTATATAGCGTATCTGATGTTTCTACGGGGAAACGGTTCAAGATATTTAAACAATTAAAAAAAGTTAACCTGAAGAGATATTATTTTCAACTATTGGTAACGTTTTGTTTCTCTAGCTGATGTGGTATTTGAAATCTAAGTGTTCAGACGGAGGTACGTTTTATATATTTATGTCGTTAAAGGAGAAAAACATGGTTTTTATGTGTGTTCCAGTTGCTTTTAAAAGAGCTTAAGTCAGATTAAGTAACTGAATACGCGACATTTTGTCATGACTTCTATCATGAATTCTTAATTGTGAACACCGTATCAAATGTGGCTATCGCATTTAGTAAGTTTCTCCTCGGTTCGTTTACGCATACGAACACAATTGGAACCACACTCATTTTTTTGTTGAGTTATTTAAATGGAAAAATATTATTTATACGAAAAGTCACCAAAATGTTGAGTTTTTCGGGATTTCGGGCACACACTGTCGGCTGTAGTTTTTTTTTAAGGTCACAAATTAATGCTGAGGGGCATTCCCCTTCCCTCTTTCCTACTTTCAAGAAAAATCAAAATAATGAAAATATTCGAATTAAGTATATCTTTTAGGCCTCATATGTGCAAACATATTTTTTCTTTTAAAATTACATAAAAAATAAGACTTATCTATGGATATTTTTCTTGATAAACTAGTGATTTTATCGATTAAATTTAAATCTAGCTTATTACTATGGTATAATCTAAATGGAATCGTGGAAACTGGCACATACAATATTTACTTTTAAAAGAAAACTAAGAATAAAGTTTTATAAACATATTTTTCAAGATACAGTGCTGTCAATTCGTGGGTTATAGCTGCATCCCTTAATGCCCCCCTACGTTACTAGGGTTTAGGTCTCTGTGTGTCTGTGAAGAGCTGCTGCTGCTGTTTGTTGTTGTGCGGCAAACTTTATTAAAGTGCTTGAAAGTTTTCTGTTTATTTTTTGTTATATTTTTTTCGTGATATGCTGTGTACTTTGAGCGGTTTGTCAAATGTTGGTGGACAGCAATAGTGGCGCCCTCTAGTGCGAAGCTTTTTTTCGGCAAGTCTGCGCTGCAATTTTGTGCTTTTTTCATGGCTTGCCAATTTCTGTTTCAAGCAAACGGAAATACACACGCACACACGCACACACAGGCAATAAAATTGTAAACGAAAGCGAAACTGAAACCGAAAACGAACAAGCGAACGATACAGAAAATGGTGTCGTGTAGGTGTGCGAGTGTGAGTGCGTGTAAGCGAATGCGAAGCGAGCGCTAAAATGAAGTTCCCACTTGTTGGTTGTTGTTGCTGTTGCTGCCGTCTTTGTTTGGGGGAGAGCGGGAGAGTATTGAAATTTCATTATTGTGGATTGAGGGCTTGCTCTGTCGGGCACTGTTGCGTCTCGTCTGCTAGCAGATATACACATACACATACAAAAAAACTGGCCTTAACACCAATACTAGCATAACAGCAACAGCTCTTCAGCTGTTTGCTGTGTGTGTGTGTGTGTGTGCGAGCGCTAACAGATACTCGCACACATACACACACAGACTCATGCACTTACACATAAGTAAGTCAACCTTATATCAAATTGAAATTGAAGCGATTTGAGTTCGAGACTCTGAAACGCTCGAATGTCCTACACTGGAACGTACCAACATGCTGCTCGGTTCGTGGCGTTCGTGCTTCTTGTTGTCGTTGTGCTCATCGTTATGCCCATCGTCGTCGTCGTCATCGTCATCGTCAGCCTCATCGTCCTCAACGTCGACATCGTCTTCGCTGCAATGCTCGTCGTCACTCTCGTGCACATCGTTGTCCTCGCTGGCCACAAATTGACGCTGCGCCACGCTTTCAACTTCACTGCTTAAAGCAACTTCGCGACAACCAGTTGAAGTTTCTGCGAGCACCAAAAAATACCAAATCATAACTAACAAAAACATATAAACAATAATATAAAATTCAAAAAAAAAAAGAAAAAAACAAATTTAAAAAAAAAAATTTAAAACAAAAGTGCTAAACTAAAAGTGTTTCAAAATTGTTGTACAAATTGGCTAGAATTTTGTTTTTTTTTTTTTCGATTAATGCTAACAACGTTTTGAAAAACATCCGCTAGTAAACACAATTTTTTTAAAGGTGAGCTAACTGCAATATATTCAAAAAACTTAGTTTATTTTTTTTTTAAGTGTGCCCAGTGCAATTTATTTAAAATAAATGCAAAATATTGCCAGCATTTAAAAACCGTATATTTTTTTTGTAAATTTTTTGCTGTTGTAAATAACTCAAATGAATTGCCTCAAGAGTAATAAAAATAAATGAGCGCATAAATTAAATGCAATGTGGCACGTTAAAATAAAAATTCAAATATCATAATATAAAAGTTTAAAATGAAATAACAGAAGCACAATTCAATTTGTTTATTTTTGTGCTAAACTGACTTAAGAGTTTTGAAATAAATAATAAATACAATATTGTTTTTTTATTTAAACTATAGTGAAGTGAATTTTAATTGCATTAATTTATTTTAAGCGCAAATTTTTTAAGTGTAGTTTGGCTAATTTTAAGCATTTATTATGTGTAAAGTTTATTATGTATTCAAGAGGATCTTACTTGATTCCGAGAAGGCTACAATTTTAGACAATATTATTATTTTTTTTTTTAGAACCTTCAAGAGTGCTCCCAAAAAATTAAGTTTTTCAAAAAAAAACAAAATACTAAAAATTGTAGCAAAACATGATTTTCTGGCAATGGTCTGAACGTCGTAGTTTCAGTACTTGTTGGTTCAAAAAATCTATCATATTATATAGGTATATAGCACTGGGTATAATTTTTTGAAGCTGGATTTGAAGCATTTATAAGAAAGCTGTATGTAGCCAAGTTAGAGCACTTTAAGGTTGACTACGATGTAAATATCTTTGGTAGATTATTTTGTCATTTATTCAGGTCTCTTATATACCATATTCAACCAGTGAGGTTGCTCAGAATCTTATTATAAAGTTTATTAACCTTCGAGGCTAAACGCGTTAAATAATTATCTCTTGGCGCCGTTCCCCAAGCTACTATTCTGGGAACATTGTCTGGCGTTTATTTTGAATCGTGTTGAATCTACCAGTCGATTAGTTCTTCATGTGGTTACCAATTGAATAAAAAAGAAAATTCAGCACACTTAGCCCGATTTCTTGGGATCTATGGCCTAATGAGATTCTTGCCATGACAGTGGATTACTCTCTCCACCATAAATATGGCTTAGTGCCTGAGCTGAGATTATCTGCAAAATCTCAAAGCATTGTTAATTGCTCCATTTTCACAGTCTTAACAATTTTGTTTGACGTTTTATCTATAAGGTCAACTGTTGACTGTTGTTGAATACAAATTTCAGTAAGGCTTTTGGATTTTACTCCATAACTAGATCTCAAATACAACTTGATCTAGTAATTTGAAAACTTAAAGTTCCCGTAATTGTATTGATGTCATATCACCTCTTACAAGAAATTAGGGGATTTATAGTTTATCACAAAAGTTTGGTATATAAACTCAATATGACTAACATTTTGTCACCCTTAGAAGCATTTCAATGTTAATAGCTTTTCTCTAAAGGATCATTTTGATGGTATTTTATATAAGCAGTACTTCCATACATTTGACATATAAGCTCATGTGAGCCTATTTAAATAAAATAGTTGACATTTTATCAGCCTATAGAATAGTTTTGTTGCTTATAACTTTTCTGTATTATTTTTATGGTATTGTATATAAGAACATTTTATACATACCATAAAAGTAAGCTTATATACCAATAAATTTGACATATAAGCTCATGTGAGCCTATGTAGAAAAAATGATTGACATTTTGTCACCCCCTAAAAGACTTTCGTTGTTAATAGCTTTTCTATTAAGAAGCATAATTGGGATTATTTTTATGGTATGGTATATAGTTTAAGAAAATTTGATGATCAAACTTATGTGAGCCTACTAAAAAGAACTTGTTGATTTTTTTTGCTTCTTCTGCCTCTGAAATAATTTTTGTTTCTTAAAACTATTTGGATAACATCGTATTTAAAGTAGGGTCAAAAAATTTGGTATGTACACTTATAGGAGCCTACTAAGAAACTAGAAATAATAACTTTTTGGTAAACTACAGAAAAATTGTAACCAACAATTTTTGATGCTCAAAATTATTTTTATGATATTCTAGTTGGGCTGAAGACGAAAAATTTCGTATATTAGCCGTTTAAAATAGTACTGTTGGAATTTATATATTTTGTGCCTAAAACATATTTGTTGCTCAAGATTATTTAGATTCTATCGTATATAAAGTTTATTCAAAAAATTTTATATGTGGACTTAAGGAAGCGTATTAAAAAACCAATTTATGATTTTTTGCAAACCCACAGAAAAATATCATTATTATAGCCTTTCTCTAGAAAAAAAATTTCGGAATGTGTTTCCCTAAATTATTATAACAAAAAATTTTTATGTCAGCCTATTTAAAATAAATTGTTGACTTTTTAATACTCCTCAGCAAATTTTGGTGATTGATATCTTATTCCTAAAAAACTCGTCCCTAAAGCATTCTATTTGTCTAGGAAGACATTGCTACATATCGATAACAAACTTATTGCAAACTCTTCTTGGAAATCATTTTGGAGATAATTAGATAATTTGGACTTCTCAGTAATTTGTAAAGTTTTGCCTAAATTCTTCAGTATAATAATCATTACCTGCTTACGACCAAGATATATTTTAAACATTACCTTCTTGGAAATGTGTTTGTCTCCAATGGTTTTCTCATTAATTAAGCTTACTGGGAATTTTCTGATTTTGTCATATATCAGTTAGAAGGAAACATTGTTGAAATTTCAAGGACTAAGCAGTGCATACAAAAGTCCGTATTTTATGTTTGACTCAGAAACTTGTCTATTAATAGCTTATCCGTAGTATTTAATTGGCTTTGTTAGGAGCTGAAATGTCTTTGTGACATTTAAAGTGTTTGAAAATGTACTAAATTTAGGTATTGGCAAATAAATAATACAATGTAGCTACAGGTTAAACATATTTAATAGCTTTTTATATGTATATTTATTTCAAGTATTTCCTGTGTATATATATGCGAAAATCAATTTCTGCTATAAAAGATTAAAAGTTTAAGTGTTTGGTTAAGTATT
Source organism: Chymomyza amoena (assembly GCA_037043745.1). NCBI lineage: Eukaryota > Metazoa > Arthropoda > Insecta > Diptera > Drosophilidae > Chymomyza > Chymomyza amoena. Next base: position 132,222 of record JBAMAX010003056.1, read on the forward strand.
TGGTTTTAAAGTAATCTCATTCCATGACTCAACACTTGAAAAAAATATATAGAATTTTAAGATTCTCTGTATATTCACATTGTACGGCAAGCTAAGCCAAATAGTTTTAAATCGATACCTTCCAAAACTTCAATTGTTTATCGAGTTTTTAACAAAACGTATCTTGTTGACGAATAACGTTACTTGAATATATTTTTTGCAATGAAACAAAATATCTTGTTTTTAAAAGTTTCTATAATTTTTTGTTTAAATTTCAATTATTTGAAAAATTTCAAAACTAAATGTGATTTTCCCTGTGACCAAAAATAATAATGATAATATTTAAGGGAAATCCGCACTAAGGCCCTAAGTATCTACGATGCTTGCTTCTTGCCCTAGAGTTACTACGTAATTAACAGGATTCTTCCTTAATCTTACAGTAGCAACAGTTGTTAGAATCAGGGCTGCCCTATATGTTCTGTTGGTTTCTGAGCCTAAGGAATTCCTTAAGTAAACCCATCTGTTCCAAGTTAATTTTTGTCCAGTTGGAAGATTCTCTCAAACAAAAAATCTTCATTACTGTTATCAAAGAAGAAACAGCGTCTTGAATCGATCAAAAAGAAACCAAATGCTCATTATAATTTTCTGCAGTAGAAAAAAAACTTAGAACCGATTCATAAGAACCCAAATGGTTATTATTTTCTTATAAAAAAAAAAAGTTTAGAATCGATAAAAAAGACTCCAAAAGCTCATTATAATCTTTTGCAGAAGAAAGAGAACTTGGAACTGATTCATAAGAAACCAAATGGTTATTATAATTGTATTATGAAGAAACAGCGTCTATATATAGGAGGGGTTACCCATTCTATTATAGAGCATTTATGCTTAAACTTCTAATCAAATTTTTTGGATCTTCAATTTGATTCTGTATCTGATCATTCTGATCGCGTTTATAGTCTTTTACAAGCATTTCTAAATGCTTATATTACATAATTTCTGAAAAACTTTTTTTTTTAATAATAATCAATTTTTAAAATTCTTATGCTGAGATTTATTTTTTATGTATTTCGAAAATGAACGCCAAAATATAAAAAATCTTTTTAATTCAAAAATAATTGTTCGCGGAATTTGTACACTCATAAAAATGAGCCTATCTTAGTTTTAAGTTCGAATTAGCTGAATAGAAAACTTATAAGAACTTTTGTTCTTTATTATACGAAAAATAAAGTACTTAGCATTATGAAATAAGTTACACAATATGTTCTTGAGAGCAATTCGTTTCAAAAGTACTGCTAACAATTCCTGATTTTTTAAAGTGTAAGCAACTCTTTTTGTATTAAATGTTCTTGATTTTACGATTATAAATGTATCTATAAGATAGCTATAGATTATAAAAATAAACATATTATATAATTTATTTACATTTTAGTAAATGCTTTTTAAATATTTTTGCGATTGTTCAGACCGAATCCAAAGTTCATGGAACGCTAGTCGAGGGTTTTAGGACAATCTTAGAAAAAACGCATTAAACGAGAAATTTTTAAAATATATAGTAAAAATGGTTTGACCTCAGAACATTCTGCTTATTTATTTTTTATTCGGATTTTAGACAAATAGCTCTTATTTTTTAACTTTGAAGAGTTTAAATTGAAAGAAAATGTTTTATAACAAGATATGAATTACAACAATCAAATAATTTATTGCATACAAACAAGAAACAATTTTTACTATTAATTTTATTTATAGAAATATGCGATATTGCGAAATTGTATTTTGATGAAAATGGCAACTAATTAATATGCCTTTGTTTAAGTTGTAGACATTTTTTTAGGCCAAGATATGAATAATAGCAATTAAAAAATTTAAATGCAAACAACAATCTATTTTTAACATTAGTTATTATTTATAAAAAATATACGTTATATCGTGAATTTCAAATGAAAATTGACAACTATGTTAATTATGATGCCTTTGTTTAAGTTGTACAATTTTTTTTTAAGTTTAATTAAATTAAAAATAGAAATTTTATTTGCATTTGCTAAGTTTATCTTAACTCCTACATGTGTTGCCCCATTTTGACTTTTTAATCATTTCAAAAAAAACATTTTCAAAGTCACGTACCAAATTATTATAAATAGACTTCCTAGAAATTGATGATGACATTAATTAAATTCAGTTTTAATTTCTAAAAATAAACTTTTCACTTAAGCTCTTGTAAAACATAATTGATATTACTAGTCAAAAAACAGTTAAATTTGAAATTAAAAAAATGCTTTGAAAACTACGACAACTCTGATCTGAGACTTGCTAAGTATTTTTATATATTAATTAATTAACAAGAAAAATTATTGGTCATGGAAGGAAAGAATTTCAGAAAAGGTTTAAGGCAATTTGTAATAGTTGCCAAATCGCCGAATTACTCTTTTTTTTTAATACAAATTTAATTTAAATTTATCTAATATAATGAAAAATTATAATTTTATGCAATTAATATTAATTAAAAGTCTGCTTCTTAAATTGGTTCGTATATTTGAATGGAAGTCTTTTATGAATGTCTTTCATAATATAGCAACAAAACTCTGCACTGCAAAGCTACAGCTATAGAGGGTGTTTTTTTTTTTTTTAACAAAAAAGTTTCTTTTTAATTAATGTAATGTGTTCACTGATAGTTGTCCGCTGTTTTGAGCTTAGTAATATATAATATATTCTGCTGTACCTTATTAACGTTATAGCTAATGCTCAGGCTTATCCTTCCGCACAACTTCTCCATTCCTCTGTACCTCAATTTTGTACCATAACAACACATGGATGGTAAATAAAAAACAGCCAAACTCCATAACGCCGTATGAGGAGTTTAATAGAAGGTAGTTTTACTGACCCAACGTCTTCGGAAAACCTTGCCGTTTAAGCCGCCTTAAAGGGCGGGCAGGGAGCAGTTTCTTGCGAGCAGGCTGCGGTGTCTTTGCAATCAATCGCTGTACCTGCTAGTGTGCCTACCAATCTGCTCTTCAACTGTATGCTGATTGAGGTCTCTTTGGAGTGTGGAACCGCGTACGTATCAGGGACAGTTGGTTAACTGTTCCCCAAATCTGCACTCCATAAAGCCGTATGGAAAGAATACAGTGCACATAAATAGCTCTATTACATCTCAGCGGCAAGGTGCTCCTCTTATTGTAGAGCCACCGCAGTCTGTGATGACACTTTTTAACCGTCTCTTTGAGGTGAGGCCCAAAGATAAGGCGCTTGTCCAAAGTGATATCGAAATATTTAGCATGTGACGGCTGCTCCAGGGTAACCCCCTCTAGCTGGATTGAAGGGGTATGCGTCAAACTTTTGAGTGTGAAGCAAGGGTTTATCGTTTTTAGTGGGTTGACCTTTAACTTCCATCGTTTGCACCAAGCTGCGAGAGTATCAAGATACGCTTGTAGACCATTACTTGCCTCAACGCTACATTTGGCATTATAGATGACTACGATGTCATCTGGGTATGTCGCAATAACAGCCTTAGAGGAAGCTTCCATATGTTCAGAGGCAGGGCTGAGTATATCAGAAATATACAAAGAAAAGAGCATCGGGCCCAGAACACTGCCTTGCGGCACTCCTGCCTTATAATATAAGTGGACGAGTATACGAGGTGTGTTCAAAAAGTAAGGTCAAGGTTTCAAATTTCGCGGGCAACGTATTTTCGATTATCGATTTTTTTGTTTTGTTGTGTTGGTACACTCTTCCCGAATATCTGTACCAAATTTCAAGTGAAGGGCATTTTTTGTTTGGTTGTGAGAGGCGTAAAGGTTATAAGTGTTTTGCGTGCTCGGCGATTTTTTTTATCGGTCTTGGCTCTTCTGGCCGCTTCCATTGGGATGATTGGGCTTTGGTTTCGATATCAACCATATACCCATGATTCGTCACCAGTTATGACCCTTTTGAGTAAATCTGGGTCGACGTTGACGTCATTCAACAGCTCTTGGGCGATGCTCATGCGACGGTTCTTTTGGTCAAAATTTATCAATTTCGGCACAAACTTCTCCGACACACGTCTCATTCCAAAAACGTTAGAATAAATTTCATGGCACGAGCCAAGCGATATACCGACATCCTAAGCAACTTCTCTGATAGTGATTCGACGATTTTCCAAAACAATTTTCTTCACTGCTTGAACGTTTTCATCAGTTGTTGACGTGCTGGGGCGTCCAGAGCGAGGCTCGTCATTGGCATCTTCCCGGCCATCTTGGAAGATTTTGTACCACTTGTAAACATTTTCAAGTGTTACGGAGCAGTTAATTTTATTCATTAAGCACGCAAAACACTTTTAACCTTTACGCCTCTCACAACCAAACAAAAAATGCCATCGATAATCGAAAATACGTTGCCCGCGAAATTGCTTAAGTCACCTCACTTTTTGAACACACCTCGTATGTCCCTTACCTTGACCTTAACTCTATTCCTTTCAGATATGACCTTAAAAGGCCATAGTACGGTGCAGGCAAAAGGTTTTTAACTTTGCACAGTAGACCATCGTGCCACACCCTATCGAACGCTTGCTGAATGTCTATGAAGACAGTGTTGGAGAGCTCCAGGTCGTTCAAAACCTGCATGATGTGATTCACCAATCTGTGGGCTTGTTCCGCAGTGCCGTGTCCCTCTCGAAAGCTGAATTGGTGATCCGGCAAGATATTGCATTCACTTATAATGACAGAAATGCGATTCGTAATAGTCCTCTCCCATAATTTAGACAGGGAGGGTAAAAGACTTATTGGCCGATACCACTCAGGATCACCTTCTGGTTTGCCTGGCTTGTGAATCATAAGAATCGCAGCTAGTTTCCATTGCTTTGGGAAGACTGGTGATAGCATTAAAAATTAACACTATATCAACGTATCATTGAAAATCCTATCAATACCCGGAGCTTTATTTTTCGGCAATAATTGGATCGCTTCAGTTAATTCTTCAATTCTTACAGGGTTAATAGGCAGGGACATCTGCAGTGGGGTCTGAAGGTTCTGGTGGGTCTCCTTAGTCTGCTCTATCGTAGCAAATTCATAAGGATTTAAGTAAATTATATTTGGTATTCATGTACAAAAAATTGAAAAAAGACACTCTTTATATAAGAGTAGTATCTACGTAGATTGCATTTTAATTCATTATACTTTCGATTCAAAGTATAGAAGATAGAATATTTAAATGAACCGCTTTACTTTTGTTTAATTCAGAATGACAATTGACCTCGATTTATCTTCTCTGAATTTAATTTGCATAATACGCTAACATTCAAATCAAGCAAACAACTTTTTTATTTTTATTCCATTTTATTATTATTAATAAAATTAAATTACCAAAAAAAATACGATAAAAATGTTTCAATGTTTCATATGTGTCCAAAAATTTTAGATTTATCAAAATTTTTTTTTTATTTATTTAAATGATTTGACATCATTAAATTATTTAACTGGATTGACTAAGCATAAACAAACTCAGCCAATATAAAATATATCGAAAATAAAGGCAAAAAATATTTATAATTAAAAAGCAAATATGAAAAAACAATCTATAATATATGTATTGTACATAAACATGTTAACCCTTAATCAACAATTAACTTGATAAGGTTAAAGCTATACGAAATGCACATAAGCTGGAATAAATATTTAAATTAAAAATTAAATCATTTTGTAAATACAAGCCTATCTCTTTTAATTTTTGTATTAAAGCCGCTTTAATATTAAAGCGCACAATTTACGCATTTTGCAATAAAATTAACTCAATTGAGTTGTAATAACAATAAAACCAATAAATAAAAATAAAAATAGCATATAAAAGGAAATGAAGTAAAATGGCGTCAAATAACTAACTTTAACGCTCAATTGGCAAACACTTAATATGGAATTTGTTTTCATTTTTTTATACTCTATACTGTGACTACAACGAACTATTTAGATAGTTTCAACAATAAGTAAGAAAAGGTACCAAAATTTCGATAGGCAAGTGACCAGCCCTTCAAAATTTATCGATTAAGTCATATCCTTTTTTCTGTCGATCTGCTTTTCGAAGACAAATTTTTTCAGTAGTTACAAATTTTGCGCTTCCATTATTTAAAATCGATTAAGAACTTAATTTTTTCCTTGAATTAGTACCTTTTTTATTTTGAAGCCATAATTATCAAACTTAGGCACCTTTTGTCTTGAAGTCTCAATAAAGAACAAGCTATTTGTAAAGCTTCACAAAAATCGGTATATCCAATAAAATGCTGAACTTAACTTAGGTTCTAATTGGCTTAAACAAAGATACCTTTGCTTGAGATTTTTTTTAAAGAATTTCTTGCTTTGTATTTTTTGTAAATGAATTATAAAATATGCTCAATTTTAACATTTCTTGCTCCTTATTTTTCCCAAATGAAGAATAAAATATTCGCAAATATAGTATTAAGCTTAAAAATTCTTAAAATAAATATTAACATTACTGTTTGAAATAATTCTAAATAAATTAAATTTCGAGTTTCTGCATACAAGTATTGTTGGATTGAACCATGCTAAATATTCCCATATTCTCATATCTCGAATTTCTTCCTTTGTCCTAATTATTTTGAAAATAATTCTTAATATTCTTAAATCAAGAATTTCGTTTTTAGAAGCTGTCTGCAATAAAGCGAAATTTTTTACTTTTTATCGAATTTTCGCCATGTTTTAATTTTTTTTAAAATAATTCCAAGTATCAAGAACTTTATTCAAGCACAAAAATCAGCTGTTGTTACTGCTGGCGCCATCTAGTGACCCTGCGCTGGCGTCATTTTGTCTATATAAGCATCAGAATCATAGGGTAACACTGTTTTGTTTGTTTATCAGCGTTCTCCTGAAATATCGTGACTTGCTCTCTCTATTTTTCTCAAATTAAGAATAAAGTTCACTAGTATAAAAATTCTTGAAATACGTAAGATATGCTTTTTGAGAAAACTTCTGCTAAAAATAATAATTCTAAAGCAATCAAATTAAGAATTTCTATCTAAATATACTGAAAATAATTGTAAAGAGAGAAGTTATCTATAACTTATCTGTCTGCAATAAAACGAAATTTTTTATTTATTGTAGAATTTCAGTCTCGTCCCTAATTCCTATAATGCTTAAGGGGCACACCTAGTGTGACAGCCTAAAAAATAGGCAATTTTTGGGAATTAATAAAAAAAAAACTAGTGAATCCATCTATTTAAAATTTTGAGGGTATATTTATACTTGTTTTGAGAATACACAGCAAAATTTTTGAAATAAAATATTGAATATTTTTGAAATGACACGCGATCTCAGGTATATACCAACTATCTAACTGCCGAGCGGCTACTCTTTTAAATGGCTGTAACTCAAAAACTATTTAAGATATCGATTTAAAATTTTAGTATGTTATTTTTAAAGGTATAACCTATCGAAATATGAAAAAAAAAATAATTTTTTGAAATTTTTTTAAATCGTGCATTTTTTTCTGAGAAGTTAGTCACAATTGAGCAAAACAAAATAGTTGTTATTACTACTGGCGCCATCTAGTGAGCTTGCGTGCACATGAAATATATTGACTATTTTTTTAATGCACTGTGTAGAAAATTGAAATCAAATCAATAATAAATTAATGCTTTTTAAAAAGTCGTTTAAAAGCGTATTTTATAGTCGCCATGTGTCGCTTGTAACCGGTTCACTTGCTATTTATTTTCGCGCTTGCTTTTATTATAAAATGTTTTTTTTTTCAATTGTTTGATAGCAAATAAAGGTAGAATTTTCTTTTTATATTTATTTAATTTCAAATAAATGTCAAAAATTAATTGTCTGTTAAAAATTTCTTGTTAAAAATGGCTTGCTTATAATTTTTCCCTCTTTTTCTTTGATAGGAAATAAAAGTAGCGTTTTTTTATATTTATTTAATTTCGAATAATTGTCAAAAATTAATTGCTATTCGGTTTTTTTTTGTAAATCAGCAGCTTTTAAAAGCCGAAGAGCAACAAAAAAAAAAAAAAAAAAAAACAGAAAGCAAAACGTCAGCTAAAAAAGATTATTATTATTATATTTATATACACATACATTTGTTATTTTTTTTTTGCACAATTTGAAGTGAGTGCGTGAGCAGCGCAACAGGAAAGCGACAAAAAAACAACAAAAAAAGAAATAAAGAGCATAACAAAAGCAACAAAGAGAAACAAACCAACAGGCAGCAAAGCGTAATCATAAAAAATAAATAATAAAAAAAGTAATAAAATAAAAAGCACGTCTCAGCCGACAGACAGTAGCAGAGACAAAGAGACAGAGAGCAAGTGTGTGTGTGTGTGTGTGTTACCGTAACACACTAATACATACAAATGCGCTGAGCAGCTGAGCGCCAAAGGAAAGGGAACCGAAGTGTCAAGTAAGCAAACATTTAATTTTGATTTATTATTAATTTCCACACGCACGCACACAAATAAACAGACAGACAGACAAACGCACACACACACACACACAAACACACAGATAGACAGTTGTATTGAAATATACGTGCGCTGTCTGTGTGTGCCGCTCGCTCTCACTCTCTCGCGCTGTGTTTGTATGTGTGCGTTAAAACCATAATAGCTTTATGTTTGTTTTGGGCCCACTTATCGCATTGCTCTTTGGGCCAGGCCAAGTCAGTTCTGCCCAGTTCTGTTCTGTTCTGTTCTGCTCAGTTTAGTCTATTCGATTTTTCAGCCATTGGCCAACCCATACAATAAATATACAAATAAATAAATAATGCTAAAAAGGTAGACCCCAAAAAGTAGCCACTGCTAAAAGGAAATGTCAAAAAGCAGCTACAACAACAGCTACAACAAATACCCCACAACGACGACAACGACAACAACAACTGCATCAACGAAATAATTGTAATTACTATTTTCCATTAGTAGCGAATTTCCTGCACATAAAACAAACAAAAAAGCGTGCTCACAAAGGGTGTAGCATACGAAAAGGCGCGCTCTTACAAAAATGAGAGCGACTGCTTTCTTTTTTTTTATGTATTTTTTGGTTTTTTGGCAACAAGGTAGCAAAAGGCACAAAAAGAGTGAAAGTGGCGCAAAGTTGTGAAATACGTGCGTTTATTTGCGTAAAAACTTTCGAAACCCTGGCACCCCTACGCGCCCCTCCCCCCACCCCGCTCTTTACACACTGTGTATATGTATATGTAAGTATTATATACAACGGAGCCATAAAAAAAAGCGACACAAGCGCGCATTTGGGATTTAGTTGCCAAAGATGATGGCAGCAATTGCTGCACTGTGTCTGTCTATGCGTGTGTATCTGTGTTGGCTTAAATTTGGTTCCTAGAAAAAGTTTTAATCCAGCTTTTGTATCTTTTGCCGCTCTCGACTTCTGCTTACTGCCCGTCTGCCCGTCTGTCCGTCTGCATGCAACTTTTTGTTATTGTTGTTTTTGTTATTCCTCCTATTTTATGTTTATTTTTATATGGACGTCACCATTGCCAATACCCACACCATTCTTTTGCTAAAGTGTTCTTAGTTGTGTGGCACAGTGGTATAAATTGCCATATCAGTGCAAAATCATAAAAGCCAATTTTAAGCTAATTATAAATTCGAAATCTTCAAAAAGGGTTGCCCTTATTGTGCATAAGAAATTCATTCATGCATGTACTTGTACTTATATACGTAGTTTTAAGCTTATTATAAGTTTTGAGATTTTACTAAAAAATGGAAGTCCTTTTTTGACGTACAGTATGCTACAAGAATTTTTTATAAAGCAACATTTTAGAAAAGTTTTTGCTTTAAGAAACAAGCTTGTTTTGCTCCAGAGATTATTTATAGTTTTTTCATAAAAATTAATATTTTATATAAAGTCGAACATAAGAAAAATGTTATGCTCTTTTTTCTCAACAATAAGGAAAATCATTTTTTGTGAAATGAGTGACTTCTTTGAGAACACTTTTTCTTAAAATCATTCTAAACATTTTGCAATTGAAAATTTCTAGAATAAAAGTTATATAGAATAAACGGGAATTATTCATAACTCTATTTCTACCAAGTAGTGTAAAAAGACACAAAATTTTAATTTAACTTTATGATCTTAGCTTAAACATTTATCAAAACAAAATTTTATTTTATCTTTTAGTATTATAGCAATATACAAAAAGACAAAAACAAATTTGTATTCAACAAATGATTAAACTAAGAGAATAAATTTAGGCTAATTTTTTTTTGACACACTACTGTGGAAATAGTTTGAACATAATTTTTAAGAATGTGTGACGATTTTAAAAATAAGTTTTTCGTTCAATGTATAGAAAAATCTCTGTGGGCATAATTCATGCTATTGAGCGCTAATTTCAATTTCTTTTTCTCACAGTGTAGCTTTGTGATTTTGTAAACCAGCTTAGGTTATGCCTGAAGCAACAAATTTTTTAAAAATTTAGCTGTAGAGAAGAGTACACTTTGCGCATTCTTACGCCAATCCTTCGTTTCCTAACTTAACCTACAAACAACCCATACAAATTTAAATTATTTTTGGATTCGGATTGCACTGGTCTAAAAACATATAAAAACCAGTATCGGACATCAGAACTCGAAAAATATTTTTTATGAAGTGGGTTGTTCGGATATAACCTAAAAAAAAAACTCCATAAAAAGGGTGATGTTGGTGTTAATCTTAGAAACCTGACGTGCTGGGGTTATTTTGATCTTTGGATGAAGCAATCCCAAAACATATAGACAACATTTTCGGACATTAGAGCTCGAAAATATATATTTTTATAAAGTAAGTTGCTCCAAAAATATTTTTTATGGAACGTTTGTCCTGACATTACTTTAAAAATACTGATGAAACAAATTTGTATGGTGTTATTCTCAGAAACCTAACGTGCTGCAGTGTACAGAACCCCCATATAATTATTATCTCTGTTGTAGGTTATTTAAGAAACATGATTTGCTGCGTTTGCATCGCCGAGCAACTGGCCTTCAATAAAAATTTGATAAGGTTTTTTGATTAAGCCCTAAAATCAATCCTGTTAAAGTTACTGTTACTGGGTGCGCCAAAATGTAATAAATAAAAAAAAAAAGATTTTTTTTCTGCTATTCTTGACTCTCAGCGCCTCAAATTTTTAGTTTACAACAAATCTTAAATAAACTAAACAAAAAATGAAAGCCTTTGTAATCACCAGCAAAAGTTCTTAAGAAATAATAGATTTTGTAAAGACAAGGACGTGATTAGTTAAATATTTAGCTAACTAGGCAATTTATTTTTAAAATTACAACTAATTTTATTTTAGAGTACCTCAATTTAAACTTTTAAGGCTAACTTGGAGTAGGCGTTTTTTAAAACTAATCTTTAATCAATACCTTAGTCGTAGTCTTCATTTTAAGCAGAAAAAATAAGCTTCAAAAATATGCCCAACTCAAAGCTAGTTAATACGTTTTAATAATATTATTATTAACCCCCACAGGTGTTAAGCCAGAACTAAAACTGACAGTTTAATTAAAGTTAATGTAATTGCATTAAATTGCCTTCTATTGTAATTAACTAACTAGGCCAAAATCGTACAAGTGTGTAAAATTAATTAGTATTACCTTGCAGCACATTTCAGTCAAGCAAGAAGTGGATCAGGTCAGTATATATTTAATTATTCAACCGTCTACTGTCAGGAACAACCAACACTTACCCATTATTAAGTAATCTCAGCTTTGACCCAGTTCCCTGGGCAGCTGGCAATTTTCAGAATTGAAGCATGTGTTGAATTTTTTGCAAAGGATTTTATGCTGTCAAGACAGCGTAGAGAGCATCCTCAAGAAGTTAAAGCAATTTATCTTTAGACGTTCCTAATTAGTCTTAGTGATTTGGCTGGTTTTGGCAAATAGACTTTTAAATGGCAATCTCTATGAAAATGCGGTAAATAACTTCGACAGTTAACAATCGAGTTAAAACAGACACTGATTGAAAGTCAAAACTGCAGTGTGAGTGACAGCTTTTGACCAAAATCGGTATCTGAGAGTTACAGTGGGAAATACATGTTGGATAACGTTCGATTGTTAACTCGAATTAGTTACCAAGGGCCGAGCTTCTACATATATTTATGTACGGTTAATGATATTCAAACCCATACTTGCATGATCGAAATGTTCGCGGACAATACACTGGTCGATCAAACATGTAGCAGCTGAACGTCAAATCGGTTTAATTGATTTTTGGCAAGACTGATCGAGCATACTCGAGAGGGAAATATATATAACATAATGTGCGATATGTATGTGCCCCTCTGACACGACCTGGTTCGAGTTGCGTCAAGCTAAAATTCCCGATTTGTCGTATCATACTGCGAGTTAGCTTTATCATTTTTGCTTTCAATGTTTGAACAAAACAAAATAAATGCTGACAAAACTCATCTGGATCACACATGTAGCAGCTGAACGTCAAATCGGTTTGATTGATTTTTGGCAAGACTGATCGAGCATACTCGAGAGGGGAATATATATAACATAATGTGCGGTATGAATGTGCCCCTCTGACACGACCTGGTTCGAGTTGCGTCGAGCTAAAATTCCCGATTTGTCGTATCATACTGCGAGTTTGCTTTTTCATGTTTGCTTTCAATGTTTGAACAAAACAAAATAAATGCTGACAAAACTCATCTGGATCAAACATGTTGCGGCTGAACGACAAATTGGTTTGATTGTGTTTTCGGCAAGACTGATCGAGCATATACTCGAACAATGCAGCTCATTGATTGGTATGGTATGCTTCTTGAACTTAGGATCTAATCAGTAGACCTGGATAAAAAACGGAAACACATCTTTTGGCTTGGCGATATTTATGGCAATACTTGATTCCTTTGAATATAGGGCATTATTTTTGCACTCAATTTGCAAATAACTAAGACAATGGAATTTAGTTGTAAAGGTTAAGTAATAATTTTTAATTACTCTCTTATACGATTATTAAAGAAACCAGGAATTTCATTTTAAAGCGTACCCTTTTAAAAAAATTTATTAGTAGATCTTTGAATTTTAATGCAATAAAAGTATACGAAAATAAGCTTTTCTTATGTGCAATTTTTAGCAGCAAGCAATGATGCTGAAATGAAAATTTCTTTGATCTAGTTAGCCATTATATGTATGAAAATCTACCTTTTTTTTAATTAAACATCGTATTAAAAAAATTAAAAAATAATGCTAAATTAAGGAATATTTATTTTTAAGTGCGTCTTAGAAAGATGTGTGCATAGTGAATATATTTAATATACTGAAATTAATTAAAATATATTTTTATTGATTATGTCGTTAATATATATATATATAATATATATATATAAAAATACCTTAGTATATATTTAGTTATCAATAGCTGGATAGATAATCGTACTTTTGAAAAAATTTTGTCAAGTGCGTCTATTTCTAAATGAAATAGATCGATAAAAAAAAGTGGAGTGATTCACTTATTTTCAATATATTATATTTATTTTTTTATAATTGTGCACAATAGTATGAAAATGTTATTATTGTTATGTTATTAAATTAACATTGAATTTAGTTTTAAATGCTGAATACAATAAAAATAAAATGTTCGCAGAGTTTCAGTTTTTAAAACTCTTCAATTTCTTACAAAAAATTATCAAAAGGACTCTAGAAAAAATGTATTCATTGTTTTAATATCATTATCGCTCGATTAGACCGATATGTATAACAAAAAAATCGATTAGACCGATCAAATTTTGCATACATATTTGTACATCTTTTACCAAGTATTTTTTTTTATCAGTTTACCTTTTAGTTTTCTTTCAACCAAAGCTGTTTAAATATTTTTATAAACAGAAGTAAATGTCAAGCTAGACACTTCATAATAAAAAATACAAATAGAATAAATATTGCACGTTAGGTTCCAACTTAAACAAAGCTCCTAGAATTGCAAGTTAATATTCTATATTTCCAACTCAAAATTTAATTTTCGGACCTTTATGTGTTAAGTTAACGCCAATATTCTCGGAATCAAAATATTGTTTGTGTTAAACCAATAAAAATGTAAGTTCTTCTGGCACAATAATGCTAAAATATATATAAAAATAAATAAACTATCTAAGGTTCCGTACTGCACCCATGGAAATTAACAATTTAATCATAAACGGGCAGAAAGTACCGCATTATGTGGTATACATGATAGGAGACGGTTCATGCTTTTTTCGTTCCCTATCCTACCTTATGTTCAAGTCCCAAGACTTCCACAATATGGTTCGAAAGGGCATAGCGCTCCATGTACGGCAAAATTGGTCAAAATATTCTATTTATTCCGAGGATGCATTGGGCAATAATTATGCAAGCGCTCAAAAATATTACGATGATATGATGTTACCAACCACTTTTGGCGGATTATGCGAACTCATGGCCGCTGGTAATATATACGATTATCAGTTTGAGGTTTATCGTGATGGGAATTATTATGCCAGGGCAGGATCCAAAAATGCTCCAATTCGACGATTGCGAATAACAAATGACCTATCAAACGGTCATTTCGATGCTTATGTTCCAGTACATTTCAGTTACTAAATAATAGTAAATTAGTAATTATATAAATAATTATATTATATTAGTTTCAAAGTTCCATAAATGTTGAAATAATTAAAGAGCTGACAACAAAGAATGAAGAGCTTTCTTTTAATTGCATAATTGGGCTGAGTGAAAGCGAGGCATGAATAAAAACTGCTGAGTAGAGCCGAGACTGCACTTTGTTTGCACTTAGCCTGCTTTCGATAGAACCGTCACTAATCCGTCTGCACAAAACCAATCTCAAGATTTATTTTACGGACATTTTTATACCCTGTACCGTATGGTACCAAGGGTATATTAAGTTTGTGCAAGCCGGAGACACCCCAAAGTTACCTAAAATAAAATCAGGGTGAATAGAGAAGTCGATATACCCAGGTCCGTCTGTCCGTCTGTCCGTCAGTCCGTTTGAACGCCTAGATCTCAGAGATGGTAAGAGCTAGAGTAACCAAACTTTCACATTAGATCCCATATTATTCCATAGGAGACAAGTTTATTTTATTTTTTTGATATCGGGGATAAATTATATAGCTCCCATATGGGTGTTTGAGACGACCTCGACAAAAAAAAAAGGTTTTAGATGGATAATTCGTTTGTTCATGAAGATATCGTATCAAAATTTTTTATGGTTCCCAAGTACTGTACCAAATTTCATCAAAATCGGTTGACTATATCATATAGCTCCCATAGGACCGATCGGACGATGTGTTTCATTTGTTTGTAAAGATATTTGAACTAAATTAAGCATTGAGATCTTTTTTAAGGTATTTAATCACTGTGTCAAATTTTATTGAAATCGGTTGACTATATCATATAGCTCCCATAGGAACGATTATTATATTATTATTATTATAATTCCCTGGGGCATAGAGGATCTCTATTAATAACTGTTCGAACAGAACAGGAACCTACAGTTTATAGCCGAATCCGAACGGCGGTGTCTTTAATTAATAGAGACTTTCATGGCAAATAGCGTCTTTAAGCTAGCGATGCCAGTGCTAGGCAAATGCACCAGTGCTACTGCGGGGAATCGAACCACCGACCTTCGGCTTTAGAGGCGAGTACGCTACCACTTAAACCACCGACGGCCATAGGAACGATTGGTCAAAAAAAAAAAATTTTGCTTAAAAATTCTTCTGTTTTTGGTTTTTTGTGAAGGAACCCGATTTTATTGCAAGCTAGTGGTACAGGGTATCCCAAAGTCGTCCGCGCCCGACTTTACTTACGCCATTTTTTCACTTCCCTATGTGTGACTACTGACAAGCGTTCTCAGTCAATCGCTATTTCGACAGGGAAAGAGCCCATTTGCTCCAACCGTGTCCCCATATTTTTGTATACTTTAGCTTCAAAGGAGTCAGTGTAACTGTTGCAAATTTTTTTGAAATTAATTAAGAAGAATTATGTAAGTACTAAGAATTTCCAATCAAAAGCAAATGTTTTGCTCTTAAAACAATTATTTCCAGTATAAGGCAATAATTGAAAAATTCTTTGTATTTTTAAAGCGTTTTTTGGTAGATAAAAGAAATTCCCAATTTGAGAATGTATAGATTAATTTTAAAATGAAGACTCTCAAAGTGTTGATAACCCAAAAAGTACCGACATTTTTTGAAAATTAACTTCAACATAACACAGTTTTGTAGAAGTCAATTTGGAAATAAATTTAAGATCGGGACTTTTTCTAATTTTATATGCCAAATAGAATCCAAGCTGGTTTCAAAAGGGAAATTTAAGATAAATTATTGCCAATTCATTTAAATTTAGTAAGCTCAAAAAAAAACTTAAAACTAGAACAAGTATATTTGTTTAAGGATATTATTCATAAAACTAAGGGGTTTTGCTAACTGCACACTTCTCTTGCCACCCCCTAACCAAATTTGCCTTTGGTAATCCAGCAGTGTCAAAATATTCTACATACTCTCTTTTTTTCTCTACTTTTTGATTTGATTGCTAGCAAAATTTTCAAATTTTTTCACATCTTTTGTTTTTTAATTTTATCTTTATCTTTCTTCTTTTTCTATAAGCTTTTTCCGCAACGCATTTTGTGTTCCTAACTTAGTTCAAGAATTGTCAGCCAAATTGTTTTGCCTAACTTTTGACCCAGTGTGCAATGTAACAAATACCTTTGCTAAATGGCTTCTAACAATGCCAATTAAGAAAGCCAAACAAAATTTGGGTAGCCGTCTTTTAAAGACAGCGTCAGACCTTTAGCCAGTTTATTCGTGTTTTTGACCACTGTGCTTTGTTGCCTTTGTTAGCTTTGTTTTAATGCGCTGCCAACTTGACTTGACTTGGTCTTGGTTTCTTTGGTCCTGTCTTCCTTTTTGCTGCTCCTTCTTCGCATTTTATTTTTATTTTCAGCTTTTTGTTGTTTTTTTTTTGTGTTTAATGTTGTTCATTAAGACAACCAAAGCTTTAATTGTATTGATTAAATGCTTAAGTATATGTGAGTGTTTGTGTGTATCTGCGTTTGTCAGCTAAGCAGCAAACAATTTTTATTTAATTGTTATTAACAAGCTCGTATTAATTACACTGATCAAAGATAGCAACGTCTCAGTTTTTTTTATATATATTTTTTAACTAGCTCGTGGGTTTCAAACAGATTTTCAAGAATCAATGCAGGGCGATAAAACTTATATAAATAAAAAAGAATTTTCACTTATATCTAAGCGTATTTTGGAAATAGCTTAAGTTATTTAAAGCCAAATATTTAAGACAATAAGAAGGCGATTATAAGGCTATCATCCAATACTTAGAGAATTAGGTTAGGTTAGGTTAGGGCGGCAGTTGGGACTGACGTCCCAGCTCACTTAGGCCAAGGATAGGCCCGTTGCGATACCGCTAGAGTGAGCTAGTTCACCACTCTTCCCCACTTGAGATGTCCCCTATAAAAGGTGAGGAAGCCATCCGGCTGTGTGACTTAAGGAACCTGAATCTTTTGCTGCCCAGCATAGGGCGATGACAGAAAAAGTGTTCCACCGTCTCCAGCTTCTCCTTATCGCCACAGCTTCTACATTCAACCTGGATGCGTGGTTTCCTACCAACCAGTGTCCTGTGATAGCACGGATAACAGTTGAGCACTGGGCCTCTATTTAGACAGCAAAGTTCTTTGGCTTTTTTACTGCAGTATGTCGGCCATGTTTGCCGCTAGATCCTACACGATGTCCGATTCCACGTTTTGTTTGCACAGAGAGCGAAAAAATTTCGTATTCTCAGTTTACATTTGGCCATGGGTATACCCAGGGTATACCTTTATCGAGGCCGCTGGGCCTGGTACACCTGTATTTCATTCCTCACTGTAAAAAGTTCCTGCGGTATGCAGTAGTCTGTGCTTTCGAGGAGATAAGTGGGTTCCCCTTAAGAATCTTTGCATGACCAAAATCTTGGTCATTCCATTATTCGCCTCTCGCATGCCTAAAGCTGATAGAATGGCTTGTTGTTTCCCCACTTTGTTCAGCGGTAGGAGGCTTAGAATAGCATTATTGTGCTTCGCTCGGGATGGAGCGTAGAGCACCACTAATGGTAGGTCCGGCGGTCCGCTGAACCTTGCTTAACTTTTTAAAGTGGGTCTCCTTATCTAAGGTTGGCCACCAGATCGAGACTTCATACATCAGTATAGGTCTGACAATTGCAGTGTATAGCCAGTGATCTATGTTTGGGGACATGCCCCATTTAAGTCCAATGGCTTTCTTACAAGTCTATAAAGCGATCGTGGCCTTTTTTCTTCCATCTTCTGTATTCAGGTTCCAGTCCAGTCTGGGGCTAACCCGAGGCATCTGGCTGAGTCGCTAAATGGTAAGGTTGTACCATTAAGCTTGGGATTTATAAGAGAAAGGAGTTTATACTTCTTGGTGAAGAGCATAAGCTTTGTCTAATTTGGGTTTACACCCAAATCACTTGCCGTGGCCCATTCTGAGAGCGTACGCAGGGCGTTGGTTATACGCTCGCAGAGAGTTTGGGGGTATTTATCCGAGAAGGAAACTGCTACGTCATCAGCATATGCGGTTATTTTGCATCCACCCTCCTCCAGGGTACGCTGAAGTTCTAAGAGAATTAGCTAGTTGAGTTTTTTCCAGTCTCATTGGCAGAATAAATATTTTTGCCTTTTAAAGACAATAAGAAGATAAAAAATGGCGGACGTAAAGTCGGGCGCTTACGACTTTAGGATACCCTGTACCACTAGCTTGTAATAAAGTCCGATTTCTTCACAAAAAACCAAAAACAGAAGAATTTTTAAGCAAAAATTTTTTTTTGACCGATCGTTTCTATGGGAGCTATATGATATAGTCAACCGATTTCAATAAAATTTGACACGGTGCTTAAATACCTTAAAAAGGATATGAATGCCAAAGTTATTTCAAATATCTTTACAAACAAACAAAACACATCGAATTTTGTATAAAAAACGTGTTTTTGGACCGATTGGTCCTATGGGAGCTATATGATCTAGTCAAACGATTTGGATTAAATTTGGTACAGTGCTTAGGAACTATAAAATACTCACGAATGTCAAATTTGGTCCCAATATCTTAACAAACAAACGAAACACAACAAATTTTGTTAAAAAATCGATGTTTTGGAAGATCGGACCTATGGGAGCTATATGATATAGTCCACCGATTTTGTTCAAATTTGGCACATTGCTTAAGTGGTCTAAAAAATTTCCAAACGCCAAATCTGGTTAGGATATCTTTATTAAAAAACGAAATATAGCCAATTTTTCTTTAAAAAAGTTATTTTGGCCGATCGGTCCTATGGGAGCTATATGATATAGTCAACCGATTTTGATCAAATTTGGTACAGTGATTGGGAACTATAAAAAACTTTCGATTGCCAAATTTCGTTACGATATCTTCATAAACAAACGAATTATTCATCTAAAACGCTTTTTTTTGTCGAGGTCGTCTCAAACACCCCCATGGGAGCTATATAATTTATCCCCGATATCAAAAAAATAAAATAAACTTGCCTCCTATGGAATAATATGGGATCTAATGTGAAAGTTTGGTAACTCTAGCTCTTACCATCTCTGAGATCTAGGCGTTCACACGGACGGACGGACGGACGGACGGACAGACGGACGGACGGACAGACGGACAGACGGACATGGGTATATCGACTTCTCTATTCACCCTGATCATATTTTAGGTAACTTTGGGGTGTCTCCGACTTCTCCTTCTATATGTTACATACATTTTCGGCTTGCACAAACTTAATATACCCTTGGACCATACGGTACAGGGTATAAAAATTAAAGATTAAATAGTTCATTTTCAAAAGTTTAAGTAAGAAAAGGTTAAAATATTGAATCAAATCTTATTTTCGGAGTTTGACTTATTTTAGAGTAAATTTATAAAAATGTAAAAAAAAAATGGCGGACGTAAAGTCGGGCGCGGACGACTTTAGGATACCCTGTACCACTAGCTTGTAATAAAGTCCGATTTCTTCACAAAAAACCAAATACAGAAGAATTTTTAAGCAAACATTTTTTTTTGACCGATCGTTCCTATGGGAGCTATATGATATAGTCAGCCGATTTCAATAAAATTTGACACAGTGCTTAAATACCTTAAAACAGATATGAATGCCAAATTTATTTCAAATATCTTTACAAACAAACAAAACACATCGAATTTTGTATAAAAAACGTGTTTTTGGACCGATTGGTCCTATGGGAGCTATATGATCTAGTCAAACGATTTGGATTAAATTTGGTACAGTGCTTAGGAACTATAAAACACTCACGAATGTCAAATTTGGTCCCAATATCTTAACAAACAAACGAAACACAGCAAATTTTGTTAAAAAATCGATTTTTTGGAAGATCGGACCTATGGGAGCTCTATGATATAGTCAACCGATTTTGTTCAAATTTGGCACATTGCTTAAATGGTTTAAAAAATTTCCAAACGCCAAATCTGGTTAGGATATCTTTATTAAACAACGAAATATAGCGAATTTTTCTTTAAAAAAGTTATTTTGGCCGATCGGTCCTATGGGAGCTATATGATATAGTCAACCGATTTTGATCAAATTTGGTACAGTGATTGGGAACTATAAAAAACTTTCGAATACCAAATTTCGTTACGATATCTTCATAAACAAATAAATTATTCATCTAAAACGCTTTTTTTTTGTCGAGGTCGTCTCAAACACCCCCATGGGAGCTATATAATTTATCCCCGATATCAAAAAAATAAAATAAACTTGCCTCCTATGGAATAATATGGGATCTAATGTGAAAGTTTGGTAACTCTAGCTCTTACCATCTCTGAGATCTAGGCGTTCACACGGACGGACAGACGGACAGACGGACAGACGGACAGACGGACAGACGGACATGGGTATATCGACTTCTCTATTCACCCTTATCATATATTAGGTAACTTTGGGGTGTCTCCGACGTCTCCTTCTATATGTTACATACATTTTCGGCTTGCACAAACTTAATATACCCTTGGACCATACGGTACAGGGTATAATTATAAATTGTAAATTATTATAAAAAATTTTATAGTAAGATCGCAACTTAAAGTTAAAGTTTATTTTATATATTTAACGATTTTGTTTTATTTTAATAATTTTATTATGCTGCAAATTTTAATTGCTTAAATTAAGACTTTTGAGTATAGAAAGTAATTTGTAAGCATATTCGACTTTATTTTGAAAATTTATCGATTTGTATAAAGTTTTTTGAAATTTGTTTTATATTTTGTATTTTTTTATTTAAGCTTCAAGTAAATATTTTTAGACTTTTTGGTCGTATTTTAGAAATAACCTATAAAGGGTAAAAAGTCTGGCAAACAGACGACTGAGTGGCAGTTTTCAATAGAAAAGTTTTTTGCCCAAAGCAGAGTTTTTCTTTTGAGGAGTCGACTGATAAAAATTTGACTATTATGCGGAGTTATCGAAAGCATTCTTATATTTTGTTTGTCCCAGAAAACCAAGCTTTAATAATTGAAAGATACACAATTAAATTTTGAAATTAAATCAAAGACAAAACTCAAACTTTTTGTTTGCTTTCAAGATATTTAAACCAAATTGCATATCTACCATGTTAGCACATTTATATGGCCAAATACGTTTTAATTGGAAATTAGGCAAATTTGAAAATTTCTTGTCAATCCCTTTTAATCTTCTAAGTATGCTGGGGTTTAACATGCTGGTCGGAGCATATGGACTTTGTTATACACTACACTTGACCAATATTTTGGGCGTTTTTTTTTTTAGATAATTTCAATTATGTTTAATGTGTAGCGACTAATTTTATTTACTCAGTATTGGATCATAGCCTTATCACAAATGGCAAATAGAAACCAAAAAATATAAAAAAATAAAATAATATAATGTATAGGAAGTAGTTACAAAATCTTTTTAATAATTGCTTTGATAATTGTCATTAATTGCTTCTAAATCAAAAATAGAGTTTTTAAAATTTTCTCTTGACTGAAATAATAAGACTCTTTGAGGAGAAAAAATTCTTTAAAATTATTATTATATAATTAAAAATTATATTCAATGGAGACATATTTTCTTAAAAAATTGGGCTAGGAAAAAACAATTAAGTTTTTTTTTGAAAATACTAGAGGCTAATAAAAATGTCATTAAAAAATAAAGATTATTGATAGTTTAATCACTAACTCAATATGCTGCTTATCACTTTTGATTGTAGTGTATTAAAGTGTGCAGACTGCGTAAGTGAGCAATATAGTATCTAACAAATACACACACACACGCACAAACATTCAACAAAACACTGTCACACACACAAACACAAACACACACACACACGCTTTTATAGAAAAGCTGCGCCATACAAACGTAGCTCTGGCATTTACTATAATTAGCCAGCTAGACGCTCAGGTGTTTAATTAAAACTAATAGAGTCGAGCCATCAACGCACAGATACACAGATACAAGAGATGCATAGATACAAATAAAGATACACCTATCTATACAACTACAACTAGAATTTTAGTTAGTGTGAATACAATGAACTGTTGGGGGCAAAGCAAAGCATGGCAGACAATTTAAACGTGAAACAATTAATGTTCCAGTAAAGTTAATACACCTGGAGGCGGGAACCGGTAATAGGAAACATTTGCAACAACAAGCGGAACTCTTTCGAGTCCAATACTAAAGGTACTGCCAATGAAAAAGAAAAAAATCATCTTCCGTACCAGCTTGGGTATGTTTTTTAAAGCTTATCGTATAACATATATATTTTTATTTTTGCCCTAAGACTCACAAAGAGGTGGGGCAATGCGTCCAAAAGATCTTTTGTACCATACCCATAAATTAAGGCAAAAGACTTTCCGCTTTCCGCATGAATAGCACTAGGTCTTTTGTTGCTATTGACCTAAGATGGAATGCACTAATCCGTTCCTTTCCCATGTGACAGGCTCTGTCCCATATCAGCAGAATATGTCATCGTCTTCGAGACAGAGTCTGCACTCCGATAGAGAGAGAGTCCGATAGGCAAATTTTCTGTAGATGGTACCTAACAGTGTGGTGGCCAGATAGGTATGCTTCGAGGAGCTTTAAATCCGCTCAGCCAAGACCTTTTGTCTTGATCATATCTAGAGGTTTGACAAACACTTTTGCTTGACGAAGCCTCGGTAAGGAGAACCATTATCTCCTATGTTCTCCTGCGGCCCATTTGTTTATCATGGTTTTGATTGTGGACCAACCAATACCACAAAACGGCGCAGGAGATGTAGTCAGGGTGGAGGCACTCAGTCGTGCTAGATCGTCAGCGATAAGCATCCACTCCTGAGTGTCCAGGTACCCAACATACCACGACTTTGTACCGGGAGGACAGGGCTTAGAGGTAATTATGGCATTTTTTAACCATCCAGGAGTAGATGCTCCAAGATGATAATGCCCTAATGACAGCTTGGCTATCTAAGTAAATACACATGTTTGCTCCCCTAGTTCTCTTGTGAAGGATGCTACGGGCGCAGATCTCTATGGCATGAATCTGCGCTTAAAAGACGCTGGGCCAGATGTCCATTGTAGTAGAGATTCTGGTGTTGGGTCCAACGACTCCAACACCTACACCTTGCTCAGTATCCTAGACCTATCCGTGAACCATTGTTGTCACCGGAGGTTTCTACAGGGGCTACCCTAGTCTCAAAAAGCTACTTTTAGATGTATTCGGCAAAATTGTCAAATTTGTGGGTAAGAAGCCGAGAGCTATGACTTGAAGAGGACATCAAATTTGCACGTCTGGCAATGGCTAACTGCACTGTACCTTTAAGGCTACTTTGCGTATACGTAATTTTATTTAAAAGTCCCAAACTATTGGATGCCGTACTCAAAATCTTAAAAACAAATAAAGAATTTTATTAAATTTATTATATTGCAGATGACACAGAACAATATCAAATCCAGTTTATTGGTTGTGGGTTGCTCGAAGCAGAAGATACTGTGGTTACAAAAATCCATTTTTTTTTTTTTAATAATTTTACAAAGTACCACCGAAGAAAAAAAAGTCAAATGAAAATCTAGTTGGTTTGAGATGACGTATGTATACGCAATATTGCTATCAAGCATTGTTTCTCCTAATAAGCTAACATGATCCCAAGGTTTGGCAATAGACTTGAGCTTTCTGCACATATTAAGGAGGCGATATCTTACGAGTATATTTGCTTATACTGGGTCTTATACTCTTATAGATCAGGGAGAGTACCTCAAGCCCAAAGCTTGTTGACATTATATTGCTGGTTTATTTTATTTTATTTTTGTTTATTTTTGTTTATTTTAGTCAGTGAATTTTTAAACATGATATAAATTGATGAACATTGCAAAAATGTTTAAAAAAATAATCCATAAAATGGTATTGCATGACCTTCGATTAAAAGTTCGTGAGCCAGCTGTACATCGCAATTTGACGGAAAATTTGGAAAAGATGGCTGCCGTGTTTGCTGTTTTCATTCCATGGCCATTTGGTGAACTTTTTTTCTTAACATTTCTGGATTGGTCAACTCTTTTTGTCGACCAATGCGATTTTCATGTTGGCAGCTCAATCGAACACGTTTAAACGCTGCAACCAATACATATATATGCATGTATCACATAACGATGACCAATTTTTGCATGTTGGCTGGAAGCATTTTCCAAAAGCAAGCTGCACATGGCAAAGTGAATGAGATTGTCGAAAATTTTTGCATGTTTTGGGAGAATTTACGGGCAGTGCTGAAACTCGACGTATATAAAGTAAATTTAATTCCTTTATACAGTCATGCTGGGAATTTCACAAAATAAAACGAATTAAATTTGTTACGCTTTTGTGTGCTCCCAAGTTTTTGTTTTGGCAATAACTGCACATATCGATAAATTCTCAAAAATTCTATTTATTTATTTGAACAATGTTGCACTTGTTAGCTATCGATATGTCAAAGTGTTTGTGTTTGTGAATGGAATGTGATATGGAAAAAATTGGTTTTATGTTGTTATCAATAAATATTTAGCTGAAAATTGGCTTACATAAAATCCAAGAATATTCAATAATATTTAGAAAATTATACAGAACAACATGGTGTAGTTGTTGGAAAGCTAAAAATAATTTTCAAAGTAATTTGCTGCACAAAATCCAAATCTAGGGTAGAATTAGCCCATAACGTCAGAATTTGATATATTTGAAGTTAGTACTCGAAAAACGGCGTATTTCGAATGGCCATAACTTTGAGATAAAAAAAAAAAAATCGTAATTAATAACTTAAGTTCTTAAATTAAAGGCTAAGAGTCATTATCATGATTTCCTTTGTCCCCCCCTAGAGCATAGGGCCTCATATGAAACAGTGTTACTTAATTATGTAACTGGAACGACAGATCACAAGCGTTTTTTAAACCCTTTACATAACCTCAAAAGTTGGAAAAAACGCAGTTAATCGGGTACATAGCCTTAAATAACTCAAAATCCTGTTGTGATGGGCCAATTCTACGCAGTATATTACTTCGAGAACGACCTTTAGCTTTTCAACAATTGACATGATCCCGACATTTGTAGACATGTGTTATTTTACTTTAAAAATATTTTACATTTTTAGTCCAACTAATTCGTTTCGATTTCTCTCTTTCAACTACTTTGAAGTTGGTTACTTAAAAGAAAATATCTCCGGCTGTGCTAAACTGATTTTGATTTATGGCTTAAACGTTGTATTCATTTGAAATTTTTCGTATTGTAGCTTTTAGCAAAGTTTTGAAATAAATTCTTTTTTCGAACATAAATTAAAAAGCTTTACAAAATTTCGTCATGGAACGGAATTTGAAATATTTTTAAAAAACCAGCTTTCGAAATTAAAAAAAGTATATACTTAAAAGTGAATGTCTTTGGTTGCAAGAAACTCACTTCGATTATTCGAGAAACATATTTTCGTTAATATTACGGCCTGAACGCTATTTATGCATTAATATGAAATTTTTCGCCATTTGTCGACTGATATCATTTTTTGTTTATCAAAATCGATGAAAAATTTTAAAATACTTGAAATTTTTGTATAAAGTAAAAAATGTCAACTTGTTGTAAAAATCAAAAGTATTAGATGAATAACACTAGTTTACAAATTTTTGGGTTGATAAACACGAAAATGGCAACTTTTCTTTATTTAATCTCAAAAACGATTTTTTCGAAAAGCATGTTTTTGAGCACTTTTTCTCAGTTTTTCGTTAATAACTCGTGAGCAACATTTTTTTATCGACATGAAATACGATTAGAAAGGTATTGATAAGTTAAAGTTAATATTAATAATTAATATTGAAGTTAGAAGCAACTAAAGTCGAAAAAATGTGAAATTTTCGACAATTTTTTCAAATTACAAATGTTTAGCTTGCTTTCAATAACGTAGAAAATGTTACAAAAAATATGTTAGGCTTTAAATTGAATTCTTATGCGAACATTCCTAATCTAAGACCTTTGAAATCGGATAGGAACGGCAGATGTTATGGAGTTACCCTAAAAAAACCCTTTAGGTTCATTTTTTCGTGTTAACTTGTGTTATTAAGATATCGTTACCAAATTTAAGATTCGAAAGTTTTATCAAAAATTCCATGAAAATATGTTGGGACTGTATTTTTGGTTTAAGTAAATGTATACCAACAATTTTTAAAATTTGTAATTTACAAAATAGACCTGTTTAAATATATATATAATAATTTGATAAAGCATTAACTAAGAAAATTATGCAAATAAAATATTGTACTGGCAATGCCAAATCTTTAAATAAATTTCTGTGCTCATACTTCATTCTCCACTCTGAAATTTTTTCTTTTGTGCAGCGTACGCAGACTTATGTGCGCCAGTGTACATTATATACGTTGTAAAGCCTTAGTTGACTGTTTTTTTGTGATTTGCAAATGTCATGACAAATTTAATAAACCATTTTGAAGGTATGAAGGCAACGACAAAGAGACAATAGAATGACAGTTCCGTACAATAAATGACAACGGCATTGCCAACTAGGTACAAGAACAATGTCAATGCCAAATACAACAACAACAACAACAAAAACAACAGCAAGAAGGAAGCATACAAAGGAAGCATAACAACAATGCGTTGAAATGTTCAAAAAGCAAATATAGCGTTGCTTGCAATGCCTTCTTTAGCTTGATTTTTAGACAAGATTTTACACAAGATAGAAATTTATGTTGCTGCTCCAAAACCAAACCAAACCAGACCAACCAACCTACCAACCAACCAACCAACCAGTCACGCCCCTCGCACGTCTGGCACACCCCCTTGGCTTGCCAATAAACGGCAGCCACCTGTCGCGTCCTGCAAAACCCCTGTTGTTTGTCTTTGTTATTGTCTGTGGTGGCTAAAAGGCAGCAGGGGGCAGCAGGGGGACTAAGGGGCGTGGGTGGCTGGTGGCTGGTATCTGATGAGGCTTAACTTTGTTGCCATGAATACACTCTCTCCACTCTCCTCTCTTTACTCACTCTTTCTCTCTCACACACACACACATAAAGCAATATAACAACAAAAATGAAAAGAGTAAAGTTAGGTAAAGTAATGCTAAGCCATGGACGGAGTATATTTGTTGGTGGCGTGTGGGGTAGGAGCGGTTTGGGTTTGGGTCCAAGCTGTAATGTAATTAGGCCTTAACGTAATTGAGCTGCAGTGTTTGCCTGGATGACGTAAGGTATTTTGGGTTAATTGTAAATAATATTAACGCTTACGTTAAGGCTAAGCGTAAAAACCCTTTTTGGCAGCCGCTCTTGCCTCTGTGGTCAGGCTTTTGAGTTATGCTCTACGTTACGTGTTATGACATTATGCTATTTGGCGTAATTAAAATACTTCTACGTAAATAAATGTCGTCTGTGCCGTTTATGCAATTGAGATTGCTGACAGTATTTTTGGCTTAAATAGTGCTTTGTGTATTTTAACGCGAACTTATTAATTAAGGGATTTTGAAAGGTGGGTTTGTACTATAAATGAAATAGGTTTGGTAGTTCGCTACAATTAAAGCTGATTTTTGGCATCAAAGAAAAACAGGAGCAGCAGCATTTGCAAAACATAAATTCTTTATACTATAACGATAGCATTATAAAAAAAAGGATTTTATTGCAATAAGAAATCGGTAATTTTGAAGAAGTTGATCAAAGTGTTGTAGATTTTTTCATATTTCGAAATAAATTTTGAGACCAAATATTTTTCCAACATATGAGCATAATTCCTCATCAGTTCTGAGCATTCTCTGATTTGTGTTTAACAAAAAAAGAGAATAGGAATTCTTTGTACGATAATACTATCATCACCAAAAAAGGCAGCTCTTGAAATTACAATTTTACTCTCAATAAGAGAAAAAATGCTCATTTTACAAAACAAAATGTTCGCTTTTAAGCGCGAATGTTTAAACTTTTTTAGATTTCGAAATTCATATTGAGTCCAAATATTTTACCAACGGATAAGCATAAATACTCTGTCGATTTCTTATGCTGATTTCACATCCCGTTTTTATATCTTCTTTTTTTTAAATTTTGAAATCCATTTTGAGACCAACAAAATTTACCAACAGATGAGCATAATTCGTCATCATTTTCAAACATTTTCAGATCTATGACCAATAAAAAAAAAATAGATTTCTTAAAATAAGAATTTTACGCTAAGTTATAGTAAAATCGCTAATTTTGAAAAATAAAATGCTTGAGCTTGTGAGCAGGAAGTTTTAGTTTTTTATAATTCGAACTCCATCATTTCTCCACAGCTCTAGTTTGCATTTTATCGGTAACTTATGCCGATGTCACATCTAATTTTTTCTCTTCTAGTTTTCGTTTTTTTTTTAGTTTTCGAAATTCATCTTGAGACAAAATATTTTACTAACATATGAGCATAATTCCTCAACAGTAATAGTTAGCATTTTATCGATATCTTAAGCCGATTCTATTCTATCTAAGAATATTACTCTCAATAAGAGAAAATCGCTCAGTTTACATATTAAAAAGTTTTTGATTTTGTAGTTTCCGAAGTTTATCGACAAAATATTTTAACATAATTCCTTATCCTATTTCAAAAAATAAATTTAAAGTTTTCGTGGTTTTTATCTTTTGGCCCCTTCCATTTCAAAACACCCCGTCCGCGCAGCACATGATTTTAGATTTCAATTAAATTGAAATTTGTTGTTTCATGGTCCATTTCATAGACACGTATTTTTTTTTAGCCGAACATTTTTTTTTTTAAATTTTTTCAATAATTTTTTGCAAAATAAAAATAAAATTTTTTTTAAAGAAAGATCATAACTTTTAAGCAGAGCGTTTTCGCTAAGGGAAATTTTAATATTTATTAGTTCAAACGGTCTTCTTTACTATGATAAAATTTTAAAAATACACTTCTTGAGATATTTGTTTCTGAAAAAAAATATTAAAAAAACGCTTTTTTCTACAAAAAATCATAACTTTTATACCGAGCGTTTTCGCTAAGTGAAATTATACTATTTGTTAGTTCAAATGGTTTACTTTACTATGAAAAATAAAAAAAATACACTTTTTGAAATATTTGATTTTGAAAAAATTTAGAATTTTTTGTTTTTTGGAAAATAATATATTTCAATATTGCTAATACAATAGTTGCAAAGCGTGACTTCCGGCCATTTCAAATGTTTAACCGTCACAATCCATCCACTTTTGACAAAGTTATGCACATTACAAAAAAAAAATGACGAAAAATTTTGACATTTACCTCTAGAACAAAATGGCGAAAAGTCCAAGATAAATGTTCTAATGAAATGGACCAAGGAACAACATATTTCAGTTTTATTGAAATCTAAAATCATGTGCTGCGAGGACCGGGTGTTTTGAAATGGGAGGGGCCTTTTGTATTTATTTTTTTGATCTGCAACTTGATGAACCCGTAGGTCATGCTTTTGTTTTGATAAATTGACGACCAGAGGGCGCCAGTAGTAGTTCAGTTTTGGAACTAAAGGCTATTACGCAGCAACTATAAAAGCGTCGACAAAGAAATTATCAACTTATTTTGAGTGCAAATTGAATTTGACAAAATGAGGTTAGATTAAAAAAAGTTGTTAAAATAATTTTTAAATCATTATTAAACTTTTAAGCTTGAATACTTCCAAGAGACAAAGAACAGTTTTGTGCTCTTAATCTGTTCTTTCAAATTAAGTCAAAATATTTGATTTCAAAATATACGAATGTACTTCCCTGCCATGAGATCAGGTATAGTTATGATGTAGATTATTATATATCAAATGACGTAAATCATTGAATAGACAATATAGGGTAGGCCATCTGTTGGTTTGTTTGTAAGTTGCATTTTAAGCGTTTACTATCCCAACATCAAATTGGGATTCATATGTATATGTCAAATGCAAGTTTGAAACAATTAATTTATGTAGGAAAAATACAATACAGTCGAAAAAAAATCCTTTTTGAATAATCGCTCTAAGAGTTTTGCGATTGGATTTGTTGTTTTTTGTTTTTTTTTGGTGCAGAAGTTTCGTAAATTGTAGCTGATTTCAATGAAAATTGAAAGTAACGTCAAAAAAGTTTGAGCTATTTAGGGTAAGACCATGTTTATCTGGAGTCGCTAAATCCGAAGAGAACATAGTCTCAAAATCTTTGGGCTTATATGTTATTTAGACCTGTATTTAAATTCAGTGACTTAAAATCCATTTGGGTAGCCGTATCTTATATAAAGTTCACATCTCTGTTTTTTGTTGTTCTGTTTCCATGAGATACAAAAAAATATTGTCATAAATTTTTTTTGTATATTTATTTTGATAACATATTGGAAATATTGAGCAAAAAGTTTTGAGAATTTTTTCAACTTGGTATGATTATACAATATATTGTATTAAAATTATATATTTAAATCAATATTTTATCACTACGGTATACAAAAAATTTAGTTTTAAAAAAGTATACATATTTTTTATGCAATTTTTAAATTTATGTTAAAATATTTTGTTTCTGGCCCATTGTGTAAGTGCGCTGCCCTGGTTATAAGTAGACTATTTACACTCAAAAGCTTTCAACCGAAAACTTAAAAAATAATAATTTTGGGTTAAAAAAAAACTCTTTATAAACCAAATATTGCGAATATTTTGTGCAAACTTAAAAGCTAATCCTTTTTTTTTTTTTGGCCATATATCGAAAGATAAGCCAATACTTGTTTTGTTTCCCAAAGGCGGCGCAGTGATTAAATTTAAGCAACTTAAAAAGACTTTCAATTGCAATTTGATTACATGTTTCGCATTCTCAAGCAACCCAACAAAAATGTGCACAAAATTCCATTACGTTACGTTACGTTACGTTGCTTACTTACGTTTAAAGTGCTGTAACATGCAGAGAGCCAGCCGTCACAATGTTGGCACAAATTGCTCAAATCTTTCATTTTGAAGCAAAGTTTTCTTTTTTTTTGTGTTACTTTTGCCATTTTTTTTGTATTTTAGTCTTCTTATTTTTCTCTCTTTGCTGCTTTTAGTTGAACCCAAAAGCCAATAAGCTTATATTAAACTTAAGCAAGTAAAGGAGCACAAAGGAGCACAAAAAAAAGCAACATGGACGTTGTGCAGGGGCAGGGGGCTAAGTTTGTGGGGGGAGCAGCTAAATTTACTAAAAATTTTGTGAGCAAATTTTGCTTTTATGTATATTTCGACTGTTGTTGTTGTTCTTGGTATTATTTTTCGTCCTGTGTATTTGGTTGGGCTATTAAATTAGGCGAGAGCATAAAAACCAAAGCCAGCTACAGCATTAAGGTCACAGCGGGTGAGAGTCTGTCTGTCTGTGTGTGTGGTGTGTGTGTATGTCGGCGTGTATGCGCCACACATACACACAAAAAACATGCAAACAATGTTAATACAAGTGCACATATGTACATATGTACATATATGTAACATATATGTGTATCGAGTATATATTGCAATTATCGTATTTGTGCAATTCAATTGCGTCGTGCATTGAATGTTAAAAATGCAAGTGGGACGACGCTTTACAGACGGCATATTCAAACTATAATAAAGTCGACTGCTACCGACTTGGGTATACATTGTAACAAACTGATAGGGGGCTAAGTGCTCCGTGCAGGATTAAATTTCCAATTTTTTTAAGGGCTATGGGCTTATGTATACTTAGTATTCCCAAAAGAGGTAACATTTCAGGAATATTTGTTAAGGTTTCTCGAAAATTAGTTTAAGCGTGAATTTTCAACAGGTTTGATTGATTTTTTCTGGGGCTTTTAATGTCATTGCATAGAACGTGTTGTTTAATTTGTTGTTATTTATTCTATAGGGTGCGCCAACTGTTGGTTTGTTTATTTTGTTGAATTTTATTTATAAAATTGGGCAAATATTTTTATGTTATCGTGCACATAAAAAGTAATATGATGTTAATCCTAATATTATAAAAAGTTTGCAAGCTCTGAACATCTAACAGCTGTTTACTAATTTTTTAAATAATTGAACAACTAGTTTATATAAAAAAAAATAAAGATTATGGTGAGTACAATTTAAGTGATTTTCTTGTAAACTATTTTTTTTTTTTTTTTTCTTTACTAAATCCTCAGACCTACTTTTGATTTCGATACCAATTCCGGTTGGTGCATTTAATAGTAATAGTAAGATTATTATAGTTTTTCCAATGCCTTCTCTTTATTTTCACTAACTTGTGCTATTTATGGCACTTATATTTTGCAACTTATTAAAAAAGACATTAGGATTAAACCGCAAACTTAATTTAAATTAAACAATTATATATTTTTTTTATAAATACATTTTATTTTTTTAGAAATAATTCTAAGGCGCAATCAAAAACAAAACATAAAAATATATTTTATTTATAATAATTAACTTATTTTATTGTCTTATACTACATTTTGATCCATTAAATGCCTATTCGCTTTGGGAGTAAAGAAACATTCTTCATGCCAACGTCATATTAGGGCTTAAATATGTTTTCTTTTAAGGCAGTATTTAACAAGTTGCAGCTTACAATTCACAACTCCCCTAGCGTGAGTTTTTTTGTTGGAATTTTTTATACTGACAAATGACTGAACTGCAATTGACTTTTATAAAATTCTAGATTATCAACAACAATGGTCATTAAATTTTGTTTATATTTTTCTTAAGTCAAACTCTTTATTTGTGCCGGTATTTACTATATATTTCAATAATGAGTTAACAATATAGACATTCTGCCTCATTGGTATGTTGTTTTTTTGTTTAAATACATAAGTTTACAACATTTTCGCTCAGTGTAAGCTATTCGTAGTAGCGATGTGAACAAGCTGCAATGAATTCTTCTTGATGAATGAGTTAATTTCTTGCTCTCAGCAAGCAGCCGACAGCGACTTCGGCTTGCGAGCAGCTGTGTCTCTGCAAGAGCCGATTGCGCTCGGCCCGCTGATATCAAGACATTCAAATAATCGACTCGTAATTAAATATTAATAATTGATCGATTGATAATTTAATGCGATAAAAGTTATTAGCTGTTAAAGTTTTGAAATAGCTTTTAAAACTATTCAATATTGATAAGCGCATAAGAATTATCTCTTCCATTAAAGACTGCGTATCGGGCCATATATCCGGATTAGTTTGGTCCCAAAAACCTCAATTAATTTTTTGCAAAAACTAGGTTGAGCAAGTGATATGGAAATGACGTCAGACCTGAAGCGATTATTTGAAAAATTTGTTTTAGAGTGAGGGATCGCTTTAATTTATAAGTCTGTATATCTTAACGTTAAGCAATTTTTTGAAAAAAAAACACAATATTTTTAATATTTCGCTTGTCACATGGATGAAGGCAGATAAAAACCTGTCAGTCATTTTTTTTTTTTTTTGTCACCTATCCCTTAATCTTTAGTTACAGTGTATCAAAAGTGTCCGTTTCGTTGTTTGGGATGGGCAAAATTTTATTGCACATACGCAGTGTGTTGCCAGGCCAGCAATCAGAGAGAAAGAGAGTGGGCGAGAGGTAGGGTACAAGGACGAGCAGAAGACGGACAAAAGGAGTGGCGTGCAAATGGAAAATGCTATTAGGTGGCAGGTGGCATAAAATCGCAAAAAACCCCCACACACACACGCACAACATGTGTGAATCGCTGTGAATGGCATATTAAAGGCGCGCATTAAGCGAAGGACGTTAGCTCTGGGCACACAGATACACATGGCACACACACACACATGACAAGGAGGCCAAGCGTCGTTGTGCTCTTTATCCTTGTTCGTGGCCAACATTGTGGACTTGTTGCGCATTGGTTCTTTTTATTCTGTGCATACCTTATAAGAGAGGTATATTTATTATATGCTTTTATTTGTCAAGTTTTTCTCTAAGGTCGGGAGTTTTCAACAATTGAAATCAAATATGTTAATAATACAAAGGAATAGAGAAAGAGAAGAAGAGAGAGGGAGATAGAAAAAGGAGTCTCATTTCATAGACAGCTATACACTTGGGTCAAGGGTTTTATTGATTTTGTAAGGATTAGCGGACTTTTCGCTATAAAGGAGCTTGAATGCTTTCGTACGTTACAGGACAATTTAATTTTTGCCCAAAGTTTCTTTCGAATTAAAATAAATTTATGTATTGGTTGTGGCCCTATTTTTCACCTAGGAACTCTGAGTTATTTTTTTTTTGGGATTTCATCTTTCCCTAGTGGAATTTAAACGAGCTCAAATAAAGCTTTTTTTATAGTCAATACTTCTAGAGACAAATTGTTGAGAGTATACGTACTCATTTTAAAACCATTCCGATTCCACTAAATCGAATTTTTGATGCGATTTGAATACGACTTATTTGATGCATGAGAAATTAAAACTTAATGGCAAACTAGACTAAAACTATTATTACAATAATTTTTAAAATATTTTTTTATTATACTTATGCCAATTTCAAGTATGATTTTTAGTGACAATTATTTTTAATTATATTTTTCCATCAAAAACATGCACAATATGAAAAAAAATTGATGCATAGCCTAATGGTTCATGTCGCGCATAAATGGTTCATGTCTTGCATTAAACAAATTTCTCTTGTAACAAAAAAAGCTAATTCGTGAATAATTTCAATAAAAAGTATTAATTTTAGAAATCAGATTTATAAATTTATTTTAAACTTATAAACTGCTCGCAATATTTTAATTAAACAAAAATGTCAACATTATTCGATTAAAAATGGTTCGGAGCTATGCTAACAAACTGTAAGGGAAATCTTTAAAATACGCTAGCGTATACCGGGAAATATAGAATCTTGAAATTGTGTGCACTAAACAAATTTCCCTTGTAATAAAAATAGCTAAATCGTGAATAACACAGGTCTACAAATACAGGGGTCATGTGAGTTGTTGGAAAGCTAAGGGTTATTTCCGAAGTAATTTGGTGCGTAGAATCCGAATCCGGCGTCAGAACTGGCCCATCACGTCAGGATTTTGAGATATTTGAGGTTATGTACCCAAAAAACGGCGTTTTTTCCTACTTTTGAGGTTATGTACAGGGCGCAAAAAAAAAACTTCGAAAAGCCATAACTTTGCGAAAAAAAATCGTAATTGATCTCTTGAACCCTTAAATTAAAGGGTAAGAGTTCTACTAAATGATGTAACTGGAGAGAAAGACCGCAAATTTTTGCGCCCTGTACATAACCTCAAAAGTAGGAAAAAACGCCGTTTTTTGGGTACATAACCTCAAATATCTCAAAATCCTGACGTGATGGGCCAGTTCTGATGCCGGATTCGGATTCTACGCACCAAATTACTTCGGAAATGACTCTTAGCTTTCCAACAACTGAACCATGTTGACCTGTGTAATTTTTATAAAAATGATTGCTAAAATTATATTTTTTTTAAGCTTATAGATATCTCGCCATATTTTAATTCAACAAAAATGTCAATAACATTCGATTAAGGAGGGTTCAGAGCTATGCTAACAAATACTAAAGGAAATTTAAAAAATATGCGAGTGTATATCGGGAAATATAGGATATTTGAAATTTCCTTGTAAAAAAAATAGCTAAATCGTGAATAATTTTTATAAAAATTATTGCTAAAATAAAATGTATAACATTATTTTAAACTTATAAGCTACTCGAAATATCATAATTAATCAAACAAGAATGTTTGAAAGCTATGCTAACAAAAAAATAGCGTCAATTTTTTAAATATTCTAGTGTACATCGGGAAATATAGGCAATTTGAAATTAAGTGCACGCAAAAGCGAAAACGAATAATATTTGTTCGTTTAACCTTTTTTTTGAGCACAGCGAATTATTATTAGAACATTCAGTAATTGTAAACGGGCTCAATAACGTTATGATGTGGCAAATAAGTCGCATTTATCGATAACACCATTTCCCTACTCACCTGGGCATGTACGGGCAGTTTGTTTGCTCCTCCTAGCAAGTCAAAAAAAAAAAAAATAAAAAAATATAAAGGTAAAATTGACTTCCAACAACCATGGTCCAGGCCCAATTGTCAGTTTCTTCGAATGCAATAAAGTCCTTTGTCTCTTCTGTAAATCGAGGCTTCCCAGAAATGTTGGTTTATTTGCAAAAGCGTTTAGAGAACTGCGCGTTCGAACAGCAAAAGGTTTTCACGAGAATTTTTTTTAAATAAAAGTTTTTCGATGCGTATGAAAAATTGATAAGTGAAGGCAAAAATTTTTCGATTTTAATGATTTAGATGAAAGAGACTTTTTTCAATAATTTATTACATTTCGATAACTGAATATTTAGGTAGAACTTTTTAAAACAAGTATATGTATATATTAAAAATGAGCATATATATAAGAATAACTAAAATAAAATATATAATATATTTATATATAATAAAAATTGTGAGGTTATGTGAATAGATGAGAGTATTTAACGCATATAAAAGGGTATCTGAGTTGCTAGAATGTTGGCCTGACAAGTGTAAGTTATCTTGAATTTTAGATAATACTCTCAGTCGAGGGAAGTTCTTTTTTCTTACTTTTCTTATAATTTTTTTTTATACAAAATAAAATTAACTATTCGCTATATATATTTTATTTACAATAAGTTATTTGTTATCCACAATATTTTGTGCATTTTTTTGTGTACTTTTTAATTTATAAATATGAAATACTTAATGAAACTTGGTTAATACGGCCATAAGCTTTGCTTATATTAAAAAAAAAGCTTATTACAAAAAAAAAAAAAAATTGACAACCGGGAATCAAATTAGAGAATAAATCAATATAAAAAATTTAAATAAAACTTTTTATTTTTATTTTAAATAAAAGTAAGCTAATTTTAATTAAAAATAAAATACTTTGACGCTAATTATAAAAAATAAATAAAAAACAACCAAAAATTGACAGATTTTTGTGTTATTGTTTTAAATATATGTAAGCTACTTTAATGAAAGCCCAAAATTTAATTTAAAAAAAAATACTTTGACGGTAATTACTAAAATAGAAACAACAAAATTTTAATATTTTTTTTATTATTTTTTAATAAGCCAATATTTGTTAAAAAAAAATAGCTTGACGCTAATTAAAAAAAAAGAATTAATAATTTATAGATTTTTTTATTACTATTTTAAAGTAAGCCAATTTAACTTAAAAAAATATTTTGACGGTTATTAGAAAAAAATAAATAATAAATTTAAATACAAAGCAAATTTTGTAATTATTATTTTATATAAAAGTAATCCAATTTTTAATAAAAAAGTGCCTTGACAGTAATTATATAAAAAATTAACACAGATTTTTTATGATTATTTGAAAAAATAGGTACATTTTTTTTAAAAACTATATTGACGGGGATAACCACAAAGAAAGAAATCTAAAATAATAAATACAATATTAAAATAAAAAAATATATTTTTTTTAATATTCATAACAATAAAATATAAATTGTTTCGTGAATTCAATCAATTTAAAAGAAATAGAAAAAGATTGTTTCTTCTTGTACCAACTCTTTTCTAATTTCTTACTATAATAATATATATTATAATATTGTTGGTATTTTTTAACAACAAATTTAATATATAAATTAAATTAATTATTATGTTTTATCCAACTATTATCCATTTTTCGTTACGATTTTGAAACACTGAAATTTTTTTTCCCAATATATATTTTATGCTTATATGACAGTTTATTTTACTTTTAACTATGTTTCAAAATATATCTGAGCTATAAAGAAACGTCTGCTTCTAAATCTTTTATGCGAGGACAAGAAGCATAAAAAAAATATAATATCTTTTATTTTATATTGTAGATAGCTTTTGATTGTACTTTCAGTAATTTTTAAGTGTATGCGAAAATTCGCATATAAGTTAGACCAATTTCCTTCGCTTGGTATTGACTTTTGTTTTTGGCATTTTTGATGGCAGCAGACATTGCGACGGTATCGTGCACTTGCAGCACACACACAAACACACACACACACTTCTGCCGCATATGCTAATAATGTGTGTATCTGTGTGCTTTTGTGTATCTGTGTTTATTTGCTGAACAAATGTGCGTGCTCGTTGATGTAGTTAAAATCAAAGTTGCGTGCAAATGAACCGCTTTGTGGCGCATTAAAGCGACTGACAGTCTTTTGACCACCGCACTGATTTCATTCATTGTCCTGCTCCAAAATGTCCACACAGGCTTATTTAATTAAGCTAAATACACTTACACGCACGCACATACTCAAGCACACACACAGACAGCATTTCCACCATTTTGTCCAAATTAATTGTTTTGGTGCATACTATTTGGGGCTACTGCACTTTTTTAAAATCAAATTGAAAGCGGTCTGGAGGGCTTATACCATTTGTTGCTCCCACTGCAAATGGCAGCTATATACTAAGACACAACTACAAGCATGTGTGTGTACATATATGTAAGTGTGTGTGCGTGCATTTAAGTGCGTGTGCGTGCAGCTTATATTGCTGCTGCATGCAGCATAATGTGATTAAATTGACTCAGGCGTTGCTCATACGTCATGGTGCACACAGAAAGAAAAACCATGTATATTTTTTTTCCCCCGTAAAAGGGTTCCTCACAGAGAGTTGGGGCACTGCGACCAAAAGGTCTTTTATACCATACCCTTAAGTTAAAGGAAAAGACTTTCCGTAGTAGGTCTTTTGTTGGCATTGACCTGAGATGGAAGGGACTAATCCGTTTCTTTCCCATGTGACAGGCTCTGTCCAATACCTGCGCTGGGCAGTCACAGAGAATATATCTGGTGGTTTCATCGTCTTCTAGACAGAGTCTGCACTCTGAAGAGTTCGATAGGCCCATTTTCTGTAAACTGTATCTAACAGTGTGGTGGCCAGATATGTAAGCTACCAGGAACTTTAAGTCCGCTCTGCCAAGATCTTTTGTCTTGATCGCATCCAGAGGTCTGACAAGCACTTTTGCTTGAAGAAGCCCCAGAAGGGAGAACCAGTATCTCCTATGTTCATTTGTTTATCATGATTTTTATTGTGGACCAACCAATATCACAAAACGGCACAGAAGATGTATTCAGGGTGGAGGCACCCTGTCATGCTAGATCGTCAGCGAACGGGTTACTATCCACTCCTGAGTGTCTAAGCACCCAACATAGCACGACTTTGTTCGGGGCGGACAGGGTTTGGAGATAATAATGGCATTCTTTAACCATCGTGGAGTAGATGCTCCCTAATAGCAGCTTGGCTATCTGACACAATTTATATGTTTGCTCCTCTACTTCGCTTGAGAAGGATACTAAGGACGCAGATCTGTATGGCATGAATCTCCGCTTGAATGACGCTGGGCCACATGCCTAGTGCGGTAGAGATTCTGGTGCTCCTACACCCTGCTTAGTTTTAGACCCATCCGTGAACCATTGTTGCCACAGGGGCTGCCATCAAGAAGAGATCTAAATGAAATATGTACAATTGCTTAGAGAAATACACAAAAGTGGCATTTGTATTTCAGCGAAAATAGTTATTATGAATAAAATTGTCTTCGGCGTTACTCATACGTCATATCTTAAAATATTGTTACGTAGTTTCTTGGAAACCAAGTCTTTTGAGTAGAGTTCAATATTTGTTACTCATACGCAGTGGTAAGCATATGCATAAAATAGCTCAGAAAAATCAACGCAACTTGTTGAGTTCTAATGTTTACTACTTTGGAAAATAAAACTTAGAATAACATGCAATATTTGTTACAGCTTAAGTAGACTCGGTCCTTGCGCTTATGTCATGTATACACAGAGAGAAAGATCTGTATATAATTGCTTAGTCTTTACTTTGGCTTTACTCATACGTCAAGAAACTCAACGAAAATTGATGCGTAGTTCCTTGGAAAACAAGACTTTGAGTAGCATTCAATATTCAATATTACTCATACGTCATGTGTACACAGTCGTGGGCATAGCTCAGCAAAATCGACGAAATTTGTTAAGTTCTCATATGTACTAGTTTGGAAAACAAAACTTTGAATAGCATGCAATATTTGTTACAGATTAAATAGACTCAAGCATTGCTCACACGTCATGTTTGAATAGCAAGCAGAAAGTAACTTAGAACACATTTCCATATAAGTTTCAAATTAATTTGGCTCAGGCATTACTCATACGCAGTGATAGTGATATGCATTTGATAATTAAAACAAAAATCAACCAAAATTGTTGAGCTGCCCAATGTAAGTTCCTGGAAACCTGAGACTTACAATTCCATTCAATACATTGCTCATACGCATTGTGTGTGCACAGAGAGAAATACAAGCCTGCTATTGTTTAGAAAAATCAATAAAAGCTGCATTTGTTCTTCAACGGAAGATAACTACTCAATGTATAGTACAAATTGAATTGATGGTCAGAATATGAATAGAGAGAAATCCAGGAAACCTGTAAAGTTCTCGAATTTTCTTCTTTGGAAAGTCAGGCTTTGCAGTTTCATTGTTTTCAGTCATTACGCATACGCCATGTGTGCATAGTTAAGTACAATCAACTTCATTAAAGTAAAATTTACAAAGCAATTTTAAATTAATTTGATTCTGGCGTTACGCATACGTCATAGGGAAAGCGATTGATTAACTTGGTTTAGTTTTAATACTTAACAAAACTTTTTTTAATATTTATCGTCGTCTCTATAGTTAAGAACTCAATTTTATGAAGAAAGCTTGAAACCATATAAAGTTTATTTTGGTATCAAATACAACTTTATTTTTAAATTTATTTAACTTACTTTAATTTTGTAAACGTTTGTGCAACATCAATGCATTTCGAACGCAAAAGCTGGAGAGAAAAGCTTTTGTATCCTTTTTTTCAAAGTACTGACACGTAGTGCCCTCCTTTCAACCCCTTGTCATGGCGGCTGCCTTAAAGCCCCTTATCCGATAATGCAATCCTAGAATTTACCCCTACCTTAAAATGTTTTTGGCTTATATGCAACTCAGCTGCCTGCTACTATTGGTGTTTAATTTGGACTCAAATTTGACATCTATTGGACAGACTGTGCCACTTGCCACTGCATAGTTAGTTGCAACAGAGTTGTGGCTAACCATAAAGCTGCCAAGCCTGCAGCCTGTGAAGCCATGGAGCAGTTCAAAAGCGCAAGGCATCCATGGCTTTTAAATCAAGAATCTGGCTTGGTTTGTGAATGGCTAGCAATTTTTCCATGCAAATTATGGTGAGGATATGGCAGCCATTTTTCAATTAAAGCTGCCAATTAAATTTTTATTTTAAATCCTCTGAAATAAGAATTTTCGGAAATGAAGTTTTGAGTTATTGTTGCATTTTTATGCTGAACTTGGATGACAAATTTGATAAATTATATTAATTAAAGGGTCTAGTTGGATAAGATATTGCAAAATGAACCCAGCAATCTTTGAAAACTAATAGGCCAAGAATAGGCCCTTTGTGATACCGCTACAATGAGCCATTTCACCACTCTTCCCTACTTGAAAGGTCTCCTATATAAGGTGAGAAAGCCATCCGGCAGCCTGAATAAACCTTAAAAGGTATTTTGGACTCTGTTCAGAGAGCTGAGATAATTTATCAAGAAAGTGTGACTTAAGGAACCTGAATCTTTTACTGCCCAGCCCAGGGCGATGACAGAAAAAGTGTTCACCGTCTCCAGCTCCTTCTCATCGCCACAGCTTCTACAGAAGTCATGGTGGGGAGCATTCAACCTGGATGCGTGATTTCCCACCAGCAAGTGTCCTGTGATGGCATGGATAGCAGTTGAGCACTGGGCTCTATTCAAGTTTGACGCGAGATCCTACACTTGTTCGATGTCCGATTCCACGTTTTATTTGCACAGAGGACGAAAAAATTTCGTATTCTCAGCTTACATCTGGCCATGGATATACCCAGGCCCTCCTTGTCTTTAAGAAGGATACACTCGCAGAGAGTTTGGGATATTTACCTGTGAAGGAAACTGCTACCTCATCGGCATCCAAGGTGCGCAGAAGTCCAATTATGGCAACGTTCCAAAGAAAGGGCGACAGGACTCCGCCTTGCGGGGTTCCCCTACTAACATAACTTACGATACTAGAGGCTCCAAGAGAGGCTTGGATGACTCTGCATTTGAGCATTTGAGCAATGAGGCTGACTATGCGTAAATCCACCCTGAGTTCCGTCAGTGCATCTGTGATGGTCTTGGGTGATTATTAAAAGCACCTTCAAGGTCTAGAAAGGCCACTAGTGAAAACTCTTATTGGTAAAATGACTTTTCAATTCCCGAGAATTTGTATGCACGTGAGTAGGACATTTGAGATTAAGGAATAGTGTTCCTTAGTTGGAGTCAAAGTAGTCTTTTCATCGTTTTAAGAAGAAACAATGAAAGATTTAAAGGCCGAAAATAAAATAGAAAAAAAAAACTATTTTTGGAATTCTTAAAATGTTTTTTTTTTTACTTTACTTTAAGTTTTGGATAAGAATTAAATTAAAAATTTGAGTTATATTTACATATTTAAAATTGGTTAAAAATACTCGATACTGACAGCTAAAAATTAAAATTAATATAGTGAAGGACACATTTTTTTTAATCTATAATTTTTTCCTGTCAGCCGATTCATTTTTATAGTCATCGCGGCTTATCCAGAACGTCACATACTCGAAATAAAAAAAAGTTTTTGAGGGCACGGACGTGACCAAAGTCGAAAATCGATATTTTTTGTGCAGCTGAGTAATTTTGCTATGAGGCTACGTTAAGTAGCAAGTTAATGGAAACTAGCAAAAAAAAAGAATGTTTAACTTAGGAGCATTAGACAACTCTATCCTAATGCATTTAACGCATTTTTTCATTAAAGTATTT
This sequence comes from Chymomyza amoena, assembly GCA_037043745.1. NCBI lineage: Eukaryota > Metazoa > Arthropoda > Insecta > Diptera > Drosophilidae > Chymomyza > Chymomyza amoena. Next base: position 175,409 of record JBAMAX010003056.1, read on the forward strand.
TTTGTTCATATTTTTTGTTTTATTTATTTTTTTTTAACTTAATAATATAACACGTTGAGTTAGTTAAAAAAAATCAATTTTGTGAAGCTTAGAAAATGTTGTGTTATTATGGCTTGGAAGAGAAAACTAAAATCTATTTATAAATAAAAGCCTGTGTTTCGATTTCCCATGAAAATTCACAAAAATAAAAAGTTGGAAAATGTTTTGCCATATACGAAGGTACGTACAAGAAAATCGAAATGAACTGTTGGTGGCATCTATGTATATATAGCGGATTTTCCTGGAAATGCAACAGTCGATATAGTATGCGCTGGAACTTAGCAAAAAAAAAAAAAAAAAAAGCTGCAGGATTCTAGGAAATTGTGATAATGAGCTACTACTTCCAAGAACGCAGGTGAAAAATAAATAAATTTACAATGCAATGTTTTAAAATTTTATAATTTGCACGAAATTTACTTTTACATATGCAAACATTGAATTACGATGTATAATAACTGTCTAAAAATCAAATTGTAAATGGTATCTATAAACGCTTTAAGGCATTATTTTTTTCGTTTGGCAAATGGTTAGAATTCAAGGCAAAAAGTTGTATGACGAAAAATCGCGATGTACAAAATAAAGACATTTTTTTGGGGCAAAGATTTTGACTTTTTTAAGTAACAACTTTACTGTAAAGTAAGCGCTATACGAGGGCTGCTTGATAAATTAGTGAACTATGAAATTTCAAGGCAGCTCTACCACAAATTTAAATAGATTATCTTGAAGTTTGCTTCAATTTCTTACTAAGTAGTTAACTGAGATTATTTTGTGGTCAATAAACTGAATTGTTAGCAGATCGAAATCAAAAATAGGTTTGGAGTTATGATAAAGTTTAATGGGGCATGCCCCAAAACATAGTTCACTGCCATTGTCAGACCTATACTGATGTATGGAATCTCGATCTGGTGGCCAACCCTAGATAATGGAACCAACCTCAAAAAGTTAAATGGGGCTCGCGCTTCACCCCAAACGAAGCACTAGATGCTATTCTAAACCTCCTAACGCTGAACAAAGCGGGAAAACAACAAGCCATTCTGTCAGCCTTACGCATGATAGAGGCAAAAAAATGGAATGACCAAGATTTTAGTCATGCAAAGATTCTTAAGGAGAACCCACTTATTCCCGAAGGCACAGAATACTGCATACCGCAGGAACATTTCACAACCAAATTCAGAGCCTATATTTCAACCAGGGAGGAGTGGAGGTGTACCAGGCCCAGCTGGATCGATAAAGATATACACGGACGGTTCCAAGTTAGACGACCGTGTAGGCGGAGGCGTCTACGTTGAGGAATTCAACGTTAGAACTGCTTTTCGACTACCGGACACCGCAATGTTTTTCAGGCAGATGTCACTGCGATCCAGGAGTCTTTAATAACAATTAGAAACAAGTTCGAAATAATAACATTTGTATCTACTCGGACAGCCAAGCGGCTATTAAGTCTCTAGTTTCGATGACTTCGTGTATGAAGTCAGTGAATAACTGCCGCTTGTCTCTAGAGGAGATGGCTGAGCAGTTTTCAATTTACCTCATATGGGTTCCAGGAAATAAGGACATAGAGACTTCGTGGGCAACTGTATTGCGGATGACCTGGCTAGACAAGGAACTACCTCCTTCAAGACAAGGAGGGCCAGGGTATACCCATGGCCAGCTGTAAACTGGGAATACGAAATTTTTTCGCTCTCTGTGCAAACAAATCGTGGAATCGGACATCGAACAAGTGTAGGATCTAGCGGCAAACTTGGCCGACATACTGCAGTAAAAAAACCAAAGAACTTTGCTGTCTAAATAGAGTCCAGTTCTCAACTTTTATGTGTGCTATCACAGGACACTGGTTGGTGGGAAATTACGCATCCAGGTTGAATGCTTCCGATCATGACTTCTGTAGAAGCTGTGGCGATGAGGTGGAGCTGGTGGAGACCTTGGAAACCTCGTACTGTCATTGCCTTAGGCTGGGCAATAAAAGATTCAGGTTCCTAAAGTCACACTTTCTTGATGAATTATCTCAGCCCTCTGTACAGAGTCTAAAATGCCTTTTAAGGTTTATTCAGACTGCCGGATGCCTTTCTCACCTCATATAGTGGGGAAGAGTGGTGAAATGTAGTGTAGCGGTATTGCAATGGGCCCATCAGTGGCCTAAGGGAGTTGGGTCGTTCGTACTAACTGACACCCTAACCTAACCTAACTTGTATAAAGCTTTGAGCTGTACAATTCGCTTATTTTTTTTTAGCATTTTAAACAGCTACATATATGAAGAAAACTACCAATCTTTCATGCTATATGTTTATAAAAAAATGTTCATTTCTAATTATGAACATAAAAACAAAACATTTAATCGTAATTCGGTTGCTTTGGATTATTTTCTTGATATTTTAAATTCAAATTTAAGCAATGTTTTTATTAACAAATAATAGCATGTACAATACATACTATGCCATTGTCTGGAATTTATTTTGCCCCCGATGACCATTTTGAAATGCAGTCTAATGAATTTTTGGTTCCATATTTTAAGAACGCTTTTCATGTGAACTTTGCAAATGGTTTAGAATTAAGCAATTTTTGATTTGAATTCAAAACTTGATATATTTGCATTTTGTGTTATTAATAATAAATTTTACTATTTATTTACTATTATGCTCAATAACTGGCTGCAAGCAATAGAAAAGTTTTACACTGCCATCTTTAGTTTTATGTAAAATTAAAAAACCTTTAGATTTATTTATATGTAATTGAATATAAATTAATTACAAATTATTAATAGCAAAATATAAATGGAAAATTTCGTAGGAACGTTATATAACAGCTGTATATATATATAGCTGTATAGCTTTTACGTTTGAGTACGATTGCTTCCAATACGTAACATACTTATATAATGTCATCCAGCTGGAACCATAAGTAAATAATTAAATTTGTCTGCCTAAGTTCTAACTTTAGTGCCAAAAAGGCAGCACATTGTTGCCTCAGGGTCGCTGTCTGGCTTTTCCAAGCATCTTATTATTGTTATAATTATTTACTCTAGATAATCGAGTCTATTTTTATTGATAATGATTGGTTTGTTATATGACTATATAAACAGCAAGATTGCACAGTGTCAATCTTTACTATATGTATACATTTATATCGTATATGTATATACACCACTCTTTATGTACATATGCTGCCATAAATACGCTCTCAGACACTATTCATATATATATATATATTTAGTTATTACATAAGCAGTGAAGTAAAGTGCCTCGAGTGATCAAGATTCTGTCACCTTGCTCACAATTCTTCTGCTATCTCTTTGCCAACTTGTACTTCAATTGTTTCCCGTTTAGTTTTATATTACGGTATATACTACACTAACAGTAACTGATACCGTTGCAGCAACTGTTACGGGCAATATAAAAAAAAATTCTGCTAAGCACAAAAATAAAACTTTTGAAAATGTCGACTATAATATACACTACGTGATGTGACAAAGTTCGACAAGGGCTTTGAAGTTTTTTAGCTTATCGATTATATCGAACAAATTTCAATATTTTAGAAGATCAAAATAAATCAAGTAAAAAATATTAATGTTGGATATATAAATCGAGTGTCGTGTTTTGGCAAATCCTTGTTTTTTTTTAGCCGCATTAGAGGGCTTAGGGCTAGGCTCCACCAGAGGGCTTTCAGGGTGTAAGCTCCTTGGGAGTTGACTGCTGAGTCTGGCTATGTATTTGCTAGTATGTTTGCAAATCTGCTCTTCTATGCTATGCAGATTATGTTCACGGTGCAATTTGTTTCCCTTAAGATACGATTTTGCAGTAGTAGTAAGCTACATTGAGAGATTATCTTTGCTGCGAAGCCCCGAACCTGCTGACAGTTAGGGCTACGCACTGGGTATACTCTACTCTCTTTACTCTAAGTGGCGAAATGCTCGTCCTGGTTAGTTTTTTTTTTGGCTTGATTTTGCTGCGCTAGTATCACACCCCCTTGTATTTGTCGTTTTTAGGGTAAAGCAGGTTTGGTGGTCATCTTTCTTGGGTTCCATCTCCAGCAACAATCTGATAGTGTATTGAGGTGCCTTTGCAATCCGTCAGCCACCTCATTTCGATAACACTAACTTACACGAAAAATTAACCTGCGTAAAAAATGGTTTCTAGAGTAATTTTGGATCGAGAAATACGAAAATGGCAACCTTTATTATATTTTTTTGTTGCTTGAGCACCGTTTTTGAAAAATATTTTTTTGGGCACTTTTTTTAGCTATTCCTTAATATCTCGAGGACAAAATTATTTTTGGACATAAAAAATGATTAGAAAGGAATTAGTGAAACAAGTGCTCAAAAATATATTTTTCGAAAATACTTCAAGAGCGTTGCTTAACAAAAAAAAAGGTTGCCAATTTTTTTTTACGAAAGTTTTCTCTACGATCCTTAAATGTGTAAACTATTGCAATACGAGCAGTAGAGAACAGCGATATCACCTTTGCCAATTACTTTTAGCTTACCTTCTTGATCTGACGAAAAATTAATTAACAATAAATTGTTTTTTTAGCCTACACGTTTTATCTAATAAAAATAAAAATATACATATATATATTTAAAAATACAACTGAGTTAGTAAGATTACTAGCAAACTGGATATAAGCCTAAACCATAATTTTTAATCGTTTATTTCTACTATTTCTGAGCTAATTTTGAAGGTAACGTCACGCCAAATGCTTAGGCTAATCCTTGAATTAAAATATAATACTTTATTTTATATTTTCAACCATAGCGAAATTTATTTTAATTTGCAATGGCTACAGGTTCAAGCGCATAAAAGGTAGTAAATAGAAGGCGTGGCAGACCATTCTGAAATTTATTCTGAAATTTTTATTATAGTACCGGCTTGCAATTAAGCGATTATCTATATCTGTGCATTTTCTTGGGCCAAGTTTTTTCATCTGTCTTCGACCGCAAGAATCTGAGATCCAAATTTTTGCCAGCAGCTGCGCATAGTCCCACGTCAAATCCATTTTGCAGCATTATTTGGATATTTTACACCGTAAATGCTTTTGGATCTTTTTTTTAGCTCTGCAGTTATTTTTTTGATAATTTTTCAATTGAAAACTAGGCGCAAATTTCTGATTTTCAAATTGTTTCTTTTCTTTTTTCGGTCACATTTTGTCGAACGTCTGTAACGTCGGAAAAGTCTATAATTCAACTCCCAAAACACATCTTACACATTCCAAATATTATAAATGAAGAATATATTGAATGTTTTTGCCAGGCGCGGGCGATTATGAGATACGCTTAAATCTTACTAAAAGTCAAATTTATATGTATATGGGTAATTTTCTGTCAAACCAGCCAGTCCCTCTTCAATTTTTAAGATAAATCGACGTTTTTGGGTGATTTTTTATATATTCAAAAAGGCGGAGGTGCAATGGCCGTGAAGAGAAATTTACTCTATAATTTAATCAAATTTTGTCACCCTTGTTACAATGTTATTTAGACACTTTTGTGCAGGGACCGTAACTCTTAGAGTCTTAAAAAAAAAAATTAAATAATAATAATTTTTTTTTTTTTCATTCAAATTAAAAAGTAACTCTTCTTTCTTGTAAAAAATAAAAATCATGCATTAATAATTAAATATTAATTTGTATTAAAAATCGTGATATATACCATATAAACGACTTTATTCGCTTTTAATTTTTTCATCCCCACAACTCTTGTTTGCGTTACCTGCTTTGTGGTAAATACCTTATAAGTTTTTCGAAATTTCAAAATGGCGGACCTAAGATGTGTATTTAATTTCTGTGTTCGAAGTTGGAGTTGAGTATGCAAATATGGGTTTTCGGGATCGCTTATCTCGAATATGGGTTAAGAATTTCAAAAATACAAAATGGCGGACCTAAGAATGATTTTTTTGGGCTTACGGCAGCCAGCTTTAGTTTTAGTTAGGCGATTAAAGCTTTTAACTATAAGATACTACATTAAACATATTTTCGCTTCGATTTTTCTATTTCAAGCACTTAAATTTCAGCTTTAGTGCTTTGAAGTTGTGACTGTACATATGCGTAGTCAAGTTGGCAAGTTTGGTTTTATTCTAGCTCTGATAGTCTGTAAGATCTTAACATTCATACAGACAGTCGTGTCTATATGGACCTCACCCTGCTGCTACCTTTTGAAACTTGATGGGGTCCCCGGCAGCTCCTGCTGCTGCATGTTACATACATTTGCATAAATCTAATAAAGCTCTTATCCCAAGTTGCAGTGTATACAAAAAAAAAAAAAAAACAAAATAACGCACACAACAGTTGGCAAAGCAACAAGCTGCGATAATGACGAAAACGCTGATGATGAAGATGATGTTCAAGTTGCTCTGCCGCTTATGACAGGTGGTAAGAGAGAGCGAGTTATGGTCGACGCCGAGGTAGGACCGCTGTTGTGAGAGGACAAGGAGAGAGAAAGGATGCCCGCCTGACACGGAGCGTCGCATCGCGTCGCGTCACATTGCGTGCAAATGGCAGCAAAAGCGAAAGGCAACAAATAACAGAAAGCAGTACAAAGCAAAGGGAAAGAAAAAAAAAATGAAAAAATATTTTCGTGTAAAGCTTCGCTTTCATTCTTGCTTTCTTTCTTTTTTTCCTTTTTGGCTGGCGTTCTTTTGCTGTTGTTGTTGTGGCAGCTGTGTAAATGTCGCGTTAGCTAGCTTGTGGTTGTTGTTGTTGGCATTGTGGTTGTGGCGCTTGTTGTTGTCGTTGTTGTTGCTGCGTGTTGCTCTATCTTCATCTGCCGCTGCCTGTTGCGCCTTTTGCGCGCACTTGTGTCAGTTTTCGTGGCTGGCTTTCGTTTGCTGTTGTTGCGGCTGTTGCTTTTAAATCGGCTTCTGCTTTTTTTTTTCTCTATTTTTTGCTTTCCCTTTTTGCTGACGGTAAGTTTACACTGGATCGCATTTGTGGCATGTGGCAATGTGGTATTTGCTGATACCGATCCGTACCACATGTACAAATTGTTTACACAGAAAGTTACATAAATTATAGTTGGGAATAATTTGTCTTTGTGATATGGAGCAGGACCGTATCTTTTAGAAGCGAATTGCTTCGTAAATGTATCTTTTCATATTTCATGTACCTAAGGAGGCGTGGTAGACCATATAAAGTGTATATATTCTTGATCAGAATGCACAGCCAAGTCAACCTGGCCATGTCTCAGTGGTAGTTAGAGTCCATAATTTAACAAAACGTCGATATGTTTTCGCTTATTATTAAAAAGTCCCCAAAATTAGAGAGTCCTACATTTAAACGAAAATATGAAAATGTTATTTGCTGGGAGTACTATTTCTTCTTCTTCTGCCATCCCTGGCTCCCAGTAAAGTAAATAGTTCTGAGGATCATAGTACGTACTGAGCCCCTTCACCACCCGAAGTGGGAAACATACCTGCAGCAATTATTTTATATTTATTCCGAAACCTTTCTACCTTATATAGCAAAATTAGCTTATACCTTTTATTTCATCACGACGCTAGTCGACTCGAGGCACAACGAGGCACTGCGTCGAGTTGTCACATCTTCCACGTTCTTTGGCCAAGGTAAAACACAAACTTCCAACTTCTGTGTTTCCACAAAAGCAGGACTCCTGGTGACAATAGCAACTCTATAACTGAGAAAAATCTTCTTCGATGATCTGGGCAGTCTGTCCTTAATAAACCTGGCTCTTTTTATCGGAGTCCTCAAAATGGTGCAGCAAGCAGCATGATTTGGCGAAACCAAGAGCGTCCATTATTACTATAACAGAAGGTATACTCTTCTCCCTCGTACCTTTCCTTTCTCTTTACTTCTATTTGCAATAGACAGTAAGGCTCTCCGCTAGCTTTAAATTTTTCCCAACTTGGTCAGACAGTATGTGCCATCGAAAGGAATAAATTCTTGGGAATATGACGTGTGGGGTCTAGGCATGTTTTAGAGTTTTTCGTGCCTTCGCTGTGCACTTTTTTGGCGCAGTTTAATCGATAACTTTTCTCAGGGATATTTTTTATGTTTGAAACCATGTAGCTCTTAATAATAGATAACTCCGACTTGATGCTAATTATGAGCGGGTAGTAGTTTCTCCTTTTGAAGTAGCGCTAATGAAACCATTTTTTAACACCCGCTGCAATGCGATAAGAAGCCCCTTCTTTTCTTGCTGCAGCTGCTTATAGGCGAAAAACCGACACTCAAAGTCTCTGGCTAATGATGGATTGCTTCTTCTTAAATCATTCCCATCGTTCGCAAATGGCTTAGTGGTCAACAAAGCTTAAAAAGCTCTTATTGCGTTTGCTGGGATTCTGGTGAAATTCACGAGTTTAATCCAAAAAACGAAAAGGTCTGCCTCTTAAAGCCGCTATTAAGAATTACAAAAATATTCACGAGATGATTCAACAACTGGTTATGAGCCTTGTTTGGCTACAGGATTCCCAAGTCATTCAAATGAATGTCTTAGTTGAAATTTGCTTCCGTGCGCGGTTAATAAAAAGGTTAAGCCAATGCGAAGATTTTTGGAAAACGATTAAAATTTTAATGAGCTTAATTTTCAATTGTTTGAACTCTAAAATTGAGTGTGCACTCAAAAATTCCGAGAACTTAAAATAATGTGAAGTATGCGCAATGTGAACTTATTTGGTGCTATCATTATACAATTATGATTTATTACATTAATTAAATTTATATTTATTAAGCTTTTAGCTACCAGTTGCAGCTTCATTAAAGCATTTTTAAACTTAATTTCAAAAATAATATTTAAGCTATGACGTCAGCGTTGTCTGTTTACACTTAGACGGTGTAAACCTAGCATTACTTGTATGTCTCAAAGACGTTTACTTTACTTTTGTGTTTAGATGTAACTAGGCTGCACACCAATACCAAGTTAAACACACACACACACACACACACATATCAACACTCTCTCACACACATACGCTTGCAAATACCAAAAATGTCTCGTTCATCTTTTTAACAAGTTGGTTGCCTTGCCTTCCCCAATTCCCTGGTCCTGGTCCAAAACAAGCAGTAGTCGCGCTCTCTCTCACACTCTGCTTCACCTGTTGTTGTTGTTGTAGTTGCTGCTTTTTATTGTTATGCGAGACATTTTACCCATACAGAAGCAATATGGCGGCCCTGGCAGTAGGCGCAATGGCCGCATTTCAACTGTCTGTCTAACAGAAGTGCTATGTATTGGTACTTACATAGATACTTTTATGTGCGCGTGTGTATCCGTATGTGTGTGTGTGTGTTTGCTGCTGTGGCAACAATTTATGAAATAACTTCGTAGCGAACTTTTGGCAACAAGAAAAAAAATCAACAGCAGAATGCCGACAATACACACACACGCACGCACGCACTGAGACACAGATACAGATACACGGACACACGCAAATAAACACTAACACTTGGCGTAACAGATACACAAACTCAACTGAGTGTGTAAGCAATACACATACAGATACACATATACTCACCGATACAAGTGCAGAGCGAGTTTCTTGTAAGAAACGCAAGTGTACAAGTTGATGTAATGTAATACAAGCCAAGCGTATGGCAGCCAGATGAAAGAATGTTTTATCTCTTCCAGGAGAAACAAAAAAAATATAAAGAAAAATATAAAGAAGTAGGTTAAAACCAATTGCACTTTGGAGCACATGTTCAGCTGCCTTTGTCGTTGTTTAATTTTACTAGCAAAAGTTAGTACATAACTTTTCGTTATGGCCAACTCGGGCGCAAAAATCTTTGTAGGTAAATAAGCTAATTCGGTAAACGCCATAAAGCAGCGGCTCTTAAAATAGCTAATCTGTTTATTTAAATCACTAAGGGTTGAAATTCTAAGCAACTAGTGTTAGGAATAGTCTATAGTGAAGTCGTAAATCTTAAGGGGCTAAGTTTAGACTTGACAACTTTGTTTGTATAGTTGGAGCGCTTAAAATGGGCTACGTTTAAACTTTGACAGCTGATAACACTGATTAGGAAATGATTGCAAAATATAAAGTTAAACGTTTGCCTTAACCCATTTGCTTCCTCTGTTAAGAGCGAGTAAGTTTAAAAAGTTTTTAAGTACACACACACAGTGTGAGTTATCGCCAACGTATATATTTAAGCTTTCTTCTTCTTTTTATGCTACACTATCGTCTGTAGACACACTTCACTTTGGACAAATTTTGAATTAACGAATAAAAATTCTTTTCGATTTACGATTAAATTCCCTTTCAAATAAATCATCATAACGGATCAAATTCTTTTATTATGCTTTATGCGTCCAAGACTATTCCAATAGTCGACCAACGCTCCAGCGTTGCGTATACTTCATATACTAGTGGAAAATTATAAAACTTTGCAAATAGCTTATTTAAGTCGAATGTCACGCCTCTAGATTAATTTCCTGCTAAAAAAAATTTTTGTTTACAAAAAGAGCGAAAATGGGTTAAGGTCTGTACGCAGCAGCTAAAAATGCTTACAAAAAAAACTGTAACTTAATTTGCCACTTCAGAAATATGAATTTTTTGGTAGTTTTTGTTTTTTTTGTGTTATTTTTTTATGTTTTTTTTTTATATTCAGCCATATTTTGTGCAAGTAACGAGCAAACTTAAAAACAATAGCTTTTAAAGTATATAGAAGGATTGCTGAGCCGACAGATTACTGAGCGTAAATCTTTTAAAGGCGCCACAAGTCACAGGCTTGATGCACAGTCAAAAACTTTTTTTGTATCTACAAGGTTTGAGCTTTTAACATTAAAATATTGTACGGATTCAACGCTTGCTTTCTTTAAATAGAACATTTTCTAGCGAATTTTGAGCCTAAAACTGTTGGGAAGAAAATAAAATAGAACAGTAGCTGTACAAATTTTCAATAGAAAAATGGGGCAACACTGGTTTCAACAACGTTTTACCCTAATTTTAAAATGTTTAACTATGTTCTTGAAAATTTTAAGACGTCGTATTCTCTACAAAATCGGTAATGAGGTATAGCTTGGAAAGTGGTGTGTGCATCGATGCGAAAATTCTATAAAAATTTATCTTTTGGCACTGCATTTTAAACACTTTATCTCCTGATGTATGATGATAATGATGTACGAAATAAAATTCTATAGCGATTTTGTAGAGAATTTTACGCTTTGCACTTTTTTAGAACATTGGGAAACATTTAAAAGCACTGGTGTTATTGCAAAAACCAATTTTTGTATCTTTGGACTTTAAATATCTGGAGGCGGAGTCATGATACTCATTTGAAGTTGATCTTGAAATGTCAAAACGTTTAATCATGCCAAGTTTGAACTTACTTTCTTTCAATTCGGATATGCTTATGGGTCATTTTTCGAGGTACCATCACAAAATTAAGCACAACTTCTAAGAGTTACGTACTTTTTATTTTTTGTTTTTCTAAGTGAATTTTTGAACTTTAAAATTAGAAATGGTAAACAAAATTTGAAGAAAAACTATTTTTTGCTTAATTATACCCTGGTACAAAGGGTATATTAAGTTTTTGCAAGCTGGAAATGTAGCATACAAAAGCTATCGTCGGAGACCCCCCAAAGTTACCTAAAATATGATCAGGGTAACTAGAGAAGTCGATATACCCAGGTAGGTCTGTAGGACCGATGAACGCCTAGATGTTAAAGATGGTAAGAGCTAGAGGAACCAAACTTTCACACTAGATCCCATATTATTCCATAGGAGACAATCTTATTTTATATTTTTGATATCGGGGTTAAAATGTGTAGCCACCATAATGGTGTTTCAGACGACCTCGAAAAAAAAACAAAAGTTTTAGATGGATTGTTCGTTTGTTTATAAAGATATCGTAACCAAATTTGGCATTCAAAAGTTTTTTTTATAGTTTCCAAGCACTGTTCCAACTTTGATCAAAACGGTTGACTATATCATACATATACATATCATATAAGATATAGTAACTAGATTTAGTATTTGGAAGTTTTTTAAAATACTTAACCAATGTACCAAATTTGAACAAAATCTGTTGACTATATCATATACACTATTGTAGCTCCAATAGTGCCGATCTAGAAAAAATCGATTTTCGAACAAAATTTTTTGTGTTTCGTTTGTTTGTGAAGATATTGAGACGAAATTTAGTATTCGTAAGTTTTTTATAGTTTCTATAAATTTAATCAAAATCGGTTGACTATGTCATATAGCTCTGATAGGAGGAATCGGTCCAAAAAAACGTTTTTTATACAAAATTCGTTGTGTTTCGTTTGTTTGTAAAGATATTTAAACCAAATTGGGCATTCGGATCTTTTGTAAGGTACCAAAGCACTGTGTCAAATTTGGTCGACAATCGGTTGACTATATCATATAGCTCCCATACGACCGATCGGTCAAAAAAAAATTGTTGCTTCAAAATTCTTCTGCTGTTTGGTTCTTTATGACGGAACCGGATTTTATTGCTAGCTACGCGGTACTGGATATCCCAAAGTCGTCCACGCCCGACTTTACGTACGTCATTTTTTCATATTGTATCTATCTTACAAAAACCTATTTTAAAATTATCGATAACTCGGTAAATAATTGGATTTATGCAATAAAAGTTGACGTGATTACAGTTGACTGTTAGCTCCACCAAATATGTAAAAATCATAAAAATCACTTATTTTCGCCGATATCTACCTATATTATATATAGGCCTTTAACTTTGGTCAAAAAAGTCTCACAAATGTTGCCTCTTGCACATTTATTTAAATTAACAAATGAATTTTATTAATTTAATAATAATTAAATGTATGAATAGTTCGATCGTACTTTATGAAGGAATCCGTATAAATGTATCTATATTTATTAGAATTAATTCAAGGGAAAAAATAGTTTAAAGCCAGGGCAACAAAGGCCTTCAGGCTGATTTTATTGTATATTAACATGTGTATAATAAAAAACACAAAATTTGTTATTAAGTCTTTTTAAGGCCATTAAACAAAACGACATAGGCTTTTGTCGAAGGATTTTAATTTTTATATATCTTCAAAGCCCTTGCGGCAGTATTTATTCATTGTTATGTTTGACGCCTTTCGTAGATTAAATTAGTTTTACATAATTACATAAAAAATTGTTTTCTGTTTTTTAATTACTGCACTAAAGCGATTTAATTTGCATTTATAAATAATACGTAAAGAAGGGGTAAATAGACGTGCTCTTTTATGGCATTGGCTTATTTAAGCATTAAATTTCAGTTGGCGTAATTTTTTGAATGAACAGTAATCAGATACGTTTTTACGAGTATTAAAACAATATATAAATAATTTAATGCGCATAACTAAAAAATGAATTACTGACCATTGTTCATTATTGAAATTGAACTGCAAATTTATATTTTATTATATGTATAATCAATAAATATGCATTCAATTGTAAATAATATTGGTGGGGAGTGCTGCACTGCATCTGCAACAAACTTATTTATTTGAGATGGGTCTAGTCAGGTGATGTCGTGTATCGATACTCTATGCCTGCCCAGGAAGGATGTCCTTCTTCTGGTAAGGGAGACACACTGTGCAAGTACATGTAGACAGGTTTTCTTCTCATTCTCACAAATCCTGCATGTGTTCCAGCTCAAGATATGTACCCAGGTGTTTTCTGAGTCTGCTATGTCCCGTCAGTAGCCCAGTTAGTAAACCAGTTAGTATCGTAAGGGTTGTCTTGGCCAGTTGGTGATATTTTCTTGAGCCTATCTATCTATATATGAGCCAAGGAGTTGAGCTTGTTGTATTAACTATCTCAACAATTTATTTCCATTTGTTCGTGCCTATTTTTATATTTTGTCTAAACAAAAAGCAGTTAATACCCTTTTAAAATATTTTTGCCTTAATAGACTGGCAGCACTTTTATTAAATGCCTTAATTTTTATTAGCTAGTTTCTACATTATAGAGCAAAATATTGCTCAATGTTATTCTGAAGGATGTCTTGACTTGACTCACTTTCATACTTACTCGAGTTAGTATAAATAAAATTAAGCTCTGAAAGCTTAGTTCAAATCCGATAACATCAAAGTCTTATTTTGATGCGACTTACTGGTAGACAAAAAAGAAAATATTATCAAACAATGGCAAATTATCTTTTTGATGAGTTGGTCAGCTTAAAATATAAATAAAACTGCTTAAGAGATGCGACTCTATCTGAGTGTGGGCTGATAAATCAGCATTAGCAGATTTTCCAAAAAGGCAAGGTTAATCCCTTGCGGTCATCTTAAGCCTCTTAGTGTCTAAAGGAAGAAATTGTTTTTCACAAAGATAACGTATTGTGTGTGTTACCAACAGCTAACTTAGTTACCACGGTTGTTCGAATACTAGCTCAAATATAATATGTAAAAATAAATAAAAATAAAAAATTAATACTGTTTTTGTCTACTCAGTATTCAAGTAGATACACTTTCTGTCAAGTCTTTAAGAATTAATAAATTATGTGCTTCAGAGCTTTTAAAATACTATTAAATATTCAAATATATATATTCGCTATAAAGTCTTTAAGAATCAGTGAAAAACTATGTGTTGTAGAGTATATCGTAAAGTCATCTGATTAAGAGTCTTTTCAAAACCTTTATTTTTATTTCAAGGTTGTTCGAATACTAGCTTAGATATTAGTTTGGTAAATAGAAATTGTCCGTACTAAAGAGTGAGTTTCAGACACATTTATGCCGAAAAAATCTTCCTCTCATAGCTGCTATTCAACTGCTGGTTATGAGCCTTATTAAGGATTTACAAGTACGTAATATGGTGCCACGGCCTTCCTATGTGCTTATAAAATTTTGCAAATAGCTTATTGAAGGCGCCTCCAGATTAATTTTATTATATTAAAAATTTTCTTTTTCGAAAAAACAGCGTTTAAAGCTTCCTTTACCAAAAAACACCATTGGGACTTTCTTCTGGACAAGTTGAAGGAAACGCACTTGTCCAGCTATTTAGACTTGAAGGCTCAAGCACCTTGATAGTCAGAGTTACAAAGCTGTGCTTAATCAAATGATTTTATTCTGTGAATATTCTCATTTATGATTTTAAGTACTGACAATTCTTTTTACTTTCTACGATAGCAAAGAAAAGTTAAAACAAAAGAAAAAGGTTTTTTTTTGTTCAACCTCTCATATTTTCACATATTAAATTACTCAATGGCCTCTAAACTAGAAGCTGATTACTTTACTTTTAGGAAGATTTGTCCTGTGAGCCCAGATTTTAATATTTTGGGCAAAAGTCTGTCATTTCTGTAATAGTTTTTTTTTAGAGATTTTTTTATGATTTACTATAGATAATATAGATATAGATAAAAGGGGGGCCTTAGTTTTAATTTTTCCTCTGTGTCTCCTCCTAAAAATATAACGCACGATTCGAACAATTCGCGGTAGTCATCTCTTTCAAAACCTTTGTCTAATTCTGCCTTATAAATAGTAACAAAGCTTGAATGTCTGTCTCGGCAACACGTTCTTTTACAAAATTAAGAGATGGTTTAATTTTACTAAAATCAATGTTTTACCAATTTTCTCTGAACTTTTTGAACATCGGAATATATGGGCTACTAGTAATTTGCTTAATTTTGGTTTCAAAGACAGCTTGAATTGGTATTCATAATCATGATGACGACAGGCTAAAGCAACAATTCTCTTCCTAAGATTTGCTCCAAAATAGCACAAGCTCCATTGAAACGGCCCGTATTGCTACTTTAACGTGAAGGTTCCTGTCAAAGAGAGCTGTTCGGACAGCCTAAGCTTGATGTATTCCAGAAGAACTTTCTAGTTTCGGCACTGCAAGAAGCTGTTCTCTATCGTCAAATGAAGCAATAACTGGCAAGCGTTCTTCTTTTGAACTCCGTACATCCAACCCGGGGAATAGTTTTCCATCCCAATGGACTGTGACTACGGCGGGTACATTGTTTTGGGAGTCAGATTTTATGGCTTCTGCCCTTGATTTTCTAGTTTTAGTACGAATTCGCTGAATCGAGGATTTGTTAACAGAGAAATCATCGCTGCTCAGACCAATCGCTTCTACCACCGCATTAAAAATGTAAACGGATTCTCTAATGCTTAACTAGCACCGATCTAGGTGTGGAACTAGTTTAGGAGAGATTCTTTCTACCTCTTTTTGAACTTTGTTCATGGCAGGGAACGTCCGGCAAGATGAGTTCAGAATTCAAGATCTGTTCTTGCACCATTTATTTGGTAGCTAGGCAACCGATAAGGGAAATATTTTGTTTATCACTCCGTAATTCCACCGACATGTTTACGCTCTAAATAGTCTCAAACATGTAGTTACAAGTCACAGCGCAGTACTTACGCAACTTGTATAGACAAGTTTGAATAGCAAGTCGGCAGGGGCTGTTGTTTATAAAACTAATATTTTTTTTAAACAATATAGGGTTATTACAAAACTTTTAAGAAGGTATGCGAAAAAAAAATCTCGAACTTGAAATATAAGGGACACCCTAATGCCCATGTCTAAAATTGTCTTGACCATGAAAGCTTTCTTTTTATTTCCTGTCACATAATAATAGATGTTTAGAAAAACGAAAGTAAATATAAATAAGTTTCTCTCTCTTTAAAATCGCATAAAATTCTTTTGAATTTTAAAAATAGAGTATTCGCATATCTAAAATTGACTTGACCCTGACTCTTTTCGTTTTATTTCATGACACATAACAATATATTTATAAAAAAAAAAACCCAAAGTATCTCACTCTTTAAAATCGCATAAAATTCTATTGAATTTTATTTTTTAAAAATACTATAAGTAACAATAAAAGTACTCGATGCTGTCAAATGCTCAACAGCAGGACGCTGTGTGTGTGTGTGTGTTAAGTGTCTATGTAACTATATTTGATTGTGTCTGGCAACTCTAGCGCATTATTGCCAACCATTATCACTGTACAATGTCGCAGTTAACGTCAACTTTTCTACGTCTATATGGAGTAGTGTTGGAAATGCGGACAACCCCAGCAAGTAACCCAGCTTAGCTTTCAACTCGAAGTTCCTTAGCATTCCAGATACTTACTAGCTTGCTTTGGCGAGGTCAATTCGGGGAAGCAAAAGTTTACATATTTCTGGGTTCTAAGGATGTTACGGCTGCTGCTGCTGCCGCTTGCTTTTTTTCTAGATATTTTATTTTGCTTTTACTTTGGCTTGGCTGGGATACCGCTTTATGGCAGCGCCACCTATCCTGTCCTAGCCGCGCGTTTAAAATCATCAAAATTTATAAGTAAAGTTAAGCAAAGCAAAAGCAAATATATTTCAAAGTCGCTTCGGTGGCTCTTGGTTGGTTAGGTCTTTCGCTTGGGTGTTCTCCATAGCATTGCCGTTGCCTTGGGGGAATGGGTTATGCGAGTTTTTGAGCGGGTTTGATTGGGTCGGTTTGGTCGCTTCAACGCCCGCCAGCAAACTAAATCAATTCCAACTGAGATACAGAGTAAGAGAGCGAGTGAGAGCTTTGCTTTTGCCTTGCGGTTGCCTTCATTATTATTTAAGCTTCAGTGTAAGTCATAATGAACAAAAAACAGCAACAACAACAATAACAACAACAACATTATTATCATCATCATAATCAACATCAGCATCAGCATAAGCAGGCATTGAAGTAGAGCATTGGCATCGTTTGACGCCACTAAAAAAAAAAAAAAATGCTGATAAAATTTTCAACAGATTTCTTAACAAGCTGGCAGCGCGCCCTCAATCTTTGCCTGCTGCTGCTCCTGCTCCAAGTTGCAGCCAGTTGGCATCCTTTGCTCTCGAACTGCTTGGCTGTGCTGCTAGCAATTATTTTTGGGGATCAATAAAACAAGTTTAAAAATAACTTAGAAAAAAATAAAATAAAAATCCAAGACACATATGCGGCTAATGCTATGTTCAGACTGAGAGCGCACAGTGTGACCAAATCATGAAAATTGCTGTTGATGAGTTAAACGAGAGTTGAATTGTAGTAATTTAATTTGTGTCGCTTGTTTAATGATTAGTGAGCAACTAAATGACCTAATTATTCTGTCTTTAGGCATTGTAGTCGGAACACTATATCTCGTAATGGGTCACTTGAGGAATATCGTGTCGCATACCGATTTTGTAGACAATTTTACTGGGAAAACATTTTGTGATTTCTTCTAAAAAACTTTTTTTAATAAAAGTACCCGTCATATTTTGTTTGCAATCAACCTATTTTTGTGATATATGAAATCGATTTATTTTATTTATTTATTTTAAGTACTTATGATTATTATTATTATATGATAGTTCACGTAAATGCAATCAATCCAATTGTTGAAAGAAGCTAAGATCACTTTTGAAGCTTAAAATAAAAAAATGTATTTTTTTTGAAAATAAAAAAAACGTTTAAATTGAAAATAAAAAAAAATTGTTTGAATTGAAAAAAAAAAATTTTATTAATTAAAAATTAAAATTAATTTAAAAAAAAATTCACTTTAAAAATTGCAAATCATTAGTAAAAATTTAAATAAATCATCACTTTTGAAATTGAAAATTAAAAAAAAAAAGATTTTCATTAATAGAAAACTTAAAAAAAAATACGAAAATAAAATAATAAAAATGAAAATAAATTAACTAATTAAATTAAAACATAAATATCCGTTTTAATTGGAATAAAAAATATTATCATTAAAAATTTGACTTAAAAAATTTAAAATATTTATTTAAAATTCAAAAATGTATTTTATATTATATTATAAAAACAAATAGTTCAAATATTTCTATATGCTTAGGAGCTATGCTAGCTGTTCGAAATAATGAAAACAAAAATAATTAAAAAAATAAACAATATATGAGGGTTAAAATTCGATTTTTTTAGATATCCTTTAAAAAACAATAATACATAGTAAGCTCAATCAAGAAATATAGTTGTATTCTCTTGATTAAAAAAATTTAATTTGAATACTTATTTTTTAATCTGAAAAGAACAATTTTTGAAAAGGAAATCAAATTTGTATTTAAAATTTACGAAATAAATAATATATTGCGATTTTTATACAAAAATTACATTGATTGGCAGGTAGATTCATAGTTCAAAAAATGTGCTGTAAATGATAAAAAATATTATTTTTTTAGCATGTTAAGATTTTTTTATAAACAAACAAAATTTAAAAAGTTTTTCCTCATATCATCACTTAATCAATCTTAATGTACTCTAAAAATATAAGAAAAACAACATAATTTTTTCCGTCTCTTAAAAAAAAAAAATTGTTTAGAATGAATTTTCAATTCATTTTTTATTGTTTCACAGCATCGGTTTGATTTATTTTTGCACCATATCAGTGATTTGAAATATTTTTTTAAGAACATTTGATGGTAAAAAAAACCGGCTTCCAAATAGCCCAATTTTTTTAACTGCTTTAACTGCTTATTTTACTTGCTTTACAACAGTTGTTTTATTTATTTGTAAACCTCGTGAAGGATTTCATATATTTTTTTTAGAAAATTTGATTGTTAAAAAAATCGTTTTTACACAGTAATAAGATTTCACAATTAGATATCGTATGCTCCAAATAGGAGTTAAAGTAATTGATTTCAATACATTTGATTTGTACATTATATATATATTTTTACAAATTAAAGAAATAGTCGCTGTTATTTAAATTTTTTCTTTTTTTTATATGCCACTAATTAAACTTTTAGGCTTTTAATTGTATACAATTAAAAAAAATAAATAAAAAGACTTATTAAATCGGTGTGATTTATATTTACAGCATACGAAAAGTTTAAAAAAAAATATGTTTCTAAAGTGCCTTTTTATTGGCTGTTCAGATTTGGAAAAATGTTTAGAAGATTAGTTTAAGTTATATACAAATTTAAATAAACATTGGGTTGCACGAAAATTAAAAAGATAATTTTAAATGTGAAAATATTCAAATCGAAGAGATCGATTGGATCGATTAAAATTTATTTATCTTCGCAGGTATATTTTTGTCTGACTTCTTCTGTGCCTTGCCGTGATGTAGTGTGAACCCAGCATAAGTGTTCCTGATTGTGTATGAGTGTGAGAGTGTGTTAGTTTAAATCTGTGTGAGTTTCCCGCCAACGGGCAGCTAAAAATCAGTCCAAAAATTGCCAAAGAAAAATAAACTTTTCCAACTTGGTTTACTCAATTAGTTGTGCGTGCGCGCGTGTGTGTGTGAGTGTATC
The DNA here is from genome assembly GCA_037043745.1 of Chymomyza amoena. Classification (NCBI taxonomy): domain Eukaryota; kingdom Metazoa; phylum Arthropoda; class Insecta; order Diptera; family Drosophilidae; genus Chymomyza; species Chymomyza amoena. Next base: position 195,546 of record JBAMAX010003056.1, read on the forward strand.
TTATAGTATTTGTTGTATGTATCTGTGTGTGTTTGTCGCTGTGTGTGTGTTTTTAGGCGGCCGGGCAACCGCACTAATTGGCTCAGAGCGACAAGCGAAAATTAACTTTTATTTCGCTCAGCTGCTGCTGCCGCTGTCGCTGCTGGCGTCGCTGCCAGAGCCTGGGTTGCCATCCATAATAATATAAAACAAAATTTTCCATGCCTTGAAGTGAAAAGTTAACGTGCACAAAAGCACAAAGTTGCGACAAAAAAATACAAAAAAAAAGAATAAATAAATAAAAATACTAAAAAAAGACAAAATAAAAAGGTATTAGGAAGAGGAAAAAAAAACACACTTTTCCAAAGGAAAGACCATTTTGAAAGCCGATGCTTAAATACGCTTGAAAAAAATGAGCTACGTTTTTTCACTAAAACGCTTAAAGTTGTTACTTTGGCGTAAAGTGCAGTTTTATATCTTTTTGGGCTAGTCAAATTGCGCCAAAAACCTCAATAAAAGTTTTGCCGGTGTGTGCAAAACTTTGACAACTATTTGACTTTATTTCAAGCTCAAGCCCATTGAGATTCCTTTGAGATTGTTGAGCAAAGTATTTACCAGCAGAACACATGGGGCGGATGTTGTAACAGTTGTCATATACATATCACTATCGATGTACCAATATTATTTACAATAATTTTGTTAGAAGTTTATTTCTTGAAATATGTCAAAGAGAATTTTATGCTTCTTTATTTAAATAGTGAACAAGAGTAGTTTAGTTATCTGTGCTAGGTTTGATTAGTTTTTTTTCTTCTCCATAAAATTGGGTATTAGTTATAAATAAAATAAATTTATTACAAATTATATTCTACCTTGCATCAAATTGGCTTTACAACAAAATTTTCTAAACATTTTTCCAGTTTTTCTGAAGCGAACAGAACAAAAGCAAAAATTTACCCAGCAAATCGGACGCTCCAACTTGATTTTGAACTTTGATTTCATCTTGGATGCATTGAAATATTTCTGAAACATACAAAAATATCATAGTGGCAATGTTAAAACATTCAAAGCAACAAATTTACAAGGTAAATTTATGAAGCCCGAAATCTGTATTGTAAGGAAATGTTTTCGTAATGCCTAAGAATTAGCGAATAAAATTTATTTGAAAACAAATTACGACTTCTATTAAAAAAAAAACATAATATTCAGTTGCTCAGCTGTTTAGTTTATTATTTCACTCAAAGACTAATCCATACCAAAATTAATAAAAAAAATGTGTGCACACTGGTCTATAGTGTTGCCTTTTACTTGTCAGTCTTAGGCAAAAGTGCTTTACTTTTTGTTGTCATGTGTATGTATGGGTTAATTTTGCATTTGTGCCTCTCTGAACGGCCTAAGTATTTTTGCCTGGATTAAAAAAAAATAATAAAAAAATATAATGCATGAATGCTAAAAAAATTAAAGTGATTACCAAGTGTATAAAAAATAGATAGATAGATAGATAGATAGATAGTGCTATATGCATGTGTAATTGGTAATGGTATGGAAATTTTCTTAAATTTTTAAGTTAAAGCTTTAAATCATTTTAAAAAACAAACAATTTTAATTACAAATCTATACAAAATTAAGATGATTACAAACAGTATAATAAATAGGTAGATAGAGCTGCTTTTTACTCATCAGTTTAAGCAAAAACGGCCTAGTTGTTGTAGTCAAGGTTATATTTGCACTTCTGCCTTTAGAACACTTTTATTACATTTGCACTCCGTTTTAATAGAATTTTGAATTTAAAAATACTTTTAATACATATAAACAAATAATTAGTTTTCAGATTAAACCAGATTAAACATTATTTTATATAATTAAAATCAACGTAGATAAAGAAAATAATATTTATATATTTGTAAGGGTAATTTATTATTAACTTTAGTAAAATCTACATTTTTTGTAACTTCTTTTGAATAATATTTACTTTTGCCACCAGTTAGTCAAGACTACTGGTAGACTAGTTTCAAATAAATATTAGTAATTTATAAGATGGCGACAACTGTGCAAAATCCAGAAGACACTGAATGCATCTGCCAGGTAGGGTAACAAACAATGCCAAGTGGAAAGTCGGAGCCAAATCGCTAAAATCAACAAACGTTGCCCCACAATCAGCGGGTCCAGAGCGGCAGAGGGTAAAAGCCTGCGGAGTGCTGTTTTGTGGTACCCCGCTGAGGGGACAGAGGAGCAAGGCTGCGTAGTACCCAAACACAAATCACATAGTAAATGAAAATTGGACCCCCATAGAATTTTATTTCTGTAACCGCCCCTGACTGAGTGTAGAACTTTTGTGTGCTTGCACTAGGACATTGCGTAGCCGACTTGTTGGCCGGTTGGTTGACAGTGCGTGTAAAGGCCACTGTCATGGGCGATTTGGAGCACGGGGGGCGTCGATTTTTATTCTCAAATTTACACGCGCAAAAATCGCTTTCATTTCATGCAACGTCGCCATCGCAGCCGCAGCCAAGTTTCCGTGACCCTGCAAACAAAAACCCCTCCTGCTGACTACAGTTTATGCTACAAATTGCTATTCAGTTGAAATTTTCAGGCGAATTTTTATTTGTGGAGGCACCTTTTTTTTTGTATACCATCGGCCTACAAAATGAAACTTCCACAAAATTGATCTATTAAGCTTTATGGTATGCCCTCAAAGGAGCTGCAATGAGGTTAAAAAAAAATGACTAAAAAAATGCTAAATTTAAAAGCAATGAAAATTCGTCAGGAAGAATCTTATTTTACCGTGATGCATTTTTAAAAGCTATATATGGATTTTTCAAATAGCAACTAAAATAATTGAAATTATAAAGTATCTGTAATATTGTGTATACCAAAGTCGTTATGGAAATTTTGATAACAATTGTTTTACTTGCTTTAAATTGCAAATGTTAAATGCATTTTAAATTAATTTTTCAGTTAAATTTCAACTGTCTGTTCCATGAGAAAATAATATAGCACGCCCTGTGGGCTGTGGCAAAGTCAACAAAGTTTTATTTGGCAACACTGAAAAATTTCAGCTTCCAATTTACTGCTGGCAACATTAAAAGTTTTCATGGCATCGAACTAATCATTATAAAGCCATAGAAGTCGCTTGGCAAACAATTTAAAGCAAACAAACTTTTAAAGAGTAGCAAGTTATTTTCAATAACTTTATATTTGTTCAACTTTAAATTAAATTTCAATTTAATTTAATTGTTTGCAGCTTAAAATGTAAATAAATTCTTTAAGTCGCAATTATATTAGTAGTTTATGAAATTTTCTATAAACCATTGTTTGGTACACACTTATACGTAATATTGAGAATACTAAGAAGAATTATAACTACAAATAAGAAGCATGAGTTTTAGCAATTCTATTTGCATACATCAATGAGATACGTTTGCAGCTGTATAGATAAACTATTTTAGGGTACTCATCGATTTTAAAATAATGATCAATGAAATTAAAACTTGGCTCAAACTTATACTTAACGATGTTTACCTAGTAATTAGTTTTGAGTAAGTCAAAACTTTTTACTTAATTGTAATATTATGCTTATGGTACAGCTCAACATTTCTTAAGATTTGCTTTAAATTAACCAGAGCTTAACATTTGAATAGTCTAAGTAGTTGCAGGAGTATATTAGCTATGTGACAATGAAGCCTACTAATACACTAAATATAATTATTTTATATATTTTTTTTTAGTAAACTTTAAGCATGATTTAAATATGCAAATTTTTTACAATTCCTCAATGTTTTTTATTTCTTAAAGATTCGAACTTTTTTTTTCCAAAAAATATGTGAACCTGGCGGCTGCCCATATTGGTTAGTGATGCTGTATTTAAGTCTTTCGAAACTCTCTCTAACTTTTTTTAAGTTATTCTAAAATTATTTTTGGGCTCACAGCTTAAACTATATTTGCTATGATTCAAATCAGAGGTCTAAAAAACAGCAGATGTCGTTCTAATTCTTTCGAAGGTAATGTCAGAATCCTAACATTTATACCCTGTACCGTATGGCACAAAGGGTATATTAAGTTTATGTAAGCCGAAAATGTATGTAACATATAGAAGGAGTCGTCGGAGACACCTCAAAGCTATCTAAAATATGATCAGAGGACTAGAGAAGTATATCGATGGGTATATACCCATGCCCGACTGTCCGACCGTCCGTCTGTCCGACCGTCCGTTTGAACGCCAAGATCTCAGAGATGGTAAGAGCTAGAGTAACCAGACTTTCACATTAGATCCCATATTATTCCATAGGAGACAAGTTTATTTTATTTTTTTGATATCGGGGTTAAATTATATAGCTCCCATAGTAGTGTTTCAGACGAGTTCGAAAAAAAAAATTTATGATGAATAATTCGTTTGTTTATGTAGATATCGTAACCAAATTTGGCATTCGAAAGTTTTTAATAGTTTCCAAGCACTGTACCAAACTTGATCAAAATCGGTGGACTATATCATATAGCTCCGATAGGGCTCATCTTCCAAAAAATTGATTTTTAAACAAAATTTGTTGTGTTTTCTTTGATTGTGAAGATATTGGAATTAAATTTGGCTCTTATAAGTTTTTTATAAGTTTTGAAGAATGATACCAAATTTTATTAAAATCGGTGGACTATATCAAATAGCTCCCATACGACGAATCGGTCCAAAAAAATGTTTTTTATACAAAATTCGATGTGTTTCGCTTGCTTGTAAAGATATTTGAATTAAATTCGGCATTCGGATCTTTCTTAAGGTATTAAAGTACTGTGTCAAATTTGATGAAAATCGGTTGACTATTTCATATAGCTCCCATAGGAACGATCGGTCAAAAAAAAAATTCTTCTGTTTTTGGTTTTTATATGAAGGAACCGGACTTTATTGCAGGGTGTCCCAAAGTCGTCCGTGCCCGACTTTACGTGCGCCATTTTTTTGCATTAAGGTTAATAAGTAAGAGTTTAGCAGAATTTTTTTGAGAACTGTTAAAAATATAAATATTTACTATATAAGTTTACTATTTATATATCGTCCTTTAAAAAAATAAACAAATGTTTTTTAACTTAAAAAGGGTGTTTTTTTCTGTTTTTTAAACCTAAATAAAACACAGAAATATAAATGTTATACCAATTATGGTTTTATTAGAAAGATAATTTCTTATTATTTATTGTTTGAAAATTATCTCTGGCATGTTAGGAAGTCATATTTTTGATTTTTTTGTACGAATAGCCCTATAAGTTTTTACAACAGTACCCGGATTTTGATTGTAAATCTCGAAGATTTGAACACGTCGTTATGATGTCAATCTTTCTATGATGCATTGATAGGCCTTACTGAATAAAATGACAATGAAATTTGTCCAACTGGTTTTGGAAATTCGGAGCCTATTAAAAAACCATCCTTTACTTTCATGAGCACACAATTTTTTAAGCCCCATAACTCCTTTTTGAGATCCCTTTTTCGTTCCCTTTCCACTTACTGTATATTTCATTACTTATTATTTTAACATGCAATCAATATATTTTTATTTCTTTACAGTTCTGGAACAACATTGACTTCTTGTTAAGACATTGACTCAAAAAAAAAGGGTATATAAAATATCTCTGTGCAAATATACATATGAAAAAGATAGAAAGAAACGTGTCATTCCCACAGGAGTACTTGCAAATATAATTCTAATAGCCAACCAAAAGGTAAGTTCATTATCATAAGTAGGTACTTATCTATATATAGTATTTATGTATATACATCTACATATATGTATATGCAGACCTTCAGTAAATTTGGTTGAAATGTTTGCACAATCCAAAACAAAATATGCAAAAGTCAATATGTACGCAATCTTGTAATCCATAAAAACATGCAATGCATAGGGTGGGCCGACTGTTGGTTTGATTGTTAACAATAACAATGTTCTGTAACAATGAAATTTCGTTTTAATTATGTTGAGAAAACTTTTCATGTTTAATTATTGTGTAAGAGAAAATATTTTTCTGCGCTACTTTTAATGTATATTAATTGGCAAATCCAAAAAGAGACATTTATATTTAAAATTTTTTTAAAATGTTCTAAATTTAATTTTAATCTTTTAATCATAAAATATATGTTATAAAATAAATAGTAATTATTAATTTTTAAATTTTTGATTTTTTAAAATTAGGTAAAGATATAAATGTTTCTTTTTGGATATGCCAATAAAAATACATAGTGTGTTATTTTTTTTAATATATTTGTATTTATTATGATGTGTTTATCAATTTTTGGTTTGACAAAGGTTCGGCAGAATGCGGAAGAATCTTTTCATAGATTTTTGAAAAAAACAAAAATTTTTTTGTTTACGTAGTTGAAAGTTGTTTTATTTAGGGCATGTCTAAATTTCAGATCGATTTTCGATTCTTTCGGGTGAATTCGAAAGTGTCCAAAATATTAAAAACTGCTACAAGATTTCATCGCAAATATTTTATTTTTTTTTTTTTTGTGGTTGAATCATATATAAAATTTAAGGAATGTGAAAAAAATAACTGCCGCCTTATGAAAATTCACAAAAAGAAGGAAATCTTCTAAAAGAGCATATTTTTTATCGACTTTCAGTGACTTCAGCATTTCCAAAAAATCATCAGAACTTTGATCTGGTTTATGCGGATTTGTTTCGTTTTTTCTTATAACACCTTAAGTATCTCGTACTTAAAGCAAGATTTTTGAATAAGACCTTGAAGTTATGATTCAAAATATATGTTAACAGTAGAATTTTGAACAATATTGAAATAAGTTTGGTTTTGTAGCATAAATTGTTTGAGTCTCTTTTTGAACAAATGTGATTTTGGTCAGATCTCTAGTTGAGGCGTTTTGAACTAGCTAGGAAGCAGCTAGAATCTGCTCTAGAAAACTTGCACTAAATGCATCTTCAGTCTTTTTCTAAGAATTATTAACGCTTCTGGAAGTTCCTATAAAACTTAGCAGCTCTGAGCTTCTTCATAGCTCTGCACTTACTCTAATTAGGCATAAAAGCTAAAAAACAAGAAATATCTTAACAAGTTAACAAGTTAGCTCGTTAGTTGTTTAAATATATAATACATAATAAATAATTGATTTACTTGTTATGAAAACAGCTCAGCTATTGTTAAAGTTAGCAAACCTTCAGTTATTAAAATGCCAAAGCTCTTTTCAAACAAGTGCTTTCAATTCTTTGTAGTCTTTCAGGCAAAATGAAACTCATTCAATTAAAATAAATTAAAACTAAAAAACATGAAAACAAACAAAAGCTAAAAAATAATACTTGGAATTTGTTCATGCCATAGTTTAAAGTATTTCTCGAAAATAAATCGAGTGTCTTGAATGAAAAATTGCATTGCCCGGTCGTACGTGGAGTGGAGAGAGAGAGAGAGAGAGGTCAATCCTACTGCCCCCCAGCAGCTGCTCCTGATGGTGGCTGGTCTTCTTCATAAATTGAATTTGCTATTGACCTGTGCATAAAATAAAAAACCATTAAAAGGTTTACTTTGGAGTCACCTTGAGCCATGAAGCGTGGTGGCAGCTGGGGGGAAGTAGGGGGCCCTGCATTTTGTTGCTCATGCTTTTAAGTACAGTCAACTTGGCGCAATTCCCCCGTCTGACCGACTTGGTCTGCTAAGTAAATGGCATTTGTTATTTACCCAACGCAGTTGCATAAACATAAAAGGCGAAAACATCCCAGCCCCAGCCCCCCATTCTCAATGAAGCGTCAACCAACTACGGACCACCAGGCTCCTCCAGTGGCTTGGCTTGTGGCGGGCAGTGGCCAATATTTATCAATGTTGACGCACGTGGCGCATGGGAAACCTGTTTCTCTGGCTTTGGTTCCTGGTACGTTCGGTCCTCAATGCCACAGCTCTATTTCGGTGTCAATGTTTGAATGCCTGGCATGCTGTTTGTTGCCCTTTTGGCTGCCTGTATGCCAGGATATACGGCTTTTCCGCATTGCCGCCATTTTCACTTTTGTTGCCCATTCACCATGGCAGCACAGTGAAACAAAAAAGTCTGGACACAGCCAAGGTGTTAGATTACAAAACTAAAAATAAACGCCTTTTTTTTTTGCCTCGATTGTGTATACGAATTTTGTTGTTATTGATTTAGACCGCTAGATGGCGCCAACAAGTTGTTGAGCTTGGGTTAGTAAAATTAAAATTCAGGTGTTTTGTGTATAAAAATAAATCTAATTTCATTTTAAAAAATTTTTAATTTGGGTACCATTTTGTTCGTTTGATAAAATAATAAACATATTTTTTATTTCATACTTTAAGATAGCTTGCTTATATCTATTTGAAACCTCAGTAAAAGTGATTTTAATCGTTGTCTTCGACTTTTGGCCAAGTTCATTTATATTTATTTCCATGACTGTCTTGTCTCTTTCGCATTTTTCTTTTAATGCAATAAGACTGCATTGCGTATACGTAATTTTTTATTTAAATTTTAATTATTGATTGCACAGCTGAAGTTTGGAAAACAAATGTGGCATATTCAAATTTAACTAAAGCACAGCTTAGTAATATATATTAGCATTATTATTATAATATGTATTTGGTTTACTTATAGGTATATATATTGTACTATATATAGTCGAAAATTGATTCGATAATTTGATATATTTTATAGAGCCAAATTGTAACTTTCTAAATTTTTATTGCAAAATTTCGATTATTTATAGAGTTATTGGTCACTAAATATGGAATTTTTAAACTTTGATAAGCCAAATCTCCTAAAAGTATAAAGGTATCGATATAAATTTTAGAAAGTAAGAAATAATTTTTTGTAATTCTAAAAACATGGTTAAAAAATTTATTTCTTTTCAATTTAAAAATGAATGAGTACAGTGACCTCTAATGGCTTAAAAAATGTGGTACAGTCGAGGCGGTGCCCGACGGTGGAATACCCTGTAGTTTTTCTCTCGAAAAAATGATTTCTGCATATTCCTACTAAGAATTTACAAATGAATTTAATTTTTTTTTGGCAAAATTCGATATTTATACCTATAAGTTCTGTAAATTTTTACCGATTGTAATGAAAAGTGGCGTCAAAGAAGTTATTTCAAGTAAGTAAGTAAGTTTCAAGTTGATATGTTGAAGGGTGTGGGAGAAAACACTGTTAATCGATTATGGCGGGGCATCGATATAGTTTGGATGTGTATTTGTTCATTAGATCCACATGGATCAGCTTACCAAAAATTGGGATTCGAGGTCACTTGTAACCATAATTAGTTATAGTCAAATATTGACGCACCAGCTGGTAAGGCTTGGTGTTTCTAGCTCTTCTGTTCTCCGAGATCTAGGCGTTCATTTGGACGGACGGACGGACATGGCTCAATCGCCACCCGAGGCTATGATAAGCATTTTGGTATAAAGGACTTGGGGTCTGCCGCGCCTCCTTATGTCCGTTACATAACATACATTGCACAAATCTAGTCTACCCTTATATATATATATATTTATATATATATATATTTAACTAAAGATTAAGTGTAACAGTTCATTTAATTTTAACTTGTGCAACTTAGCCATTTAGAAAAATAATTATTATAATTAGTATATAAGTGTCCCATATTAGGCTAAAGGCCTCTACAAACTTTTCCAGCTTTTCATTATTGATTAGTTGCTTTATAAAATATTAAAAAAAATTTGTGTGGTAATTGTTTAATTTGGTTATCAGTACTAAATACCTAAATATTTTTTTTTTTAAAAAAGGGCAAGATATTTCGCTTATATAATTAAATGTTTTTTCAAATATTTTAAATGAAAAAATTTAAATGGTCAATGCGGCCACAAAAACTTTGTTTGCATTTTCATTGAAATTATTTTATGTGTCTATGGGCTTTTATTAATGTTGACAGAGGTTAACTTAATTAAAATCAGAGCAACTTTTTTGCGTTAATTAAATCACAAAAGCATAAAGGCATATGGGGCATATTTTAAGCCTAGTGCAATTAATAAAATGTTAAATTTAAAAATGTAATGTCAATTTACATAGTAGTTTGTAAACTTGACGGAAACAAAGAAACATTTTATATTTAACTTCAAATAACGTTTATACATTTAAAGCAGAACTCAATAAACTCAACCAATTTAAAAATACTAATACATTTTATATAATTTATATCTTAAATCTATTCCACAATCGTTTGACCCATCAAGTCGCTGTGCAAAGACTTTTTCGATATACTGTAGCTTTATATCCGGCCAAGCCATTTCTTGTCATACGTTCAATGTATTTGTGTAATTATGTGCCAAACACTCGAGCACTACACTTTAGTTTGTTTACCCATTTATTTATTAGTGTGCGTCAATGTGTGTGTGTGTGTGTGTGTGTTTATGTGTGTGTGGGTCTATTAGTGTTTATGAGGCATGTAAGCAAGTAACGCCCACGCATCCTTGCCACATGCTGCTTCTTTGTAGTGCTCCTGGACTCAAACTCTTTTAGAGAGTACATTTCTCTGTTAACGAAATTGAGATTCAAAGGACTCTTACAATTTTGGATCAGTAGAGCTTGATATCATTAATTTTTTTTTTCCCGTAAGGTTTCCTCGCAAAGAGGTGGGACACTGCGTTTAAAAGATCTTTTGTACCATACACATAAATTAAAGCAAAAGACTTTTCGCTTTCCGCATGAAGGTCGCAGTAGGTCGTTTCTTGGCATTGACCTAAGATGGAAGGGACTAATCCGTTCCTTTCCCATGTGACAGGCTTTGTCCTGTACCAGTGCTGGGCAGACATAGAGAATATGTCTCTGAAGAGTCCGATAGGCCAATTTTCTGTAATCTATTATAATATAATAGTGTGATGGCTACCAGGAGTTTTAAGTCCGCTCTGCCAAAACCTTTTGTCTTGATCATATCCAGAGGTTTATTAAGCACTTTTGCTTGACGTAGCCCCAGTAAGGAGAACCAGTATCTCCTATGTTCTCCTGCAGCCCATTAGTTTATCATGGTATTGATTGTGGACCAACCAGAATGCCGCAGGAGATGTAGTCTGGGTGTAGGCACCCTGTCGTGCTAGATCATCAGCCATCGTGTTACCATCCACTCCTGAGAGTCCAGGTACCCAACGTAGCGCGACTTTGTACCGGGAGGACAGGGTTTGGAGATAATTATGGCAGATGCTCCAAGATAATAGTGCCCTAATGGCAGCTTGGCTATCTGAATGAATACATATGTTTGCTCTCCTAGTTCCCTTGAGAAGGATACTAAGGGCGCAGATCTATATGGCATGAATCTCCGCTTGATAGACCCTGGGCCAGATGCCCATTAGGTACAGACTCTGATGCTGAGTTCAACGACTCCAACACCTACACCCTGCTCAATTTTGGACCCATCCGTAAACTATTGTTGCCACCGGAAGTTTCCACAGGGGCTGCCATCAACAGCAGAGCTTCATAAGTAGACATACAAATTCCGTAATCCTTTTTATTATTTTATGTAGATAGTCTTTTATTTGGGTTAATTTTTAAATACAATTCAATAGAACTTTAAGTAAGCGTTAAAATTTAAAATGTAATTTAAAAAAAAAATTAAAATAGAAATTAAAAAAAAACAAATTTTAATAGTAAAATTCTAAAGATTTCTAAATATTAAGTTCTATTTCGTAAAACGATTCAAAAAAATGTTTTTTTAAATATAAAAATTAAAGCGCCTGGGTCTTTGGATTAAAAGATTTGGGCAAATATTTCTATGTATAAATCAAAAATAAAAAAGGAATAAAGATTCTCAGTTATGTATGATAAATTGCATAATAATGGCTTAAAATTAGCTTTGCGTCTAGCCACGCCGACTTTTAGTGTCAATTTAGGCTACAATGCGTAGGCGTAGTTACTGATTGCATCTTAGGGTTGCCATTTTTGCACCATCTCACGATTTTAATAACCCTACCGCCTAAAAAGTTTTCTTTTTACCTGCAAATAGTGATCGGGAAGTGTTTGATGGACACGAAAATAGGTCAAAATTTATTAAAAATTGTTTATGCATATGTTCCAAGTACAATCGATGGGAAATTTAACTATCTACGGTCTAGTAAAAAACCAGTTCAGTACAGCAAGAGATATTTGCTGTTAAGTAAAAGCATTTTTTTATAATTTAGAAAAAGGTTTTTTTTTGGCCATATCTGGAAACCTTTTTCATTAAAAATTTTTTTGACTTAATTTAACATGTTGAGGATACGAAAATTTTTAACTGCAGTAATTAATATATTTTTTAAAATTATGTTTAGATATATATGTTTAAAAATTTGGTTTAAAAATAAGCGTGAATTAATATGTGAACATCCAGCCGTGCTGCGGAAAACGAAAAAGCCAAACCGAACAATTTAATTCGGATATTCGTATGCCATAATGAGCTCCAGAAAACGATTTCTTTTCTTGTCTATTTTTGTTTTTTTATTTTCGATGAGTTCGTATATATCTCTTATTTTTCCGATAAATTCGGTTTCAAACTAGTAAATTAAAAAATTCGTTTAGATGAAAAGGGGGCACCAAATATTCGCTTTCAAAATGTATTCGAATCCCTTTTTCGGAGCACGGTCGTTTAGGTTAGTTCTTTTAGTTTGAGTAATTGAAGTGTTATTTGAATTTTGGACGCATAATGGGTAAAAAATAAATACAACAATTATATAATATAAATTGTAATGAAATAATTGACTGCTTTGATTAAATTAAAGTACGCAATTAAATAATGATTAGTTTTAAAAAAAATTACCTAAAAGCTAAAAACTACTGGAATAAAAGCCCGTTTATTTTTTATTATTTTGTTATCTTGTTAAATTTGCATATATATATATTTTGAAATTGAAACCCCATTAGCGAAATAATTTATTTTTTTGTTTCTGTCGTTTTTTGTACTCTAACAAAAATTGTTATGCAATTTTTAATCCTTGGAAAATAATAAAATACATTTTATTTTTGTTCAAAGGCTCTCGTTTGAATAAGCGTTAAATGGAATTTTAATAAAAAAATAGGCAAACAATAAAAACACTTAATTAGCCAAAATTTTGTTAAAGCACGTTTTGTACTTTCGGTCTATTTAGAAGTTTTTAATGCAGCTCTAACAATTTGTCGTGCTCCGGAAAATGTAAAAGAAAAATAAAGTTTTCACATTCATTTGCTTCTGCCGTTGCATATAAAAATAGTTAAATTGCAATTTTTTTAAATATTATTAATTTTTTACATATCACCTAAAAATTAGTAAGAGCTTGGGAAATTATTACTATTTTTTAAGTTAAATCAGTTTAATTTTGATTAATATTTTGCCTAAAGCTTACATTGTTGTATAAATTTATTTATAAACAAGAAATTACAGTGAAGTACCAGGTAATAATAAAACTAAAAATGGAATATTATAAAGCTATCGAAAAGTGCAAAGTGAGGCAAATATGAGAGTTGATGGAGAGAAGGGAAAAACTGATAATTGTAAATTGAAAAAGGGGCGAATTTAGTCGTTTGAAAATCTTTTAGTCAAAGTTTTGCTTTAGTTTGCGAACTGTCAAAATTTATATAAGTCAATCGTCTTAAATATAATGACGAGCGATTCATATAATGTTTCTCTGCTTCCAAGAGTCCAAGAGATATTTTGGGCGACTTTTAAACTCGAGTCTTTGTCATATTTGCTGCAATTTGGGGTGGGGGCATCAGGTTTATAGTTTATTATTTAAAGATAATTTTGACCCTAAAAAGCATTTTTGAAGAAAACTTTTCCATACTTTTAGCTTTAAACAAGTTACTCTTACATTGTAATCTATATGCCAAAATCTTAATTATCTTAACTTAATATTAAGTTTGTGTAAGCCGAAAATGTATGTAACATATAGAAGGAGTCGTCGGAGACACCCCAAAGTTACCTAAAATATGATCAGGGGGACTACAAAAGTCGAACTTTCTTGGAAAATATACGAAAAAAATGTGTATAACAATGAAACCAACAGATGGTCTACCCCATGATGGTACAGGTTGTTCTAACCTTAACTGAAATTTTAATAAAATATTTTTAAATATTTTTTTAAATACTTATAATACAATAAACCCTCTAGCTACATACATAGTTAAGATCAGATAGCGTGAAAAATCAAAAATTACTTAAAGACATTATGAGTACAAAAAATCAAATTTTGGTTCTACATAAAACAGAGCATTGACGCCTTAATAGCATATATGTAATACCTTGCTTAGTTATCACTATGACTTAGAAAATATATTTGTACAAAGGAATATATTGACAAAAACAAAAACAGTCAAAACAGTTCTAGCCTTAAGATGTAGTTTATATGCCATGATATTAATACAACTATTATTGTATAATTTTTTTGATTTATTTTTTGTGATATGTGGAGAGTTAAAGAAGTTTATCTTGCGACTTATCTTTCCTTAAACTTATTTTTAAAAACTTTTTTTTTAGTTTGTAAAGCGCAAATAACAAAAAGAAAATTTATTTTTTAACCAAGTTGGATTTTAAAATAAATAAAATTAATATTTTTAAAGGTTTTTGAAATAAATCATTGTAAGCAAAACCTTTCAAAATGTATGAAAGTTTATATCCCCACTTTTTGGCAATCACATTTTTCGATAAAAAATTGTAAAATGGAAGCTATCTGACAAAAGAAAACATCTTTTTTTTAAGACAACATTTCGTTTGCGTTATTTTATTTGAAAGAGTTTTGCTGTAAACCAATGTTGGATTTTAAAAGACGGTATTAATTATCTTCGGCATCAAATAGAAATGGATTAACAGCTTCATATTGGAAATCAGCATCGGAATATATTCATAATGTGCATATTATTTTATTACTAATTGGATGTCAAGCAGACTTTTGACAGAGTGTGGCACGAAGGGTTACTACAAAAACTTAAATCTGCCGTTCCTGTTTCCAATTATGAAATCATAAAATCATTTCTTGACAATCGCTCGTTCAAAGGTATGGTGAAAGGTGAACTCTCGGAACGACGGACCATTAGAGCTAGAGTGCCGCAAGGTAGCGTTCTTTCGTCATTTTTATTTACCATTTTTACAATGGACATGCCTAGCTCGACGGGCAGATCTGAGCTTATAACGGCATCATATGATGACGGCACTACCATACTTTCGTCTTCCTCCAACGTTCAAATAGGTGCTGATACCTTGCAGAGCCAACTGGACATTATCGGAAGTTGGGTGAAACGTTGGAATATCCAGCTTAACGGTGACAAATCTTCCATCGTTTTATTTTCGTTAAGGAAAGACCTGTGCTCACTTTAAATGGAGAGTTAATTCCAATTAAAATAAAATAATAACAGCAAGGTGTACAACCAAAATTGGCAAAATGGAGTGGCATCCAACAGCTGCCAAGTCAAATATTAAAAAAATAATTAATTCAAATTTTACAAAACAAAACCTTGCGCAAAATTGCTGATGCCCCGTGGTATATTCGAAATCGCAACCTTCATAAGGATGTGATGTTTTAAATAAACTTAGCGACCGTTACGCTGATCGCTTAAGGAACCATCCAAATTCTCTTGTATGTGCCCTGGCTGGTCATAGACCAAGAAGACGCATGAAACGACTTCACCCAAATGACCTCAAAAGGCGTGTCTTATCATAACAACTACTTGATTTTTGAAAATATTAAGCCATACCACATAATATATTATATTGATTTCCTTTTTTCTTTATAAATGTTGGATCATAACCCTTAGATGGGTTGATTGCTATTTAAGAAACTAATTTCTATGAACGACGCTTTTGGGATAAATATAGCTACTTTCGGGGATTATAATTTTTTCAACTGAGACGAAATCATTTTATGAGGATATAAATAGAGTATTTTGACGAGCTTGCATAAAATGTTTTTTCCCAAATATTTTGGAACTGATATGCATTGCAGGAAATGGCGATTACTATATATGAAAGTTTTCATGTGGATTTCTAAAACCGATACTTAAAGCTTATTACTTAGAAATACAAAATCTTCTTTTCAAGAAGATTCAGATACTTTATTTTAAAAGTGCCAAGTTTTTACGGCCTATAAAATTATACACTTTAATATATGTACCTATATAAACTATTGGAAAATAATTTTTTTTTGGCATAAGTAAGCTTTTGATCCAAAGATCAGTTTGGTTAAATTTTCTATCTCTAAGATCTATGCAGAATAAAGTATATAACGAAAAAAAAAATATATATAAAAATGTATTTACTAATAAATATATAACTTGAAATCGGCATTAATAGAATCTTTAAATATCAAAGAATATTTTAGAAATAAATCAGTTAAAAATTTTTGAACTTTTGAACCTATTTTGCCAATTCGGTTTGATTTCGTTTTTCGGAGCACGCTTGATTAATTTTCTTTCCCTAGGTATAGTGCAGTAAGCGAAGGTTAAAAAACTATGTTTATTGCAAAATAAATACTTAATGGATGAAACTTTTAGGGATCGTTAGGAACCTTGTTCTTAGTCTAAAACCGACTTTTCGTATTTGTGGCTAGGAGACGTTGCACCGCCACATGTTGATATGGTTGGAGTCATACGGATATATTTGCAAATAAAATTATCTATGAAACAAGTCCTAAATCAATCTTGTAGGTTAATGGGTTCAACCATTATGCCTGTTTGAAGTTAAAAGTTGAAAATAGAGTTTGGTGTTTTTTTTAGTTAATTTGCAAATTGCTCAATACAGGTAGTTTTTTTTCGGGTATTTCACCCATAAGGTATTATAATTAATCTGCAAATGAGGCCAATGCTTTTCTAGGATTAATAATTTTTCAGCAATCAAACAACAAATTTAATCATAGGCGCCACCTTTGTATTAATGTGCTTGGCATCAAAGCAAGCAGTCGACAAGCAGTTCTCCGCTTTCTCCCCTGCTTTACGCTTAGCTGCATTTTCTATGTAAAAACTATGAAAATAGCGTTTTGCGAGCGGCTTATTTTTTCGATTGCTTGAAAGCTAATAATAGTAGTAATTAATGTTTTTAACGTTTTTTTTTAAACTTAAAATGGAGGAATCTGCTTTAGTAGCAGATCTAAATCCTTAAGCCTATATCTGATGAAAAATATTTAGTATGATGATTCTTCACATTTTTGATAAGGTATTATTCAAGACTTGCAGAGCTCTTGCGAGAATGAGATAAGCATATTTGCCCCGAGACGCCAATAATAAACGAACAAAAATTTATTTTTTCGTCTGCTCCTATTTATCTGGGACAACTTATTTTTAACAATAACTTTTATTATATACCAACCAATTTGCTATATTCCATTCCATTTAGTCAAAAAAGAGTTATTTCTAAAAAAGCCTGCATGTTTCTATTCAATTGCAACGCATTGTACTCAGCAAATAAAATTTTAAATACTATTACATGACATTCTATTAAAATTCTTCAAGTGTTAGCATACTTTTATCGAACAAAAATAATGCCAAAAATTCAAAGTCGCCCAAGTATGCAAGTTTCAATGTTACGTATACGCCTGGGGTTGCATAAGTCGTTAAAAGCATCGAAAATTTGTAATGACTATATTAGTCCTGTCTCTTGCTGTGCTTTTGTTCTTATTCCTTGTAATAAACAAAACAAACTCATTGGGCAGCATATTGATATAGCAAACAGATTTTTGCAATTACTTTTAATGAAAGCAAAAGCAAAGTGACGAATAAATAGCGCCAGATATAGACTGAGGGGGGAAAGAAAAATAGAACGAAAATTAAATGCAAATGGCAGGCAAGAAATTTCTTCAAGTCATCAACTACATTTCCTGTATGTTCTTCCTTGTATGTATTTCTAGTGTATTTACATATGTGCGCGTGCAGCACTGTATCAGTGTGTGTGTGTGTGTGTGCGTGTGTGTGCGTTTGTATCTTTGTTAGTCTGCGTGTATTACGCTCATTTGGGTCAAGGCTGTGATTTGCAGCATGTTTTTCAATGTTGCAACGTTTGAAAGTTTGCTTGCCTTTTCAATGACACATGGCTCTTACCATTAAATTGGCTTGAAGATCAAGGTTATAGCTTTAGCTGCTTATATACATTAAAGTATATACATATGTATGTATGTATATAAGCACACGTGTTGAATTATGTACGTGTGCTGGCATACTATCTGCATTTGCAACTTTGTTAAACAACTTTCTTCTGCTTCTCTAGCAGCTTCTTCGCCGCCATCTTCTTCTGCTGCTTAGTACATAAGCAAAACAAACAAAAAGTGTAGCATACTTCCGTGCGGCATGCATAATTTATGCCCAAGCGGAATTCAAGCTTCGAATGGATTAACAAGTTAAATTACACCTCTTTTGTTTTGCTGGATAAATTCTTAGGCTCTGGCAATTTGTATTACATGCTCCTTGAAATTCATTCCTCTGAACTGAATTTTAGACCAGTTTATGCGAAGGCAACTTGTAATTAACTCAAAAAAATTGTTGATTAAATCAAATAATCCTTTAGTTTATACTTTTTGGAACGCCTTTTCAAATTTTCGATTTCAAAGCCAAAAAGAAAAACCAGCACATCAAGATACTGAAATAATCTTTAAAATATCTCGTTTTTAAATCTTATGCTATGCTACTTATTGTAATTAGTTATTAAAATATAAATCTCAACTTTGGTTAGCTTAGGTCTTATCATCTCATACAGGCAGTCAGATATGACTATATAATTTTCGTTAAAATAAAATTCAATCAAAAACAATCATATCATCATCAATAATACAAAATGTCAAGTTGCCTTTAGCTTTTATAGTCTACAATATTTATGAGTTCAGATAAACGTTTATATTAATTTATACATGTTAGAGATAACTTTGGGTCGTATATTCGCACAAACTTTACATATCTCTTACTCCGGTACTGAGCATAAAAATAACAAGAAAAAATAAACCAAAACTTATAAAAATGCCATTTGAGTAGCTTAAAAAATTAAATTGTATTTTTTAAATTTATTAAAGCTTGAAATATTACAATGATCAGTAATAATTAGTTAGATTATATTGTATATAGAGTGCACTGCTTTCTATAGGTACTAAAATATATATTTTTTTTATTTTATATTCATTACTTTAATTAAAAATTACAAAATAACTAGTATTACTCATTTTGCAAAATAAAAACTGCAGCAAAATTTTTTTTTACATTTTTAAAATTTATTTATCAAAATTTTTTTTTAGCTCTTGGTTAATAATAATAATATTATCTACTCATATTTGCCTATAAAAGAAATTTTTTTATGCCAGACATGAATTTGATTTTTTAAATAAATATCTCTGAAATTGGCATAAACGTAATCTAAGAATATAAAAAAATATTTTTACAATATTTCAAACCTATTCTGTTAAGCCGATTTTATTTGACTTGCAAGGAATCATTTGGTTACAAAACACATAAAAAATTAGTTTTGGTTAAGTTTAAAAACGAATTCGAAATCGATTTAACGTTTTTGTTTTTATTTATAATTTTATTTTCAAGTCATTATGATTTATGGGTATAAGAAATATGGCCAAATGCTCCTAATAATTTTGACGTTATTGGAGCGATTTTGATATACAACTTTTTTAGATAAAATCATCGAAAATAAATATAAAAAATACAAAAAAAAACGCTAGCTTAATTTTAGCATCAAGATATTTCTCTCTTGTACGCAGCCTTGCAAAAAGCACAGCTGCCTATTTTTTGAGCAATTTACGCTAGAAGGCGCCAGTAGTAACATCAGTGGTTTTTTAAAATAATATTTTCGTGCCGTAAATAAGTTGAATTTTTTCTGCTAATTTTTTTTGTTGCTGCATACTGGCGTTAAAAAAAGTGTCTTCTGTGTGGTACTAAGCCAAAGTTCATCTCTAATTTATTTAACATTTGCTCTTTTGTAATTACTTTTCCTACATTTCTAAAAAATTTGTTTTGCCATTTTTACTAAGAAAATATATAGATTTTTGCAATATTTGAAAAATGTGTCTATGTATATTGTTTGATTTCAACACTGGCAATTTTAAAAAAATTGTATTTTTTGAGTTGAGGACTCAACTGAATATTTGTATGTATATGAATTAGATGATGAATTAGGCAAAGATTTCTCAGCTAGTTGGTAAATGATTTGAGACCAATAAAGAGCTTATAGAAGTGATACAAAAACTGATTGACTCATGAAACTGCCCTCGTGCCCTCGTTGGCTAGCAAAATGGTGAAAACATTTTTCGCTGTAAACTAGTGTTAAGCCAGATAACAATTAGAGAATTTCACAATTTAAAATTTGTAATCATTTGTTGGGCATAAACACATTGCTCGGCTCAGCTGGAGAACTCTGGCACTCCTACAATGAACTTGGCTAGTAAGTCGGCTTATCAGCGCTTGGACAGTTGCCAGCCCACCTGATAACCTAATGATAATTTTAGCCTGACAGGCATTCTGCCTCAGCTGTTGTTGACTTGTCTGGGTGGGTGGCTTGGCGGCATTTTAAGGGAAGGCAGACAGCGTGGTAAGGGCTGTTGGGGGTTGGTGGGTTTTGGGAGGGGATTGTTTTAGGGCACCGCCATGTAAATCTGGCCATCAAAATTATGTGCTCAACTTTGCCAGCAAAACGACCGTCGACAGTTGACAGCCGAATGATGAGCTAGTATTGGTGTGTATCTGTGTGTGTGTGTGTGTTAGGGTGTATGTATCTGAGGGGTAGTCAAAATTTACGCGCTGCTGTTAATGCTCATTTAATGGGCCTGGCCCGCATATTATGTGCCCGGCTCAATGCCGGTTAATTGTGCGAATTTTGGTAGTTATTTTTGAGCACTTTTTAATGGCCGTCATCCCAACGCCAGCACCCGTACCCGACAAGTCAGACTAAGCGCTGTACGACGGGCTTATTTATTGATAGCTTCTATGGCAGCCAAGCTCAGGGCTTTCACATGTAATGACCATGTTTGTGAATTGTTAGAGCCAAGACCAGCGTAAAAGTAAAAGTTATGTAGCCTGCTGGCAGTTGCTTGATGTAGTCCGCAATTCTCTCAGTGGTTTTTGGGCAGGGCAGTAAGTAGGCAGAGCACAACATCCATAACTTGGTCTTGTCAAGTTTTTAGCTGGTGCAAAATGCATAGCCTGGCATTTTGACCTTGTTTGAGAGCCAAACGACTCTTGTGCTTTTTTGGTTTTATGGCTTTATTTGCTTCTGTATGGTCTTGGCCATCTTGGTGAGAATTGAAAAACTAAGCCAATGGCTTTTTAGCCAAGCCAGATTATGTCGCTATGTTTTACAAGATTTATGCACATCGTACAGAGTAGCCTTAAAACTTAAGATTTAAGATTTTGACTTTTATGAAAACCATCTTTATTTCCATAGGAGATCAATATTGTTTAAAGTAAAAATGGGCCAACTAAGCTTTTCTTTGGTATTAATCAATTTTTCTACGATTTTGTGTTGAGAAAAATTATTTGATGATGATTGTATGAGGGTTTTAAGCCTTATATATCCAAATCGTTAATGTAAAATGTAAAAACAATTATTTAAGCTGACAACACTTTCAAATGTTAATTGGCATACAACATTTTTCATTAAAGCTTTCCATATTAGTTTGATTTTATATATCTAAGCGCAAGCTATATAATCGTATTAAATAACACTATGCAACAAAATTTCAAAATTTTCCTGATCCCGGCTTCAAAATAGTTGATCCCTATGTAAAATTTCACGCTGAATTCAAATCTGCTTAGAAAAATGTTGAAAGTAGAACAGTTTTTGAGATATCGCCAAATTTGCATTTTTCATGTTTTGAAAAAAGGTTAGTCTACTAAAATACAATTTTCTCTGGTTTTAGTGCACCGATTTTTGTAAATTGGGATGAAAATTAAAGATAACAAAATTATTTCTTAAAAAAATTACAGTTGTTTAAAATCCAATCATAAATGACGAAGTTATGGCACTTCAAAGTTGAATTTTAGTAAAAATTTTGATGATTTTTCAATTTTTTGCTGACTTTTACTGAGTTTTTTTCGATTTTTCCATAAAAATTGCTCCGGTTTTAGATATTGATATGATGGCGTAATCTTTTACGAACATTTTTTGCCCTGGTGCATCAACATCGGGTAAAAAATATTTCCGCATTTGCAGTATTTGGTGAAATAACTCAAATTTTATTTTTTATGATTCTGAAAGCACATGAATTCTATTGCTCTCACAAGCTCAAAAGTTTTGCATTGGTCGCACAAAATATGCAATTTTTATCCAAAATTTGCCTCCGAATTCAAATTTTACTTAACATTTTTGAAAAGTCGGACGGTTACTTAAAATATTTACAAAAAAATTGGTATAATTTCACAAAAATCGGTGCACTAAAACCAGAGAAAATTGTATTTTAGTAGACTAACCTTTTTTCAAAACATGAAAAATGCAAATTTGGCGATATCTCAAAAACTGTTCTACTTTCAACATTTTTCTAAGCAGATTTGAATTCAGCGTGAAATTTTACATAGGGATCAACTATTTTGAAGCCGGGATCAAAAAACTGTTGCATAGTGTAATTAATAGCACCGCTTCAGTTAAAGGTTTTCTAAAAACTAAACTGTTATGTGTAATGCTAATTGAATATAGCCCAATTAGCATGAGAGTGAAAGTAATTAACAGTGTCAGCTTTCAACTCTGCTCTGCAATATTCTAACATTACACTATTCGACGATGAAAATCTCCAGAGATGACATTTATATTTTATGTTAGGGCAATGTTTCAGCATTCAATACTCAATTTTTGTCTTAAGTTAACAAAACGCCGTAATCTGTAATAAATAATAGCCCAGCTTTAGTTGAAGATTTTGAAGGTTAATTTTTCAGGTTTTTTTTTTTCAAAATTATATAAGTATTTAAGCTGAAAGAGAATAGGAACTAAAGTTCCTACGTCACGTGAAGACGTAATTGAACGCAAACGAAAAGCTTTGAGTTAAAAATTTTTTTTATTACAAAAATGTGATTGAGTGAAGACAGGATTTTCCGTACATGATTCCATAATATCAACAGTTCTTATTCGATTTTTAAGATCTAAGACTCGAAATACTCTTTTAGCTTAAAACTTAAAACAATTTTAAACAAATTTTTGTATTACTCAAAGAGCAAGCCAAAAATTTTAATTTTAAAAAATGGTAGAAAATTACACTTTTTTTCGACTTCGGTTGCTGATCGCTAAGTTTTATTTATTCTTGATATATTATAGTCGTCTTTTACGTCAATTCAAACGAATAACTCAAAAAGGGTTTAAAAAAAAATGTTTTTCGAAAAAATCTAAAAAACAGAAAAACAAAATTTTCATATTTTTTGATCCAAAATTACCCTAAAAACACGTTTTTTATGAAGGTTCATTTTCGTGTAAGCTAGTGTAATTGAACATAGCTTAATAGGTGAGCGATAGAATAATTTACAGTGACAGCTCTTAAATCTGTTGTGTTATATTCTGACATTATGCTCGTATTAATCAGTTAGGAATATTTGCAGAGCTTTAGTTGCTCGGTTGAAGGTTTATTTTAACTTTTATATAATAATAATTGAACCTAGCTTAACAGGAGAGTGACAGAGTAATTAACAGCGGGTCAACTCTGTTGCGTTCCATTCTGACATTATGCTCCTATTAATCTGTTAGGAATAATAGCACAGCTTTAGTTGTTCGGTTGAAGGTTTATTAAAACTGTTATACATGTAGGATTGATATTTATTTGTTTATTAATTAATGAGTATAATGAACTATAAGAGTAACAACTTTAAACGACTTTAAACGACTTTAAAACGACTTTATAACTTTTCTTGACTACCGCTTTTCGACTCTACTCCGTTCTGCTCACGTTGCTGTTGTACGCCCTGCCAACTCCCGCTGTTGATCGCGCTGCCAACTCCAGCTGTTGATCGCTCTGCCAACTCCAGCTACTTATCTTTACATACATACTTATTAATAATTGAACCTAGCTTAACAGGAGAGTGACAGAATAATTAACAGCGGGTCAACTCTGTTTTGTTACATTCTGATATTATGCTCGTATTAATCTGTTAGGAATAATAGCACAGCTTTAGTTATTCGTTTGAAGGTTTATTAAAACTGTTATACATACTTAATAATAATTGAACTTGGCTTTACGGGAGAGTGAGAGAGTAATTAACGGCGGCTCAACTCTGTTGCGTTTTAACATTAGGCTTATGCAGATCATATGCAGCTTACATTTTCTATAATCAAATGCGGTGCGCACCTTGCCAGACTTGAAAACTTTTAACGGGCTGCTATAGAGCTGCCTTAGTTTAACGAAAATTGTTAGCAAAAATCAAGGCTCTGCTGTTGTGTTAGAAAGATATTGCTTTGGCTTCAATAGCACAAATTGTAACTAATAAATCAAGTTTAATGACAACTGGAGAAGCTTAAAAAACTTAATCAAAATCCAGCAATATGCACTTGAATTTAAAAATGAATTAAATGTTTAATTATCTTACATATGTATATGACAGTTGCTATTTAGTCCAGAAGTCAGATTTAATAGCTACAGAACAGTATGCCACATATCAAATAATTATCTGATTAATTCATTTTTAATTATAAGTGCACATTGGCAATAATTGCATTATTTTGCTTTTTGCCGCAAGATGCAGTTCTGCAATTTGTTCATTATACTTAACGTAATTAATGCATTAAAATAAGTGAGCAGGCATGTCAAATTTTTGTTGTTTTTTTTGTTTTAGCCGCATTGTTTATTTATATTACTATTTTAAAATAGACTCAGTTGTGGTTCTCAAGCTCTGGCACCAACTCTTGATTTATTACTTGTTATTTTTTAAACTTTTTCTCTTCCCGTCATTGCTTCAATTTGTCATTTACGTTTCGCCATTTTTTCCTTTTTATATTTTTTATTAATGCTTTTGTTTCCGCCCTTTTGAGTTCATTCTTCTTGGCTATTTATACGTTATATATAGTAGTATATTATATAAAATAGTAACGTTCATATATACAGCACCGTCTATAAACCTTTTGTGATTTATTGACTTATTTTTTGCTGGCTTTTGTACATAAATTAAAGTTTATAAAAATGCAATTATTTTTATTGATTTTTTCTTTACGCGAGCTATTTTTAAAATCTACAAAAATATTCATAAAACATCTACGAAATAAATTAAAAATTAGCATTTTAAGTACAAGTAAACAAGTCGGGATGGTAACAGTCGGCAAATGCTAATTATAAACGCTGTATTTTTTATAATTTGAAATTTTCGTATTGTCATGGGCTTTGTAGACAAGAACATAATTATTATTATAAGGTTGCATAATATAGGCGAGCATCGAGATAAGATATAAGCAGTAAATTGTATGTTTAAGCTTATGTGAGCCTTATCAAAAACGAAATGTTGACATATATATATATCCCAGACGGACCTTTGGAGGGCACGGGGATCTCTATTATTAACTGTTCGAACAACACAGGAACCTATAGTTTATAGCGGAATCCAAACGGCGTTGTAGTTAATTAATAGAAACTTATTATTTATATATATACCTATATTTTAAATTTATTCAATGACACAAATTTTTTGGTAATGATATATAGCTTAAAACATTTAAATTGAGCAATTCCAGCCTTTAATAAGCTGCTGTATTATGGTAATTGTAAACGGCCCATTTACTTTAGATAGTTTTTTTAAGCTTGCCTAAGAACTTTCAAGGTTTGAGCTTTACATGAGTGCGCACTCTTTTTTGTTATGTGCCAGAGTTTCCTATTATTTTGTTTTTGTTTTTTTTCAAGGTCTTGCATTTGCTTATTTTCATCTTATCATTATACAATATAAACACTTATTTATGCCCGGCTTTTGTCTCAAGGCCTTTGCTACTTGCCATCTCCATCTTATCGTCAGTTTTGGCATTACTTGGCAGGCTTTCTACTCCATAACTCTCGCCTTGCTTCTCACTTAATCCCTATTTTTCGCTTTCCTGATTTAACGACATCCTTGCGTCAGCAACTTTATCTCTTTTTGCCTTTTGAACGTATTCATATTATACACACGCACACTCATCTACAATGAATACCAAATTCAGGCTTTCTTTATGCGTGTTTGTGTATCTGTGTGTGTGTGTGTGTAGCTAACTGCCATTTTGAATGATAATCGCTTTTGGCATGAAACAACAGCTGCCCAAGTTGCCACGCCAATCAAACGCTAAAGTATCGAAATCTTCAAAATTTTCAAAATGTTCAATGGAACGTTAATTTATACTCACTATTATTTCAATGTGTGCATAATTAAAATCCCAAAACTTTTCCAGATTGTTCGGCAACATCACATGCCAGTTGCAAACATTGTTGATAAGATGAAAAATGTCTTACCAACTATATACATAACAACACTTTGAAGAATCTCAGAAATGTTTTGGTTCGAGGTGTCGACATTTGAATGCTCTTAAATTCAATGTGCTCGCATCCATTCAACTGAATAGAAAAAATTAAGAATTTCCTTGTTCGTAAAACAAGTATTTCTAGAAGATTTTGCTGTTAAAGAGTACAAAAATCATTGAAAAAACTATTATGAGGTCACCATGCGTATACGTAATCTTATTTTGAAGTCTTGCAAAATCTTTCTTTTAATTTTAACACTATTTCTTTTAAGCGCTGTTAAAAGACACCTGACAAAATGGGATTTCTTAGTTTAAACATTTATAAAAATACTTTTTCTTTTGCCTTTTGGTATTATAACAATAAATAAAGATAAAAAAAAAATTCATAACTAAGCTAAGAGAATAACACTTAACGTTATGAAAGTAAAGCCGATACCAACAATATCTATTAATTATCGAATTAAATCAAACATTAAAAGTTCGTATAAACAAAATATGTCAAATAATAAAGTAGTGACCTTGAGCCGACATTGAGATATCCTGTTGCAGCACATTATTAGGCAACTTGATAAGTGCATATATCCCGAAAACTCAAAAAACCTATGATTTATGCGCTGTTTGTACCTGTACATCTTATTTTTTTTGTAGCCTACGTATCTATCTATATATAGGGTGATTCATTATGACCTTTTTTCAATAGAGATTTTCGTGTGGATCACGCGTGATCCATGACAGCTGTCAAAGGCAAAGTTATTTAGTATTCATTGGCAAATCATCATGCAAAGACTTACACCCGAACAACGTTTACAAATTGTACAATTGTACTACGAAAATCAGCGTTCTGCAAAGAATGTTTTTCGTGCGCTGAGATCGACTTATGGTCAACATAATCGACCCTCCGAACACACAATTCGTAACACCATCACCAAATTTGAAACCCAGTATTTATTGTTTGATGATACACGACCAAATCGACCACATCCAGCACGTAGTAAAGAGAATATAGCGGAGGTAGCTGACAGTGTTCACGATGACCGCGAGGAATCGATTCGGCGCCGATCGCAACAACTTGGCCTGTCGTATTCAACCATCTGGCGCATTTTACATTTGGATCTCGGCTTGAAAGCATACAAAATTCAACTCAGGCAAGAATTGAAGCCGAATGACCTTCCTGCACGTCGCCGTTTTAGTGACTGGCCTCTTGGTAAGATCGATGAAGATCCGTTGTTTTCGACCAAAATTTTGTTCAGAGATGAGGCCCACTTTTGGCTCCACGGCTTCGTGAATAACAAAATTGCCGTATTTGGGGAGAAGATCAACCCGAAGAGGTTCACCAGCTGCCATTACATCCAAGAAAAACAATAGTTTGGTGCGGTCTGTGAGCTGGTGGAATCATTGGTCCGTATTTTTTTAAAAATGAGCAAAGTGCGAACGTTGCCATCAATGGCGCACGTTATCGGACAATGTTAACGGACTTTTTGCTGCCTGAAATTGTTGCCCTGGATCTCGACGACATTTGGTTCCAACAGGATGGCGCTTCGGTCCACATTGCCAATGAAACAATGGCTCTATTGCGAGGTCAATTTGGTGAGCGATTAATTTCACGTACGGGACCCGTACCTTGGCCGCCAAGATCGTGCGATATCACACCACTCGACTTTTTTCTTTGGGGTTACGTAAAGTCAAAAGTTTACGGGGACAAACCAGCAACGATTGAGGCCTTGGAAACCAACATTACCCGTGTTATTGTCAAAATATCAGTGGAAATGCTTGAACGAGTCATGGAAAATTGGACCTTCAGGATGGACCATTTAAAACGCAATTGCGGCCAACATTTAAACTAGATTATTTTTAAAAAATAAATGCCCTAAAATATCCTTTCGAAATAATAAATAAAGATCCCATCATTCCTTTGGAATTTGCATTTGCCAAATCATTAAAGAAAAAGGTCTTAATGAATCACCCAATATATGTATATATTTTTTTCTAATTGCATTTAATTCTGGAATTCTAGAATTATGACTTCTTTCCAATAAACTATAGTTCATAATGTGAATTTAAATTTTAATTTTGTGAAATTAATATTCTTTATGGTATTTTTCTGTTTTCCTAAGCTATTTAAATAATAAAATTTTAATACAAAATTTAAATTTTAATAAAAAATTGTACCTCCCATGTAAAAACGATTATTTCATATCATAAACTGATATTATTTTAGTTGGATTTTCAAACTGAGAACCAATGACCTAATTTCAAATGGCTTCTGTATCTTTTTTTACGCGTATTTTCTAGGAACGCATCTGTCGCGAATTAAAAACAAATTTTATATTTTTTCTTTGGACCAAGGGTATACTAGATTTGTTCAATGTATGTAACGGACAGAAGTAGGCGTGACAGGCCCCAAGTCCTTTATACCAAATTGCTTATCATAACCACGGGTAGCGATTGAGCCATGTCTATCTGTCCGTCCATCCGTTCGTCTGTCTGAACACCTAGATCTCGATGACTTTAAGAGCTAGAGATACGAAACTGTACTACCTGGTGCGCATATTTCCTGCGAAGATTAAGTAAAGTTGGTTAAATCATGTCAATATCTTTCGCCGTTTCAATGCAGTAGAATTTGGGTATTTTTAGCTAAACTGTCTAATATATTGATTTGATTTGACAGAGCCCCCAAATATGACAATATTTAGGGGAATGTGTTACCGTGAGTTTTTATTTTTATTTAAAGTGCATCGAATAACTTTTGTTTTTCTTAAGTTTATATTCTTATATATTCTATATAATTTACAAGTGGCTTTGAGCGCATTTTGTACTTGATTTGTTGTGCATGCTTACAATTCACAAGTGCTTCATGCTTACATCTCCTTAAGTAGTAAGTGCTTTTTGGCTAAATTATAAAACTTTAGTTTTTAACTCACATTTTTCAATTTTTTTTATATTTAATATTAATTATTATTGTCAAATAAAGATCTGGCATTTACAAATGGCATGCAATCTGGCAAGTTTCTACTACAATCTTGTCCTGCATACCCTATAGTACAGATGTGCCGATGTTATAATTCATGCTTCATGCCTATATCTGCTTAAGTAGTAAATGATTTATTTGGTAAATTATTAATTAATTAAATTATTAGTTATTTGTTGAAAGAACCACCAACTGAGATGAGCACCAACGACTCCACCTAAGAAATAAATGAAAATGAAATTAAATTTAATTGTCTAAAAAAATACAAGTTGGGTATACGAGGTGTGTTCAAAAAGTAAGGTGACTTCAAATTTCGCGGGCAAATTACTTTCGATTATCGATTTTTCCCGAACATCTGTACCAAATTTCAAGTGAATGGCATTTTTTGTTTGGTTGTGAGAGGCGTAAAGGTTATAAGTGTTTTGCGTGCTCGGCGTTTTTTTTCGGTCTTGGCTCTTCTGGCCGCTTCCATTGGGACGATTGGGCTTTGGTTTCGATATCATAACCATATACCCATGATTCGTCACCAGTTATGACCCTTTTGCGTAAATCTGGGTCGACGTTGACGTCATTCAACAGCTCTTGAGCGATGCTCATGCGATGGTTCTTTTGGTCAAAATTTAGC
Organism: Chymomyza amoena; assembly: GCA_037043745.1. Classification (NCBI taxonomy): domain Eukaryota; kingdom Metazoa; phylum Arthropoda; class Insecta; order Diptera; family Drosophilidae; genus Chymomyza; species Chymomyza amoena. Next base: position 225,418 of record JBAMAX010003056.1, read on the forward strand.
AATTTCGGAACAAACTTCGCTGACACACGTCTCATGCACAAAACGTTAGAAAAATTTTCATGGCACGAGCCAAGCGATATACCGACATCCTCAGCAACTTCTCTGATAGTGATTCGACGATTTTCCAAAACAATTTGCTTCACTGCTTGAACGTTTTCATCAGTTGTTGACGTGCTTGGGCGTCCAGAGCGAGGCTCGTCATTGGCATCTTCCCGGCCATCTTGGAAGAGTTTGTACCACTTGTAAACATTTGTTTTTACTCAAAACAGTTTCACCGTATGCTACTGTCAACATTTTAAGGGTTACGGAGCACTTAATTTTATTTTTTACACAAAATTTCCGTTGATCCATATTTTTCGATAGCAAAAAATCGCCGAGCACGCAAAACCCTTATAACCTTTACGCCTCTCACAACCAAACAAAAAGTATCACTCACTTAAAATTTGGTACAGATGTTCGATAATCGATAATCGAAAATACGTTGCCCGCGAAATTGCTTAAGTCACCTTACTTTTTGGACACACCTCGTATGTTTCATTCAATTCAGTGCCGTAACATCGCCAAATATGCAACTGAAATTTACTCACAACGCGATTTTTGTGCCACTGTCGTAAAACGCTGCAGCCATCTTGCCTACAGCTATTCCATCTTAAAATATTTCAACAATATGCTATAAACAACAGTTTTTTAGTTGACACCATTTTGTTGATTTCTTTCATATATGGTCACCCCGCTCTTCTATGTTGGTTAATACAATGGTAGCCTACCCCAATAACATCGCTTGAAAGATCTTTCACTTTTTTAAATTTTTTCAGACATTTACCATATGTACGATTTGCTCATAAGAGAATTCTATTCTATCTAGCACTTTTTTTTAAATCAAATCCAATTTTTTATTTATTTTTTTTTTTTTGAGCGAGAAATTGAGATTAGTGTATGCCACTGTCGTATACGCAACGTCTTCTTTTTTATTATAAAAAAGGGAATATATGCCAAATGTAAGTGCAGCAAGTGCTACGTATGTATCTTCAAGTCTCTTAAATTTATACAATGTACTTGGTAGCTATTTGGTTGATGAAGATGGTTGTGGATAAAGCTTGAATAAAGTCGGCGTGGCTACCGACAGCCATTTGTTGTGCCAAGTGAGTTTGCTCTAATTCAAAATCACTTAATACAATTGGTTACATATATGCAGACACACAAACTAAGCTTTTTGTGTATGTGTGCGTGCGTGTGTGTGTATTTGTGTGTGCTTACATAATAGACACTTTATTACCATTAACTCAATTTACATTTTATACAAATGTGGCACAAGTGAAGTGGCAAACGTGAAAGGGTAAGCTGTATATGTGTGTGCGTATTTCAGTGGCTAAGCATATGTGTGTGTGTGTGTGAGTGTATCTATGTGTGCATGCGAGCTTTTGTGGCATTTCTCTGCCTTCATAGTTATCCCTTGCTACGGCACGTCTCTCCCTGAATATGTCTGCAACATTCAAAAAGCATTTAGTGCGCGCATGGCAAAAAACATAAAACACAAAAAAAAAAAAAATGGCGGAACAGTACAGTCCAACTAACCAGTAACAAATTTTTTTCTCTTAACTTAATTTCTTTTATAAATCTCGTTTGCTATGATTTTGAAATTCGTAAAGAATTTCCAAGCAATTAATTGCAGATAAAAAATGTAGCGCATAGTTCGGTTTTTTTCATAAAGAATGTATAGTGGTAATTATATGCATAATGAAAGTTATTTCAACAATTTCTTGAATATGGCATGGCAATGTAATGCAAATAGATTTAATACGTCTAGAACTTTAGCCACTGATTTAAAGCTTTAAGCCAAAGACTCTACCGAAATAAAAAAACAAACACAAAATTTGCTTTGACTGCGGCTTTTTGACTGGGATATTGTTTTTAAATAATTATTTTTATTATCAATGGGCTGTTTATATTAATGTTGGGACTACATTGAAATATGTTTCAGTTCAGTTTATACATAAAAATCAATTATACATTTTTATACCCTGTACCGTATGGTCCAAGGGTATATTAAGTTTGTGCAAGCCGAAAATGTATGTAACATATAGAAGGAGACGTCGGAGACACCCCAAAGTTACCTAAAATATGATCAGGGTGAATAGAGAAGTCGATATACCCATGTCCGTCTGTCCGTCTGTCCGTCTGTCCGTCCGTCCGTCTGTCCGTCCGTCCGTCCGTGTGAACGCCTAGATCTCAGAGATGGTAAGAGCTAGAGTTACCAAGCTTTCACATTAGATCCCATATTATTCCATAGGAGGCAAGTTTATTTTATTTTTTTGATATCGGGGATAAATTATATAGCTCCCATGGGGGTGTTTGAGACGACCTCGAAAAAAAAAGCGTTTTAGATGAATAATTCGTTTGTTTATGAAGATATCGTAACGAAATTTGGCAATCGAAAGTTTTTTATAGTTCCCAATCACTGTACCAAATTTGATCAAAATCGGTGGACTATATCATATAGCTCCCATAGGTCCGATCTTCCAAAACATCGATTTTTTAACAAAATTTGTTGTGTTTCGTTTGTTTGTTAAGATATTGGGACCAAATTTGCCATTCGTGAGTATTTTATAGTTCCTAAGCACTGTACCAAATTTAATCCAAATCGTTTGACTAGATCATATAGCTCCCATAGGACCAATCGGTCCAAAAACACGTTTTTTATACAAAATTCGATGTGTTTTGTTTGTTTGTAAAGATATTTGAAATAACTTTGGCGTTCATATCTTTTTTAAGGTATTTAAGCACTGTGTCAAATTTTATTGAAATCGGTTGACTATATCATATAGCTCCCATAGGAACGATCGGTCAAAAAAAAATTTTTGCTTAAAAATTCTTCTGTTTTTGGTTTTTTGTGAAGAAATCGGACTTTATTACAAGCTAGTGGTACAGGGTATCCTAAAGTCGTCCGCGCCCGACTTTACGTCCGCCATTTTTAGATATAAAATTTTAGTAAAGATAACGATTTTCAATTATTTTGGGTTATTCATAAATTGTGTGATAATAGAACGCATAAAATTTGCATAAAGTTTCGGATCGATCTTACCACAGCTGCCTTGACAAACACTACGTATACTTAGAAGACTTATAACTTGCCTTACCTATATAAGGCAACACTACGTATACGTATTTTTTATTTATTTATAATTTGGCTTGATCAAATAAGGCAACAGTACGTATGCGTAACTTTTATTTGGAGTTTTGTTTGCGCAAACCTAATTTTAAAATTGTTTTGTTTTTCCATTTAAGCATAACAATATTTATGAATAATGTTATAAAACAGTAAGCGTAGTATTATTTTAATAAAATTTGGATCTTTGGCTTGATCCTTGATATGATATATATTCTTTAGCCGTTGAACTGAATTTTGAATTTTTTAAAATATATTCAAGAGAACTGCTTAAGATGTAGTCCGCTTGTCACAATTCAGCTCGTCGTATTTATACTAAATACAATTTGTTTTTTTTTTATATATTTATATATTTTATATATTAAAAACTATTTTTTTTTTATTTAAGGAGCTGCAACTCTGATTGCGTAGTTTTACTACGATAAGAAAGAAAATATATTTGTTTATTTAGTATTTAAAAACAAAGTAGATATTATTTGCCTACAGATTATAAAAATGTTGTAACCGGAGCAACATAGGACATCAGGTTGGAAAATAAAAATGTAAAACTTCTATAAAAAAGAAAGATCGGTCGCCATTTTGACATTTCCAAAAGTGGGGTTTAAAAGTAACAATATCAAGGCCGTGTCTCAATAATCAGTTTCTTGGAAAACAAATTTAAATTTGGTCTTTACATTTTTTAAAGTATTTTTGTATATTTTCAAGTTAAGCTTAATTTGCTTAAAAAACAGCTGATTGTAGCTCAGAGTTTGTTTTCAAAAATTTCGATTCGTGTGAAATATGTAAAATATTTAGAATTTTCATAGGTTTTATATAGAGTATAACTAAACTAAACTAACTAACTAGCTTACTAAAATTAAAACTTAAATATTGAATTAAATATTGTATAGGCAGATTAAATTTAAATACCGATAAATAGCATTATACATATACAAAATTTGTATACTCGTTCTTTTTAGGCGCATTCTTTAGTAATATCTGAAATTATTATCACAAGCTTTAAAAATATGTTAAGACGCCTTAAAAATATTATTTTTTGAATATTTAACAGGATTAGTGTGTTAGGTCTGCTAACCTTAGAAACTTTCTTGTACATAGAATAGAAAAACCTTACAATATAGGAAGAGACTTAACCATTACGTTAAAAATTCCCGCTTAAAATCAAGCTTTTCGATTTTAAAATAATAATATCAAAAGCAATTTTTTTATTATTTAGAATAAAATACTTATTAAGAAAAATTTACAAAAAAATCGAAAGTAAAAAAAATCTTGTTTAAAGCAAATTCTAATTAAAATTAAGGTCGATTGGCTTTTATGAGTGCTGTATTTTTTAGCTTCATTTCTTTTTAAATTATTTAAAAATTTACCTTAAAGCTAGAAAATACAGTTGAAGGTATGACCGCTTAGCCGTTTCTGGCGTTACGTTATGCCATCGCTATTATTGCTTAATTTTAAGTAAAGCTTCCATCCAAGCAATACGCAGCTTATATTCTATAATATCTAAGCTTTACTGTACAGACAACTGACGCCATAGCAAAAAATACATCTATAGCAAAAAAAAAGGAATAAATTCTATTTCTGAAAATTCAATTTGCTTTTTTCCATTGCTTTTTTATTTTCATTTTATTCCATGTTGTTTTCATTTTTTTTTTTTTTTGTTGTCGATTTCGTTTGGAGATCTGCAACATATTTGCTGCCGTTCTTTGTTTTTGTTTGTGTTTTTGCACATTACGCGCTAATCTGATAATGAGTGTAAATTTATGATTACAAACATTTAATGGAGCAGTTGAGACCAACGCCCCCCGCCCACATATTTCCACACTCCATCATTCAGTTTATATTTGTCTGCCTGTTATTGTCACTCTGGCATTGTCGGCCCGATTACTCTCCCGTGTCCCTTTTTGCTGCCGCCATGCCCACGGACAGCTTAGCGCATGCAAATTGAGACACTGTGCGTGCTGCCAAAACCACACTCACACTCATACGCACATACACACGCACACTACCGACTGGCCAAATCCCTTGGCTTGGCTCTCTTCATGTCCCTGGCACGGACCGAGGGACCTGGGACCCACTGTAACGACATTTTTCATGCAAACGCCCCAGGGCCATGAACAAGGACATGAAAGAGGACACTGCAAATACGCATAGAGCAACAGCATGAGATAGGAGGAGAGAGTGCGGCAGAGAAGTGCACGTTAGAAAGCGATTACACAGAGAGAAAACGCTATGTAAAAATAGAGTAAATGCAAAAAAAAAAAAAACCTTGTTCCTATTTTTACTAAATCCAAGTGAAACAAAATCTAACTCAACTGTTCGGAATATTTATTTTTATCAATATAAATATACCTATATGATAATATAACAAGTTTCTTAAAAAAGCTTGTGGCTATTATAAAGTGAATGACTTAAAAAAACTTCATGTAACAAAATATGTTATGTTTTGTGAGTACACTGAAAACAATTTCGGTACAAATACTGTTCTGGATTGCGCTTTTGATTTTTTAATTTAATAATGATTTTTATCTTTATAGTTGTACTTCTATAGTTTTTAGTTAGTAATTTTAAATATATACTGCATTCTTCAATAAATAAATCAGATCTAAAAGCGAAAACTATGATATATTATACATGATATTCAGTTTTCGGTATAATTTTTATTAAGATTCTAAAGCAATATAATAAAAATATTAAAAAAAAAATAAAATGTATTTCAATAAAATTTATAATTATTTATGGTATATATTGGTAATAATCAACAAGCAATATAAGGCTACAATCCAAGGTGCCGAAACTATACCTTACATAATTCAGAGAGAGTGTGTGATATAGCTTATTAATTTTATATATAATATTACTAGCCGGACTCCGCTGCGCTCCGGAATCTTTCCGATTGGAAAACATCGTCCGATTGATCGATGAGTGGATTAATTTCATTATCAAATTTTCAACCACTCGCCATCTTTACATTTTAACCATGTTTGATGGAGATTTGGTAGTTTTCTTCTCGGCATTGTAAGCAGTATCTGATATTAATGTTTTCGTGCACTAATAATGTTAACCTATAATGGCGACAGGATGTCTTTTTTTTATTTTTTCACGTTCAGTTAAGACAACGCGCCGTCCGCGAAAGCCGCGAAACAGGAGTGTGAAAGGCTTCGCGGTTAACTTCGCGGCGTTCGCGCCCGTGAACACACCATGAAGGTATAGTCGATAAATGAAAAAAAAAATGTTAGGAGTGGCAACCCTTATCTCTTAGGGGTATGAAAAATAGATGTTGGCCGATTCTCAGACCTGCCCAATAAGCACACAAAATTTCATGAGAATCGGTCTAGCCGTTTCGGAGGAGTATGTTCACAATCCTACGAACCAATTCACACAAACTCATCGCAATAGGCTTAAAACCTCCGCATTGACCTCTAACACACGCACAAATCAGATTTGAAATTCATCGACTCGTTCATGAGAACACCCATAGCACGTAAAACATAAGTTTCTTCTTATATATAAAATTCTAGTTTCACAATGTTAGTTACCATACTCCTCCGAAACGGCTGGACCGATTCTCATGAAATTTTGTGTGCCTCAATAAAATAAAATTTATAATTTTTGTGTTTCCTTTCGACAAAAACAATTAGCTAAAAAATATTTGTTAATCTGACAATGTACACAATGCCAACATAAATTAAAAAAAAAAAATGTATTGGCAAATCAAATTGTCTTTTTTAGTATTTTCGTCGCAATTTTGTTATATTTTTACATAGCCTATGTTCGTCCCAGAAGCTTCTGAACATCTTAAAAAAAGTCCCATTAAAATCGGACAAAGGGTTTGGCGTCCAACCTCATACAAACAGACATACACTTTTTTTTTATATAAAAGATTTATATACACAACAAATATCAACAAAAGAAGTTTAATAACTTTTTATTTAATACAAAATTTAGCGATAAATTTTAAAATTCATTTACAGGCTATTAATTAAAAATAAGTCTTAATTTAAAAATTTTTCATTAAAAACCAAAAACAAAATTTAAACTTAATGTATAAATTTTTACAAAAAAAAAAATTAAAAATATAATGTATTCAACAAAATTCTAAATTTCTTTTCAAATTCTAAAATAAATATTATTTTAATAAAAATATGATACAGTCAAGGCGGTGCCCAGCAGTGGAATACCCTTACAGAACCCTGTACTTTTTCTCCCGAAAAAATGTTTTCTGCATATTCCTACAAAGAACTTTCCAATTGGAATTAGTTGGGGGGGTCCACATCGATAAAATTTGGATGTGGATTTGTTCATTAGAGCCACATGAATCAGCTTACCAAAAATTGTGATTCAAGGTCACCTGTGACCGAAATTAGGTAGAGTCAAATATTGACGCAGTTTATAGGCAAGAGGAGGTGAAATTTGTATATTTTTGTCGATAACTTTTGCTGTATATGTCCGATTTTGTGCCACACAGATACGTGGAACCAAACCGCATCGCCCTGTAAATTTCAAATGAAAATATTGAATAGTATGACCAAAAACCGACGAAAATCTGCTACGGTGGATCGGGGAAATATGCGTACCAGCTGGTAAAGTTTAGTGTCTCTAGCTCTCCTAGTCTCCAAGATCTATGCGTTCATACGTGATTATGATAAACATTTTGGTCTTGGGTCTGCCACGCCTCCATCTGACTATAACATACATTGCGCAAATCTAGTATACTCTTTGTACAGGCTATAAAAATAAATACAAAAATTTAAGAATTATACTAACTTTGAAATTTAAGGATCATCAAGTGGATCTAATGGTTTTTCGTTAATATTTCTTAAAAAAAATTTTGCATTGTCATGAAAGTTGGTTTGGTTAAAAGATAAAGAAAAAAAAACAAGCTAACAAAAAAAATATCGATTTTTATACCCTGTACCGTATGGTCCAAGGGTATATTAAGTTTGTGCAAGCCGAAAATGTATGTAACATATAGAAGGAGACGTCGGAGACACCCCAAAGTTACCTAAAATATGATCAGGGTGAACAGAGAAGTCGATATACCCATGTCCGTCTGTCCGTCTGTCCGTCTGTCCGTCCGTCCGTCTGTCCGTCCGTCCGTCCGTGTGAACGCCTAGATCTCAGAGATGGTAAGAGCTAGAGTTACCAAGCTTTCACATTAGATCCCATATTATTCCATAGGAGGCAAGTTTATTTTATTTTTTTGATATCGGGGATAAATTATATAGCTCCCATGGGGGTGTTTGAGACGACCTCGAAAAAAAAGCGTTTTAGATGAATAATTCGTTTGTTTATGAAGATATCGTAACGAAATTTGGCAATCGAAAGTTTTTTATAGTTCCCAATCACTGTACCAAATTTGATCAAAATCGGTTGACTATATCATATAGCTCCCATAGGACCGATCGGCCAAAATAACTTTTTTAAAGAAAAATTGGCTATATTTCGTTTTTTAATAAAGATATCCTAACCAGATTTGGCGTTTGGAAATTTTTTAGACCACTTAAGCAATGTGCCAAATTTGAACAAAATCGGTGGACTATATCATATAGCTCCCATAGGTCCGATCTTCCAAAACATCGATTTTTTAACAAAATTTGTTGTGTTTCGTTTGTTTGTTAAGATATTGGGACCAAATTTGCCATTCGTGAGTATTTTATAGTTCCTAAGCACTGTACCAAATTTAATCCAAATCGTTTGACTAGATCATATAGCTCCCATAGGACCAATCGGTCCAAAAACACGTTTTTTATACAAAATTCGATGTGTTTTGTTTGTTTGTAAAGATATTTGAAATAACTTTGGCGTTCATATCTTTTTTAAGGTATTTAAGCACTGTGTCAAATTTTATTGAAATCGGTTGACTATATCATATAGCTCCCATAGGAACGATCGGTCAAAAAAAATTTTTGCTTAAAAATTCTTCTGTTTTTGGTTTTTTGTGAAGAAATCGGACTTTATTACAAGCTAGTGGTACAGGGTATCCTAAAGTCGTCCGCGCCCGACTTTACGTCCGCCATTTTTTAGACTATGGTTATTTGTAAATTCGATAATTTTTACTTAATCTGTACATACATATATATATCACTGGTAAGAGCACATCAATACCCTTCGATCTAGTCATCTTTTATGTTTTTTATATTGTTCACGCAATATTCACGAAAAACTAGAACAAGTGCCCGAAAAAATGTTTTTCGCAAATATCTTAAGAAATTAAGAAAGATTGTCATTTTCGTGTTTCTCGACCCCAAATTACCCTAAAAATCACTTTTTTATGAAGGTTCACTTGATGGCCTTTATAATAATTAGCGTAATTGGCAAATCAATCAATTTTAAATGAATAGAATGAAAATTCATTTACAAAATATTTTTTTTAAATAAATATTTATTTTATAAAAATTAATGACAAATTTAAAGATTCATATACAAATTATTAATTAAAAATATATAAATATTTCATAAATAAAAAAAAAATGCCGTATTTTAAATTTGATTTTCAAATGATTAAAATAAAAGTGACAAATTCGTTATTTAATAAAAATTAAATGAAACTTTTAAAACTCATATTGCATTTTTTAATAAAAATAAAGATTTTTTTAACAATAATTAATAAAAGATTTTAAAGTTCATATACAAAAAAATGGCGGACGTAAAGTCGGGCGCGGACGACTTTAGGATACCCTGTACCACTAGCTTGTAATAAAGTCCGATTTCTTCACAAAAAACCAAAAACAGAAGAATTTTTAAGCAAAAATTTTTTTTTGACCGATCGTTCCTATGGGAGCTATATGATATAGTCAACCGATTTCAATAAAATTTGACACAGTGCTAAAATACCTTAAAAAAGATATGAATGCCAAATTTATTTCAAATATCTTTACAAACAAACAAAACACATCGAATTTTGTATAAAAAACGTGTTTTTGGACCGATTGGTCCTATGGGAGCTATATGATCTAGTCAAACGATTTGGATTAAATTTGGTACAGTGCTTAGGAACTATAAAATACTCACGAGTGTCAAATTTGATCCCAATATCTTTACAAACAAACGAAACACAACAAATTTTGTTAAAAAATGGATTTTTTTGGAAGATCGGACCTATGGGAGCTATATGATATAGTCAACCGACTTTGATCAAATTTGGTACAGTGATTGGGAACTATAAAAAACTTTCGATTGCCAAATTTCGTTACGATATCTTCATAAACAAACGAATTATTCATCTAAAACGCTTTTTTTGTCGAGGTCGTCTCAAACACCCATATGGGAGCTATATAATTTATCCCCGATATCAAAAAAATAAAATAAACTTGCCTCCTATGGAATAATATGGGATCTAATGTGAAAGTTTGGTAACTCTAGCTTATACCATCTCTGAGATCTAGGCGTTCACACGGACGGACAGACGGACGGACAGACGGACAGACGGACATGGGTATATCGACTTCTCTATTCACCCTGATCATATTTTAGGTAACTTTGGGGTGTCTCCGACGTCTCCTTCTATATGTTACATACATTTTCGGCTTGCACAAACTTAATATACCCTGTATACCATACGGTACAGGGTATAAAAAGTACATTGAAAAATGATTAATTAGAAGTAAATAAAAATTAAATGAGAAATGTTAAAATTCATTGTAAAACAATTTATTTATAAACACGCAATATTTTAAAAATCTTATAAATTATTACGAAAAAATAAAGAAATATTTTTGTAAAAAAAAAAATAATCAAAATATATTTTATATATATTATACATTTTTGCAAAATGTTTATAAAAAATAAAGGTAAATTGTGTTAAACAAAAAATAAATGAAAAAATTTAAAATTTATTTTCAAATTATTAACGAAAAATAAAGCAATATTTAATTAATTCACATTACAGTGTTGTGAGATAATCTTCAATTTGTATTTTTTTAATTAGTATCAAATGAGTATAGGTTGAAATATAATAATTTTAATAAATATAAAAGATTTTACTGCTAAGCGCTCTAAAATAAAATTAAACATAAATAAAAATGAAATTTTTAATTTGAAAAAGATTTTGATTAAAAAACAAAAAAATATTTTGAATAATTTTTAACAAAGTCTTTTTTAACTTGATCAACTTTCGAAAAAACTCGATCAATGCCAAATTAATTTACTGCAAGCCAGTTTTTATTTATTTTTTATTCTTCTCCAACCCTTTTTTAAGTGATTTCAAATTGTCATTTTCGTTTCTCTTCTCTCAGTGTAGTGTTGGGTAAGAGTGAGTTAGAAGCGGAAGCGACAATGAAGCCAACGCTCCTCGTTGGCAATGATTCTGTCAATTTGAGTAAATCTTTTTAATGGATCGCAAAAATTAATCGTGTGGATATTCTATTGCCGTGCACTCTACACCCCTGCCAATCAATCCCGCCGCGCTCTCCTCAATCGACCACTCTCGGCCTCATCAAGCTCATTCAACAACAATCAACATACGACTACTAAACTCTCATGACCAACACTTGAAAATTTACTCATAGTTATGAAATTTTGCGTGAGAGCATATTTATGCGTGTGTGTGTGTGTGTGTGCGTTGATTGAGTGCGAGTGTGTGTAAGAGCAAGAGTATTTGTGTGAGCATGCGGGTGCGTGTGTGTGTTTGTGTGAGTGGTCGTATATAAACTGCCACTTTAAGTTATTTGTCAAGCGGAAATCGATTTTGGTTTTCAATTTTTCCATGCCATCCATTTGATTTTGATTGGGCTTATGGCCATGGCCAAGAGCATGGCTATGTGAAGCGAAGTCAAGCATTGAATTTGTTTTAGTATTAGTAATAGATATCACTCTCTCTCTGCGTGTGTGTGTGTGTGTTTGACTGTGTTTATGTGCATGTGTTGCTGACGACATTTTTATTTGATTTTATTGCGTAGCATAATAAATACAATAAATTAATATTGCAGCATAAAAGTTAACTTATGAGTTTGTAAATTTATAATTCATTATTTAACAATTTTGAAACTTGACTCAATTTATCTTTGTTTTTTTTTATAAATTGTCAATATATATATATATATATATCTTATATATAAAAAAAAGTGTATGTCTGTTTGTACGGGGTTGGACGCCAAACCCTTTGTCCGATTTTAATGGGACTTTTTTAAAATGTTCAGAAGCTTCTTGGGCCGCGAATAGGCTATGTAATATCATTGGAAAATTTACAGAAAAATTAGGAAAATTGAAAATACTAAAAGCGACAATTTCATTTTCCAATATATTTTTTTTTTATTTTAAATTTAGGTTGGCATTGTGTACATTGTCAGATTAACTAATATTTTTTAGTTAATTGTTTTTGTCGAAAGGAATTACAAAAATTATAAACGTTATAAATATTATTTTATTGAGGCATACAAAATTTCATGAGAATCGGTACAGCCGTTTCGGAGGAGTATGGTAACTAACATTGTGAAACTAGAATTTTATATATAAGAAGAAACTTATGTTTTACGTATTATGAGTGTTCTCATGAACGAGTCGATGAATTTCAAATCTGATTTTTGCGTGTGTTAGAGGTCAATGCGGAAGTTTAAAGCCTATTGCGATGAGTTTGTGTGAATTGGTTCGTGGGATTGTGAATATTGGTTTTTGTGTGAACATACTCCTCCGAAGCGGCTAGACCGATCCTCATGAAATTTTGTGTGCTTATTGGGCAGGTCTGAGAATCGGCCAACATCTATTTTTCATACCCCTAAGAGATAAGGGTTGCCACTCTTAACATTTTTTTTTTCATTTATCGACTATACCTTCATGGTGTGTTCACGGGCGCGAAGTTAGCCGCGAAGCCTTCCACACTCCTGTTTCGTGGCTTTCGCGGACGGCGCGTTACGCAATAGTTTTCAATCTGTGGTTTGTCTTGACTGAACGTGAAAAAATAAAAAAAAGACATCCTGTCGCCATTATAGGTTAACATTATTAGTGCACGAAAACATTAATATCAGATAATGCTTACAATGCCGAGAAGAAAACTACCAAATCTCTATTAAACATGGTTAAAATGTAAAGATGGCGAGTGGTTGAAAATTTTATGATGAAATTAATCCACCCATCGATCAATCGGACGATGTTTTCCAATCGGAAAGATTCCAGATCTAGACGAGCGAGCGAAGCGAGCGTGCCGTAGCGCAGCGGAGGCCGGCTAGTATATATATATATATATAACATTTGTTTTATTTTTGCTTTGTTAAAAATAATTCTGATTCCATTCATGTTTGAAGTGTTTTCATGCGCAAAGACACTCAAAAAATTTAACATGCTTAAGAACACTCACTCATACACTTATATACTTTCACATGTATGTACATACCCACACTTATGCCCATGTTCACACACATGCCAAGAGTCAAATTATTGTTAACTCAAGTTTCAAAAAGAGAAAACAAAAAATATATCTAATATTTAAGTAAGAGAGCAGGCCCAAAACTTAAAGTCTAAGGGGCTCCGCGACCTGCTTGTTATATATTTGAATCTGAATCCCGCCTAAAAAATACACTGTACTTGGCCCAATCTTAAGTTAAGAGGATACAATTTATTTTTGTAATATTTAAGACAAAACGAATTTCCTTTTTTAATTTCTACAAATTAAAACAAAAAAAATATTTTTTTTTTATATACTAAAAAAGTGAATTAATATCAATTTAAAAAAATATATAAATAAACAGAAGCTGACAAAAGATTTAAAGTAAATCTAAGTTAACAAAATATTTAAGAACACTTTGCAAAATTACCAGTGAATTTATTTCAAAAGTATTGTAATTACTTTTTCAAAGAAAACATTTTCAAATGTCACGATCTTGTTTACGAGTTATAGCTTTCGTCAGTAATTCGCTGTGTTTCATTACTAGTTTGCTGATAAATCATAAAGAAACGTTTTTTGAATATAATTTGATATGGCATCGTTAAGACAAGCTTTGTGTGAATAATCCGAATCATTTTTGTTTCATTTGCGGAAAACATATGTTTAGAGAATGCCGATTAAATCTGACACCGTTTGTAAAAAAGGCTTACAAAAATTATTTCGGCCACCCGCTGGATGTGAAAAACAAGCTTTGGGTTTCGCAAAAGGTATTCAAAACGTTCGCTGAGTTTCTACGTTTGTAGACAAATAAGAAGTGGAATAAATTTAGATACGAAACCACCATTGTCTGGAAGAAAGCCGTGAACCACCACGACGATTGTTATTTTTTTTTGTTTGGTCAATATAACTGGCATTACGCGAAAAAACAGAGCCAAATGGGAATATCCTCGTATACGGTCTTAAGCCCTAATAATACTGCCTGAACCTCAAGTGATGCATCGGAGGAGGATCCTGTGCAGTTAGAAGCGAATACTGACAGTAGTAATAGTGGTTTTGAATGCGACCTGGAATCGCCAATTCCATTCAACCAAGATGATTTGAACGAGCTTATCAGAGATTTGGGTCTGTCTAAGTCTGCTTCTGAAATATTGGCTTCTAGGCTAAAAGAACGAAACTTATTAACAAAGGACACTAACATTTCTTATTACCGCACAAGAGAACAATATCTCCTCAAATATTTTGCTGAAAAAGATGACTTTGTATTTTGTAATGATGTAACTGGTTTAATGACTACAATGGGATTACAAACTACGTTTCTAGTGAGTGGCGTTTATTCATAGACTGATAAAAATGAAGTCTAAAATGCGTTCTTTTACACAATGGGAATAAATTTAGCTCCTTGCCTATTGCACATTATACAAAAAAAAAAAAAGAATATACATCTATTGCCCTGGTTTTGACCTAAATTAAATATACGGAACACAACTGGCTCATATGTTTTGATTTAGAAATGGTAAACTTCCTTCTAGGCCAACAAAGTGGTTATACAAAATATCCCTGTTTTTTTTGCTTGTGGGATAGTAGAGCTAAAACACAACATTAGACTAAAAAAAATTGGCCTACTCGGGGAGCGCCAGTTCCAGGTCAACAGAATGTGATAAACCCACCTTTAGTGTCAAGGGACCGTATAAATTGCCTCCGTTACACATAAAACTAGGCCTTATAAAACAGTTTTTAAAAGGTCTTGACGAAAATGGAAATTGTTTCCTTTTTCTGTCAAAAAAGTTTCCAAAACTTAGTACAGAAAAGATCAAAGCGGGAATTTTTGACGGTCCACAGCTAGGATCTATAATAAATGACTCAAAAAAAAAAAAAAAAATAAGAAAAGTTCTGACTATTCCCAACACGTCAAAAAGCTAATGAGTCACTTTCAAAGCCCTCGATGTAACATGAGCACAACCACTTTGACTTTGACCTTATAGATCTAAGTGAAGAACAGGGTGAGCGATTCCACCAGGACCTTCGTACCATGGAGGAACGCTATCAAGGCTACTGCAACGTACGCATGATGGCTGAATATTGTTGGAGCTTTCAGAACAGTTCTCTTCCCTCAACTTCAAAGAGGAAATCCAATAAAAGAAAGTTTTTCAACATATGTATTAAAAAAAATACGATTTTCTTTAAATATAAACCGTTTTATTATAAAATAAAAAAAACCCATGACACATATTTTTTTTACAAGAGCTGAAATACTGAAATATTCATGCTGTTGTGCAGTGTAATTAGAGAGTTGTGCACAAATGCCAAATTCTTGTAAAATCTTAAATTCCAAAGAAATTCTCTATGATAGTTACCAATTTTAATACGAAAAGTACCAAAATTAAAATTCAAAAGAATGATGAAGATGAACAGTTGAACTTTTAGTGCTTTCAATAAAGCAAACATATTTCATCTTTATTGACAACAGCTGATCCAGGAAATTGAGGAAATTGCAAGAAAAGTCATTAAAGCCTCAAACCCCCAGCTGTCCGTTAACATTTTGATTGAAAGGCTTTGTAGGGAATTTCATTATGTGCATATAAAGGTATATTTATATACACACTATTTACATACTGCTGATTCCAATTCCGGCAATTTATACAAAAGAAAAACAAATAATAAAAGCAGTAAAAAATGCTGCTGTCAACTTTATTGTAAATTCGATTTTCAATTTTCATTATGTGCACCGTGCACCATGCCGGGCACATTTTTTCCAACTTTGAAAGCACAAATTTTAATTGTAAAAAAAAGGTATTTACCATTTACAATACGTATATATATATATGTATGTACCTAGAGTATAAATTTACTCATGTTGACTGCGACTTTGGCAGTGAAAATTGCGAAGATAAACAATTTTCAAGCTTTTGAATGGTCAATTATATGGAAAAAATATTCATTTGATTTTTCATTTATGATTTTTTGTTTACATACATATATGGATTATTTTAAGCTACACTTCGTTTCCATAATATTTGTCTTTGTACTTTTACACAAAAAAAAATTGTATTTTTAGTTTGCAGCTCAGTTGAAATTTATATCCAGGAAAACTGACCCTTTGGGCTTCAATTTTTTTTTTATCAGTTATTGCTTTTAAAAAAATGTTTTTAATTAAATGCTGACTTTTCAAAGCTTCATTTCAAAATATATGTAATATAGATTTTCGCATGTACCAAAGAAGAGACTTTAATATTTTTTAATTTATATTGATATTTTTTCATTATAAAGTTTTAATTATGAAAGAAAAAAATTATATTTAATAGTATAATCGATTTATATATATAATCGTACCTTAATTTAACTTAATAGTACTTGAAAATTTTATATTTTTGACCAGCTTCTAAGCTAACTCAATATTTAAAATTAAGATGATTTGCTAATTAATCTATATTACATTCATTTTAAAATTTAAAATAAATTTTATGAAATATTTACTCTATTTATGTGTGTTTTTGTGAAATCATATAAGCAACAAGCAAGTATCTAGATCTAGAATTTCTAGATGGAAAGGACGACATTTGCTGCATTAGTTTGAAATCTTTAGCAAAATATTATTTGTTTATGTTGAAATAAAATAAAAGCGTAATATAAAAATAAATTAGATCAGATTCGGATCAAAAAATCTTATTTATGAAAATTATAGTGGATTATAAAAATCTTCAAATGAGTTAAAGCCGTAACTTCATTTGTGAGTTAGATAGAAATTTAAATAAAAAAAAATTTTGTTAAAGTACAAAAGACTTTTAATCATAAAATGAAATTCATTTGGAATAGCTTAAACAATTAATATCTCACATTAAGGCAGATAAAATACATATATTATTATTAATAATAATTTCGTAACTTTTTTCAAAAAAACAAATGTTTTTTTTAAGAACTGTTGCTCTTACTTTGAGAATTCAAATCAAGAATAATTTTTGTATTTTTTTTTAATAGTGTAACTTAACTCATCAACTATTTAAAAGCGAGAAAAGCTAGTCATTGAATTTTACTCACCATTTGACCCAATTTGTACATCATCATCATCATCGGCCACTTCATCGTCATCTTCAACATCATCTTCATCAACTAGTAGGTGCTGTTCAATAATCGTTTTGTATTTTACTACACAATTAATTTGAAAATATTTGACCAGCACACAAAAAACTTTTGTTGAACAAAATGAACATGGTCAAGGTCGGAACCGAGGAGTGCAAAACCGAAACCAAAGCCAGGGAAGAGCAAAGAAAATATATCCAAGTTTATTTATTTTTTGTCGGTTCGTTACTACTAATAAAAGTTCGTGCTCGTCGCTTCGTATTAATGCCAGAGCAGCAGTGCCGTGCTTATCCTTATCCTTATCCACCCACGCCCACGCCCCTTCAAAATTCTTTCAAAAATTAATAGAAATGATTGGCGCTGCCAGAGCAACAAATAAAATTAAGGAAACTGCTTTTGCGGTCGCGTCTTTAACTTGGCCAAAAAGCCACAGAATTTAGCCCAAGTTTTATTTTTGCTACTCGTTGGGTTTTAGCCTGGCTCTTCATCGTTGCTTGGATTTGTTTTATTTTGTTTGTTTTTGTTTTTATATTTGTTGTTGTGTTTGTTTGTTTGGTGCTCGCTCGGCTTTATGCACGGAACATTTTTGCTATAAATCTTTAAAAGCATAGAAAGTCAGGGCCAAAAACAGCTTGACTCTGTATAGTGTGGAGTGGTGTGCGGTGGGGAGTGGGGGAGGGGTTGGAGAGTGCTTTATGCTGAGTGTAGTGCTGAAGATGCACGACAAGAGTGAGAGAGAGAAGAGAGCGGGGTTGGGCATAAGCATCTCCAAGGATTTGTATGTTTGCAGCTTGGCTCTTGGCAATGGGCTTGACTATATGCCACACAATATTCTACAATTTATTTATGTTTATGCACACACACACACACACACGCACACACTCAGCCACATATGTAACATGTTATATATGTATGTGTTTTTCCCTACCCGCTTGCGCTCTCTTGGCTTACCAAGTTAAATTTCTATTATTATTTATTTGTTTTCTTCGTTCGTTCTCTTTGCCGCTCTCTCGCTCTCTCTCTCTCTCTCTCTCTCACTCTGTCTTAGCACTTTGCAAAACAAAATAATGTTGATTTTTTGTAGCTTTCACTCCAAATGTCTAAATGTCAATCAAGCGGAAGCAACTCTTTTCCCCAAGTTCTCCCTTACGTTCCGTTACACTTGATTCCATATCGTTTCAATACCGCTTGCCTTTGCTTGGGCCAGTTATAAATTTTTAATTAAATTGAAACAAAATCTGGCCAGCCTAACTGTAAATGTATTGGATTTTCAAAATGGTGAACCGTAGAGCACTAAAAACCAAACTGACTTTAGTGCCAACGACTTTTAAATACACTTTAAAAAATATTGAAAAATGTTATAGAGTTTACGTTATAAATATCTTCGATATACTTTGGCAAAATTAATCTAAAGAGATATTATTTTTTTTCATATTCATATAGAGCCTAGATCCAGATTCTTTTTGAAAACTCAAGAATCTTAGCTTTGCATTTTGTCATTAGACAGCATTGTTTTGAAAAACTATCTATAAATATGTATCTTTATCTATTTCTTTCAAATGATTATTACTGGCTTCACATTGAAAAGTGTATCTTCAAGCAAAATTTCTCAAATCTTTTTCTTATGTTCATTTTTTTATTTATTTAATTGTAGCCTTTTCAGTGACTATGGGTTCCACATAATTACTTTTTAGTCTGTGGCAAAGACGTTTAAAACATTTTTAGAGATATCCTTAGTATTGATTCTTCAATGACATGTAAGAACATCTATAAAAGGGTATTGAAGTGTACACACATACTTGGATAAAAAAACTTTAAAAATGTAAATTCTCTTATGTGATATCCTTAATATTGATCTTTCAAGGACTTATTTTATAAAATTTTATTAAGCCCTTATTGCGCGTTTCTTGGTTAAAAAGATTTAAATTCAATTTGTATTTTTAAAATAAAAATCACGCCATAACTTTTATTTTTGATTTCTTTATAAAAATTTTAAAGTAACTTTTATTAAAAATTTTTTTTTTATTAAAACTGCACAATTGTTATTATTTTTAAAATGAAAGTTATTTCGTGATTTTGATATTTAATTATTATTGCATTATTATTTTTATGTCAAGAAATAAAAGTTTAAATTTGATTTTTTTACATAAATAGAAAATACAAATTTCTACTTTTTTCGTAAGGTCTTTTAAAAAAATTATATAATGCAGCATGCACTTTCATATAAAATTATTTTTTCGCTTTAATTATTTTCATCCACATTTCAAAAAGTTTCATTAGATTTCAATTTATAACACTCCATCTTCGAATATCATCGCGGATTGAGATTCTCATTCATCATTATTTGAAGTCATCAAGATGACTTGATGTGGAATCAGATGAGAAATAATTAGCTGATTTGAGATGAGATATTTTCATTTGAAGGTCACTATTTACTTTTCATGAAATTGGTTTCTATTACAAGATAAAGATGCACATTAGGGTGGATACATTTTTATAGGCTCTGAGGCGGTTTTGACCAAAAGATCATTTAAAGTAACTTTGTATTAAAAAACAAATGTTCTAAAATGAACTTCGAATCGCCTATTTTTTCAAAACACATATTTATCAATTATTTCAAAAATCAACTTAGACCTACCATTTACAAGGCAAAAAATATTATTTTTCCTTGAACCAAACGTGTATTTGGGGGCTTTCGGAGTCAAGCTATTCATTTTTGATAACTTTTTTTTCCGCCACAAGGCGTGTTTGCTCCAACAGTCAAATAAATAAACAATCCAGAAAAATACTTAACATAAACTTATCTCTTTCACTCTCTTAACTTTTTAATACATATGTTGATATTCGCTGAGATTGTGATTTTGTGTTTTTTTCTTCGCATCTCCGTTATTGGCCTTACAGTGAAATAAAAGTTGGAAATAGTAAAGGCGATCAATAATAAAGTTGGACAAAGTGAACTCTGCCCATAGTACAATTGCGATAGGTCAACAATTAACCGAGTTGTACGTCAAAAAGATGCAATTGAAGAGTCTGCTACCGCAGGTAATTAAAGGAGGGCACAGTTTGGTCGAAGATGCGTAGTTTATATGGTTGAAGCAACAACGCTTAAACAACTTTATACTCGATCGATATGTTGGCGTAAGCGTTACAACATTAAATTTTGCGAGATTAACGCGAAGCTGCTCAAAATGACGGCATAGCCGCAACTACCTACATTCGCGAAGTATTGTTTAATTTAATAAAGAGTTTTGATCCAAATAATATCTTTAATTGTTGCGAAACTGGGCTTTTTTATCCATCCTTGGCTCCAGACAATAAGAGCAGTGATGAGGAAATTGATAGTGATGATGGCAGTGAAATTGATTGTCCATTCTTTGAAGAGGTTTTTTGCGATGAATTGCAAGAATTTTTTAATAATCTTTGTGAATTATCGCCTCAAAACAGTCACATAATACTTCTTTTTGACCGTTTGTCCCTCTGGAACGTATTCATATTGCAAACAATGAGCATCACCTTGATTTTTGAGCGACTGTGGCGTGGTTTTTTTCTGTTTCGGCTCATTTTTTCAAGCCATTTGGACGATTGTTGACTTTTTTGCATCTCGTACTTGTAGACCCATGTCTCATCACCAGTTATGATGCTTCCCATAAAGTTTGGATCAGAATTTTCACGATCGATCATGTCCATTGCGATTTGCATCCGATACTTTTTTTTGAAGAAAATTTAGTTAGATAGGAACAAACCGAGCGGCAACGCGTAGCGTACTCAAATTTTCCACTAAAATCAATCGAGCCGTTTCACGAGACATGTTGAGGTGCCGAGCTAACTCTTTAAAACGATCTCTATGACGATTTTCGAGCACGGTTTCCCTTACTTTTTAAAAGTTATTGTCGGTGGTAGAGGTGGAGGACCGGGCGGAACGAAACACATCTTCTACGGTTTCCCGTCCATCCCTCAACGCTTTATACCACTTGTGTTTTCTATAAAACAGACTCTCCATAAGCCTTCTGCAACATACGGAGCGATTCCCACACGAAATATCGTACAAAACACAAAATTTGAGACAAACTGAATTTTATTATTTGGTTGTTTCTTAAATTAATGATAAATATTGTAATATGAGTACATATTAATGATCCATTTTTGTTTGAAAAGCGTTAAATTGTCTGAAAAATTCATAGCTTTAAGTTTTTTAGCAAAATTACGCGCCAATAAAAAAAAAAACAACAAAATTTAAGCTAACCGCCTTTTTAGGATAGCTGCCTCGCAAGTCAGTGCAAACTATTGGAGGCAGCTAAGCAAATTATACTGTACTACATAAACACATATACAATACACTAAACATTTTATCGAATCCAACAATAAATACATTTTAAAATATTACAAAAAGTTTGATTATTTAATAGTTGTCGAAAAATCTCGACGACTCAACAAAGCGCTTTTGCGGATCTTTATTTAATTGTCAAAATTTGGAGAGCAGAATTTTTTACTTTGCTTTTATTATTTGTTTTTTTTTTGTATAAATTGCCGGAATTGGAATCAGCAGTATGCAAATAGTGAGTATATAAATATACCTTTATAATGAAAATCCGTATAAAGCCTTTCAATCAAAATGTTAACGGACAGCTGGGGATTGAGTCTTTAATGACTTTCTTCACTCAATTTCCTGGATCAGCAGTTGTCAATAAGGATCAAATATGTTGGCTTTATTGAATATTAAAATTTAAACTGTTCATCTTTATCATTCGTTTCAATTTTAAGTTTGGTACTTTTCGTACTAAAATTGAAAACTAGCATACAGAATTTCTTTGGAATTTTAGATTTTTCTAGAATTTGGCATTTATGCCCAACTCTCTAGTTATCATTGGCAGTCGATTTAACGTAACTACAACTCTTGGTATTTAAAATAGTTTTCCTTGACAAAGTAGTGACTATACATATGCAACATTTTATAATTTTTCAAAAAGAGAAAAAGAGGCGATTACGCAAATAGTCAAAATCACTGAGTACCTTTATACCGAAAAAAATTGATCCACCCTAATATGCATACCAAAATTGACTGTATATCTAAGTCGCAAAAGAGCAACTTTAACATTCTGATAACTTTGCAGCCTGCCCTCGTATGTGTGAAGTTAATAAAACCGGAAATAAAGCATTTTGCGTGTTGTGTCTGGCATAAATAATTAAACGCCATAGAGCAAAGCTCAAAACCATGAAAATTCGGTCATGCAAAATATTAATAAACTTGTAATAAATAAACAAAATGGTCATAAACACATAATTTTTAGTAAGCTATGTTTTGCATAACAAATTAATCACTTTTGCAATTTGCAATTTAAATTAAATACACATGCTCAAATAAATAATTCACAGCACAAAATAAACTTAAAAAAATACTGAATTATAATTGAAATTCATGTGCAGACATTTTAAGTTGCAAATTTAATCCACAGCCTTTGCTCCCTCCAGAGACCACTTAGCCACGCTGGAACATGTGTTCCAAGCATGTTCCTGGCAAAAAAACCATGCCCCTTTTTACCAAGTTCATTGGGCAAGCTAGCCCAAGCAAATGTAATTCAAATTCATTTTTAAAGCAGAAAATACAAGCTCAATTATATGCCAGCATGTCTAGGGATTGTTTTAGGAAGCGTAGGAGGAAAGGAAATCTCAGATGCGGCAAAGGCAAATATTTGAAACCATAAAGTTCTTGAAAAGGGTATATTTGCCCATTAGAAGTGTGCTACCATAACGAAGTGATGAAAATAAATGTGCTTTGCTATAAAATAGAAAATGGGTTCACGCTGCGGCTAATGAGCCGCCTTTTGTCTGGAATTTCTTTAACAGACATGCTCCAAATTGTATGCGTTTTATTTTTTAAATTTTCTATTGCACAAATATAAATAATGAGACTTCCATATAGTGTTACGTATACGCAATGTAGAGTTATACGGGCGCTCAAAAAAAATAATAAAATATATGAAACAAAATTTTTGAAAAAATATGCATGATGAAATAAAAAAAAAATACATTTATTTTTGAGCAATCAAAATTAGAAAACTTTCAAATAAAATTGCCGAATGTTCAATTTGTTAAAAATAAAATTAAAAATATGAGATTAACTTTTTGGCAAAATTTTACTTTATGATAAAAACGGAAATAAATTAACATATGGCGAAAACCATAATTTTAATATTTAATAAAAAAGAATCTACCTCGATTGGAATAAAACCATATTAATTTTTAAAATTCCTATTGTGCAATCAAAGATTATTAAACTTTCAAATCAAATTACGTATACGCACAGTAGACTTATGCGAGCACATACTAAACTTTTTTTTATTTTAATAAATTAGGAATCTGTACATCAATTTTGTACCATAACAACACATGGATGGTAAATAAAAAACAGCCAAATCCCATAACGCCGTATGAAGATTTTATTTGAAGGTAGCTTTACTGACCCAACATCTTCGCAAAACCTTGCCGTTTAAGCCGCCTTAAAGGGCGGTCTGGGAGCAGTCCTCTTGCTAGCAGGCTGCGGTGTCTTTGCAATCTATCGCTGTATCTACTAGTGTGCCTACCAGTCTGCTCTTCAACTGTATGCAGATTGAGGTCTCTATGGAGGGTGGAACCGCGTACGTACCAGGGACAGTTGGCTATCTGTCGTAATACTCGATTATGCAATACCTATATGGAGGTTGAGCTGGGTATATCAGAAACATACAAAGAAAAGAGTAGCGGACCCAGAAAACTGCATTGCGGCACTCCTGCTCTCATAAGTAGTATATCTTCCTTACCTTGACCTTAAACTTTCCTCCTTCCAGATATGACCTTAAAAGGCCATAGTACGATGCAGGAAAAAGGTCAATGAAGACAAAGTTGGAGAACTCCAGGTCGTAAAAAACCTGCATGATGTGCTTCACCAATCTGTGGGCCTGTTCCACAGTGCCGCGTCCCTCTCGAAAGCCGAATTGGTGATCCGACAAGATATGGCATTCACTTATAATGGCAGAAATCCGATTCGCAATAGTCCTCTCCCATAATTTAGACAGGGAGGGTAAAAGACTTATTGGCCGATGCAATTCACGGTCTTCTTCTGGTTTGCCTGGCTTGTGAATCATAAAAATCGCAGCTAGTTTTCATTGCTTTGGGAAAACTTAAAAATTAATACTTTATCAAGGAGCGCTCTTGTAGGCAAGGCCTTCAATGTAGCATTGCAAATCGTATCAATACCCGGAGCTTTATTTTTCGGCAATAATTGGATCGCTACAGTTAGTTCTTCATTTCTTGTAGGGTTAATAGGCGGGCACGTCTGCAATGGGGTCTGAAGGTTCTGGTGGGTCTCCCTAGCAACCTGAAAATAAAATAAAAAAATTGATAAAAAATAAAACTAAACTTCAAAGTAGAGCTAGTTAAAATACTTATTTTTTAATGCTAAAATTTTGCTGGTTGGTTTCATCGTCTTCTAGACAAAGCCTGCACTCTGTAAAATCCGATAGGCCAATTTTCTGTAGATAGTATCAAACGTGTGGTGGCCAAATAGGTAAACTACCAGGATCTTTAGGTCCGCTCTGCCAAGACCTTTTGTCTTGATCGCATCCAGGGGCTTGACAACCAGTATATCCTATGTTCTCGTGCAGCCCATTTGTTTATCATGGTTTTGCTTGTGGACCAACAATCATCGATCGTGTTACCATCCACTCCCGAGTGTCCAGTCACTCAACATAGCACGACTTTGTTCCGGGCGGACTGGGTTTCGAGGTAGTTGTGGCATTCTTTAACCATCCTGGAGGAGATGCTCCAGGATGACAATGCCCTAATAGCAGCTTGGCTATCTAAAAAAATTATTATGTTTGCTCCCCTAGTTCCCTTGAGAACCATACTAAGGACGCAGATCTCTATGGCATAAATCTCCGCTTGAAAGACGCTGGGCCAGATGCCCATTGCGGTAGAGATTCTGGTGTTGGGTCCAACGACTCTAACACCTACACCCTGCTCAGTTTTGGACCCATCCGTTAACTATTATAGCCACCGGGGGTTTCCACAGGGGCTGTCGTCCGCCCAAGTCTCCTGACTTGGGAGAAGAGATCTAAATTTCTTGTTATGAAACAGTTACTTCAGGAAGGAAATATATAAGTGCGGCATGACCACTTGCTAAGAGTCCAGATGTGATTTGGATACCTAGTAGATTCTGCATGGCTGACTTTTTGATGAAAATGTGCAGTGGTGTGAGTCCAAGGACTGACTCAATAACAGCTGTCGGACAGGTACGTGTCGCTCCCGAGAAAGATATGCATACTAGTCTTTGAAGCTTGCTGCATTTATTGATGGACACATTTTGCCGCGTCTTGTGCCACCACACAAGGGCTGCATATCATTTGGTTTATTATATTGTATTATATGGGGCTGAAGCCCCATGTGCATCCAAAGAATTTTCTACAGGACCACATGGGTCGAGTAGCTTTGGAGAGCACTTGTACTAAGTGGGAGTTCCAGATATACCTAAGTTATAATTTAGAGTTTTTGCTGGTGTTGTGTATAGCTAAAAATTTCATAATATTATTTTTGTAATAAAGAAAAAGCTACCTTAACCATCGTAAAAATTAATTTTAATTTTTAAATTTCCATTGTACTATCTCCAATTATGAAACTTTCAAATGCTATTGCGTATACGCAATGTTAACAGATTTTGGCGCATATTTAACTTGCTGCAAATAAAATCAAAAATAAGAGATTAAGTTTTTGCCAAAATTATATTTTATGAAATAAAATAAAACTAAACTAACTTCTTCGTTTTTAATGCTTAATTTTGCTGCTTGGATTTTCCTTACTAGCATTTATTTTGACAAAATCTGGTTGTGTTTTAATTTTTTACAATAAGCCTAAAAGATTATTTCGAATTTTTGTTGTTTCATAATTTTATTATTTAATGAAGACAAAGCTGCCTCAAAACACATCAATATTAAAGACTTTTATTTTAAAATCAAAAATTATGAAACTTTGAAATAAAATTGGCGTTTACGCAAATGCTAACTTATATGGGCGCATAAAATCAAAAATATACAATAAAGTTTTTCCAAAAATTATAATAAATTAAAACTTGCTTTATTTTTTTGTGCAAGATTAAGCTACTGGGATTTTTGTTATGCCAATCATGAACTATATGCTGCAATTTATTTTGTAGTAGTTCCAAAATGCGGTGAGCCTACCAATTAATGCAATAACGAGCACTTTAATTTAGGTAATTATTTTCCTATTATTTCTGGCAATGAATTTACTTTCTGTTGTCTGTTACCTTGGTCCTGTTAGCTGTTACCAACAAGATATCCGACTGTCTATTTTGGTTTCGCGGCTAATAGAGCAAAGCATCCAGAACTGTCCGGTGTTCCGGCCATGTCAGTTCGTAGTTGGTCATAACAAACTTTATGCTGTTGGCCGCAGTCAAGTTTGAAAATAATGCTCTTGCGGTTATTGCATGCGCATGGTTATTAGTGTGTATCTGTGTGAGGGTGTATCTGTGTGTATGCGTGTATCTGAGTGTGAGTGTTTTTGTGCGGATGCCAGCATACAATTAAAAATACAATTTTTTTTTTGTGTACATAAAAACAACAAAATATGTGCATATGCCTGCATATAAGTAGTGGCGTGTAGGTATTTGCGAACGAGGGCAGATTGTATTGTTATTGGTCAAGTGATTAAAGGATGCGTTTTTATTCTAAGTATCTAAGCCAAATTTGTTTTTAAAGTAACATTCTTTTTAAAGTTATATTTTTATGCTTATCTTAATTGAAGACTTTTGGCGGATTTGTGGACTGACTTTAAAATGTTTGTTATGCCATCTGAATATCTAGTTTGGTTAAAGTTTCTATTTTATCTTACTTTGTATATATTCTAATAAATCTATTTTATTTTTTCAATAGTTTTCATTTTAATAATATTAATTAAGTATAAAAAACTATTCCTTTTTTAGAATTCACGTATACCTAATGAAAATATTATAGAACAAAATATATAAAGGAAACTTATGTTTTACGTGTTACGGGTGTTCTCATAAACGCGTCGATTAATTTGTTATCTAATTTTTGCGTATGTTAAAATTTGCGAATAAGGGGTTTTAAGCCTATTGCGATGTGTTTGTGTATATTGGTACGTGAGTATAGCATAGTAAAAAATTGTTTAACACCGGGTATTGGACATTGAGTGCAGTAGCACTTTGCGTAGTCGCAAAGGGGTTGAAATGTAGTTTCTGTGGAGCCTGAAATTATTAGAGATGCGAACTCCCTTAAGAATACTTAAGTTCGTAAATACAGCTTTTTAGAGAGTCATCAAAGTCAACTAATCCAAAAATCCTATGATTGTCTAGATAAGCTAACTAGAGAATCTTACGATGTTTATACACTTTACGAGTATTCAAAAAGTTTGGACAGGACAACTACTTCTTTAAACAATATTGCAATTGCTTTAAACAATTTCTTTGTCTACAGACAAGTCATAGTCACAGAACTAGACCATGAAGATATAAATAACAAGTTCTATTTTTTCCTGGGGATTATATTTTTATTTTTTAGTAACTCATTCCATTTAAATTGTTCAAAAATTATATGTTAAAACTACACTGCTTTACTTCTTAGCCTGCCCTCGCACATTAAAACCAGAGAAAAATGGCAAAATGCATAACCAGCAGCAAACCGAACTTAATTAAAAGTGAAATTTAATATAATTAAAACCACATAAATAGCTATAGACCCGCAAAATTCCACATTAGAGCGCAAATAGTGGGACATGAGCGCATTATATGGGAGGTATGTGTAATGCTGCGGTTTCAAGAACGCCGACAGCTATGCAAGATGGCGGCGGGCAGGAGATTGACTTTTGCTCGTTAATGTGCGTTTAGTGGCCTCTACTAATGAGCAAAGCCAAAGGGGGCTGGAGCTGGAGCTGGGGCGACCGCAACCTATCAAATGCCATACGCCGTGAAATGTCAGGCGCCCCACGGACTTTTCAAAATGCCTGACTGTCATTGCGTATACGGAGCGTATAGCAACAAATATATGGGGCGTATTAGTGCATAGCATCCGCTACCCCTGCCCCTTTTCTTGTGCAGTCAGTTTCTGGCATATAAGCCTTTGTGAGTGTTTATACGGCGTGCCAATCTGCTGAATTGCATTAGTTCAATACCCGGAATTTGCGTCCACCTTTATTAATTTGACTCAGCTCAAGGGGGCCTTTGGTTGTGCACACTCATTGGCTCACAATGGCACGTTCGTCACAGTTCCAAGGAACTGACGGTTCCATTGTTTGCCATCCATAAGGCCAGGCACTTAACCCCGCCAGTCCTTAAGCTTCTACTGATCCATTTACTCTGAGCATCCTGTTTGCACCTGTTTGTCCCCAACGACTATACAAAAGCTAAGCAGCTTAATGGGCAGAGGCGGATGGATGGTCAGCTTTTCGTCTTTTCGTCAGTGGCAGCTGCATTTTTAATTACAAGCCGAATCTTTAGTAAATTGCAAAGGACGGAGTATTTAATTAAAAATTTGCAAACAATGGCTACAAGTTTTTGCTGTCAATGATTTCGACAACCTGAACGACACTGACGTGAGCATAGTTACTGAAAGTAGATGTCTAACAAATTGAAGTATATACTTGCTAAAAGTACATAATATAAGATAACTTAAACACATCAAAAGAATCAAATAAAGGCATGTAGTATAGTTATAAGACTCTATTGCTTTACAACAAAAATATTTAACTTTAATCATATATTTTTTTTTTACCAGCGGCCTCTTTTGAAAATTTTTGTCACTTGGCTGGGTTTTTAATGTTTATCTTTTTTTCTGTCTCTCTGATAACTTTGCAACTTTATTTTCATAGTGAACTCATTTGTTGTTATTTGTTGGACAAGAAAAATTAATAACTTTTTTTTCATTAGGCTCGCACGAGTCTGAACAACCAAATTAGCCTATAAATAACTTATTTATTTACGTAAAATTTAGATTTAATATAAAAATGCTTTGAGTTAGATGGTGCGTGAATATAGTATTAAGTATTATTATTAATATTAAAAAAAAATAAAAGCTAAACTTAAAAACGCAATCATGCAAGCTGCATGATCGCGAGCTTAGTATGCTGCCTCACACATGTTCCAACAAAATAAATGATGAATGTCGCAGCTGGATCAAACATGTTGCAGCTGAAAGTGAAATTGGTTTGAATGAATTTTCAGCAAAGCTGATCGAGCATACTCGAACCCGATGCAGCTGAAAAACTCTTTGAAAATTCGGACTTATCCATTTTATGGATTCAAAAAAATTACGAATAAAAAGAATAAATTTAACTAAACATATCTTATATGTATGTGAAAATCTTCATATACCTATATGGCTAGCGATTTGATTTTGAAGATAAATCAACGTTTTTGGGATTACAATTTTCATCTTCCTGTCTACTTCTTCAAGCCGTATGAAGATTTTTGATATTTCGAAATGGCGGAGCTGCATTGTCCGATAAAGCAAAGTACCTTTATAATTTAATCACTATTTTTGAATTTTTAACCGAAAAACATTATTGCCATCGCTTTTATAAAATATTTGTGTTTTTATTTTTGGGTTTAAGGTTTAAGTTAGGTAGGCAAATAGAAGATAGAATTTCAAAATTACAAAATGGTAGGTAGCTTGAAAATTTTTTGGGAAAAAAAAAATTAATTTCTGCTTAGTCTTAGAAGGCGGTTTCGATTGTAGGGTTTAAATTTAAATCTTGCAAATTACTTTGCAAAAACATTTTCCTCATCTATATGTTAACGTCGAAAGCTATGGGCCAAAACCAAATAGATTTTTTATAAGTTTTATGAAAAATACTATATCCTTTATTTAAAACTCTATATCCTGGCATTATGATCTCCTATATCTAGGCACTCACAAAAGCAGCTGCATATACATATGTACATGAGCTTGATACTTACTTCATACTTGTACAAAAATGCTAACAACTGTTACCAATTTGTTATATAAACTCAAATTTAGTCCAATTTTAATTTATGTATCCAAAAAAAATACAAAAATTATGCATTGTAAATGCAGTTTTTATTCAATAGCAGTCAATATCATCAACTGATTGTGAAGCGTATAAATAAGTAATGGGGTATATATAGTATATATAGCAGCTAAACTGGGTACGATGCCGGAGGTGACGGAGGGGCTTTTGGGTTTTCGGGCTTGAATACAAGCAATGCCCAGGCACTTGTACTGTTTGTCTGGCCCCAACATTTGCCATTGGCATTGGCAGTGAAATTAAAATTTATTTTATCCATAATCTGCAAAATTCAATGAACAACATGCGAATTCAATTGAATTCAATTTGATTCAATTGGAAGCAAAGCAAAACAGCCAAAGGATGAGCAAGCAGGAGGGGGCCGAACGAATGTACCAACCAGCCAGCCAACCCAAAGCAGCTTCCCTGCCCTGAACCAGCTCGAACCATTGCACGGACCAAAGAACCTAACCATTGACATGATGTTAGCTGCGGCGTAAAAAGGTAGGGGGTAACATTTTGTTGCAAGTGAATGGGGCACAAATTTGTATGATGCCATAAAAGACTGACACTGACAGGAGGCAGGCAACAGTTAGACGACAGTTGCTGCAGCTGCTGAAAGACTTTTTACAGTTTTAATATACTCTACAGGATAAAGCGCAGTAGCTGGAAAGGCTCAAGCGTTTTGTAACAGATTGGCAGATGGATGATAGTGCTCGATTAGTATGGGGATGGAATTTAAGTTTTGAGGTATTGCATTCATTATTGAATTTTTCTCGATTTTAGAAGGCTATAAAAATTATCATCTATTAAAAGAGAAAGAAAATGTTTATAAGGAGTTAAAATTTTGCACAAAAATACATTTAAAATTTATTTTTATTTAAAATTAAATTGATTAATTAAAATATTTTTTTTTGCAATTAATATCAAAACTTTTAGCTTAAAAAATTTTGTAAGATTAAGTAATTTAAAAAATATATATATAAATACATTTTTTAAATGGAAACTGTTTTATTAAAACCGTTTTGCCTCAAAGGTTTCGTAGAAGCATTTTGCATTTTCTGACATATTTTTATTAAATATTAAAAAGTATAGAAAAAAAGTCAAAAAAATGTCCAAAGTACTTTTAATAATAAATTTTTAGCCACTCCCAGAAACATTTTACATGAAGTTTGGCAATAGACTGCAAAATTATTTTTCCATTATTTTTTCATTATTTTAAATTTATGTTTCTGTCTGTATTGTATTGTTTTTATTATATACCTTTTACAATTTTAATTATTTTTTTAAAATTAATTTAAATTTATAAAATTTGCTTAATAAATTAGTTTTAGTACCTTTACTATGAATGATTTTATTTTATTTATTTTTTTATATATTTTCTTATTTTTTGCAAAAAATGTTGAGTCATAAATATGCAAGATACAGAAATCTAATTTATTTATGCATTCAGATTAGATTTAGTTAAAATATCTTTACAAACAAACGAAACACATCGAATTTTGTATAAAAAACGTTATTTTTGAACCGATTGGTTCTATGGGAGCTATATGATATAGTCAACCGATTTTGATCAAATTTAGTACAGTGCTAAGGAACTATAAAAAACTTTCGAATGCCAAATTTAATTCCAATATCTTCACAAACAAACGAAACAACAAATTTTGTTGAAAAATCGATTTTTTGGAAGATCGGCGCTATGGGAGCTGTATGATATAGTCAACAGATTTCAATTAAATTTGGTACACTGCTTGGGAACTATTAAAAACTTTTGAATGCTAAATTTGGTTAGGATATCTTCATAAACAAACGAATTATTGATCTAAAACTTCTATTTTTTCCGAGGTCGTCTCAAACACCCCTATGGGAGCTATATAAATTAACATCGATATCAAAAAAATAAAATAAACTTGTCTCCAATGGAATAATATGGAATCTAATGAGCAAGTTTGGTTAGCTAGCTTTTACCATCTCTAAGATCTAGGCGTTCAAACGGACAGATGGACGGACAGACGGACATGGCTATATCGACTCCTCTAGTCCCCCTGAACATATTTTAGGTTACTTTGGGATGTCTTCGACGACTCCTTCTATATATTACAAACATTTTCGGCTTGTAAAAACTTAATATACTCTTTGTACCATACGGTACAGGGTACAAAAACGCGCAGATCTGTTAGTTACTCTCCAAAAAAGATTGTGCAGTTTCAATTTGTATGTTAGCTATATTAAATAGTAAACCAATTTTGATCAAACATCCCAAAATGCATAAAAACATGTTAGAAAAAAAATTTTAATTTCATATTTTATTAAATATTGCGACAAAATTTTTGTCAATTGTATTTTGCTTTCAATTTAACGCTTGTGTGAAGTTTGATAAAAATTGGTCCAATATAAATTTTCTATGCAGCCAGCATGTGGTTTTTTTTTATTTTCAAAGCATAAAATAATCTCTCATAAATTTGAAGTAACATAAAGGACTGACTTAGAAGGTTTCAATATTTTACGCATTGACAAATTTCATTTGAATTTTGATAGATAGTAGGCTGTTAATGCCATAAAACTATAGATGTATATGTGCCTCACTGCTGAATTCCAGTTAAAAGGCTTTCAATTTTGAATTTTTCTTCCAGTTGACTTGAAAATTTTGCAATTAAGATGACTCTATGAGCAACTACGTCAATAGGACCAGTGGTAAAAATAGTTTGAATTGAATTTTTGCAGGTAAGTCGAAATATTTTCTAGCCA
Organism: Chymomyza amoena; assembly: GCA_037043745.1. Lineage (NCBI taxonomy): Eukaryota > Metazoa > Arthropoda > Insecta > Diptera > Drosophilidae > Chymomyza > Chymomyza amoena. Next base: position 258,756 of record JBAMAX010003056.1, read on the forward strand.
AAAAAGTTACCTTTAAGCTTAATCTTCAATCATGATGATTGAAGTCTGTCCTACAATACTCCTTTATGCCCTTGACATAACAAAATTTAGTTAGCAGATGATGATATGTTCAAATTTATTGCAATCTTTCAGATGAATTTCAAAACTTTTTGTTACGCCTTAAAGTTTATTTATAATAGGTATCCATTTCTTTCAACTGTTTTTTAAATTAATTCCAAATTAGATTTTTATCTTCTCGCCTTAATTTTTAAGTCATGAGTTTATTAAAAACTTGAACATTAAATAATTTTTTTATTAATATGTTATTTTAAAACAAAAAGATATGATATTTTATTTGAAAATAATTTGTTTTTGTATTTAGTATGAAGTAACTAAACAAAACTAGATTGTGTCAACTCCTTTTTATATAATAAAAAGAATTAAATTCTCTTAATCTCAGCATTTAGAATAGCCTTACAATGATCACGAAATGCTCTCTGAGATCATTTCCTTTGAAAACTTTAATTTCTCAACCTACTAACATTTTAAACATTCTCAAATAAACAGTTTTTTTTCGTGTGATTTTAGGCTTTATTGTAAAAAACTCGTTGCATACTCATTCTTCAAAATAGTTTCCATTGTTAGCCACAACTTTTTCCCGTCTTTTTGACAGCTTCTGAATTCCTTGTCTGAAAAATTGTTCTTCTTTTGACGCGATCCATGAATCGATCCAATTTTTGGTTTCTTCGAAAGAACAAGGTGCTGTTCGGCCAGGCCATGCGTCCTCAATCGGAATAAGTCAAAATCAGAAGGGCTGATGTCAGGAGAGCACGGCGGGTGGTGTAGGATGTCCCATTTCAAAGTTTCCAGGTATGTTTTCACCACCATGGCAACATGTAGCCGAGCGTTGTCATGTAGAAGTATGACCTTATCGTGTCTTTCCGAGTATTGCGGGCGTTTTTCCTTCAACGCTCGACTCAGGCATCTTAGTTGCGTCCGATACAGAACTCTTATAATGGATTCGCCATTGACGCCGAGCTGGTCCCACCAAATACAGAGCATCAGCTTCGAGCCATGAGTGTTCGGTTTCGCTGTTGGGGTTGTTGTATTGCCGGAAAGTCCCCACGATTTTTTCCGCTTCGGGTTGTCATAGTGTATCCACTTTTCATCGCCGGTCAGGATTCGATGCACATGCAACGGCGCCGTTTGATGTCCCTCGGTTTCACTCGTACGGCTCCCAGTTTCTGAATCAGTCCTAAGCTTTTTAGGCGATGAGAAACGGTTTGCTGAGTCACGCCCAATAAATTTGCAAGTTTCTGTTGCGTTCTACAACCATCTTCATCCAGTAAAGTCTGTAATTCTGTATCCTTGAACCTTTTCACGGGTCCGAGACGATCCTTGTCTTGCATGTCATATTCGCCATTTTTAAACTTTTGAAACCATTCCTGACACGTTCTTTCACTAATACAACTTTCACCATAAGTTTCTACAATCATTCGACGCGCTTGAGCTGAAATTTTCCCGCAAATGACCCATGTTCGGCTCAAATTTTGACATTTTCGCACACGAACAAAACAAAGCACAGTAAAAATACGCAAGCGAGATTCTGTGGAGCTGTTGACTGATGCTTTAGCTGGCAATGTATTGATTCTGTTCGTACTTATCGACCGATTTGCAATTTATGTAAATTTGTGTAGTCCTTTTGAATACCACCTTTTTGCATTTCTTTTTTTATCCTAAGTATAAATGCTATACTAGATTTAGGTAATGTATGTTACGGACAGAAGGAAGAGTTGCAGACCCCAAATCCTTTATACCAAAATGTTTACAGCCTCGGGTAGGGATGGAGCCATGTCCGTCTGTATGAACATCTCGGAGAGATATATATTTCCGGAGAAGATGAACTTTGTTGAATCATGTCAATATCCTAACCCTTTCCCCCACAGTCCATTTTCGCGGTTTTTACTTCAGCACTTTCAATATTATTTTCAAAAATATAGTTAAAATAAATTGATAAAGATAAAAAATATTGAAACAAATTTAAATTAAATCAAATAGCTAATTTTTAAATTTTGAATATTAATGATATAATGACAGAGAATATAATAAATTAAAATTAAATAAAAGAGCTCAATTTTTATTAACGTTTCTACACATTTTTAATATTTGTTATTATTAATGAATAGGGTAAAATTTAAAGGCTATTAAATTTGTTTTATAAACTTTATTAACTAGCGTGACGTTACTTTAATAACAATCAGCAATATTTAAAAAAAGTTGTTATACTCCATTAGTATTTATTAATCAATATACTTATAACAGTTTTAAAAAATATAGTGCTAGGCTTAAATTATTAAGGCTTTCAAAAAAATGGCTCTTTAATCATTTCAGATTTAAGACAGTAAAAGCTCTATTTTTTTTAATAACTAGCGTAACGTTACTGGCTGCGATTAAATTTTATTTTTATAATAATATAATATGCACAAACGAAAGTCACCAAGTTTTTTATATACCTAGACTGATGTGAGCCCCGTCAGGGATGGGATGTAAACTTTAGCACTTAACAACAACGCTTTCCGGTTTTCAACCTTCAAGCAACCTACAAGCTTAAGGGTAGCTAAAAATTGCCGCAAAATATGCTACAAATAATTACATTGTTGTTGCGCCAAGTGGATGCAGTGCATCACACTGTCGGGTCAATCGACTTGCATTTTTTTTTTTTTCGTCCTATCTTCATTTTGACCAGTTTTATGTACTGTACGTTTTTTGTTGCTTTTTTTGTAGTTCGAACGGGGCCACGTTCTGTTGCTCTGCCAAATGCATTTATGTTTTAATTCGCTCAACGACAAACCAGCTATGTAGGTGTGTATGTGTGGGCGTGAGTGTGTGTCTGTGAGGGTATTAGTGAGTATGTGTGTGTTGGTGTTCACAGCCATGTGATACAATTCATTTAAGTTTTGATTGCTATTTTCGCTTCGCTTCCTGCATGCGCGCCTGCGGGTTGCTCTTCAGCTGCCAATGCAGTAACACGGCACTCATACAATGTTGCTGGCCATGCTAGAAATGTTGAATGTTCAATGTTGGCAACTCTGCCTCTGGCAAAGTCGGCAATGTTGTCGGCAATGATGGCGGCGACGCGCAACAAAGGCGACAACAACAGCAAATGTGCGACATTTCCGCTTCCTTTTGGCGCGTTAATGTATTATGTAAACCGCCACACACACACACACACACACGCACATACACGTACAGGCAAAGATATGCTGCAGTAACTATTTTTAAAGCAACTTTTTAGTTATAAATTGCCATTGCTTTGTAGTTTTCAGCTCATACACTGCCTTTGAAAAAACAATGCACATATGGCAAATATGTGCGAAAAAATAAACAAACACACAACACTGGCATATAACTGATAACTATGTGTGCTGGTGTGTGCGTGTGTGTATCTGTGTATTTTACACACCGTCTGGGGAGCGCTTTCTAGATAACATTGTTGTATAAATGCGCACGAAGAGCAGCACGTAAAAACGGAAGCGTTGCCTTTTCCATTGTTCGCCATTGGCAAATGGAAAATGCTCTGCCCTTCCTTTTCATCTACATCTTCTGTTTCTTTTGCTACTGTTACTCCATTTAGTTTGTTTTGTTATTATTTCGAGTCTGTGTGTCTCTCTGCGTGCCTGGAAAATATAATGCAAGCTGATACTTTGAATGCCATATGAAACAGTTCTGGCTGACACTTGATAAGTGACAGACTTACAGACTTGCATTCCAGTTATGCACACCATACCCCACACCCCACTCACACACACCCTCTGCTATAGAATTTGCTACGCCCATTGATTATTTCAAAGCCCTGGCATATGCAGAACTTAAAGTCATATTTTATTAAGCATCTTCAGCTGCCATTTTGAATTTAATTTCGCTAAAATTCAGCTTATCTGCAACTTTTGGTTACGTCTAGGTAATGGGGAGGGAGGGCTAGGGGGTGTACCAAAACAATGCAAATGATATTTAGCAAAAAAATGCAAGAAATGTAGAGCTGAAGACATATTTATGATATATGAGCAAAGCTTTTCACTCACAGATACGCATGGGCGAGGGCAGGCTAAAAAGGTATACTTTTTTCCAAACAGCAGCGCCATATTCAACTGAGTTGTGCCGGATGCTTGCTATCTAATCAAGACTAGCAAGACTCTATGGACAACGTTCTGAATTCCTGCCAAACGTTTTCAAAATCAAAATCTATCTATTATTACTCAATGTATTCGTAGCTATCTAGTCAAGACCGGCAAAATCTCTATCGTACCCCTTCTTCATTCCTGCCAAACGTTTTCAAAATCAACATCTGTCTCTCATAACTGAATGTATTCCTAGCTATTTAATCAGGACCAGCAAACCTCTATCGAAAATCTTCTTCATTCCTGCCAAACATTTCCAAATTCTATCTCTTAGCTTAATAATAGTCCTAGCTTTCTAATCAGGACCAGTAAACCTCTATCGAAAACCTTCTTCATTGCTACCAAACATTTTCAAAATCCATCTCTAATAACTCAATGTTGTCCTAGCTTTCTAATCAATGCCAGCAATCCTCTATCGGCAACCTTCTTCATTCCTGCCAAACGTTTTGAAAATCAAGATATATCTCTCATAACTCAATGTAGTTGTAGCTATCAAATCAATGCTAGCAATCCTCAACAGGTAACCTTCTTTACTCCTGCCAAACATTTTCAAAATCAAAATCTATCTCTCATTGCTCAATGTATTTGTAGCTGTCTAATCAAGACCAGCAAACCTCTATCGACAACCTTCTTCATTGCTACCAAACGTTTGCAAAATCAAAATCCATCTCTTATAACTCATTGTAGTCCTAACTATCTAATCAAAGCCAGCAATCCTCCATCAAGTATAACTTTTTTGATTAGTTACTTCATCATCATGTATGTATATTGATTACTATACTATATATATTATTGAAAACTTAGTGAAAGTTTCTTTCAAGGTGAATACAATTGAAACTTAAAGCGCGATGTCTGCCAGAACCAATGATTTATAGTCAGGAAAACCCCATCGGCCATACGTGCATTTAATTGTACTTGAGAATTATAACATAAACGTTGGCCTCTTTCTGGTATTGTCATTTAACTCTATTATCTGGAGGCAACGTTTGACAAGCCTTTGTCTACAAAGGCCATAATACGGACAGGCCTTTAGACAAATCGGAATGGAGTTGTATATTAATTACAATATCTTTTCATATATACTGTTGTAAATGCAATTTTTTTATATGCAAAACAATTGAAACCAAACGTACGATATCTGCTAGAGCCAATCCAAATCGATTTAAACGCTTTGAGACACCACCAAGTATATGTGAATTACGTTTAAAATGAAAATTATGGTCAACCTCTTTCTGATATTTTTGTATTATTTACCTTAAAAGCCCTTAGACGGTCGTCATGATCACAATTTCTTCATTGCTATCAAATGTTTTCAAAATTAAAATCTATCTCTTATAACTCATTGTAGTCCTAACTACCTAATCAAAGCCAGCAATCCTCTATCGACAACCATCTTTATTCCTGCCAAAAATTTTCAAAATCAAAATCCATATATTATTACTCCATTTATTCGTAGCTATCCGAATCAAGACCAGCAAACCGCTATCGTACCGCTTCTTCATTCCTGCCAAACATTTTCAAAATCAAAATCTATCTCTCATAACTCTGCGATCGTGTAAATTGGAACTTCAAGAAAAAAAAGATCCAAACTAAATATGAGTGTTACTCCACTTTGCATCATAAGTTAATGCTGGATACCTTTAAACTACCAATTAGTATTCTTCTACGTCACAAGTTCAGATTGTTGCTGAAACTCGGCAACATAAACTCTAAACAAATGCTAAACATAAGTTCCTTCATGGACATTTTAGATGGGGGGGAGTTAAAAAACTCAACAAGTATGCGACTTGTCTGACCTCATCCACTAAACCTAGCACCTACTCGCTGCCGCCCACTTAAGGTAGTCATCTACATAATACTTTTCAAAGAGTAGCAGGTGTGAAGGCCACAGCTTGACTTTTATCAGTGATTGAAATTATGGCACTGGCGCTCACTGGCAAACATTGCGTATACGAATATTTGTGTTGAGAGCTAAGTAGGATGTTCAACAATTCAGTGACTAAGAATACCTTAACAATGTTAAGTTAACCTAGCCCTTTGCGTTCAGTAGAGAAGCAGAATATACATGTTAGCGCTTTTCGTTCCTAGGACCCCGATTATATCCGGTTACTTGTTTTGGGCTGACGTTAATCGAAAACAATAACTAAACCAATACTAACGTACTGATGTGACATATGTACTCTAGAGAAATCAGGTATAGGCCTCCTAGAGAGGACAAAGAGAACATTTTTAGAAGAATTCTTAGTTCGATACATAGATCCTAATAAGCAGTAATTATCCGTATCAACGAAGAGCTACGAGAGATATTTATCGATACAAGACTATCAGCTATGTCAAGTCACAAATTCTTGGGTGGGCCGAACATGTTGCGAGAACGCGAAACCCAATTTTGAAAAAAAACTGATGATGATACTCCGTCTCCTATTTATTCCCTGCTTGATAGTTGATTCCATTCTCCGAGCTTGCAGTTTTAATAAGCAAAAGAATTGAACTCAAAAAAAAAAAAAATAGTATTTAAATTTTAAACCGATTAGCTTGAGTTAGAATAGTTAAGCCGATTGGTTCAGGTCGAAATCACGCATGAGCTTACGCTGTTTTTAGACACCTAATAAAGAATGAAAAAGGAAGTAAAAAGGTGTTGCGAAATGTGTAGAATTAGGTGTAAAGAAGAACTGATAAGAGGTATGCTACTATGGCTTTCCTTAAATAGAGGAACCCAGATTCGATATGCGCAACGTTGCCGAACAGCTCAGATTGAAGGAATTTTTATCCAGATACTGAGAAAAAGAAACTTCAAATCGGGGACCACACGGTGATGATTCCTAGAACTTTTGGATTAAGGCATTATGTTTCAAATTTAGATTCTTTTAAATTATGTATAAAATTCATTTTATTTTTGAGAGAATAAAATCCGAAGCTTATATCAAGCTGGAAACTCTGAAACATGTCATATAATTTTGCATTGACGACTGAGCCCTGGAAGATACCTTTTTTTACTATTGTATATATGTATGTACATACTTTTAATCTCTATCGAACCCCTCCAATCTATATATACTGGATTGCAGTGCTGTCTTTTTAAAGTTATCGATTTACAATATGCCTTACATTAACTTGTTGTCTGTTAGACCTGCCTTAAAATACTTCAATAGAATAAACCATTTGATATCTGATTTGTGAAGCAGTTTCAACTATAATTACAAATCTGCCCAAAAAGTACTGTTTATAGCGATTACAAAAGTAATGGTAGACTTTTTCCAAAGCAACTTTCAGAACTGTTTAGTCTACGCTCGTGTATTTTGCTTTGGCCAACATTGTGATATATACACGTAAACAGAGGAGGAAGAACATAAACAACTGAAACAAAAAATGAAAGAGTGGATATAGTTCGTTCGCAGTTTTCAACATTTGTCAATTTTTTTTATTCCCAGCTATGAGTTGTAACGGAGAAACAAAGGCTGTATGGCTTCCACTTGTATGAATGTTGTCAGGATTGACCAAATGTGGACTTTAGTCCTTAAAAGTGTTTGGAAACCTCTATGATATTTTCTGGGCAAAGCTTTTCATAATTAAATTAAACACAAGTTTCGACTAAAATTTAATTCATTAAGGTAAATGAATAGCCTTTGATTAAATACATATCACAAACAAAAGTCCAGATGTTAGAAATGGACATCCAGCTGGCATGCTTAAAAACTAAAACTAGGCACATAAAGTTAGACGTGAGCGACTTTGATATACCCTTAAATCATGCTAATGATCTATGTATATATAGAACTATTTATGCAAACAAAATTATTCCGAAAGATCAGGTTATATAGCAACTTTTTAATTTAAAAGATTTGAGATTGCTGTGATTCACAACTAAAGCCAAAATGAGCGTTTTAGCAATATATATTTCACATGGAATTGATTTAAAAATTCTTCAACAAAATAAAAATGGGCGACTTTTTAAAGAAGCACTTTTTCAATAAACAAGAAGACTGAAAAATTATTTTTGAGTCGATCACATCACAGAATTGAATAGAAGTAAATATAGATATAAATTTTTTTATGATTTCTGTAATTCAAAATCAATTTTTACTTTAAGACAGCTTTTTCTACAACAATTTATAACTTGTGAAAGCTTAAAATGAATTCAAGAATAATTCCTCTCGATTATAGCTAGCTTTTCAGATAGACATTTCTAATTTACGAATATTTAGAGCAACTTTAAATAGTACACTCAAAGACCAACTCGTACTCGTTGTAAAAACATTTAGTTTTAATTGATAGAAATTTATTTATTTATTTACAGTAGATAAAGCATATAATAATAATAAATCAAATAATAAAATTAAAAACTCTGAAATCAAATTTAAATTAAGTGCTTCTCTTTTTTTAAGTGTATTACATTTGGCGATTTCTCATCTGCAGCAGCTGCTAATGCCATCACAAAGACCTTTTGTTTTTATAATTAAATTCTTGGCATGCTACTCATTTTCCAACTACATTTAGCAGCAACATATTTTTTGAGAAGAAAAGCTGCTTTTCAACAAAACAAAACTGACAATAAAAATGTTTCTAAAGATATTTTTGCTGTCTTATTAGCAACTTAATTTAGTTTTCGGGAGCTTGCCAAAATATTTCGCACTTTTTTCGCGCTATAAAAATTAATTAAATGTCTTAGAAAAAAACATGTGTTTTACTGATAGCAAAAATTCCCTACTGCTGCAAAATTTGTTCATTAGTATGGTAAAGGGTCTAACTAAATCAGACCCAACATGGATTTTGTTTGTAAAAACACTATTTGCTATTTACTTGAAAAGTAAAATTTTAAGTCGAACATTTTTTTGAACTATGAATTCATTTTTATCATATTTATAAGAATATTATTATATCAACTAACAATTCGATTTAGATAGCCGCGTAGTTCAACATTTTTTTAAGAAACTAGAATAAAATTCTTCGAAATTAGTTTCATGGGAATATTTTGTAAAGCTTCGTTTTTTTTTTTACATTTTTACTGCACTGTCAACCTTTATTGCTTCAAGTTTCAAAATTCTTCACAAATAAATTTTATTTAAGCTGCCCAAGTTTTCACGAAAAAGAACAACTTTTTTTAAAGCTTTAAAAGAAAGAGTATTAAAAGGACCATAGCTTCTCATCTACACCTGCTGTGTTTATGAAAATGCATACGAATTTTTGTTGTTTTTTTGTTTTTTAAATAAACATGCATGAAGGAACTTTACGCAAAGTCAAAACTTTTAATAGGAAAAGCAGTTTGCGGGTGTATGCTATGCAGTAACGAGCTTATAATAGCTAACAGGAGCAAACATTGCACAGTTAACACAGACAGTCACCCAGAGATACACACACACACACACAGATACTCACACACATACACACAGATACTCACACACACAAACACAACTGGATGTTGTGCACAATAAGCATGACGCTCGCGTTGTGAACTTTTGTCGTTGAATGTAGTTGAAATATTTCACCTGCAGCGGTTTAACTCGATATGCAGCACACTCTTCTCACTCTCCATCTCTCACTCTCTCTCCCTTTGACTCTTGTCACCTCACAGATACACACATGCACACGCACACACCGACAAAACACATGTTCATTTCCGTTGCCATGTACAACAAACAGTATGTCAACTGGAATACCCCAACTGTATTTCGTTGTAGAATGCGTTTACATTCTACGTTCCGCACTCCGCGCCCATCTCTCTGTCTCTGCCATTCCCTTTATTTCTCATCATCTTTCATCTTTCTGCCCATGGCTCTCTGAAACCTCATGTCAAAGCCACTGCCTGCGGTGCAAAAAGCCTCAATCATTAGCACACGATTGTTCTTGGGTACTTTGAGCTTATGCAGTGGACAGGGAATGCATCTGCAATGACCGCAGCTTATTTAAGATAAGCATTTTGGTTTTTGTTTTTAAATCCTTAGTTACCTCTAAGTTATTTGATTACTCTTTTCAGAAACAGACAAAAATAAGCTTTAAATACTTAAAAAAAAATTGGTAACCACTCTCAGCTATATAATTGCACATTTATGCTTGGTTAACCCAAAGTACATAATTGTACCCTACAACTTCCTAGAAAATTACGATTTAAATGCTACAATAAGATCCATTGTAGCTCCTAGCGTGATTGTAGGCATTGCCCAACCCATCGTATACATACTATGCGTTATAAATAGACACGGCTGTTATAGGTGTAGGCTGTACATTGCCATTGTTAGACCCATACTCATGTATGGAGTCTCGATCTGGTGGCCTACCTTAGATAAAGGGACCAACCTTAAAAAAGTAAGTTGGGTTCAGCGAACCGCCAAACTTACCATTAGTGGTGCTCTACGGTCCACACCAAACGAAGCATTAGATGCTATTCTAAGCCTCCTACTACTGAGCAAGGTGGGAATACAACAAGCCATCCTATCAGCTTTACGCATGAGAGAGGCGAAAAATGAAATGACCAAGATTTTGGCCATGCAAAGAATCTTAAGCGGAACCCACTTAACATTTTACAACTAAATTCAAAGCCTATATTCCAACCAGAGAGGAGTGGAACACAGGTGTACCAGGCCCAGCGGGCTCGATAAAGGTATACACGGATAGTTCCAAGCTAGACGACCGTGTAGGTGGTGGCGTCTACGTTGAGGATTTCAACATTGGAACTGCTTTTCGACTCCCGAACCACTGCAGTGTTTTTCAGGCAGAGGTCACTGTAACCCGTTAGGCCTTAATAACAATAGGAAACCTACAAGTTCAAAATAAAAACATTTGTATATATTCGGACAGCCAAGCGGCTATTAAGTCCCTAGTTTCGATGACTTCCTGTATGAAGTCAGTGAATAACTGCCGCTTGTCTCTAGGCGAGATGGCTGAGCAGTTTTCAATTCACCTCATATGAGTCCCAGAACAGAGGGACTTTGAGGAAAATTGTATTGCGGATGACCTGACTAGACAAGGAACTACCAGCATCCTCCTTTAAGGCAAGGAGGGTCTGGGTATACCCATGGCCAGCTCTCTGTTGCAAATAAAACGTGGAATCGAACATTGAGCACGTGTAGAATCTCGCGGCAAACTTAGCTAACATACTGCTGCAAAAGAATTAAAAATCTTTGCTGTCTGAATAGAGCACAGTGCTCAGGACACTGGTCGGTAGGAAACCACGCAACCAGGTTGAATGCTCCCCACCATGACTTCTGTAGAAGTGGAACACTTCTTATGTCACTGCCCTAGACTGGGCAGTAAAAGATATAGGTTCCTTCGGTCACACTTTCTAGACGATTCATCTAAGCTCTCTGAACAGAGCCCATAATGCTTTTTAAGGTTTATTCAGGCAGCCTGATGGCTTCCCCACCTTTTATAGGAGGCCTCTCAAGTGGGGAAGAGTGGTGAACTAACTCACTCTACCGGTATCGCAACGGGCCTATCCTTGGCCTAAGTGAGTTGGGATGTCAGTCCCAACTGCCGCCCTAAACTAACCTATATGTAGTTTCTCAAGACATCCCAGCTCTGCTTGCGAGTTCTAAGAACTACAAGAATGTTGCTTAAAAAAAGTCTAAACAAAAAAATTACGTATACGCAAGCTGTGCATATTCCAAATGATTTCATATTTAAATAAACTTTTTTATTTTCCATTGCCGCCAAATACTCGCACCTCAGTTATATAAATTGTGTTCATTTTGTTTAAATACCTTGACCCATCTAGTACAAATTTATAATTGAATACATAAATTCAAACAACTAATGCACAGAATTAAAGATTAGGGTAGTTATTGTTGCTCCTAGCGTGATGGTATATATTGTCCAAGTACAAGTACACACATCTGCAATTTGTACATTCTCAAGATATTCCAGCTCTACATGGATGCTATATATGCTGGTGAGCCCGAATAAAAAAAGTACAAACAAAAAAATTACGCATACGCAACCTGTTGCCCATATAAAACGAACATTTACGCTTATGCGCATATTCTAAAAGATTTTATTTTTTTAATGCCTCCCAAATACTTGCTCTTAATTTTTATATAAATAGTGTTCATATTTTTTCAATATTATGTATATAATTTATCTAGTATGTCAAATTGTACGTTCATTGCTTAACGAAAAGAATACCAGCTGAAACATTCTATAAAGCATATAACATAGATGATATTTGCAATCAATTTAGACACAACTAATTGAATTTTAATTAAAAGATTCCTCATATGTACAAGGCACTTGGTTACAATAAATTTTAAAAATGTAGCCAAAGTGCTTGAGAAGATATCTCTGACCTTTTACGGTAGTAGAAAAACTTGGGGAAAATTCAACCAAGCTTTAATAGCCACCTGGTCGAAACTGTGTATATCTCGTTATTAAAAATATTTTAAAATGGCTCATTCTCTGTGCAATCAGCCATCCCCCCTGTATACTTCAATTATTAAAATAATATATAAATCTAATTAAGTTCAATTATTTTGGGACTAAAATTTTCGTCACCTCGTTTACCTTTTATTATTTTAAAATGGCGGAGTTAAAATGGCAGCCTAAGCAAATTAACCACTATTTTTAAACTTAGCAAACCATTTTAACAACTCCTTTTATATGATATTTATGTACTTTTAAGGCACCTTACAAGTTTTTCAAAAATACAAAATGTCATACCCAAAGATTCGTCAAAGATTGGATTTTCGGAACCCTCTACATTTTAAACTTGTCTCAAGCTCGTTTTCCCTGCGTATCTCAACTTTCTTAGAGAGTATATCATAGTCGTGGTATTTGGTTGAAGTAAATGATCCACTGGTTGTTGCTTTTGGTGCCAACCAACATTGCCAAAATTTTGTTGTTAAATTTGCACAGCTCACATCCGTTGTGGGCAGGGTGTGGACTGAGTATGAGTATAAGGATGCGGATGCGGATGAGAGACTCTGCTGGCGGATACATTATTTCAGTGTGTTTATGTGTGTGCGTGTGTGTGTTGAATATTGTTTCCAACAACTTAAGAGTAATTTGAAAAACCAAAAAGCAGAAACAGAGAAAAACACAAACAATAAGAAAGTAAATCCTCTGCGGCAACTGAAGCGGAAGCAGGAGACCCGGCTCTAATCCTGCTTTGTATTAAAGCTGCTGCTCTTTGTTGTTGTTATTATTGTTGTTGTTATGGGGAGTCCTTTTTGCTGCTGCTGGTTTTTTTTTGTGTTCTTATTTTTTATTTTTGCTCCTGCTGTATCCCAGGCAACTGACCATTCACAGTTAAATGTATTTGCCTTGCATTTTAATTGCTATGCAGGATGAACAGCAATTGAGCGAGTTAAAATGCACACACACACACACACACGTACGCACACGCAGCAGAAGTGGAAAAACTAGAAGAAGAGTAGGAGACGAGAGATGAAGAGACAAAAATAGGGAACAGAGCAAAGCACAGAGTGCCAAAGCAAATCCTTGACGAGAAGTGGCTACGGCATAAGCACAAGCACAAGAGTGTTTGTGTTTGCATTGATGTTGAGAGTGTGTGTTGCGTGTGTGTGTGTGTGCACACCAACCCAATAGACCACACTGTTGCTGTGTGTACTTTGCAGGAAACTAAATAAATGGATATATCCAGATTGATTTGATATTAAATGGCACACAATACATACCAACCGCAACGTCCATATAAGACCACAATTGCGTATACGTTATTTTGTTGTAGAGTCCCTCAGGTGCTGAAACTAGTTTGGTTTGCTACTAATAGCACGCATATTATTTCCTCTCCATTTTTTTTTTCAACCCTGCCAGCTTTATAGTCCATATAAGGCTACATTGCGTATACGTAATATTTATATTTTGCAAGTAAAGAATTAAAACTAGCTTAATTCAGTATTGATAGCACGCATAATATTTGCAAACAATTTTTGACCAATCTGTCCAACTTTACCGTCCATATAACGCAACATTGCGTATACGTAATTTTATTAAGAAGTCTCTCAAATGTCTGTACAGAGTTGAAACTAGCTTGGTTTTAAATTGACAATTTGTTTAAAACTTAGCACAGATCGGCGCACCCTTGAGGCTACATTGCGTATTCGTAATATTATTTATTTTTTAAGTAATGAACTGGAACTAGACATATTTGATTTTGTCTGACTTAAAATTTTGTAGCGATCTGGGCACCTTTACCTTGCATATAAGGCTACATTACGTATACGTAGTTTTATTTAAACGTCTACCAAATGCTAGCACAGAGTTTAAACATGCTTGATTTGATATTGATAGAAAGCATAACATTCGCACAAAATATTTCACCGATCTATCCACAGTTACCGCCTCGACAGACTTTAAAATATATTTATTTTTTGTTGCTTGATAAATTTTAACATTTATTAAAAATTCAGCTGCTTACAGTGTAAAATAAATTCTTGACATATTTAACAATATTTGTATTTTTTCTAAATAAAAAGTAATTGAATTTGTCGTTCGATTTTTTCCGCTAAAAAAGAAACCTTCCCAGTTTTTTGTGCGTATGCGTTTTATACTAACTATACATTGCGGCTACCATTTTTGGTCTGCTGGGTAGTCAGTTGAGTATGTCTCTATGTGAGTGAGTTTAAGTACAAGTATATGTGCGCGTGTGGGCGAGAGTGCGTGACTAAATGTTAGATATTGCGTGCGTGTCACGTTAACAAGCTGAAAGAAAGCTTCAGAAAGTTAAAAGTTTTATTTTAACTGATTTTAATTGTTAAGTAAATGTCACATCGAAGAGAATTGTGCTTGAAATTTTCAAGCATTTAAACGAGAACCAAAGTTGAAAGATGATACTTTCAAGTGGCAAAAAGCCTTCGCATTTGTCAACTCTAAGACGTGCTCTTTATTCGGCTTAAAATCAGCTAAAAAAATGTTTTTGGCAAAAAGTGTGTATTTTTATCTTATTTTTTTTCTTTTTCTTTTTAGCCATAGCCAAACGACATTCAAGTCCGGAAGAAAGACTTGTTTTTACTATCAGCGCAGACAGTTGAGTTTTGTCTTGACTAATTTAACAAAGTTTGTCTTTTGATTTTCTTTAAAAGTTCGAAAAAGTTGGAAATTTTTAAGACTTTTTCTTGATTAATTGTTTGTTAGACTAATATTTATGTCTGATATTACCTGTCGAGGCTGCTAGATTAGGATTAGAGCACCTTTGACTAATTTATAATTTTTTTAAATAGGAGTTTTTTACCTGGTCAACCATTTTATAAACATTTTTTTGCTTAGCGGAGCATTTTTGTTGCTTTTGGGTAGGTATGGTTTTTATACGCATATATATTTGCTTAACCCAAAATACAAAAACTTTTAAATATGTTGCTAAATTTGGAGCCAAGGCTTAGTTTCCACTAGGCTATCAAAAAAGTTTTCAGCAAGTTTGAACTTTTTTACTCTTAAAAATTTTAAAGTAATACGCAAAATTTTATTGAATGGAAATAAATTTCCAAGAAATTATTGCATTCAAAGAACTGGACGATTTATATTTATTTTGGTCTTCTTGAGAAACAGGCAACAAGTACAATAAGGATTACTCGATTTGATTTGTTTTTTATTCATTTCATTTTAATATAAAGCTCCACAGGCTTAATAAAACCTTTTACTCAAAGTGCAGTGTTTATCTTGGCTTTTATGCTAAAAAACTCATACTGAGTACTGTGTAAAATCAACTTTTCTCCTATTGTGATCCAGCTATTGTTGTTAATACCAATTTTAAAATTTCATTAAACATTTCTTAAAATTCCAAGAAATTATTGCATTCAAAGAACTGGACCATTTATATTTATATTGGTCTTCTAGAGAAACAGGCAACAAGTACAATAAGGATTACTCGATTTGATTTGTTTTTTATTCATTTCATTTTAATATAAAGCTCCACAGGCTTAATAAAACCTTTTACTCAAAGTGCAGTGTTTATCTTGGCTTTTATGCTAAAAAACTCATACTGAGTACTGTGTAAAATCCACTTTTCTCCTATTGTGATCCAGCTATTGTTGTTAATACCAATTTTAAAATTTCATTAAACATTTCTTCGAATTTATTCAAAGCAAACTCATGATTTCCTGTGAAAAAAGATGAGCTTATCATCTCATGCAATTCGCAAGAAATCGGCTTCCTACTTAGTTGGACATGGCTACCAATCATTTGCACGCGTTGCACAGTGGTCGAAAAACCAATTTGTTTTTAGGGAATAAAGCAAAGAATAGACTTTGTAGTAAATAATATGTCAGCTTGCATAGATTTTATACAGGTTTGATTTATAAAAATGAATAGACTTGTAGATTGGGCTCTAAGAAAAAGATCGAAACCACGGCAGATCGCTAAATTACTTTCTTCTTTGATTTATTAGTTTTGTTGTTAAATTGAAAAATAATCCTAAAATGGCCTATACGAAAACTTTTCTTTTGCCCAGCGGCTCATAAATGCGTGACTTCAGCAATTTAAATTAAGACTTTTCATTTTAGCATCAAAAACTTAACTAATTAACTAAATTGAATTTAGTAACCTTCTTTTTTTTAATAAAATCATAGTGCTTATGTGCTTCATATATGCACAATTTGCCATCATATCAATTCAGGGAATTTGATTCAATCCAATTCTGACTACTTCTATAGTCTGCATAACATCTAATCCCAAATCAAGTTGAGTCAAACCCAACTCATTTCATTACGAATTGATGCGACTATCAGTGAGCTGCCCTTACCCCCTTACCCAGCCCCCACTATGCACAAAGTGATAGTCAAAGTGCTTTGTAAACTTTTTGTGAAAGTCCATTAAATAAAGCTAAGCTAAAATTGAGCGAGCCAAAAGAGAAGAGCAGAGACTAAGAGAATAGAGCAATAGCAGAGGAAACGTTGGAGCGGCGCCAATCTGTCAATCGTTCAGTCATTTTGTCTGACGTTTGGTCACCAAGTCAATCAATCACAGAGTCAACTTGACAAATACACACACGCATACAAACAAACGAATTCAATGGATGCTACAACAACAACAACAACGACTGGCAAAAAAAATTGAGCGTGCAATCAGCGCTTCAAACACAGGACCCCCCACAAGCTCTCTCTTAACAATGCTCTTATTCTGCACTACACTCTCTCGCACTATGTGGCCTCCTGTGGGTACGAGGGCTACTCTCTGAGTTGAGTTTTTTATTTGCTAGCCTGTACGCAGCAGGGCGAAACGCTGCAGAACAAAAAAAAAAATTTGTGTTAAAAATATAGAAGGAGACAGACTGTCATTTTTAATATCCATATGAGCTCTTTGGGGCTAGTCCAAAACAATTTGAGTTTTGGACAGATAAAAAATGGAATTAAAGGCTCAAAGGTCTTACCACCCATAAGCTCTCTTAACAATGCTCTTATTCTGCACTTCACTCTCACGCACTATGTGGCGCCCTGTGGGTACGAGGGCTGCTCTCTATGTATATAGCGTTGAGTTTTTTATTTGCTAGCCTGTACGCAGCAGTTTGAAATGCTGCCGAACAAAAAATAATTTACTTAGTTTGAGCTAAAAAATATCGAATAACACAGACTGTTAACAAATTGATTTTTGAACAGACAAAATATTGAATTAAAGGGACAAACGTTTTATCTCTTGTTGATTTTGTTCCATATATCGATAGTATGTAAAAATTTTTTTGGCAAATCAACGAACAAAAAATTGGCAACATGTCAAAAAGAATACAAATCCAGTGGTAACACGGTCAGCCGTGTTAAATATCCGACGCTTTTAAAATTGCCGAATCCGACGAGGACCATAAAAAATGATTAAAGTAAGTAAAAACAAAAATTCGATGCCGTGTTGGCCTTAATGATTGTCTCGGTGTCTAGCATTTTCGGAGTGTAGGCGACTTTGGGTTGCAAAATTTCGAATTTCCTAAAATGCCAAAATGCATATCCACTGAGCTTTTGTAAGTTTAGATAAACAATTTAAAAGCGTTACTTTCAGTGATTCGACTAAGTTGGACTACGAAACTTAGTCAATAGATGTTTATGTACTTCTGAGAAGGAATGTTCCGTAGAAATGACATTATAGTTTTGGGCATAAGGACTCGACTGAAACCTAGAAATGTCGACATGTTGGCCTTATGCCATAAAAACAAACTTTCAAGTAGCTCGCTTTTTATTATTTTTAATTATTGAATGTCTAGTTTTTGGTGTTTTAAAATGCAATTTTATAAGGATCTTTTTTACAATGTCAGGAATAAAACGTTTCTGTTAAAAATTGGGAAATACACCCAATTCTGTTTTTCGCGAATATGATTTAACGCGATTCAAAAAATTCATTCCGTTAGTTTTTTATGTAATTTGAATTTTATTTTATTTTTAATTATTTTTAGTAAAAAATAAAAACTCAAAACATTTAAAAGAAAAAACCACTATATAGATATTTGTACAGTTCATTTGGTAGGATTTTTAAACGGAGAATCAATGCCCTGCTTTTATATAGATACTGTATCTTTTTTTACTTGAATTTTTTTTGCGCGTATTTATTGAGAACGTATTTATCGCGTAAAACCAGAGTATTCGAATTTTTTCCACTGCCTCAATGGTACTTATTTAAGGAATATACCCTTTTTTTGTGCCTTATAGCTCTTTGTTCGATAGTACTATCGAGAGTATCGATAGTATCCCACCTCTAGTTTTAACCCTCTGACATGACAGCCAATTAGTTAGAAATTCAAGAATATTTGTAAAGAGCAATAAGAACACATTAGGCTACAAATATTTACAGCAGCCCTCGTGTAAGCAATAGGTCCTCGATAGGCGATAGACATTGTACGATAGAGGATAGTCGCTGGTCTGTCGTTTGGTTGGACGCATAGTTGACGTTGTATTAATCAATGGTAGCACATCAACGATGGAGCATTAAAGAGCAGGTTGAGCCAAGCCGAACTACACACACGCACACACAAACACACACATGCACAACCGCAAGAACACACACGCACTCACACGCACACGCACCCAAGCCCACCTATGTGTATAGGTGGAGGGGACACGTGGAATGACAAAAGCTTCATGGAGCATTTCACCTGCTTACAGCTCGTTGGTCATTGCAGACTTTACGGCGTTTTGTACCAATTGAAAAGCTTTGCTTTGCTTTTTTTCCGACTTACTGCACAATAACAACAAAAGGGTCAATCAGGGTGCTACAAACTGGGGTCGCAATTTTTAATAAAGTCATGCCAAAGGCAACAGCCGACAACAGCGAGAGGCAGCAGTCCCTCTCCAATCCAATCCCCTCTTGGGCTCAAGATTGGGCGCTGGGAGCTCAGCACGGTTGGCTGCCTGTGGCGGCGTGTACAACATGCAATAGGCACAGCTCAGGCAATCTACACCACTTCAAAAAGTAAGTAACAAGAAAGCATATTGACTTTCCTGCTACGAAGTTCAGATACACTTGAGGTTGTGAAAGAATACTACGTTTGGTCACAAAGTTTTTTATCAAGGCTAGTACGTAGCAGTGTAAAACCGTCTGAAACAAAACAAAACTGTCAAAATTCAAATTTATCTCATTGGTTGCAGTGTGTCCATTTTTTATAAAATTGCCATGTAGATGGCGCCGGCAAAAAGTTCAGCTTTTCTGTTTGTGCGCTAAAAACAAAATATGAGGGTGCAGCAAATAATTTTGATAGCAGAATCTATGTCGCACAGGCAAAACAAATGCGCAAATTTTATTAAAGATCAGAAAATGTTCGCATAGGCACCTTGAAAACATACGAGGACATCAGAAAATTTTACAAAAACGCTGCCGGATTGTGCAGCATGGCTTTAAACTGACAATTTTGCGCAAAATTTGAATAATTGAATTGAATTCCAATATAAATTCACTTTAAAATATGTTAGGCTCTACGAAGTCTTCTTTACTTCTATATCTCTGCGTATTAAATACGAGTTTACCCAGTTTTCTTGCTATTGGCGTATTTTTTTTTCCAACAATTTCACAAATAAGTCGTATTATGGCAATAATAATAGACGATTAATTTTTGTACTTTTTATTATTATTACCAATTAGAACAAACAGCTCATTTTTATAATTACTTTATGTTAGTAGCGCCATCTATATATGTATGTCAATAGGCCAAATTTGGGCTGCTCATACTATATTTTTGGTGCACAAAATAGGTAAATTTTTTTTCCCCGAGAGGCCTTTTGTTAAAAAATAATTCTTTACTTGTTACAAAGTTGAGGAGCTTAAGAAGTTTGAGATTATTCAAAATCTTGCTGAATTTATGGCTATTACAAACCAGTTTAAGTTTTTTATAGAAATATATTTTGATAGTTTTCCCATTTCTGGAAAAACAAAAGATTATGTAAAAGAATATTTAATTTATTTATTTTAAGTTTAATGGTCATCGAGTGAGCCTTCTTATAAAAGTTTTTTTGATAATTTTGTGTCCAGAAAGATTTTGAAGAACATGTTTTTGGGCATTCGTGAATATCTCGTGAACAAATTTTTGTGTCCACACAAAAAAGATGATTAGACTGAATGGTATTGACACAAGATATATTATCGAATATCTGAAAAAGTGCCCAAAATCTACCAGTGTGTATATATATTTAATTTTTTTTTTTTAAACAGCTGATTATTCCTGCCCAAAATGCAAATTAAGTTCATTTGCTTTTAGTGTCTTTTACAAAATTAACAAAAATTTAACTAAAAATTCAACAAAATTATTTTTTTATAAAAATGTCTTACGAATATTCAGACTGTGCATGCAACGATTTGGGTGAACCTGCTAAAATGTCTTACGAATATTCAGACTGCGCATGCAACGATTTGGGTGAACCTGCTAATTTCAGACAATTCTTTCAAAATGTCGTAGAAAGAATTGCCATGCCTTCGAACCTGAAAACTCTGATGATCTACATCTTGTGTCTATGGCTTTTCTGGTATTCTATTATCTGTATAGTTCGTTTTTTATGCTGGCTACTGCTTTCCATGGTCATCGTTTCAATGGTTTATATAACCATACACAGTATTCGGTATAATGGTTTAGACGATTTTGGAAATTTTATTTGGCTAAATATATTAGAACTCACGAACACTTTGATGGCTATATGGTCGCAATCTATTGAGTGGTTACTTAATTTCATATGCTGACTGAAAAAATATATTTGATATTGATGACCCTAGATTTAAATGCCCCATATATGAAAATAAATTATTTTTTAAGTTATCTAGCCAGTTGTATATTTTTAAAAGCGAGATCATTTTTTAATTCTATTTGATGGCAACTCGTAGTAGAAAAATCGTTAAAATATACGTTTTTTTTAAATCACGCTACAGATGAAAAAAAACTTTTAAGCTACACGCTACACAAAGTCAATATGAAAATTGAATACTTATTTGCTTTTAGTGTCTGTTTCAAAATTAAAAAAAAAAAAAACAAAATTTTACAAAATCTAATAAAATGTCTTACGCATATAAAAAGGACGCGGAAAAGGAAACCCAAGAATGGCGGGATTGTACATTTTTGGGACAACTTTATGAATATGCCGTAAAAAACGTTTCAATGCCTACGGATCTGGGCACTCTGATTGCATATTTCGTGCTTTTATTATGCACCTGGTATATTATTCTAGGCATTGTGCGTTTTCTATGTTCCCTGGTAGTTCCGATGATATTCGTAGCTATGGCTTATATACTCATTCACAAAATTCGCTATAATGGTTTGTGCGATGTTGGAAATTTTGTCTGGGAGACTACTTGGGAATTACTGAATATTTTAATTGCAATATTTTCAAAATCGATTGAATTAATACAAAATTTATTATATTAATTAAATAGTAAAGCTTTGATAATGATGACATATGTATTATATTTATTTATTTTTATTGAAAGTCTCAGCTTGTGAGGAGTCTTCTCTATTTAAACTTGCACATATGCAGAGAAAAAAAACTCATTTTGGTTTACAATCGAAATTTGCACCTAACAAGATCTGGTCACACTTAATTTTATAACAAATTTTCGTTCTCTCTTCTCTTATTCTCAGCATTCAATCTGAAAATTCTTGGAATGAGTTTAAAGTGTTTTTTAAGACCACTTGCCATTAAAATCATTCTAAATATTTTATAATTTTGACTTCAAATAATTTTCCTTGTAATACGAATTTATTGGGTATATATTTTTATCTCTGAAGTTCTATAGGTGTATAATAAGAAGTAAAGTCTATAGTTTTGAAGAAGTAGTTTTGAATAATTTTCTTCCAGATATTTTGTTTATTCTTGCATGATATGTTTCCTCAAATGATATAACATTTTGTCGAAACGTGTAGCTTCGAAATTAAGATTTATTTAATTTTTCTTCTTTTTCTGCAACTTGCAATAACATGCAACACTTTTAACTTTGACAGTAAAACTTCAATTTCCAGAAATATTTTAAAAAGATGATGATAGGATGGGATATGCTTCTTATTGGAAATCGACAGTATGAAAAAAAGAAATTTTGTCGAATTCGAGTTTCAAAAATTTACGATTTAATAGACTTGAAAAATATTGAACGGCTCTAGCAACTAACCCAAAGTTCATCCAAAATAAATCAATTTTAATACCTTCTGAACTCATATGAAGTTCGTTATCAGACGCAATGTTTTGAGATGACATGAGATGAGAAGCGATAATTGAGATGTGATGAGAAAAGAAATAATGAGATAAGGGGAAATGAGATGAGATGAAATGAAACGAGAAAAGTCGAAATGAGATGAGCTAAGATAAAATAAAATGAGGCGAGATGACTTGAGATATGACGTTACAACGATGTTCCAAAAAGCTTATTTGTTTTGTGTATCATAACCTATTAAAATAATGTCATTTATTGAGTCAAAATTTTAAGATCAGCACTTTCGTGTTCCTCGACCCAAAATTAACCTAAAAACACACTAACAAGGTTCATTTTGTATTATTGTATTGTAGTATTA
This sequence comes from Chymomyza amoena, assembly GCA_037043745.1. Classification (NCBI taxonomy): domain Eukaryota; kingdom Metazoa; phylum Arthropoda; class Insecta; order Diptera; family Drosophilidae; genus Chymomyza; species Chymomyza amoena. Next base: position 281,820 of record JBAMAX010003056.1, read on the forward strand.
TGTAAATTTTTTTAAATAGAAAAGAGGCCCGAAAGCCAGAAATGCCTTAAGGCAAAAGTGCAAAGTGTCTAACAACTTAGTTTAAAAAAAAGTGCATTTTTGCCAGATCCTTGACTGTTGAGTTTCAGTTTCAGTTCAAAAATGTGTTTTAAAAAACGCAAATATATAGCTGAGTATACATACTTTTCACAGCTTATTATACGTTAAGTTTGATCAAAAATCCAACTTTTGCCCAACGAAGTGAAAACAAATATCTTGTTAAAATGCATATACCCTTATTATAGGTTATAACCAAAAATAAAAAACCCATACCAAATGGTCGTGCTTTTGTTGTTTCGCTTTTGCGAACGCCCTTTTGACCATAATACGCACGAACACGTTGGACCCTACAGACGACAATGCCGTAGAAAAAAAAAAAAACAAAAAGAAAAAAACACTAAAAAGGAATTCACGCATACAATACCCAACCGGTTGACACTCGACATTTGCCGGGAATCCTCATTGGCCTGCCGACATATCCGACACCGCACAGTCCCCCCGACCAGACCATATAACGCTTAAGCGGCCCACAAATTTTCGCGCCTTTCTGTCAGTGGCATAGACCCAGGCTAATTAACTTTAACACAAAGACGCAACTTTGGTGTTGATTGCCAATTTACAAGCTTAATGAACTTGTGCCTTCGTCTTGCTTCCCCTAAGTAGCCCCGGAACAACAAACAACAGTAGGTAAGGTCGTCGTCGTCATCCATGGCCGTTGCAATGTTGTGCCACATGGCCGCAGAAACGTAGAACCACAGAACCACATAGCCACATGGCTATAGCCGCTTAGAGACCTGTGACCACAACGACAACTAATGCAGGCGGAAGGCAGGAAGGCCTCATTCCTTTTGCCACTGTCTTTTGCCTAATGAAATCAAAAGACAGCACTGCAAATTATACAACACTGGCTGGCTGGCTGGCCGCACTCCGGACTGTGTTGAGCACTGACAAAATGTCTGACTGACTCACTGACTCATTGACTGAACGACTGAATGACGCACTGCTCCAATGCTTATGTAATTTGCGTTTGTTAAACGCCGCAATGGTAGCACCAGAGCAGAGCCCGGCATCCAAGGCTGGAGCTGCTCCAAAACCCCACTGGGGCCCAACACAAGCAATAACAAGTAATAACAAGCAATAACAGAAGCAGCAGCATTATTATCCGGATGCGGTACGATTCTACCAAACAATTCATTAGGAATTCATGGTTAAAAGTTAAACTTGGGTAAATAAGAAAATGTTTTTTTTTTTTTTTGTCATAACTTATCAACTGCTGCAATACCAAATCATTGTTATGACATAGAATATTTAGGACTCAATTGTTACCTTAACTTTAGAGTGTATTTTTGGCTCGGCGAGAAAATATTTTATGGTGCTCATAATTTCAAATGCGTTGGAAAAAAACACTATTTATCAATTTATTACTCATTAAAAATATATTGAATTGCATTGGATGCTCTCCTAAAACCCTTAGAATTATTTCTAAGCACAGTATTAGAACTAAAAAGTGGGTCTTTGGGACTATAAATATGTAAATAAATATTTTTATGAATAAATGAAAGCTGAACATGTTTGAGTTTATTACTTGCCACAAATAATGCGAGAGCTGTCAAATGTGTATAGCTCAACACTAAAAAAATACCCTGCAATATTGCTATCTATCAAGATTTAATAATATTTAATATACATCATGATAATTTTGATGTTATTGTCTTTAATATTAGAAAGAATTTTTTATCTATCTTTTTTATCTATCTCTTATCTACTTTATGTGTGAATCCCCCCAGGGGTTAACCTATATTTAATAATTTTAAATAGTACATATTTTTTCACCAAAACTAGAGTTTTACACGAAAAATGATCCTTTGTATTAAACTGATTTTTAGAGTAATTTTTGATGAGAAGAAATTTTTATAACATATTTGAGGGCACTTTAGTTTCTCGTTAATATCTCGTGGGCACAATTTGTATCGACATCAAACTAAATAATAAACTAGTGTCATTGTTAATATCGGCAAGTTTTTCTTAATAGGATTAGGAGTTAGGAGTTTCAAATAGTATCTCTTTTCTCTCGCTTTCTTCAAAAAGATTTTGGATTTTTTGTAGTAAATTCTTTGAGCTAATTTGTTTCTATCTTTTGCTTCTTGTATAATTAATAAGTCAGTATTTGTGTAGAGGTTGACCATTTTCTTATCAGCTTATCATTGTATCTGCTGAATAAATAAGGAGATATATTTCTCTCATCTCGATATATTCCGTATGTGCTGGACGCTTTGACTTTAAAATTTTATATTCTATAAAAAGCAAACTTTTTCGTTGTTCAAACCAAACCTTTTTTCTACAAGAAATGCATAAAGATGACTAATTAAGCTGCACTCGCTGTTGAATGCATTTAATTTATTATTTGTTTGCAGTTCACAACTTGTTAATCTGGCTTTAAACTGCAAAAGATTTTTGTTTTGTGCCCCATTTGACTTAATTTATTGAATTAAGTTGCATGTTTCTTTCAAGTTGAAAAAAAAAACTCAAACTGTTTCTTTATAGAAAGCTTTTAACCATACACACAGAATTCAGAAAAGCTTCGTTTCAAAGAAAAAGGAAAAAAGAGCACATGAACTAGACTTAAAAATGTATTAATCTGGCAGCAAAATAAAAACGGATTAAAGAAAACACTCAACGTTTTGTGCACTTCGAGCCCGCCCCAAAAGAGGCGGTCAAGGCTTATTGTGGGTAATGCTGCATTTGTGTAGGTGGCTCTGCATATTTTTCATTGAATCGAGCTGAGACTCGGCTTGTGTGCATAATATGGAGATTAAGTTTGCTGTTGCTATTGTCTTACCAATAAAAGGTACATAATCCGGCAAAAAGCATACGCAATAACCATAGGAGATGAAAAACTTTAAATGCAGAGTGCGAAAATGTCCATTAGCTAAAATTCAAAAACAGCAGCATTGAACCATAACACGAGCTGTCTAATTAAATATTATTGCGCCAAACTAAAAGCAGTCTAATTAAAACTAAAATAACAAAAAAACAGAAAACAAATTGTTTAAAATTTCGTAATTGGCGGAGTTGTTGCAAGGTAACCAATATACCCGGCGACAACTGTGTAGCGCTTAGACGTCAAACGACAAAGTTTGAAAAGGCGACATCAACAACGTCAGCGCCAGCGTCAGCGTCGCGGCGTCAGACGCAGTGCGTCGTAAATAAAACTCTTGCGGTATTTGAGTTATGGCAAAATTTCATTTCAACTTTTGCATAATTTTATGCTCATTATGGCTGCCTAAGTGCGTAAGTGTGTGTGTGCGTGTGTGTGTGTGTGTGCGTGTGTGTGTGTGTGTGTGCGTTTGTCAAAGTGTGTATCTGTGTGGGCATCTATCTATGTGTGTAGCCAATGAGCGCTGCGACGGGAATTAAGCAGGAGAAGCAGTTAAGTGACTTTGTTGGACAACAGCAGCGACGAGGGCAGAGTATCAAATCCCTGGACAGCGTCAATGGCGTAGCAAAAGCTTTAATTACTTTGATGCATGATTTTCTGCCATTTGCAATTTGTAACAAAGATAATGAGCAGACCAAGCGTGTATCTGCAGCTGTGTGTCTATGTGTGTGTGTGTGAGTGATGCTTTATTTAACCTGAGCGTATTCCCATTGCCACCTACTCCATGCTCCCATACAATTGCACATGAGCAAACTGTTTATTTGATGCCTGACATTTTTCTCTCTCTCTTTCTCTTTCTTGCAGGAGCGCTCCTTTGGGTTCCTCCTCTTATTATTATTACTCACAGCAGCTGAACAAAAACTTTAAGATATTCCCTGCTGGCTAACAATTGAGCAATTGTCAAAATGGGTAAGTAAAACGAACACGGACAGGCCACAGTGGACATCAATTTTCACCCTAATGAACATATGGCATACCCAACTCTCTGACTCCCTTTCAACAGATGCGCTACGCTTGCGTGGTTCACCATTTGCACGCTTCGGCGTTGGCAGTGGTACATCAGCATCGGCTCCAACACATGCTGCACATAACAAACAGGAACCGCTTATTGTAGTTGAAGAATCCAATTTACCCGAAGAACTTGAACCAGATAGCTCCGAAACAGTCTCGAATCGTGCTAGTTTAGACATAGATTCGCCCGTAAATCCATATTTGCTATCACCATGGCGTGATCCGCGTGAGGCACGCAAACATTCACTACCCTCACAGCAGGTTACCGACGGCATTACAGCCAGCCAGGTACGGCGTCTGTCGGAGCGCGGCGGTGAGGGTTCCGGACCCTCGCCTAAGGAAGCTGCTTTCCTGGCCACGCTCTCACAGGCGCCGGCACCATCTGGCCGTCGGCATTCAGTGGTTACCATATCGAAGGTGCCAACCACATTATTTGGACGTTCACGTCGTGAATCTGTGGCTGCGTATCCCTCAAACAATGGGTAAGTAAGCAACTATAACCAAATCCGAATTAAACGCTTACATCGACTCATTGCTATTGACAACCTGTAGCAGTAGCCGCGTGCTCAATTCTCGACGTGAGAGCAACACAGGCCCACCATCTACAGATCCCATTGGCAGCATTCACAACCTACAGTTGGACATCATGGATGACATTTATCTACAGTCGCGCAAGGCACGCTTGAAGCTTTGGACCTCCAGCAACGAGAAGGTCTGCGAAGTACAAACCGTTGATGAAACCGGCCAAAGTGCACCACGTCGTTATACCAATCGTCGTTACTCCGAGTGCGTGCAGCCAGGTGCGGGTGCCAGCAGCTTCAGACGCGGCTCTGAGTATCCGGCTGGAATATCTCCACAGCCGCCGCAACCAGCTCTGGCCAGTAATCGTTCTTCAACACGACGCAAGAAGTCAGGCAGCGGTATTGGTCTTTTGGGCAGTCGCACAGATATTACATCCATCTTTAATACGCTCACTTCGTCTGCGATGGAAATACACAAGCCAGATGATGGCGCTGGCACGGCTTCTAGCTCTTCCTCGGCAGCCACGGCTAGTGCTAGCAGCCCCTTTTTGAGCAACACGTTTCAGGCAGCAGCACGTGGACGCACTACCAGCGCCACGCCCACGCCTAGTGCTACCAATGCTAGCAACACATTGTTGGATCCGAATGCTGGACGCTCCACACGCTCGAATAGTTTTGATGTATCCATTCTAAATAATGCCAAACAGTTGGTAACCGAGGCGCAGGACAATAGCACGGCAGCGCTTTCGGGTTGGTTTGGCAAGCGTCATCAGCCCTTGGCACGCAAGAAGAGCGTACGCAGCAAGAGCACGGCCATGGCGCTGTCCAAGGATATGCTTGAGCGTTTACAGAAAAAGGACCCGTTGGTAGACTCCGGCAAGCCGAAGCTAAAGCCGCGCAGCAAGCAAAAGAAAAGCTGGGCCGATACCACCAAGGCCAATATTGTGGACGCGACCGTATTGGGTACAGCTATAGAGGGCTTTCTACGCAAGAGCTCCAATGCCAGCATGGGCGGTGGTGGGTCTACTGGAGCCAGCACAAGTGGCGGACGTAGCTCGTCCGGTGGCAGATCGGGCAGCACCTGTGCTGGCGGCAAGGGTGCCATACCCAAGGATTCTGGTGCAAGTGGCAGTACCACGGCTAGACGTGGCAAGCAAGGAGCAGCCAGTTCAGCACAATCGCAGGCTGGCAGAGCTATGCGTTCTACGTTAAATTGGTTTAGCAAGGGCGATGAAGATGACTCCAAGGATACATGCGATGCTTCGCTTTGCGCCACACTCAAAGATCTATTTGTCAAATAGGTGGGAGATAAGAGGCGCAAGTAAAGTGGGGAATAGTGTCCACTGAATTCTGGCAGGTAGGTTATGCTTTAAAAATATATATATTTTAATATAGTTTTTATATGCATTTTGTATTATTAAAAAAAAAAGGATATAGTTTTCTGTATAGCTTATAATTAAACGTGCATAAATCATTTTTGCATTAAAAAAAATATTTATTAGGTATAATTTTTATAGGCGAAAGATTTATTTTTTTATATATACGTATATTTATAAACGTCCGGAAAAATGTTTATTTTTTGTAAGTTTTTTGTTGTCAAGAAATAAACGCTGTACCAAGTCAAAATTTTCCAAATGGCGGACTGGGATGCCTCGCTACTGCAGAAGATTTTATTTTGTTTTATTTTATTCAGTACACTTATTTATTCTATTTATACAAACCACTTAAAAGTCAAAGACTTTAGAAATTTTATATTCACTATTTTATTTTGTTCCTGTCAAAATTCATGATTTTTGCAGTCAAATCGATGCATAAAAAGTATGAAAAAAGTTTGAGATTATTAAAATCTTTGGCTTATATACTAGAATAGAAGCTCAGAACCAAGAAAACCAAATTTATTTGAGGTCAATCCGTTGAAAACTTTTTGTGAAATCCTGCCCGCCGGTTTTAAAATCGTGGTTTTGAGAAAACGCGCTTTAAAATGTTTGTAAAATACAATTAGACCAAGTAATTTGGCTTACAAGAATGTTTGAAACAACTGACAATAAATTTCTTTTGTTATTGAGCCTCCCAATTTATACTGGACTAGTGAGCCCGGCAGACGTTGTCCTGCCCAAACTTTTTAAATACTTTTAAAGTTAATAAACATTGTAAGATTCTCTAGTTAGCTTATCTGGAAAAATATAAGATTTTTAGATTAGTTTGCAGCTCGATTCAAACTTGCACCATTATTAGTCGAATGTCGTGCTTCACGGGTCTGTCTTAACCGAATTCTTTGACGTTCATTGCGATCTTCACGTTCTTCGGCAGTACAATTAGATTGATAATTAATTTGATTCGTTGCATTTCTTTTAATTGAAATACATCATGCATTGATCGATTAGGAGACGGCATTCCCAATTGTCCTATTGCCATCGCCAAGCATTAATCTTCAATATGAATTAAAGCTTCATTGTAAACTTTCGCGGCAATTTCCATCACTGTATTACAAAATATCTTCTGACAAATAATCTTGATATTTTATCCACAATTTGGGTGGATTTGATGGAAAAAAATGTTGCCAAAATAATCGCAAATAGAACGCGTATTTGATATGGATGAGCAGTTATAGCTGAATCTGCTAAAGTTTGATCCCAGCGCACATAATTTTCCAACAAATTCAAATTTTGACATGCCTCTTCACTGTTCTAAATGATTGAAACGATGTTGGACCTCGAACATTGATAAACAACAATGCCAGTTTTTGTATATAAATAGCAATATACACACAATAGCCGGTATTTACAAAATGCGTATAACTCACGAGCCAATACACACAAACACATCGAAAGAGGCTTAAAACCTCCGTATTGACAACCTCTAGCACAGGCAAAAATCTGATTTGAAATTCATGAGAACATCCGTATCACGTAAAACAAAAGTTTCTTTTATATATATAGATACAGCTATGATGCGTTGATGATATGCATCAAAAATTTACTGTACCCACTGTACCATATTACATATAGTATATTATACATTATATACAAATATTTACATCTACATATTTAATAAATATGTAATCCCTTTTCAGCTTTGCCGGGCGCCATGTACTTGCATCTCTGATATCGAAAACAATAGAAAGATTAAGTATCCGCAACGATGGTAATATGACAGCCACAGCAGCAGCAGTAACGGCAATAGTTAATATAAAACAGTAAATACACACACATACACCGCAGAGAGACAGTTATGCTTAATGTAATGGTATTTGTAACGGTAAATGTAGAAGGTTTTTGTATTGATAAATGTAACGGTTAAAGTAACAGTAACGTAATGTAACGTAACGTAACGTAACGTAACAGTAACAAATTAAGGCAACGCAGCAGGTAAGTTTTGTGATCTCCACATGGAACGATGGTCAAGTCGATAGAACTATATTAAATAGCTTATATACAACAAATACAGATACAAGCAGAGCAGCATATACAAAGCAAAGATACATATACAAACATATATACCTACCTAATGAAAACAGTTATACCTGAAAAGCCCACAAAATGCATGATAGCGCCCTGGAGCCTAGTTTAAGGATTCAGAGTTGAAATAAATTTTTTCGAATGTGAAGTAGTTTGTTAGAATTTATATGGCAGAGTTAAAAATAAAGTGAGATTGATTGAAATTGAAACTATTTTTGTAAGTGCAAAGGCAAAGCAATTTAACACCATAAATAAAAACACTTACATATATAAAAAAATATATATATATCTATATAGTAGTTACCTATACATAAATATACTTTTTTTTTTTAATAGCTTAACAGCTGCATAATCTAAATAATACAAATAAATAAAATACACATAAATGAAAGCAATCGATACTATTCGATTAGGAGAGTCCCTGTACCCAGTTCTGGAACGGAATGAAAAATATTTGTTGGGTTTTTGGGAAATGTATGTGTACGTGTGTGTGTGCACAGCAAATGGTTAATCTCTTAGGATTAAATGGGCTTAGGGCTTAAGTGAAGTCAGAAATAGTGCAATCAAAATTATAGAAAGTGGGGCTGTGTGGGAGTTTTTAAAGAGAGAGTGGTACATAAATATTTAGAACTTAAGAAAACTATAATACTTAAATCTATTTGGAGCTTTCACAATTTGCAATAGTTTTAATGACTTCTAACTTTTTTTTCTTTTAATTCAAACAAAAACAAAAGCAACAAATGCTGTTTTTCCCTTTATGGGTACAGGGTGGAGGGTTCCATACCCAAAACGATCTGGCGGCATTTTTTTTTTTTTTCAATGTTGACTGATGTTTGTTAAATTAATGATCGTTTATATAGTTGTTGTTGTTCTAGTTATATCTATAAGAATGCGCAAAATGATCGTTTCGATAACACTTTTTATGTTAGTGAAGTAAAATGAGTTTACAATTTATCACGAAGTAAATATCGTAACATTGATGTAGCTAATTAGGTTGTAATTGCAATCCATCATTTTTTGTATGATTTGAAAAACTTATATTTGCAGCGTTGCAAAATACCACGAAATGTAAAGTCCGATAGTTTCCAAGGAATAAAAGGGCATGTCAATCAGTAATTAATTAAGATTAAGGCAATATTTGAGCCAGTCTTGATATTACTATTACTTGCGAAATCTCTCATAAAATTTCAAAATCAACTTTTAAGTTATGACAATTTATAACTATTACAAGACACTGTTTACTATTGCGACCATTGTACATATTATCTCTAAAATAAGCCTATTCTAGATATAATAGTTTTTTAGCTCCTCACTAAGTAATTTTTGAAATACAATAGTTATTCATTGACAAAGGGGTTTATTTAGTGGAACAACGCTTTAACTCTCTAGGACAAAATATTTTACACAGTAAAATATTTTTAAGTTTTCTGCGCAAAAGAAGCTTTTTTTAAAGGGAACTGTTTTTTTTCAGGATCTCGTCCAATTTTTTGATATTGTTACCCCTTTCGCGGCAATTAAATTTTGTTGCTTTGTTCAATTAGCTTTAATCACTAAAATGACTGAACTTAATTACAAACTGTACGAACGTAGACATTTTGACGCAGAAGCTTAAAATTTTAGGCTTACAATAAATTAATTCTGCCCACCTATGCTCAGCGCCTGGAAAAATTCTTCCCACCTATGCTTCAGCGCGTCGAAATGTTCAGAAAACTTTAATATTTCAGACTATTATTTTAAATAAACCTTTTTTACATCATCCTCGTCATCATTTAGGTTTCTGTTTTATGTGGCCGCTAGATGGCGCAAACTTAAAAAGAAATATTATGCTTTAGCTAGCAGGCGCACAAACCCACTATTCTACTTTTTCTGATAGCAAAAAACTCCTATTCCGAAATTAAAGTTTCGGAACTAACGATCATTTTGCGCATTTTCGAATAATATTGTGTTTTACAAATTTATAAATACATACATGTAGAATGGAAAATAATATATTTTTTTTAAGGTTAGGCTCATACGCTTTTGCATTGAAATAAACTACTAAAAAAGTTTCATATCATCTCTAGATTTCAGCAGTTGGGCCGCAAACCATACATATTTTAAAACTATCTGAATGTTCCATAAAGATATATACAAAATACAAAACGATTTAATATTTTACTTATTTGACGTGCTAAAAATAAATTGCATAGCAAAGTTATATAAAAAGAAGCTAAAAAATAAAAAAAAAATAAAACATGCTATAACTTCAAGCAGTTACTGCAATTATAAAAACAGAGCTTACAAGATAGAAAATAAAAATATATTTTTAGCAATAAAAAAGAAGAGAAATATTTAAGTAAATCAATAAAAATAAAAAAGCAAAAAAATTCTAAATGTAGCAAATAAATGCGAGCGTTTTTAAGTGTTAAAAAAAATAAATATATATAACACATGCATATAGTACTCATAGTATTTAACCAAGTCTTAAGACCATATGACCAGGGAACCAAACTGAAACTACAACTCGAAATGTTACTGGGACTTAATTTAAAGAAGGTGGAACTCAAATTGTTTGTAAATTATGAGCAATCACAATTGCGGATTCGGTGTGTGCTTCCAATATCACGAAAACGATTTTTTTAGGTGATTTGAAACCGAATGATCGGTCAAAGCTGTGAAATCAAGCCGAATTCGCTAAAGGTCACAAAATTTAAACTGAAATAAATATTTAAAGATTTTTTGATAGAATAAGATCCCAAAATAACATTTATTGATAATTATTTTTATGAAAAGGGTAAGAAAATGTCGCTATCAAAAATTAAAATGGATTCGATTCCTTAGTATTGCTACGTGAGGCCCAGGCAACATTTAAATAAATAAATAATTTTAATTTTATCGCAAAAATTTCAGGTTGGTCCCCTTAAACATATGGCTCATTGTATTAATCAAAAAACCAAGCAAAAAAAAATGTTTTTAACTACAAACAGAATATTTACTAAATGGGATAAAATGTGTCAAGCTTTTGTAAAAATATTGGCAAATTAAATGTTAAAAAAAATTTCCTGTGTGCTCCCAACATAAATTACATTAAAAAAAAGTTTGAATATTTTTATAAAAAAAAATTACACAAAATAATTAATAATTTGAAAAAAAATTATTAAAATAATTCGTAAAGCAAAGAATGTTAGATGCCACAATAAGTGTAAATATCTAACTAGAAAAATATATATATATACATATATATTTTTTTTGATTCTTTATGCAAGGTGAACGTAAAAATATATTTTAGCATTTAAATTGTCAATATTTTTAGCATTATATGCTGCAATATAAAATATAGTTGTGTTGATTGTTAAATCAAATAAAAATAGATATTTCTTGCAAATCATCATTAAAATCTTATATAAAGCTAACAAATAGTAAAACTAAAGTAAACTTAACAAAAAAAAAAATTTCAAAATACAAAAATTTCAAAAACCAAACCTACAACAAACAATCTGTCAATCAGTCTATATTTCAATCAATCAAGTGTGTTTCTAGTAAATGGCATTTGCTTAGTCAATTTTTGTGGATTTCACTAAAACAAAAAATACAAATTAAAAACTAAATGTGTAGAAGATATTTTTTTTAAGTGTTAAAATGTTTGTTAAGCTGTGTACTTATATCTACACATACACACACATACACGCATATACATATATATTTATACAAATTGTTATTATATACGTATACTGATAATATATATGTATACACTATTTCTACAATTCTGTATACACAAAAAAAAAAAAACCAAAAAAAAATATGCATTAATATTTATGTAAATCTAATTATATATTTGTATACCTCTATTTTTATGTGCATGTATATTATATAGAACGAAATCAAGTCGCAACTTAAAGTTAACTTTTCACTTTCGATGTGTCAAACTCAAAACTATCTAAACATATACAACACTAAATTTAGAGTTTTGTGTGTTGGTTAATGCCAAAAAACAAAGATATCTTGGTCAATCTGACCATCCTGGTCACTACTACATTAAGCTATAAAAATGTTGTTGTGCTTCTATATCTTTACTATAAATATATATACACACACACATATATATTTATAGACTAACTTGTATGTGGGTTTTGCTCGTGTTAGTTAAACTAGTTCTAACTAGTTCTAAAAATAGTATAGCTACCATTTTGTTGTGCAAAAAAAGGCTAACATAAATATACATATAAGTTGTTTTTTTTTCGCAACTATACAAAATATTTTTGCAGCCACTGTATAAATAGCAGTGCATGCAATTAGTACCTAAAATGATGATAATAATCTAAATCTATTTTTAATATTATAAAGTCAAATGGTCAAAGTTAAGACTTTGTCTAAAAAATAAAGCAGAGCATAATAACAAATAAATTATTATATCATGCAGTACATCCTTAAAGAGCGATTAAAAAGCAGCATTGCCAACACCAAAGAAAATTAAAGTAAATAAAACGAGCTAAGCGTCGCCGAAGCATGGATACCCTTGAACTACATAAATTGTTTTATTAATTTGTTTTGGCCAGAAACTTATGCCTATTATTATTCCATTGTTTTTAAAGCTTAATCAATCTGCTTAAATTAAAAAAAAAAACAATATAAACATTTTCCAATTGTTTTTAACATTGCTGTCTTATATACAAAAAAATTTTAAATCGCTTCAAAACAGTTTTGTTTTTAATTAGAAATTCAAAATATTTTGAAGTTTAAGTCTTTATTTCAAAAACTATATTTTTTTTATTTTTTATTACAACGAGTTTATTTTCATTTTAGTATTTCAGTATTTCAAAATTTATTTTAAACACTTTTGTTAAAAACAAATTCAAATACTGTTTTTATGTTTAACAAAATGTTACACAGTTTTAAGCGAAACATCTTTTTTGTTATATAAAAACATAATCTTAAAAAATATAACTAAAACTTAATTTAATATTTATTTTTTTATTGTACCAAATTTTTTTCTTTTTATCCAAATTAGAATATTTTCTTATCTTATTTGTATTTAGAGGCCTTTAAAATTGTAGACTTCTTTAAATAACACATCTTTTGTTTTTAAGAAATTAAATAATTTTTTTACATTTCTTTAAAAACAATTTTTGCAATAGTGTTAAAAAAATAAAATTGATACATGAAATTTTTTATATTCTTTAGAATATTTTTATAATCTAAGGTACAACATTTGTTACATACAAAATCTTAAATTGTTTTACTTTTTATTTAAATATCAAAATATAAATAATGCTATGTTAAAAATTCTAAATTTTATAAGCATATTTTCATTCTGTTACAATAAAATCTTCAATCTAATTTTTAGTTTTTATTTATCCCTAAATTATTTTCTGGACTGGTTCAGAGACTGCATCTCGATGCAAGACTTGAAAGAAAAAAATAAATACAATTATAAATTTTTGATTTTTTTCGATTATTAAAGAATTATTGAAAATTTTGTAAAATTAACTTGGTAAAGTTTATTATATTTAAATGTTAAAAATATTAAAAATTTTAAGTATATTAGCTACTCTGCTTATAAAATAATATAACAAATCCAAAAAGATTTCCAAAAAAAAATGTCCAAAGCAATTAAGTACAGGGTATCCTTCTGTCCGACTGATTCATTAGACAGCTTTTATTCAAATTTTTTTTTTAATATTAGCATAAACTCTAAAAATCATAAAACCTCACTCCATTTGTGCATTAATCTCTCATTAAGTTTTTTTTAAATGCGTTAAACTCTTTAAAGTTAAGGTCTGCATTTAATAAACTATTTAGTGTTTAAGAATCTATGTGTGCCATAGAGTATTTTACAACACTTGCAGCCAACTATGTCAATAATAAAAATATGTATGCTATGCTATCTCACTCACACATTCGCTATCTTAGTTACTCTTATGCCTACATACATATATCTAACTCTTTCACTCTGCGTTCAAATTCGAATCAAGTTCTCAAATATTTGTTGTTTGTTATTGTGTGTGTTGTTGTTGTTGTACCTAAGACTAAGACTTAAAATATGAAAGCGGTTACCACCGACTAAAATACTTTAGTAGTGTTAACTGTTTAATATGTAGTATATAGTAACCCAAAGACCTTAACCATAATCCAAATAAAAAATATATGTAAAAGTTGAAATGAAAAAAAATTTTAAAAATATTATGCCATTTAATGACAATTACTTTAAATGCTCTAACTAGCAGACAGAAAAGATATATTATGCATTTGGTAACACCAAACCAGAACTCCATTTATGTATTTGCTTATGTCTAGTCATCCTGAGCTCGAAGGCTCGAATATTTTCCCTCCGTCTATCTAAATAATAATAAAACGTTTACAAGAGATACCAAGCAAGCATCTTGAATTTCTTGTATATCTGTCAACCATTCTTATGGCTTCGAAATTGACTTAACTTGCTAACTTCCACTACGACTTATTAGAAAAATTTGAAACTAGATGGCGCCAGCAGTAGCAACAGTTTATTTAGTTATCTTGATATCTGAGCAAGAATCCTTGCGAAACATTTTTAAGTGGGCCGTCTATTATTTGATGCAAGCCGCTAATGCGCTAAGAAAACTTCTAAATTAACACGAATTCTACCAAGAGGTGTCAAAAGATGCTTTTCAAATTATGATTTAACACTATTTATTTAGTTAAAGCATTTATCAAATATTTTTTGCTTTTGCTTTTAGAAATTTATAGTTGTACGAAAATTAAAAAATAATATATTTTTGGACAAATTATTAAACTAAGAGAATAATTTTAATTTAAGTCTTTTGTAGAAATAGTATTAATAATAGCACATCATCATAAATTTAAATTTTTGTCATTGAAATATTTACTAATATTTACGTTCTATATAAAAAATAATGTCAAAAATAATACTTCAAAAATTTCAAACGATTTTGATTTTTGTTGTAGCGTCAATAGAAGTTTTTAGCAGTTCATAATAAATAATAAACGGCTTAGCTATAAATGTTTCTCAAGCATTTTTGGTATCAAAATAGCTTACACATCAAAATTGTCTTTACTGCTGGCGCCATCTAGCGTAAATCGCGCGAAAATAATGGGGCAGCTCTGTTTGCTTACCATGCTGGCATGCTAAAAGAATGCTGCGTATTGGCCTTTAAAGACGAGCAATATTTTAGGCCTAATAGAAAATATACATCGTATATATTTTTATAACAGTGTTCGCAATACTAAAAGAAGTAAATTCGATAGAAAACAAACAATAAGTTCTTTAAAGCTGAACATTTTTTTAAAAAAATAAATTTAATTTAAATTTGTCAAAATGAATTAAATTTGTTTTTTATTTTATTTTTTTATTTATTTATAAATTAGAATTTAATTCTAAAATATAAAGTATGAAGCCAGAGCAACAAGGCCTTCAGGCTAGATTAAAATTTACTATTTACATTGTGTTCTTATTATATTATTTTATACTATATAAATTAGTTGTCTATTTTAAGTGTAGAGGTTAGTTTAATGAATTTCTTTATGTTTTCGGTGTTAGTCTCTGCGAGTAATTCGGATGGTTTCGGAAATTGTAAGGAGGTGCATAGGTTGTGGATAAATTGACAGTGCTTAAGGAGGTGCTCCATTGTTTTTAAATTTTTAAAGTCGTCAAACGACCCCTACAAAACCAAACTTCTTTATGTCTCTCTCGTCCGTCCAATTTTGGAATATTGTTCCTGCGCTTGGAGTCCTCAATACTCAATCGAGACATGATTGATTCCGTACAAAAGCAATTATACAGGGGTGCCACAGAAAACCAATTTGATTTCAATTCCAATTCTTAGTGCCACAGACATGGCTAACAAGGGTTTTAAAAAAACCATTCGATTCAATTTCGATACAATTCCAATTCTTGGTGCCACATACATGACTATGAGCGGTTTTAAAACCGTTGTTAGCCATCTCTGTGGCACCAAGAATTGCAATTGCATCGAAATTGAATCGAATTGGTTTTCTGTGGCACCCCTGATACTCTAATTAAAATAACTTTTATAATTTTCTATTTTTCGAACGGTCTATATTAACTTTTATATTGTAAATCCAAGTGTCTGACCAGTTCTTGATGTGAGAAGGTGCATATCGTTTAAAAGTTCACCCATTGGGCTAGATACGCGGATAAGTTATGCCCTCTATTTTGCTTTTCTTAATCAATTTACTGTTTTTCTATAATATATTGTCAACTGTTTTTGGTTGTACTCCTTCAAAAAATAATTTGCCACAAATTTAAATAAAAGAGTTTTCCCAAATCGATAAAGAAATTATTATTTATATTTATTATATTTTGGTGCCTGCGATTCACAAGTGATTCAAATAATAAAAACGCATGAATTATTCTTCTGTGTTACTAGAGAGACCAAAAACCTGAGACTGAAAATATATGAAATTTTCAAGTTCGTTAAAACGTAGAATATTGTCATGCATCCAATAACGATTCTCAGAAGTTTTCTTGTTAAAAAGAAAAATCACTGCTAAGCACCGTCACGATAAACAAAAATTATTTTTTTAAACAATTTTGCGATGACTAGACAGATTTAAAAGCGTACTCCTAGTTCTGGGCCATTTGATTTAGTGTTGAAACTGCGTTTTAGAAATTTTTTTAAAATATTCTCATTGTTTTTTTGGTAAAATAAATAGAGCGTGTTACAAATGGCTTACACAACAAAAAAAAACACATACAGACAAAAACACTTCAAAATAAATCCCTATAATTGAATAGCAAATAAACGTTGTAAAATGTTTCAAGAGTGCAAAATGTAACTGTTTAATCCCTAAGTTTAAACGTGAAACTATTATCCGTAGTTTATTTATTTGTGTGCATACACTATAAAAAAAAAATTGAATGATGTTGCAAAGGAAAAATGCAAAATATGAAAGGATAAATGATAAATGGTTTGCTTTATCCGGGGGAAAAGTGGGCAAAAATACGCATAATTTTTAGAAACTAAAAAGAAAACTTTGCGCAAAAAGCAGGAAATGACTTTTTTATATATATACTCTACATTAATTAATTATATGCATGTATATTTATATACATCTATGTAAATATTAAAGAGTATAGCAAGAAGCAAAGGCAAAAAGTGTTGAGAGGCAAAAAGCTTGAAAGCATGAAAAGCAAACTAGTTATAATTTAAGTCTAAAGAAAGTAGAGACAAAAAATGTACATAAAAGTGTGCATAAAAAAAGGCAAAAAGCTAAATTCTAATTTATATTCTGAAAAATCAATTGAAAAATAAAACAAATTGCAACTGAATGTAACAATCATATGATGACACATAATAACAATACCTATCGCTATATAACTACCTAACTATAGTAGAAAACCTACATATAATATACTTATATCGTATATATGTGAACCGAATACAAGAATATACATATATGTATACATATATAACTATATAAATGTACTATGCCCCATATCGTATTCTAAATAAAAAGCCAAAACAATACAAATGCATCAATATAAAACTGACAAAAAAAAAAAAAAAAGTGCCACAATTTGGGCAGCCCATGCGTATATAAACACATATACACACACACGCACAGACAAACATACACTATATATGTATATATATTGATGCATATGTATATAGTTTAACTAACCCATATACTCTATTTACATATATATACATGCTAAATAAAAGAAGTTATGTGTAGCTCGTTTATGTGTTTTTTTTTTAATTCTGAATACTAAACTGAAGCTGAAATTTATCCTTAGATACGCAAGATTGCAGCATCCATGGCCATTTCGATATTTATATTTAAAGATTTATTAAAAAAACTGTTAAGAATAAATTCGTTCATAATTCCGCTTTAATTCTTGGGCTCTTAATCATGCATAAGGTCAAGGAATTCGCAGATTGTATTGGTGTCGATATCGATGCAGCCATCTCTGACAATCCATTCTACTTTGGTTTTAATTGCTTTATTTTTTAATCTAGTAGGTAAATGTTTGCACAACAATTTCGACTGATCTGAAGAGAAAAAAAATCCAAAAAATAAAAAAAGATCACGACGAAAGAAATAAGAAAAACATGTACCTAAACATTTGAAACCAAATAAAAACTTATCAACCCGGGGCATTCAAAAAGTAAGTTTCCCTAATTTTAAAATGAAGTACAAAACAATTTTTAGGTTACAAAATGAATATTTATTAATTACACAGGTCAACATGGTTCAGTTGTTGGAAAGCTAAGAGTCATTTCCTAAGTAATTTGGTGCGTAGAATCCGAATCCGGCATCAGAACTGGCCCATCACGTCAGGATTTTGAGATATTTGAGGTTATGTACCCAAAAAACGGCGTTTTTTCCTACATTTGAGGTTATGTACAGGGCGCAAAAAATTTTTGCGGTCTTTCTCTCCAGTTACATCATTTAGTACAACTCTTACCCTTTAATTTAAGGGTTCAAGAGATCAATTACGATTTTTTTTCGTAAAGTTATGGCTTTTCGAAGTTACGAGATATATCCCTTCGACGTCAATAAGCCTTTGAGATAACACAGGTCAACATGGTTCAGTTGTTGGAAGCTAAGAGTCATTTCCGAAGTAATTTGGTGCGTAGAATCCGAATCCGGGATCAGAATTGACCCATCACGTCAGGATTTTGAGATATTTGAGGCTATGTTATTTTTTGGGTACATAACCTCAAATATCTCAAAATCCTGCCGTGGTGGGCCAGTTCTGACGCCGGATTCGGATTCTACGCACCAAATTACTTCGGAAATAACCCTTAGCTTTTCAACAACTCACATGACCCCTCTATTTGTAGACCTGTGTTATTTGACTCACAAACTATTTTTCTACATAGTCACCTTCGACTTGAATACATTTTTCGTATCTGTTATAGAGTTTATGCAAACCTTCTTTAAAAAAAGACGTGTCCTGTTTTTGGAGCCATAATTTGACAGATGTTTGGACTTCTTCGTTTGAAACAAAATGCTGCCCACTTGGTGCGAGATCCGGAGAGTAGGGTGGGTGATCGAAAATTTTCCATTTGAAATTTTCCAATAAAGTTCTCGCTTTTTGAGCAGAATGAGGCCGTGCATTATCATGAAAGAGTAAGATTTTTTTGGATAATTTTCCTGGACGTTTTCGTCTGATGGCATTTTTAAGCTTATTTAAAACTTCGCAGTAACGATCTGCATTGATTGTTGTACCAGGTTCCAAAAAATCAACCAACAAAACACATAACTCGTCCCAAAAAACTGTGGCCATGATTTTTCCAGCAGAACGTTGAATTTTTGCTTTTTTTGGAGCACTTTCTTCTGGTTTCTTCCAAACCATGCTTTGACGCTTTGTTTCGGGATTCGTATGATGAAACCACGTTTCATCACCCGTCACAATGCGTGAGTAGAGACTATCGCCTTCTTTCTTAACCATTTCAAAAAAATTTTGAGCAGCGACTATTCGTTGATGTTTATGGTTTTCGGTAAGCAGGCGTGGGACCCATCTTGCGCAAACTTTGCTATAACCAAGCTTATCCTTCAAA
The DNA here is from genome assembly GCA_037043745.1 of Chymomyza amoena. Lineage (NCBI taxonomy): Eukaryota > Metazoa > Arthropoda > Insecta > Diptera > Drosophilidae > Chymomyza > Chymomyza amoena. The sequence goes on from JBAMAX010003056.1 coordinate 301,291, forward strand.
ATTGAAAAGATTAAAGTTCGGCCAATTTCAATATCAGGAGGAATCAATTCGAGAATATCATCGATGGTCAGCCGTCTGTCCTCTTCAATAATTTTTTGAACAGCTTCAATAGCTCTGTCCGTAGTGGCTGTTTTTGGACGTCCTGCACGCTGTTCATCATGAACTTCTGAACGTCCCGCGATAAAATCAGCGCGCCATCTTCGCACCATTTGCACACTCATACAATTCTCACCATAAATTTCCACTAGTTCACTGTGAATTTTGTTACTATTCAGTTCTTTTGAAGTTAAAAAACGAATAACTGCACGCAATTCACAATTGGACACGTTTTGCAATGGTAGCTCCATGGTTGTTGTGTTTATACTGCTGAAAAAACTATTTTCGGTCACCAATACCAGTGCCGCTCTTATCGATACTCAACACTGATGTTGTGTTCAGTGCGAGGCCGCTAGATGGTGCACAAGAGAAACGCCAGACCAGGGAAACTTCCTTTTTGAGTACCCCTCGTATATATTTGGAAACTAAAATTGAAATTTTGGACCGCTTAAAAAATAAAGAAAGGATGGTGATTTTATTCACTGAGCCAATCAACAACAAGAACAATGAAGCTAAACGAAGACTGAACTAGAAATGGCATATGAGTATGAGTACAACGTCATATGTAAGAAACGATACGATGGAAAAAATAGAAAAGGCTTTAATAATATGGGTAGAAGACCAAAATCTAAAAAGAATTCCAATTGATACAAATGCCATACAAAATAAAGCTTTAAAAATTTTTGACACACTGCAAAACCAAGTGCGGTCTTCCTCTGCGGATAAGACGCCTTTTAACGCAAGTCGTGGCTGGTTCCAGTGATTTAAGCAAAGACACTCCTTGCATAATCTAAAATTAAAAGGTGAACAAACATCTGCTAATTTGGAAGAATCACAAAAATATCCACAAAAGTTTGCTGAAATTATTACCGCAACGTCATACAGCCCAGACCAGATATTTAATGCTGATGAATCCGGATTATTTTGGAAGAAAATGCCTCAGAGGACCTTCCTACCAAAATATAACAAAATAACAAGCGGTCATAAGGCTGCAAAAGATCGTATAAGGTTTCTTTTTTGTAGTAATGCTTCTGGAGATCATGTTATGAAGCCATTGGTAATTGGAAAAGCTAACCGACCACGATCGTTTAAAGGTTTGAATATTAAGAATCTACCCGTTTATTGGAAAGCCAATAAAAGAGCTTGGGTTACCGCAACGTTGTTCAATGATTGGTTCCATAACATTTCCGTGCCAGATGCGAAAAAGTAATTAATCAAAAAAGGGCTACCTTTTAAAGTCCTTCTAGTTCTTGACAATGCTCCAGGACACCCTCAAGACTTGCAGCATGAAAATGTTGAAGTTGTTTTTATACCTCCAAATACGACATCTTTGCTGCAACCACTAGACCAAGGGATATTTTCGACTTTCAAGGCTCTGTATATAAAAAAGTCATTCAGATATATTTTAGATCATGTGGAAAATGAAGGAACTCTTTCAATTACACTGTCCTACAGAATTGAAAAAAATCAAAGAACTTTTCAAGTGACCTAGTGTACGTTGTAGGTCTTGACGAGTAGATCACGATAGCGTTTTTCAAAATTGTCTAACACCCCCAAAATCGGAAGTTATCGCTTAAAAACCGTTTTTCGGGTCTGCGATCACTCCCACTATCACAACGTCGCCATTTTTCAACCGATTTTCGATTGCTTTACGGTTTTGGAAAGAAGAAGATTCAAGCTTTAAGATGATATACATTTGTTTATACTTTATACAAAGCAACTTCGTGATTTTTTAAAAGTTATCTAAGATTTACACTTTTTTTATTCGATTTTCACACTTTGAAGTCACTTTTATATAACATTTTGTTATAACACCTTAACTTTTTTACATTTAATCTCAAAGAAATTTTAATTCCGAGTAAGAAAAGTTTTGGTTTATTAAAATCGGTCGATAAATGCTTAAGTTACGACGCTTATTGTAAACAAGAAAATTCTATTTTCATCGACAAAAAAAAAATGTTTTAGATGGATAATTCGTTTGTTCATGAAGATATCGTAACCAAATTTGGTAAAATGCTTAAGAACAATAAAAAACTTACAAGTGCCAAATTTGGTCGCAATATTTTAAAAAACAAACGAAATACAACAAATTTTGTTAAAAAATCGATTTTTTGACCGATCATTCCTATGGGAGCTATATGATATAGTCAAGCAGTCGGAGATGTATTTAAATATGTAAATATTGACTGAACTATGAATCAAAAACGCTTTTAGGAGTTATCTAAACTTTATGCAATACAATAAGTAGCTTAACTAAAGGCAGTGGTATGAGGGTTTTCCGTTCCGTTCCGAAACACTCCAAGGTTGATCTGATGATCTGATGGGTGCCGTTTTTTCAGAATAAGAAGAAGTTGCTAGATTCAGTAGATGATGAACACTTTTAAGGACAGCAAAGTCGTGTAAGGGCGGCAAAAAACGTTCTGACCAAAAGTGCATACATGTTGCGTACTCCAATGTTTAGCCCTAGACATTATGGTCTTTCTGCAAATGTGTTTGGATTGCTGCCAATAAGGACGGGTTCACGCTTTTCACAGCAGGTAACTACTTTATTTCCAAGAAAGGTATCTGAACTAAACTACTTTGCTTTCAGATACTATATACATTTGATAAAATGTGCTGGTCACCATCGACTAGATCAACTTATTTTTACTTTGAAAAAACGCAGTAGCGTTGGAGTCTTTGCGAATGGTAAATCTTCGATGCACGTCGTTTTGTTCCTTTAAATTTGAACTAACTTTGATTGAAAACAAAACTATCAGATGTGAATCAAAGAAATCGAAAGTAAATCTTGTTAGTAAGGAAGGAATCTCACATCCAAAAGTGGGTAAGCTTTCTTAATCGGTATTTTATTAAACGCTTTTCTAAACTCAATCTTTTTTCTAGACTTGTTCACAAATTTAAGTTATGCCATGTCAACAATATGATGAAACTGCTTGAAACATTTCTGTTGTTTGACTTCCAATAATTTCGTCGCAACTTGGAAATAGTGGAGGACAATCAATTATGCTATAGAATGATTTATATTTAAGCTGAAAACATAAGGTGAATATAGATAAAACCTAAAAGATTTTTTTCATAGTCTTAAATAATATAAATTTTATTTACATTAAGTTGTGCGAATAGTTTTGCAAAATGTAAAATACAAAATCTCTCAGTTAAAAAATAATTAACCTTAAAGTGTCACATTAGCAGAAACACGTTCAAGTTACAGTCTTTAGCAATATCATATTTGTAAACATAAACAAAAAGGTAACACAGATATAAAAAATGGAAATAAACTAGTTTTGTCTAAGTAAGTCAACTGTGTTTTACGTTGGTCACCCGACCCTAGTTAGTTATTATTGTGCTAATAACTTCATTATTATTGTGCTAACCATTTCATTATTATTTGCAGGCATCCATTACGCAGATTTTAAGTTAGCAAATACTTGGTTGCACAGATACCAGGGCTAGTCCATATCGATCTTGGCTGAATTTATTATACAATGTCGACTTCCAAATATTGCATTGAATGTTTCGATAACCTAATGATTGTAAGTTCGCTTATATCAAAATTTTGCTAAGCTTATTTTTGAAGCAAAACTTTATAGACGGCATTGTGAATTTCGATTGGAGTAACTTTGAAATTTCGTTAAACGAAAAGAAATTTTAAGATTTAAGAGAAGAGTAAAGTGGCTTCATTTCAGCTAAAGCAAGTAGAAAATGTGTATGTGTATAAACGACATTTTGTAATTTAATTTATTGTAACGTAATTTTGTCCTAAAAGCAAAAATTAGTGCTCGACGCTTGGATGGCTTCCAGACGAAGCACATAAACTCACAAAACCTATCTGTTGCCGTATGCTCGTACTCTCAGTGGACAAGGCGAACTGGAACTATTCCACAATTTATTAAAATAACAAAATAACAAATACGGGGCCTATTGGAAAAAACTAATTTCCGCAGGACAAATCGAAAATCACTTGAAGGGGTCGTACCCAGCAAGAGTAAGTGCTGTAGGCTTTCTGACCAGCCAGGTCATCTACATTTGAAAGAATTTTAGCTTCCCAAAGCATGCTACGTCAATCTAAATCTATTTCAATCAAAAATTCAATCTCGCAGCCAAAAATTGAGAATGTACAAAACACTAGCAAGACCAGTCAAGTCACATAAGGCTGCGAACTCTGGGTCTTCAAAAGCACAGATACAATTCAACTGTTGTGTATTGCCTTTCCAAATTACAGGATTGCACCTACCGGATAAAATACCACTAAGAACTAGATTTGCTAGCAGGACATAAAACAGTTAAAAGATTTGTTGAAACGCACAAAAATAGGCGACTGGTTAATTTGCAAAGAATGTCAATTGAAAGAAAATCTCGAAAGTCCTTTGAATTGAAGCCGATTAAGAGGAAAAGGGGGTGCCCAAGGAAACGATGTAGAAGCTGATTTTAGAAAATAGAAATCTGACACTGGAGAGATGTTATTGTTGAGAGAGACAAATGGGGAATGTTGAAGATATGATTCACCGACGACTGTAAATCTAAGATAAAGAAGTAGAGGAAACAAAACGAAAAAGAACATTAAGAAATAGTATAATATGTCTTTCAGCTCTCTTAGATTGTATAAATAGTATTCCTAAAATATAAAATAATAATATTAAAAATAATAGGAATTTTTGTATTTAGTTCTTAATATATTATATAATTTATAAAATTATTTATGTAATATAGGTTTCCATGAACAAACTTTTCTACTTTTCTAAATAAACATAAACAAATCTAAATAAATATCACTTATACGCTCCCCACAAAGTTTTTATTTCTCTACAAGCCAAAATAAAAATGTTTAAGTTTGTAAATTAGTAGGCTTTTGTTATAGTCTAAAAAGGGAAATATATATTTGCCCTAGACGAAATTTTAGTTTTGTGCAATCGTCAAACAATAAACACTCTAAGCTAAATTTAAAAATTTTGTGCTGACAAAATAATAAGTTATACACTTGAGAACTAACTAGTCTTTGGTAAATATTGTGAAAAAAAAACAAAAATTATGAAGCCAGTAGACGTCGAAGGCAAGGAGAACATTGTCGATGGTTCCTCTTTTTATCAACAAGGATTTTCTAAGGCACAGGTAAGATGGTTCCATCATCATTAAGTATCTCTAGTACTAGCAACTAACTGCTCTTCACATTCCAACCATAATATGATTTGTAAATTTCCTGATGTCCATAATACATGTATGCATGAATGGCATAGTCAGTCCAGCCCGAGTTTAAAATGTCCTGTACTTTAAAGCTCGGCGAGATGTGCATAGTATTTACATATATTCTTCTCACCATATTGCTGCAGCCTCTTCTCTGCGATCTACGCAATGTATCCTGCTTTATAAGAGTCTACCCAGAACTATTATACCCTTTGTAGCAATTAGTGATAATGGTAATATTTCATTTTGAAATGTCATTTTAACGACCTTACTCTTTTGTCCTATTCTCAAGATAAAAGTCAGCACTAATTAATTTTTACTCTATTACTATATTTTCATACTTGGTGCGCTACCGTAATCCCGCCAACAACAACAGAAAGATCAGCAGGGTTGGTGCGTTACTGGAAACCCACAAAATCCCAAATACCCTAAGGAGAATAAAAAGCTCCAACCACAAAAACTGCAACAGAATGGGGGAGGGCAGGCCACAAGACTGGATGACAACAACAACATGAACGAGGACCGCGTCACTTACAACAACCTGCATGGCGTCAAGAAAAGCAACCACAGTCCATCGGGTGGCATAAAGATCCACCTCAAAATTGGAATAAAGCTGGCTGATAATGCTCCAAAGTCGGATTATATAGAGCGTGGCACAATTGGCAAACCTGGAACTGTTGTGGTAAGCTATGTGGCGTTCGACATAAGCGATATGCCCTTTGTTGCCTATCATTACAATGTGAAGATAATGCCAGAGCGGCCAAAGAAATTTTTCCGGAACGCATTTGAGGTGTTTCGAATAAAACATTTGAATGCCTATGATTGTAAGTCGTCCTGTTATACAGTGGACGAGCTACTCATACCCAAACAGGGTAAGGAGGTTAAAGTGCCCGATGCCGAAGGTCACTTACTGCATTACACCATTGAGATAAAAGAGACTGAAACTATTGAAGTGGATTTGGCTTCACTTAAAAATTACATGAAGGTCAAGCTGTATGACAAGCCCATGAGTTCAATGCAATGCATTGAGGTGGTGCTGGCTGCTCCATGCTACGAGAAGGCCATACGCGGCGGTCGCTCCTTCTGATTGATGATTTGAATGTCGGTCTCTACCAATCTCTTGTACTTGGTGACTCTTCACTTGGGAATGTGCACATTTCCCGCAAGACTTTTCCAATGGCCATATCGTTGATTCAATATCTGAAGTGTTATGGGCTAAAGCAGCCAATTGGTAAAAGTACTACATTGGGAGGCGGTGCAATGAATACAGTATCATCCTTCTTCAACAATCTTTAAATAATATACGAGCCGCCCAAATGCTTTGGAACTGATTCACGTGCATTCAAAATAAACAGACTGACGGAAATAGATGCAAATACGCCAACTTTTACAGTGGATACAACTACGCAAAGCGTCGCTGCATACTTTAAGAAACGAGACTATAATTTAATGTATCTACTCTTGAATTATCAACATGTCGGTCCAATATCCTTGAGCATATACTTGCCTATGGAGCTGTGCCGCGTTGAGCCCAATCAGCCGTAGGAACAGCGAACAAGTAGTTTCGGAAGTGGTGAAACTCGCGGCAACATCCACAAACGCACGCAAACTTAAGATCCTACATCTCTAGGATTTCTTTCAACACAATCTCAACCAAACGTATCCCGATTCGGTAAAATAATTGACAACAATTTTATAACACTTTCTTTGCGCTTGTTGACATTACCACGCCTCGAATATAAAGGTGGCCAAACAGCTATTATTGGAAATGGATCATGGCGCATGGATCGAATGGAGTTTATGAAAACCCCCAAGACAATGCACAAGTGGGCCGGCAAATCTAGCGTCCTGATGATTCTCGGTAAGAAAAGAAACTATAGTGGGCCGTGATCTCTCCAAACACACTCTACTACGAACAAATTTTAATAATGACTGAAATGGTGTTTCCAGTGGCTCACACTACACAGGTTAGCCCGGCTTAGGGTGCAGGCTATCCTGGACACTAAACTGGGCTAACCTGTATAGTGTGCGCCACTTGTAACACCATTGCACTCATTATACCCTGTACTGTATGGTACCAAGGGTATATTAAGTTTGTGCAAGCCGAAAATGTATGTAACATATAGAAGGAGACGTCGGAGACACCCCAAAGTTACCTAAAATATGATCAGGGTGAATAGAGAAGTCGATATACCCATGTCCGTCTGTCCGTCTGTCCGTGTGAACGCCTAGGTCTCAGAGATGGTATAATATTTTTATAGTTCCCAATCACTGTACCAAATTTGATCAAAATCGGTTGACTATATCATATAGCTCCCATAGGACCAATCGGTCCAAAAACACGTTTTTTATACAAAATTCGATGTGTTTTGTTTGTTTGTTTGTAAAGATATTTGAAATAAATTTGGCATTCAGACCTTTTTTAATGTATTTAAGCACTGCGTCAAATTTTATTGAAATCGGTGGACTATATCATATAGCTCCAATAGGAACGATAGGTCAAAAAAATTGTTGCTTAAAAATTCTTATGTTTTTGGTTTTTTGTGAAGAAATCGGACTTTATTACAAGCTAGTGGTACAGGGTATCCTAAAGTCGTCCGCGCCCGACTTTACGTACGCCATTTTTTTATTAAAATTTGTTCGCAGTAGAGCGTGTTTGGATAGAGCACGGCCCACTATAGTACCTTTTCTTACCGAGAATCATATGGACACTAAATTTGCCAACTTAAAAATCACACATGCGATCTCGCTTTTCTCGTTATACCCAGAAGTGGAATATTAAGACAAAAGCTGAACTCAAACATGAATTATTGACACAATGTATTAAACAACAAAATGTGGAAAACAGACTGAATCGCTCATGGGATTCCAATATATTGTTGAAGCTTAACGCCAAGCTTAATAGCATCAATCATCAGGTTAAGGAGGAGCCACTTACAAAGATGGATAATGTCATGTACTTGGGTGGCGAAGTGGCACATTAATCCTTAGATAAACCAGAAATGTCAAGTATGGTGGGTATGGTTGCCACACATGACCCATTTGGGCTCCGCTACAATAGTCGGTACCGTCTGCAGTCCAGACATTCCGAAAACATCGAGGAGATGTTACCGATTATTTGTGAGTTTCTGATATTATATAAGAAATCACAGGCTCGTTTTCCGGAGCACATCATTTACTACCGTGACGGAGAAAGCGAGGATCAATTTAACATAGTGAAACAGATGAGCATCGTTGCATTTACATGCCATAATCCAAAATGAGCTTTAAACCTAAGCTTATCTGCTTGATTTTGGTGAAACGTCACCACACGCGTTTCTTCCCAAAAGGCGAAGGAGACGCCAAATTTAATAAATATAATTATGTGGAGTCGGGCACTGTAGTCGACCACACTATTGTGCACCTGAGCCAATTCAATCTAAGTTACTAGTTCCCCCGATGCAACCGATCGGTCTGCGCATTTGGCTGTTGCCCGTGGACGGATCTATTTGGGCGTCGGAGAAACCAAGGGCACACCAAAAGAGGAATATTTAAAGCGTAGTATTAAGCCAGATCTTCTCGCAAAAAATCCAATGTTTGTTGTTTGAATAAATATCTTGCTACAATCGACTTATCATATACAGCTTGTAAATAAATGTTGCAAATTAAATGTTTTCCAATAACCCCTAACAATAATGACCACGGCATTCCCTAAACTTTATATTTATATTTGATTTGGTTTTGCGATAGAAATCCACCGTTAAGCAGGAGTGGTGTAGAGAGTCAGTAGTAAGGGAGAAACAATATTGAGGCGATCTTGACTATTTTATATTTTTTTTTGTTTGGAAATTAAAAAAAATCTGTCGGATTCAGAGTTAAAAGTGGTAACTTGGATCCGAAACAAGAACTAAATATAGTACTGATTTGTGTTTGCCTACGAATAGAAATTCTTGTTGTCAAAAAAAAAACTTTGCGAATGATGTTAGACACATTCTACAAAATGCTGAAAATTCCCAGGAGGCAGCAATAATAATCTTATAATTGCAGACCGAGCTACAATTGTTAACACGATAGGGTCCTACTTCCATTAGGGGTACTCTCCCAAGGAGAACAACTCAGACAACTTCAACCACACTAAAGTTGAAACGTGTTTCCTCCTCTTTTTTCAGGTGAAAAATCGGTTTGAAGCACAAAATACTAGGAAAACCCAGTACAGAAAAATGCGAAGTTTTTTGCGCAAATATCAAAAGCCAATGAAGCTTAATTTGTTTCAATATTACTCCATCTTACATGGAAAAACTACGAATTTTTAAGAGACTATTACTAATCGAATAATAATTCCTTTATCTAGACAAGATCTGAGTGATTCAAAATAATGAAGGAATTCCGATATCCTACCCCATATAGACAGAATAGCAACAATAAAATCTATAGCTCTGAACAACGATACCTTAACCATCGAATTTAGATTTGGCCAAAAAATAGGTTAGAGGGAAAAATTTCCGCTAACACAAACTGCGAATTAAAAATTGTCACAAAACAATGTTCCACACATTTTTTTTATCATAACCTTTTTCTATTTTCTTAACAATTAAAGAAGTATTGTTTTTGTCCCCTTCAAAACTTGTTAGTTTGAAATTGGGAGCACAGCTTTTAGGCAAACAAACTTAAGATTCAGCATTTTTATACCCTGTACCGTATGGTACAATAGGTATATTAAGTTTGTGAAAGCCGAAAATATATGTAACATACAGAAGGAAGACCCCCCAAAGTTACCTAAAGTATGATCAGGGTGACTAGAGAAGTCGTCCGTCCGTTTGAACGCCTAGGTCTCAGAGATGGTAAAAGCTAGAGTAACCAAAGTTTCATATTACATTCCATATTATTCCAAATTTATTTTACTTTTTTTATATCGGGGTTAAATTATATAGCTCCCATAAGTGTGTTTGAGACGACCTCGACAAAAAAAAAGTTTTAGGTGGATAATACGTTTGGTTATAAAGATATCGCAACTAAATTTGGCATTCGAAATTCTATAGTTCTCAAGCACTGTACCAAATGTTATCAAAATCAGTTGACTATATGATATAGTACAAATATCGGTATATTTTGTTTGTTTATGAAAATATCGTTACTTTGATATTCAGAAGTTTTTAGGAGTACCCAGGCACTAAACCAAATTTGATAATTTTGCCACGAACGGTCAAAAAAACATTTTTCTTTTGGTGTTTTTAAGCAATATACCGGATTTTATTGGTACAGGGTATATCAAAATCGAAACACCCGAATTTTCCGTACGCCATTTTATTCAGTGTTGAAATTGGTAATCTTCGATTAACCTTTGCCCAAATAAACCAAGCCCCTCACCTCTTCCTTTTCCAACTTTTTCATTAGAAACTGTGCCAGTTATCATTTTAAAAGCTATATGGCATACGTAACAGACGTACCACTAAATCAGAAAGTCTTTTTCGGCCTATTTAAATAGTAATATATTTCATTCGCACATATCTTGTTTTTTAATTTAAATATTATGTCGTTTATAAATACTTTCGATACGGAACAGTAACTTATTGCCTTAACACTTGAGCTCCTTATAGATCTGCTCAGTCTGATAGATATGCTTGGGATCTGTCTGCAATGTCACGGCATTATCCTGCAAAAATGCTCAAGTTATTTTCTACGCTTTAACTTTTTCCAAACTTTTACTTACGCTAAAAATCAAATTGTGCTGCTCCGGCTTATAAGGACTAAACAAAGCTAATACATCGACCAGGTTGCCCTAACCACCAAACTTGCTGGTCAAGAGCGAGAACACTTGACTGTTCTTTAGCTTGGTAATGGGTATCCTACAGCCCACATTGCGTCCAAAACCAGTGTGACAAGACTTGACACCACGCAGCTCCTCGTAACGGAAGTCGCCTTAAATAAGGACAAAAACGAAGCTGTAACGGAGTGCTTATTTTGTTCACTGCAATTCGATACTAAGTTTATAGGAAAAAAAATTTTTAATTATTTTATGTAGCTTTAAATTCGTTGTATTGTATTATAAAAATATTTTATTCATTTATATTTTATTCTTCTTTTTTGGCAAAAGGTGACGATTTTCTTAAGAATGGCTTTGATCGAAAAATTGTTTGTTAGTTAATTTTGTCAGAGCTAAGTTTTACAGGCACGAAAAGTAAGCAGTGCAAAAAAGAGACAATGAGAATAGGATAGAAATGCTTCTTAAACTTAGTTCATTCTACTGAACGATCCCTTCATGTACAAACGAATTATCCATCAAAAACTTTTATTTTTTTTTTTTTCGAGGTTGCCTGAAACAACCCTATGGGAGCTATATAATGTAACCCCGATATCAAACGGACGGATACACAGACATGGGTAAATCGACCTCTCTAGTCATCCTGACCATACTTTAGGTAACTTTGGGGGGACTCCGACGATTTCTTCTATATGTTACATACATTTTCGGCTTGCACAAACTTAATATACCCTTTGTACCATACGTTATAGGGTATAAATATAAGAAGGAATAACTGTATAAGAACACTAGTCGACAAATTTCACACATTTTTTTTCTCCAGAGATGAGACTTATATTTTATGTTAGGGCAATGTTTCAGCATTCAAAATCCGTGTTTTTTATTATCCTGTTATAGCTTGTCTTTTTTCTTGGACTATTTTAGTAAAAAAGGACCTTTTTCAAAAAACGATTTCATGTTATAAAATCTGTACTAATTCGAATTTTTTCAAAATAATAATAATACCTTTCCATAATGTCCTCAATCATAAAAATCGGTAGCCTAAAGAAAAAACTACAGTCGAAAATGTGTGCCCGAAAAAAAAAGAGCTAACTTTTTAGATGTCAAAGACTTTTTTTGAAAAAAAATAGTGGTATTTGTAGAAAAAGTCACCAAAATGTTGTGTTTTTATAATTGGGGACATTATGGAAAGGTATTCTATCGGCTTTTAAGGAAAAAAAAATTTTGAAAAAATTCGAATTAGTACAGATTTTATGACATAATATGTGAAATAAAAAACAAGATATAACAGGATAATAAAAAATACGGATTTTGAATGCTGAAAATAATTGTTGCATTTATTAAATTGTGCACTGCAATAAGTGTTAAACTATTAAATATATGTTAAATAATGTTTATTTACTAAAAGGCACAAGTGCAAGTTGTTAATAAGCTGGATGAAAATATTTATTAGTGGACTGCCGACCAAGTCCAGTGGAGGTTCAAAAAAGTAAAAGCAGCAAGTGAACATATTTTCTGTAATATATCTTTTATGTTGCGAATTGTTTTTTGTTTGGAATAACAACAATTGGGCAAGTACCAGTGCCAGAGCAGCAGTAATAACCTTGAAATGTTTTATACGTTTTGCACGCCTTGGAAGGTGTTAGTGATGAATGGAAAGGACAATATAATGTAAAAGCAGAGGGCACTTCACCTCCTTCGACAAAGTTATGCAATTTTATTTTCATTATGGAATTATTTTGTGAATATTTATTTGTTGACGGGATGCATCAAATGGTGCATGGTAGTGCACAGTGGGATAAATATAAAGAGTACATACTTACATACATACATATGTATGTATAAACGTAATTGAGTTTTATGTTCTCAGACCAAGCATTTTGTATAACTTTTTATGTTTTTCTCAAGTAACAACTATATATGTTTTTATTATCTCTGTATCTTTGGGACAAATATAGCTGCTAGTAACGAGTAATATATCATTGGAAATGTTTTTAAAAACATTTTATGCAGTACTTATTGTGCGGGTGTAAAACTTTTTTCTTATAAGATTTAAATTATTTTTTGCTTTAAGTTAGAAATTTGCTTGCTGTTATATTATGTATATGAACAAAAATATTTTAACACTGCCTGAAATCAAAATAAAAGTTAGAACTAAGTATGGAATAAAAAGATTTTAAGTCGGAGAGGAATAGTTAGTAGCTGTAACTTTAAGAGATTTTTGGGACTTTATTCTAAGTCTAATAGCGTGTTTTTGTATTTCGGAAAGTATATGGAAGTATTTTTGAACTCTAATTAATAGCACAAACTTTTATACCTACTTTTTTTTTTAATTATTTCATGACCATCATGATATGTGATGCTGATACGAAGTACATCAAAATTATAAATACAAATAACACAGTGCAACACACAAAATGGAAACAACTTCTCTTTTCGCAATTTTTCGAGTAAATATTGAAACTAGAAAAGCCCCATAAGGATTTTGCTTAAAGTCATCAATAAGGTAGTTTTTTTATATCCACAATTTTTCCGCTCAAACCTGATTTTTTGAGAATAAGAGTCTACATATCGTAGACCGTTCGGAATTTCGTTTTTATATCTTCGGAAAAATTTTGGATATTGTCAAAGATAAATAAATTGTAGAACAATTACTAATATTTTTAAAAAATTACCATATTTTTATGCTTCTGACTATATTGGAACTAGTGTCTGTTCTACAATTTATTTATACTTATTCGCATCTACAACTTTGCACAAGACATTAAAAAAATTTTTTTTAACGGCTTGCGATATGTGGACTTGGTCTTATCTTCGAAAAATCGCGTTGGAATGGAAATTTGGCCGATATTAAAAAAATACCTTATTGACGACTTTAAGCAAAATCCTTTGGGGGATTCTCTAGTTCCAGGATGTACTCCAAAAAAAGCGAAGTGAGAAGTTGTTTCCAGCCGAGGACCTCGGAAATGTTGTACTGTGTAATACAAATTCGCAAAGGAAAAGGTGCTTTGGATGAAAGTGCAAGCTACAACATAAGGATTCATTTTTTATTTCAAATTTTTATTAAAAAGACTTTATTTTTGGGTTCTTAAAATGGTAGTTGAATAATTTATTAATATTAAAATATTTTACTTTTTACAAAAATTCGCGTTAATTTTTACATTTTCCTTTGATTAGATAAACAACGAATTAAAACTGTATGAAAATATTATGTAAATTCTCATATGAATGCATAAACAGCGACCAAACAGTAAGTTTGACAAACATTGTTTCCAATAATATTCGATGGGTAATTTAAATTTCTACAGACAAGTAAAAAATGATCGAAATCAGTTGCTTGTATTTTCGCGGGTTACGTATATTCGAATTTCGATTTTTTTGTGGCGTAATGTTGGTACTCATGTCTCTCACTTACGCCGACAAGCTCGGCCATTTTGAATGTTCACTTAATTGTTGACAGCTGCTTTGCTTGCACGTGTTTTGGCTCGTCTTCGATTTTTACCCATTCAAAAAAATGGATCAAAGAACCTGTATCAAATTTTGTATGCAAAACGAAATTAAGTGCGCGGATGCATTCAGAATGTTGACTGTCCAATACGGAGAAGCTACCTTGGACCGAAGCAACGTTTATCGGTCGTACAAATGTTCTCAGAAGGCCGAGAAGATGTGAACGATGAAGAGCGTGCCGGACGCCCGAGCACTTCAACAACAGACGAAAAAATTGATGAAGTGAAGAAAATGGTATTGGCCAATCGTCGAATCACCGTTAGAGAAGTTGCTGAGGACCTAGACATTTCGATTGGCTCGTGATATTCTATTTTTATCAATGATTTGGGCATGAGACGGGTCGCCGCGAAATTCGTACCAAAATTGCTCAATTTCGACCAAAAACAGCATAGCATGAACATTGCTAATGAGATGTTGGACTCTGTCCGCGACGACCCAAATTTGCTCCAGAGGGTCATAACTGCTGACGATCGTGGGTTTATGGTTATGACGGGGAAACCAAAGCTCAATCATCAACAGGCATTACTTGCAAGTTATGCGCAATTTGCGCGAAGCAATCCGCCAGAAACGCCCGGATTTGTGGAAGAACAAAAATTGGCTTTTGCACCACGCAACGCCCCTGCTCACACATCGTTGCTTGTGCGCGACTTTTTGGCCAAAAACAGCACATTTATGATGCCGCAGCCACCGTATTCCCCAGATCTGGCCCCTGTGACTTTTTCTTGTTCTCTTAACTGAAGAGGCCCATGAAAGGACGACGCTACGCTACGATTGACGATATAAAAACAGCATCGAAGGAGGGCTGAACAAGATAAAAAAAAATTATTTTTTGAAGTGCTTCGAAGATTGGAAAAACCGTTGGCACAAGTCTATAATATCTCATTGGGATTACTTTAAAGGGGACAAAATAGATATTCATGAATAAATAAATAATTTTTGAAAAAACACAAAATTCGCGATACTTTTTGAACACACTTCGTAATCAACTGATTCTTGTGAAATTTGGTGGGGTGCTTGGGTACTCTACAAATTTTTCGAATGTCTTTGGTTCCAATATCTTTATATCAATATAGACACACAACGATTTTTAATCCAAAAAAGTTTTTTTGGCAGATTGTTCCAATAAGAGCCATATGGTATACATATTTATATTTTGATAATACACTAAAAAACTTATAAATTTGGTTAAAATATTTTCATAAAAAACGCGATACAGCGAATTTTGTATAAAAACAAGTTTTTTGCCCGATCGGCCGTATGGGAGCTACACAATAAAGTCAACCGATTTTGAACAAATTCGGTATAGCTCTTAGGAACTTTGAAATTCTATTGAGTGCCAAATTTGGTTACGATATCTTCATTAACAAACGAATTTGCCTTCTGAAAATGTTTTTTTTTTTGAGGTCGTCTGAAACACCCCTATAGGAGCTATATAACATAACCCAGATATGCAAAATATAAAATAAATTTGTCTGCCCTTACATAATAAGGCATCTAATCTGCAAAATTTGGTTGCTCTAGCTCTTTCCATCTCTGAGATCTAGGCGTTCATATGGTCGGACAGGCGGTCAGACGGACATTGGTATATTGACTTCACTAGTCAACCTGATCATACTTTGGGAGCCTCTGATGTCTCCTTTTGTATCTTACATAAATTTTCCGCTAACACAACAGACGGAAGCGTATAAATACTATTTTTTAGCTTGGAAATTATAATTCACAACTAGTTCAAGCATGATTATACTTAAGATAACTCATTCATTTCACATTTTTCAATTTAATTTATTCCAATTCTATTTAGTACATTTTTATATATGTATATTATCAGCGTGTTAACAATAGATTGGATAATATTATCACATCCTTTTGTAAGCCTTGATAAGAATCAACTGTAAAAGGCGAAGCTTTTAAGTTCGTCGGTATTTGGCGTTGTAATGCGCTGCAATGATTTCTGTAGGGTGTTATTACGCCGTATTTGTATTTGGATGTGGGCATAAGCTTGTCCATTTCTACATGCAATTTGGCCACAAACTTAGCTTCATTATGTCCATAACAGTTTTAGCCTCCAGCGAGTCGATCTTGGTGCGATAAAGTTTTACAAGTTTATGGGTTAACTTTAGTAAACCATTTTGGGCGTATAAATTATCTTCATCGAATTCCTGTTTTAAGGCAATGGACAGAGTTGTTGGCCTATCTTAACAATCACATTAATGATCTGTTCCTGCAGTTGCGTTTTAGTTTGTAGCAACCCGCAAAGTACCACTGCCTTAATACGCTCCCGCTGGGGCACATCAATGTAATCCCAATTGCGCTCCACATACTTGCTTAAAGCAATGGCGCTGGCGACGCGTGCGTCAATATCAAAGTCCACCTGTCTGAGGATATCTGTCAGCAATCTCGGATATATTAGTAGGACCTCGGTAGCTTTGAGCACCCGTTTAGCTATAAGTTGTAAATTTTTTAAAGCATTACATATATTTGACACACATTCAATATTTCTTACCGTATTTGTGTATTTCGGGTCTACGCTTAGTGTGTCCTACAAATGAAGGTAAACGCGCTCCAATCTCTCATAAAAAAATTGAATCCATGATGCAAGAAAAATCAAAAGTGACTGCGTAATAAACACGTTCTAAAACATCTGCAATTTTCACTTGTGCACTCAAACTCGCATTGAATATGGGTTCACCCAAACACTCCGTCTTTTCTTGAGTTTTTCCGCCTCTCGACGCTTTTTATCTTCATCCCACATTTCAATTGCAAGGCATTTCGTTATTAAAGCATCGTTTATGTTTTTAAATTTTATTTCGCGTTTATTATTATTTTTAAGCAAAAGCAGCTGATTATTGATAAATATTTCGATATATTGCACATTTTGTTACTAAACTAACGCTGTTCCTTTTATGACCAAAATAAGTCTCTCTTTTTGCTAGGTGGTTTTTTCCTTTATTAATTATGTATGTATTTTAATAATAATAGTTTATTTTAAAAATAATAATTAATAACAATAATGTTGCCTCGATATATTTTCACGCGTGCTTATAAAAGAATTTTGTTGCGCAACGCTCCAAATAGTTCCGTTACTTCCGCTAATTTTTTTCTGCTAGCAGCAAACAAATTTCATAATTCCCGGAGTGCGTTTTGTGAATAAAAATTAATCAGCAAAAGCAATTTTTAAATTTTGAAGAATTTCTACAAACAACGCCGCTGAGTAAGTGTATAGACACATGAATGTACTATATGTACACACATACGTTTGTACAAATATTCTAGAACATAACAAAAACATACAGTTTGTCAATTAATTGTTTGCAACACGAAAAAAATCACACAAATTCTACTTTAACTTAAAAAATAGCTTACAAAAAATACTTTATGTTAATTTTTTCTTTTGTAGTAGGGGAGGGGGCCCAGTTGTGACGCGGGCTTTGAAAAAAATAAAAATTTTTTCCTCAGTTCCGCAAAATGAAAAATTAAGAAGTTGAACATTTAACTATTAACCAAACGCGACTTTTCTCCAAAGAAAGTACGTTTATTTGAGTTACTCAAAAAATTTTTTCAGGATAACTTTTTTAGGCCGAAAAAAAAAACTATAAAAAGTGCCCCAGTTGTGACGCACCTCAAGAATTTCACTGGAAATGAGAAAATATGAAAGGAATGTCACACCAATTGTTGTGATTTAATGATTTATTTATTATCAAGGCTTTCAATGGCAAAAATAATGAAAAATCCAAAAGAAAATGGCCTTCAATGGCCATAAATGACAACGATTTTTATTCATTATCGTCATCGATATATTCCTCATCGTCGTTCACGTCACTTTCGCAGTGTTTGCAAGTGAAATAACTTGCCTGCATGTTGGCGCACTTCAAATTAACTGGACGCTTGCATACATTGCAATAAATAAAAAAAATTATTGCTTAAAAATTCTGTTTTTGGTTTCTTATGAAGGAACCTAATTTGGCAATCAAATGCCTTTAGTGTTTTTAAGCAATATACCGGATTTTATTGCAAGCTAGTGGTACAGGGTATCTCGAAGTCGTTCGTTTTAAATCAAAATTTATCTGTTTTTGGTTGTTTATGAAGGAACCTAATTTGACAATCTGTCTTCTGATGTCTTTTTCATTATACCAGATTTTATTCGAAAAACATTTTCAACGAATAATTCCTTTACTTTCTTTCGTTTTTTGTTTAGGAACATATAAAACAATTATTCTTAACAAAATTTTTTTCGAGTGCTTAAGCAATATACTATTATACACCTTTATAAACGGCTTCGAGACCAAAGAACTTTGCGTTAGTGCTGGATGACGCGCTTGGATTCACCACTGCCCCGGTATTTAGCTGGTTTCTTATTTTGAAACATCAGACTCTATCTAGGAAAGCATCTTAGCTTCGAAGATACCTAAATAGGTGTCAATTTTTGCTGTAATCGCAATTGTGTAATTAGTGATATTGCCAATGGGCCACGCACTTAAACCAAGTTCCGCTTGGAACTTTTATGTGTTTTTGCTGCTTGTTTTGAATTAAGAGCTATAGCTCTATTACCGAATCCGCTAATTGCTGCAAAAACATAATGTAATACCAATAGCAACAACAAAATTAAACAACCTGACACCAAGGTCGTCGTTCCAGAGTAAGCTATCATAAAGAATGCACTTCCATTGTCTAACAGCTAAAGTGTGAAAGTGAAAAGTTCACGCCCGTCAAAGCAGCTCACAAAAAAAAAAAAAAAAAACATAGATGACTTAGAAATACAGTGCAGACTTTTAGTGTAACCTGTAGTAGGTGGGGAGTGTTGAGGTGTGGTAGAGGCAACAGTTGTGACGTGCTCAACCTTGAAGTCGCTATGAAGTCATGCAAGTTGTACATAATATGTATCTTTGGCGGCTGGGCCGCATCCATCAATCTAATTGTTACATTTTGACAATTTTATGAGCCCCAGTCGCAATCACAGTTACAGTTCCAGTTCCAGTCAGTCAGTCACATATTTGGACAGTGGGCGCTTTCATTATTACTTAATCGAAATGCGATCCAACGAAAAAGAAGAAGAAGAAAAGACAACATCTTTCACTTTGCCACATTAAGTGGAGCAAATACGAATAAATGATTGGCGGCATTACACGCATTTGTTTTTCCACCATTTATCTGTGTACTTTCAACCTTTCAACAGCGCACATGTCGTCGTCGTCGTCGTCATCGTCAAAGAGTCGTCACAGACGTCAAGCAGCAGCGTAGTGGCGCCCCGGGGCGTACGTTGCCCGGCTCTTTTGTTCAAGTCAAGTAACGTCCCTTGAAACGATTTAATAGATTGCGAACAGCGAACTCATTAGCTAAATTTTGGTTAAACGGGCGCAAATGCTCGTTTAGTTATGCCAAAATGATTAGAGATACCGGTATCTCACAATTGGTAGATCTCTTGCTCTCTCATTGGCTTGAAAAAATACTCCTCGTAATTGTAAATATTTTTATATACTATAACTTTCATTAAAAGGGCATATGGAATTTTGTTAGTTTTTGGTAACAAACTGGCTTGAACTATAAATGTATTTTCATTTTTCGCTCAGCAATGCTTACTAATCTAACGAATCTGTGCAAATATTACGAAAGCGCAAATTCTTTCCACAATAATTTAATAATAATATAAGATATATGCATTTGTATATACACCTATATAAATACGGGTAAAAAAAGGTACAGTATCCATATAAAAGTAGAAGATCGGATCTCTGTTTAAAAATCCCACCAAAATAATATCAGTTTATGATATAAAATAATTGTTTTTACATGGGATTTTTGTTTTTTATTAAAATTTTAATTTTGTACAATATTAAATTTGTTTTATTGAAATAGCTTTTAAGATAAGGAAAAACGAAGAAATACTATAAAGAATAATAAATTGGCAAAAAAAAATTCGAATTCATATAATGAATTACCTTTCATTGAAGCCAAAAAATTTATAATTTTTTATTTTAGATCTTAAATTTAGCGAAATTGAAAAATGTCGCTATTTAAAATGATTTTATACAAAAAATCAAAATAGGAATAATTCAAAAATAAACATATTTATAGTATTCTCGTAACAAATAAAACTATCTGCTATCATCCGTTTGCAAACAGTACAAATATTTATAGCAGTTGTTTTTTTTTAAGTCGTTTTGCGTTTTAGGTGTTATTTCTTACTAAAAATAATTGAGGATTTTTTAAAATCACGTAAAAAATAAACGGAATTTTTTTTCAATCGCGCTAAATCATAACTCATACTCCCAGAGTATATATATTGATATTAGACAATAGGTGTTTTGTTTAGATGATTTGGTAACATTAAAATTTTGTATCTTTGCACAAAAACTAAAAGTTCCGTATATTTGTTAATATTGAGCGCTAAAGTGAAAACTGACAAATATATATGTATGTATATATATATTCATAGATATATACATAGATATATTGAAAACTAAGTTCGATTATAATAGTTTACTCATTCAAAAAAATTTTTGTATTCTCAACATATTTTTGTCAGTTCCGTACTAAAATACGCTAATACCGAAAATGAAGTCCAAAAATGTTTTCATAGAACGGACTTTGAAAAATGATTTCATTTGCGGCTTTAGCTTTTTACTACGAAAATGAGTACAACATGTTGGGATTCATTTTGCTGCAAACTAATGTTATCTATAAAGAAAGCTATTGTAAAAGTCTCCTTTTAGAATCCTAACTTCTGTATTAAAAATATAAACTAAACCGAAAATATATATGTTGTAGTTAGTTCTCAACCTTGTAAAAAAAATTTTCATTACTTGACCTGGTGAACAAATTGAGAATGAGTCTGGCCTTATAAAATTGTATTTTATGGCATATCGATATGGCTTTAGATTTCTTTCAGAATTTAAAGCTTTAAAATCTTGTTATTGAAACTGAAAATAATTGCTCGGAATAATAGATCAATGAAATCTACAGAATAAAGTTTTATTCAATCCTCAAAAATGTGCTGATTCCTCTGTGGTTGATTGATCTGATGAGGATTGTGATTACACAGCTTATGTAGAATGCCTACAAAAATAATTAATTTCAATATTAATAATGTTTTTGGGCCTTACGGAGTTTCAGTTTCTACCGCATTTGGTAGTTAATTAATTTAGATTTTAAGTAAGAATCGAAATAATTTTTTTTTTTAATAATGATAAACTATATTTTGGGTCCATCCTAAAGGATAATCCAATTCTCTTACCAAGTTTGTATTTAATTCGCATTTGACAATAAAGTGTATGGCAAAATTCTATTTGCAGGTATTATCGATATTTGAACAGAGATTTGAAGCATCTATAAGGAATCATTAAAAGTATAATTTTCAAGGTTTTTTTTTAAATCCACCTTACAATTGGCGCCATTCCTATTTAAACTTAGCTTTAAAATTATTTATATTTGATCATTTATATGCCGTATTATATGATTTGTAAAACTTTCTAAGTCCACCATGGAAGTTTTTTTCAATACACCTTATAAAAGTTGGTGAGAATATTCAACCAATTTTATAACATCTTAAACAAATATTAACATGAGGTGGCTGCACTAAGCCTATATAAACCGAACATGTGGCTTCCAAATGAATTCGCATAAAATATTCGAATTCGTTTTCGGGAGCGTACCGAATATTTATTAACTTGTTACCTTACAATATAAAGAGAATCAATATATTTAGCAAAAAGGAGAAAAGATGAAAAAATATCTAGCAGCTAAACAGCATCTCCAAACCATTAAGTGAAGTCTTGGGAACGTACCCTTACTAAGTGACCAAATTTTTTAACGCTTTATATCACAAAAGAGGAATGTTTTGAGGCGATCCAGGAATAGCTTAAGTTTTTTGTCTTCCTCATAAGAGTCATGGTTGGAAACACATGGTACATATCTATGATTTCACTCGGTTTCAGTAACTCATACTATACTTCGCCAAGCTGATCCCACCAAATACAGAACATAAAGAACAAAACATATCAAAGTGGAGGCATGTCCAGGCATTCCTTATGATTGTTTGCGCTTGCGAATATCGTAATGGACGTATTTTTCATTGTGCACAAGTGAAGAAACACCGCTCAATCGAATCACCAGATGTGGCCCCCAGCGAGTTTTTGTTGTCCTCAGACCTCAAGACAATGCTCGCTGAAAAGAAATTTAGCGCCGATGAAGAGGTTACCGCCGAGACTGAGGCATATTTTCAAGCAAAAGGCATATCGTACTACAAAAATGGTGTCGAAAAATTAGATGGTCGCTAAATTCAGTATTTCGTTATCGATTGCAAAAGTCAAATCGAATTTTGCCAAAAATATATGATTTTCTTTAAAACGAACTCAACTTCCTGGTTTCTGGCTCAGTCCGATTGCTTTACGGCGTTTCCAAATCGCTTTTTGAATAACTCCCAATGATCATTGGCAAGAGGGTTTATTAAGCAATACCTCCACGTCAAAATCTCGCCAAAAGTATTTTGGAGTATATAATGAGCTTCAGCAGAAATTTTAATAAAACCGCTGTGTTGTAAGATATCAAAACTATGCTAGCTTTATTATACGGCTCCTTTGCCCTCTTCCGTCCTCGAAAAATTGGTATAGATCGTCAGCGCGTTACCTTTGAAAAGAGTCATTAGATTCGAATCTTTTCTCTCCCGGAAATTTGCATCAAATTGTTCGTTCCATTTTAGAACCATAAACCAGCCTCACGTAACTCGATACGATACTGCTTTGACCCAAATTAGATGGCATGAGAAGATACAGTTCCCAAAATCTCGCAGCGACTTCAGGATGGTGCCATTAGAGCACATCTAATTCTTGCGCAAGCTTAACCTTAAAGGAATGTTAGCTCAAATTCAAGCCAGGTTGCTGCTCTGGCGATGCACAATTCAGCTACGCCTTGCCGAATCGGCATTTCTGGTTATTTTGCTATGCTGGCCAATATGGCGGTTTTGTCTTCTTAACATTGCACTAATCTTTGTCTGTAACCTAATATCTGGATAACCTTCAAACTTATCCGATCATGCTTTATAGCCTCAAAATTTAAAAAACTGAGAAACAGATCTTAGCACAAAAAATCATTAAAAAACTTTAATTTGTTTAGTGTATGCCATAGTCTGAGCCCTTCGACGCACATTTTTCTTTAACCAAACTAGCTTCACTTGACTTGAGAGATTACAGCTCTTGAAATAATTTCAATTTTTTGATTTTTTGGGTGTAGCTGTTTACTTTCATTTCAATTTCGATTTCAATCAATTGCATGAACATTTTAGCGTTGATTTGGCAAACCATTCTGGTTAAATGATGGTAGCCCACCTAGTCCGCCAGCTAAATCAAGACAGTTCAGACAGTTCCCACTTGATTTTTGGATTTTGGCCAGACCATCATGAATGAGAATTGCACGCATCTTTGGCTGCTGCTTGGCGTCGCTGCCGCAGCTGACGCCGGCTGCGCTGGTAACACCATCAACCTGGTTGACCATATATAATGCGGTGCTTGCGCTCTGGTCTGGCGCAGTCGTTTTGTTGGAACTCGCACGCTTGGTTTTTAACTGAATTTTTGTTGTGGAGCTGTTTTTATTTTTTTTTTACGTGTGTGTGTGTGTGTTAGAGTGGATTTTTTATCGGTGAATGTAGTTTGCAAAGATTAAAATAAAATTTGCAGCATAAACGATTATAGTGTCGTATCCAATTAAAGTGAAGGAGTAATTAAAAATATTGTGCAAAAGGAATTAGCAAAGATGGTGCGTATGCCGGGTGTATATTTACCATATGCCATATAGGTACTAGCCAGCTCATGCCCCTGTGCAATTTTTAAAGCCTGAAGATATCTAGCAAATTGCACAAAAAAAAATTCCTGATTGATTGACTTTGACTGAGCGCAATAGAAAAAAGTGTATATATATGTAGTATATAATGTACTCAGAATTCCGTACGTCGCGTTGTCAATGCTGTCAAGTTTGTGCCTTAAGTCTTTTGTTTATTATGTGCTTGTTGCCAGTGTGTACTTATTTAAACAAAAGGGCGCAATTTAAAAGAAAAACTTTGTGATAAATGGACAAAAATTACGAAAATTGTTGGTAATGATGTGTTGCGTTGACCTCCAATTGCTCTTACAACAATTACTTAAGTAAAAATGTTGTAAAAAATGCTGCATCGTTATTGTCTGTGGTATAACTTAGCTGTATAAATAACACAAGTTTAAAAGATTTTTGGTATCCTCAAAATTTCTTATTACATTTGAAAATATTTTCTTTAAAAAACATAACATAATGCTAAAAAAAATTATATTTCATTTCATTTCTCTTTTTCTCTAGTTCTACTAAAATTCCCATAATTTTTAAATTTTCTAATCGATATTCATAAACACTCATTTCTTTAATAATCAATCAAGCTACATGAATGCAAATTTTAACATATTTTCTATAAGTAATTTCAATAAAAAAGCGTTTATTATAAAAAAATTGTACAATTGGAAAATATATCTATATGCCAAAAGTAGTAAAAATACTTTTCTTTAAAAAAAAAAAAAAATTTTTCGAAAGTCTGAATGAACCTTCCAACGAAATATTATATTTCTGAGATATTTTTGGCAAAAGATTAAGGCTACTTTATTTTAACTACAATATAAAATAGTGAAATGCAATGGAATGATATTGGGGGCAGCGGGAAGTAAGCTTTGAGCCCCTAGTGTAATGCCGCACCAAAATTTTTCAAAATACTAAAGTTCCTGGTTAGCATTTAGCATTTATGCAATACTCTCAAAATGCACTTTCAAGTCATAGAGCAGATCTTTAGAAATATTCATAGATTTCTTATAATCCAAATGTAACCGCTCCGAAATATTATTCTATCGTAATGGATTTTCGAAATGCTTCTCCCCATGCATATTTATAAAAAAAAAAAAACAAATCTATATTCATAGTTAAACTTAAGAAATGTAATTTTAAAACCAAAAGCAAAATGTGTAACTTCTTGAAGGAAGTGCCAAAAGCTTGGAAAAGTCAGAAAATCTAAATCTGCAATAATAAGTGAAATGCACCATTTTTTATGTCGACCAATTCGATTTTTCTGGGTTCTACATAAATGATAGAGGTATCAGGTGGGCTGAAAAGTTCGTAGGCAAACATTTAAAAAAACATTTTTTTTTTTGGCAAAATTCGTTTTTGTTATTCAACGTAGTTGCCTTCGAGGGCGATGCACCCATTATAGCGATCTTCCAACATTTCGATACCATTGGTATAATACGATTTCTCACTAGCCACAAAATGCGCCTTCATTTCTGCGATCGCCTATTCATTGGAGCTAAATCTCTTTTCAGCGATCATTCTCTTGAGGTCTGAGAACAGGAAAAAGTCGCTGGGGGCCAGATCTGGAGAATACGGTGGATGCGGAAGCAATTCAAAGCCAAGATCATTCAATTTTGCTATCGTTTTCATTGATTTGTGCATTGTCTTGATGAAACAGCAATTTTTTCTTCTTTAAATGGGGTCGTTTTATAGCGATTTCATTCTTCAAAAGCTCCAATACCGCTATATATTTGTGGCTGTTTATGATTTTACCCTTTTCGAGGTAATCGATAAAAATTATACCGTGTGCATCCCAAAATTCCGATGCCATGACCTTGCCAGCAGACTGTTGCGACTTTTCACGCTTTGGAGTCGGTGCATCGCGTGCAGTCCACTCGGCTGATTGTCGCTTGGACTCTGGATTGTAGTGATGTAGCCATGTTTCATCCATTGTGATATATCAACGGAAAAACTCGTTTTTATTACGGTTGAAAATCGCTAAACATTGCTCCGAATCATCAACTCTTTGTTGCTTTTGATTGACTGTAAGCTCGCGCGGCACCCATTTTGCACAAAGCTTCACATGTCCAAATATTCATGCATGATGTGTCCAAGACGTTCCTTTGACAACTTTAGAGTCTCAGCTATCTTGAACAGCTTCACTTCACGATCACCCAAAATTATTTTGATGTGTTCGGTCCTCATTTCGCTACGCTTAAATTTGGAAAACCATTTCTCAACCGTATATTTTGCTGGAGCAGAGTCCGAATAATGTTTATCAAGCCAAACCTTGGCTTCACCAGTATTTTTTTCCCCCAAAAAGCAATGTTTCATCAAAACACGCAATTAGTTTTTTTCCATGTTTTTCACAATAACAAAAGTAGCTTTACTCAGAATGGTATATCTCACGAACCAATAGACCGACAGGTGTCAAATTTTTTCACGAATCTTTTGAAAGATTGTACTAACTTAAACTCAAATGGATTTAATTCTAGTAACGTCAAATATGGGTCAGCCTACGAACTTTTCGGCCCACCTAGTACTAGCCAGAAGTAAACACGTATACTTTCTTGCAAAATTTTGATTAAACATCGAGTTATCGATAACTGAATATTGAGATTTTTGATTGAAGATGTTTATGTGACAAGCCTTTTTTTAATTTGGGTACTTGTACTTAATTGTGTACTATTACTTGTTAGGGTATTTATATTTAATATAAATCTTTAAGAACATTTTTTTTTTGCATTTTAAAAATTTTTCCATTTTAATTTTAGAGTTTTAAAGCGATAAAACTTAAAACAAATTGTTTTTAATTTTATAGATTCCAATTATGCAAGTTAACTTTCTACAAAAAAAAAAAAAACAAAAAAGAAATATATGACTATTTATTAGATGCCAGCTCCATAGTAGACATAAGTGCCAAGTAAGCCTAACCCCTTGGAGTACAAAAGTTAGAAACTTAAAATTTAAAAAAATTGTTTACAAATTCGGTATATAAAATTTTAAAAATATTTGGTACAAAATTTTATGTGAAAGCTTTTTTTAGTTACAAATTTTTTTTAAGATTAAAATAAGTTTTAGATAAAATTGTATTCATCATCATCTTTTAACACTACAAGCCGGAGTGGGCTTAGGCTTCCTCTACTGTTCTTTATAATTACCCTCTATCTCTGGCCAGATTCATAATTTATTATATTATTTTTTATTAAAAATTATTATTAAATAAATATGGTTCAAGTATCTTTATCGCTTGTCAAAAATCTAAATAACCGATAAACATTCGGAATTTATAGTATGGTATAGAATGGTAGCTCTATATGTAAAAATCATAGAAATGGGAGAAGTTCATCTTAAAAGGGGTCCGCTTCACACTTTTACCAATATTGTAAAAAGCAGCATATTTTTTATTAGAGTTATGAAAATAACAAGAAAATTAAAATTTTCTGAACCTTTCATTCTACAATTCAGTACAAACTATATTTAAGCAATAAATAGGGGGCTCTGCAGCCTGCGTTCTTTACAAACCAAACCTTTTACAGCCAGTTGGGACTTTTAAAGTCGGTACACCTCCACAATTTTATACCCCGTACTTTCTACAGTGATTTTAATTGATTTGAGCCGCATGAATATTAAAGCATTTGTTTAATGAGTCTATTAACTGATTTTGGTGACGTAGAAACATATTAAACTAGAGTTTATTTTGATCAGCGATTGTAATTTTTGTCTTTAACTCCCGAGGTTGTCAAATTACTCAAACTAGCTTAAGTTCCTCCAGAGTCACTTTTGAGAGATTACAAAAAATAAATCTACACACAAGTATTTTTTGTTTCTTCTAATAAGTGCGTAAAAATACCAACAAGGGAATCGAGGCCTATTTGCACCACTTGACCTTAATTATTGTGTCTAAGAAGTTACAAAAAAAATGCTTAACACACGGTTACCTTGTATAATAAAGCCCACAATTTATATCTGCCATGGCACCTTCTATAGAATAGTTTTTATGGTAATGGAAAAAAAATTCCCAACTATGAATGAAGATATATTTGGTTCCAAAAAAAAAACTTAATTTTAAATTATGCCTAACGAAGAAATTATAATTAGTGAAACCCATGTTTGAAAAGTGATAATAAACTTTTGCATAATTTAAACTCAATGATAATGCATTCATTTCTTATCAAGTTAAGATCTAGTTCTCACGCTCTTTTATGAACTACAAATGGTTAAATGCTAACAAGGTTGCACTACAATTGTATTGAGTTCTTTAAAAAGATTTAAATAATTACGAAGAAAAGTTGCTACAGTTCCTATGCTCAGTGTTTAGGATCTTTGAAAACAAAAATATAAGCGATAAAAGCAATTAGTTTTAGTCCCAATGAGCTAGTTTCTTAGATCTGCGAACTAGTAATTTTTTGGCGATTTACGGACCACATTATTTGGCATAATCTTGCATTTTCATTGAAAGTAACGTCTACACTGCATAAAAATCTCAAACAAAGTTTTTGTTTTGGCCCCGTTTTATTTTTTGTAGCCCTTAAAAATTTCTAGTGTTTCAAGCACTTATCATTTTTTACAATTTTGCAATTTTCGAATAAATGTCAAAAAACTAGCATTTAATCCAACTGTGGACTGGAGGCTCTTAACTCAGAAGCACTTACCATCATAACTTGTTAATCCAGTTTTGTGTACCTGAAATTAAAAATAAAAATGAGTTTTTATTAAGATGGTGCCACATTACAATTTTCATTTTTATCTGAGCAATTTCCTGATTATGTGGAGTTGGGTATTTAACCAACTGCAGCTTAACCATCTTAAAGAAGAAATGGACTGTTTACGAAAACCACAAAGTTTGTGGTTTTAAGATTTTTGGTTTGTAAACTATCAAAAATTTAAACGCATTTTAAAGGCATTCCTCTTAACAAATAAACCAAAATAGATAAGTAGTTTTGTGTTGTGTATCTTAAGTACACCTTAGAAGAGTGTCATACAAACATCTTATTATGCATATATAAGAAAGATAAAAAAAGAACCCGTACACAGTCCAATTTATATAGTTACGATCATATAAATACTTCATTATTACAGATTATAAGATTTAGTATAAACTTACTTAAGACTTGGACTTATTTTAGTTTGACATGGATATTTTTTATTTTTCTGTCTTTAGTCATACCAACATAAAAATTTAAACAATTAGCTTTATTAAAAATGTGAAAATGCGTGGAAAATAATAAAAAAAAATTTTTAGCATAGTATCAAATATCATTATAATAGTTTTAGTTAAACAAATTGATTTGTTTTTATAAAACATGGTTTGCTTAAATCTGGCCTTTAAAAATTAAAGATTAATTTAAAATTTTTAAATAAATTTACAAAAAAAAATTAGGTCATCATTGAGACTGAGTTTCATTGATTTTTATATTATATATAATATATATCGGCGAAAATATTATAAGTGATGCGGGCCACTTTTTTGGCGACCTTCTCCGCCAAAGTGTTTTGGTTCCTTTTTTTTTTTGGCCGGCGCATTGTGCCGCCGACGTGCCATGACCACGCCCAGTTGGCTAATCAAAAAATGGTTTAAAACATATCACAGCTAAGAGTCCAAGACATATTAGCTTCTCCCAGCGGCAGCTGCGACAACGTGGCTGTTGTTGCCAGAGCTGCAGCTGAAGCAGCTGGAGCAGCCTCGGCAGCTTTGGCAGCCTAACAGCATTCCCGTCGATGCAGCAAGTCCAGTCGGCCTTGTTGTCCCAGCTCGGCACGTAGCAGCTGCCAAATGGCGCGTGTCATCCTTAGATTCTTCTACAAAAAAATGTGCATAATTAGCTCTTGTGAATCCTAACAACTTTGACTACCCACCTGCACGGTGGAATCCAAGTTGTGCGGATAATCCTCACTCTCCGCATATTCAAAAGACTGTTGTTCCAGCAATCTGTTGTGGGACAATTGGCTTACCACACGGCTAACCACAAACCTAGTACGTGAGATTTCTCGTGCAGCTTGGGGCAACACTTGGCGCCGTTGAAAGCCATCTCCGTAAGAGAATGAGCTGGCGCTGGGACTTTGGAGCAGCTTTTGCTGGTAACGTGTAAAGCTTTGACGCGGATTCACAAAGAACTCTTTGTTTAAAAAATCCGAGAACTGATCCAACTGCTGTGCCAGCTGTTTTTGATAAATCGCACAACGATCGATGCCTTGCAAAATTTTGTCAATCACTAGAAATTTTGGGCAGTATTTTCAAAATTTTTTTCGTTTTTATTTTTATTTAATTAAATTTGTGATTTTAAAAAGTTATTCAAAGACTGCTTAATGAGCTTAAAAGCAAGCAGCTTATATGAGCTCGTGTATTAGATGATCTATCTGATATAATTAGTAAAACCAACTCAATCGGGATAACTTCTTAAAAAAGCACTAAAATCCGGAAGAGTTAAACTCAATATCCTGGGCTTTTTTTTAAGAAAAACAAACTTTATTATTCAGCTTAAATTTATTAGACCATTACAGTTTTATAAATAATATAGGTCTTCTTTTCTGTTGCTTTTTGTTTAAAATCGAATTTGTCTTGTGATAATATTTTCTTAAGCAATATTGGATGTACTTTTTATAAAATTGAAAAAATCGAAGCATTTGTACTATGAAAATCCCAATACTAGTCATCGGAACATTAGGACGTTGCTTCCAAAAAAGCGCTATGTTCCTGTTTTTTTGGGCTAGTTGGTCACACTATTTATAATTAATCAAAATAAATAAACTGCTTGAAACTTAAGCAGATATAGGTTAGGTTACACAGGTTGACCCCTCGGGGAAGTCACACATAGACTGGATAGTACTTAGTGGAACCGGAAAAGCAGATATAGCTTAATGCAAATTTACTTTGTATGAACTATTTCGGTCATAGATTGTGCTTTTGTGAATTTTTTAGTACTAAATTCAAATATTGTGCTTATATCGGCTGTTACTTAATTACTTGTGACGTCACATATACGAGACACTAGTACAAAGCCATAGCTGGATTTTTTTTTCTGCTTTAAGTAAAATTAGTTCCTTTCATTAAAGATGGTTTTTATATATTTATGGATGGATCACTACTCCTACGTCACAACCTTATTAAAAAAAATGGCGGACGTAAAGTCGGGCGCGGACGACTTTAGGATACCCTGTACCACTAGCTTGTAATAAAGTCCGATTTCTTCACAAAAAACCAAATACAGAAGAATTTTTAAGCAAACATTTTTTTTTGACCGATCGTTCCTATGGGAGCTATATGATATAGTCAGCCGATTTCAATAAAATTTGACACAGTGCTTAAATACCTTAAAACAGATATGAATGCCAAATTCATTTCAAATATCTTTACAAACAAACAAAACACATCGAATTTTGTATAAAAAACGTGTTTTTGGACCGATTGGTCCTATGGGAGCTATATGATCTAGTCAAACGATTTGGATTAAATTTGGTACAGTGCTAATAAACTATATAATACTCACGAATGTCAAATTTGGTCCCAATATCTTAACAAACAAACGAAACACAGCAAATTTTGTTAAAAAATCGATTTTTTGGAAGATCGGACCTATGGGAGCTATATGATATAGTCAACCGATTTTGTTCAAATTTGGCACATTGCTTAAATGGTCTAAAAAATTTCCAAACGCCAAATCTGGTTAGGATATCTTTATTAAACAACGAAATATAGCGAATTTTTCTTTAAAAAAGTTATTTTGGCCGATCGGTCCTATGGGAGCTATATGATATAGTCAACCGATTTCGATCAAATTTGGTACAGTGATTGGGAACTATAAACAACTTTCGAATACCAAATTTCGTTACGATATCTTCATAAACAAATAAATTATTCATCTAAAACGCTTTTTTTTTGTCGAGGTCGTCTCAAACACCCCCATGGGAGCTATATAATTTATCCCCGATATCAAAAAAATAAAATAAACTTGCCTCCTATGGAATAATATGGGATCTAATGTGAAAGTTTGGTAACTCTAGCTCTTACCATCTCTGAGATCTAGGCGTTCACACGGACGGACAGACGGACAGACGGACAGACGGACATGGGTATATCGACTTCTCTATTCACCCTGATCATATATTAGGTAACTTTGGGGTGTCTCCGACGTCTCCTTCTATATGTTACATACATTTTCGGCTTGCACAAACTTAATATACCCTTGGACCATACGGTACAGGGTATAATTAACAACTCGCAGAAAGTACCACATGAAGGTAGTGCGCCGACTTGAGAAAGTTAAGGTACAGGATTGTGCTTTAAGAAGAAAAAAATAATTGCTTTATTTTGAAGACCATTGAAGGAGGCGCTAAAAAGATTCCTATTAATGCGATGGACGTTGTCGAGGACGCTCGCCAATATAACGAATAGGGGCCGTACTCGAATAACGTGACTCGCTCAGAAGGATGTGGGGGTCTTCAAACTACCACGCTGGGTCACTGGACTGGGGGTCTATGTTTATGTCAAGTAGTTAATAATATTCGTTTTCAAAATAATGGACCTTTTTTTAACTATTTGTTCCAAATTGTTCAACTTTTTGTTTTTACAATTTATAATTTATAAGTTCAACGATCTTCAGCTGTGGGTCGTAATATAAAGTTAAGTTTTTTAAAAACCAACCAAATCAAGCTGGCACTTCCTAGATTTTAGTGACGTCACCCCATGGTTGTCTCCGCTGCAAATTTGTAGAATGTAATACACAGTACCTAGGTACAATCTCATTATATGATTCTGTATATATAGTATGTATCCGTTTAGAAAAACTATATGGCATTTGTAATTTTTACATTGGGTCACTAGAAATCTAGAGAGTACAAAAGGGCTCACATACATAACCCTCATGATTCAACAATTGGAAGGTGACGCAATGCGCTGGTCCTTTATTCGTGTCTCTCTTAAAGTGCTTTTAAAATTTTTTATATGGCGGCAATATGATATAGTGGACCAATTTTAATCAAACTTCACGTAAATGTGTCGACTTATAAGAACTCATAAAATGTAGACTTATAAAAACTCATAAAATGTATTTATTCCATAAAATGTCGATACCAAGTTTATGTCGGCGGTATTTTTAATACCTATCATGGTCCAAAATAAATTTGTATTCTTAATTTTTAAAACAAAAAAATTTATATTAATAATAAAAACTGAAAAATAGGAGTTATCTCAAGATTTTAAAATAAAAATTATATTTTTTTATTATTTAGATTTTTATTAAAAAAAATAATATTAGCACTTAAAAAAATATTTATAATATATTTATTTTAATTTTTTTAAATAAAAATGAAATTTTGTTTGTTATTTAAATAAAAAAATATTTTTTATTACTTTCATAATTTTTAATGAATAACACTAGCTTATAAATTTAAGGGCCATCGAGTGAACCTTCTTAAAAAAGTATTTTTTATGGTAATTTTGGGTCGAGAAATGCAAAAATGCGAACCATTTTTTTATTCTTAGGCGCCGTTTTCGAGATATTTTTGAAAAACATCTTTTATTTCAGATTCAAAAGTGTAGCTTTCGACAATTTTTTTTAAATTAATTTAATAATTTTTTAATTTATGTTAAGCTTTAAGATGAAACATAATTTTTTTATGAACATTTCGAATCTAAAATCTTCGAAATCGGATTGAACTATAGATGTTATGGAACCATTTTTTACGAAGGTTCATTTATAGCGTAAACTAGTATTATTAATTACAAATGTATTAAGTTTTATAAGATGTAGTTTTTGCAACTATTATACAAAACATAAGCGTAAAAATTAAAGATATTTATATTTTTGTTGGTTTTAACGACTTTTTTTTAATTTTAATAATTTAATTAATTTAGTTAATTTTTTTATCTACGACTTAATCCGGCTGACTAAAGAAATCCATATTGTCATGACTGAGCAAAATTCTAACAGAGCCCAAACACAATTTATTTTAAAATTTTCCCTTACAATTCTCAAACAGTTTAAGCCGTGCATAAATGAAATGGTCAAGATATTTTGTTACTTTTATAATTAATCCGTGAGGTGGCGGATTAAGAATATCCACCTCAGTGTTCCTCTGCTTGTCGTAAAAGGCGACTAAATGGGAAATTGAGATCGGTTCAATCGATCATACATAATATACCGCTTCGTGCACCCCTCTCATAAACGAGATCGGTTCAACCGATCATACATAATATACCGCGTCAAGCACCCCCTCATACACCCTCTGATGGTACCCCACACTCTGAGGTTTAGAACCGTAAAGGTTGGCAACCAAATAGGAGGGGGTTTTTAGTCGGTAGGCGCAGAATGCGAATCCGACACTACCCTCCCCGGGTGTCTTTCTGAAGATTTCCCCCCTCCTACTATCAAAAAAAAAAAAAAAAAAAAAAAAAAATGTTACTTTTATAATTAATCCGTGAGGTGGCGGATTAAGAATATCCACCTCAGTGTTCCTCTGCTTGTCGTAAAAGGCGACTAAATGGGAAATTGAGATCGGTTCAATCGATCATACATAATATACCGCTTCGTGCACCCCCTCTCATAAACGAGATCGGTTCAACCGATCATACATAATATACCGCGTCAAGCACCCCTCATACACCCTCTGATGGTACCCCCACACTCTGAGGTTTAGAACCGTAAAGGTTGGCAACCAAATAGGAGGGGGGTTTTTAGTCGGTAGGCGCAGAATGCGAATCCGACACTACCCTCCCCGGGTGTCTTTCTGAAGATTTCCCCCCCTCCTACTATCCAATAAAAAAAAAAAAAAAAAAAAATGTTACTTTTATATATAGATATTAATATTTTCGATTTTAAATTAATTGTATGTGTGGAAATTCTCAAGCTAGTACTTGCTTCAATATATTAGATGGCTTAGATTGTACCAAATGAACATTTTTTCTGTTTTTTCGATTTTAAATACATTTTATACGTAACTATTGGTTGTTGTCTTGATGAAATTGTTGAGTTTATTTCGATTTTAAATAAATTTTATGCGCTACTTTTGTTTGTTGACTAGATGCAATTACTTTTAAATGCATAATACATATATATTTAATTATTTAAATGTTCTTTGATAAAAAAAGGTCTAATTTTGGTTATATTTCTTTTAAATAAATTTTATGCGCATCTTTTGTTTGTTGACTAGATGCAATTATTTTGTATACATAATACATATCGGCGAAAATAAGTGAAGCGGGCCACTTTTTTGGCGACCTTCTCCGATTTTGATGATTTTTACACAGTTGGTAGAGCTGCTAGCCATTAGAAACCACGCCCAATTTTATTGCAAAATTTCGATTATTTATGGAGTTATCGATAACTGAATATCGGTTTTTTAATTTTTGGACTATTTTTTGATAAGCTATATCTTCTAAACGAATAAAGATATTGACGCGAATTTTTTACCATGACAGATAAAATATTAAATTTATAAAAAATAAAATAGAATTTTAAAAAAAAATATTTTTTTTTTAATTTTTTATCATTTTAAATTTAAAAATTGAAAAGTGATCTACCACTTTTGAAAAAAAGTGCGAATGTCATTTTATGCATGGAAGTTCGCTGAAAAAGACGCAAAAAGAAAAAGAGTGTAACTCGTAAAACTGTAGAAGGTATGCTTATTTTTGTGATGGCACCTCGCATTTTCGCCATAGTAAACAGTCATCGAAAAATTACACAAAAGCATAACTCTTTGGAATTGATAGATAATAAGTTCAAACTTGACATGAATAATGATTTTGACATTTTATTCGACTGGGAGCTTTCAGACATATAGCCAAAATAGATCAAATATAAACCCATTTCCCTAGACGATCTCTTAGAAACTGCGTGAGAGTCGATCAGATAAGACTTCAATAAACTGAAATTCTAAGAAATCAAGAAAAGGTCAAAGGATATTACGGTTGGGTTGTCTTGAATTATGTATAAGATAAAGAGGGGGATAAGGCCGGATAAGTATCGGCACAAATAAGTGAAGTGGGCAACTAACCTCTTCAATTTTGATAATTTTTACATATGCTATATATGTATAATACTTACATATTAAGCACGTACATTTTGTATTTTATTTTTTTTTTTGATCGTTAAACACTAAAAAAGTTTTAATTTTTTATATATGTATTTTTTTGCAAAAGTGTTTTAAACTTCTCTTGAAAATGGGCTTAATTATATTTTGTGGGCGGAAATGCACTACGAAAAATAAAAAACCAGTAACTCCTTTCATTGAGGAAGTTTTGCTTATTTTAGTGCCACCTCCAAAGTTTGCCAAAGTTCACAGTGCCTTGTTATCTTGGCAAATAAGCATAACTCCCTGGAACTAAAACATAATAGCTTGAAACTTCCTGTGAATGTTTATTTTTACATTTTAAGAGCGATTTTGAAAGTAACTGTACATATGAGCATTACGTGTCAAGATTTTCAAGGTTAAAGGTCACAAAAGTCTTTTTTAAGCAAATCCAATTTTGGCCTTAAAAATGTTGTAGGTTGCCTTACAAAAAACGCAACAGGCTACTTACTCATCATGATCTAACATTTAGAAGGTGACGCAAAGCGGAAGTTCGTTATTTGTGTCTCTCTTAAACAGGCTCAATCTTTTTATGCGAAAAAAGTTGTAGAGCGTAAAATTCTGAGCATTTATTTGTCTAATGGGGAACTTTTTAGACTTTAACTTTTAAGTAGTGCATGCTGGTTAATGTTATACTTTTTATTTCCTATTCACATTTAAGACTGACCTTGGTGTAGCTAAAATTTTTTATCTGAACTTCTTCAGCATCACCCCGTTAAAATTTAAAGCTGATTAAATTTAATTATGTTCGCAGTTAGTTGTTACAATAATCTGGGCTAACATCAACATAATTGGATAATTGCCAGCTCTGTTGTCCATGATAAAGTGAGCTGCATTTGCATTTGCAGCAAAAACTAAATTCAAAATTCCAAATACCAATAACTCACCACAAAAAAACTGACTGAGGAAGAGGCATCATTAGCGTTGGTAATTAGAGCCAAAACGTAGATAGTAGTAACTGGCGCACGCAACTGTACGCATTCATTCAATAGGCCAACTCAACTCATCACATGACTGGTAATGATGGCCAAATGACAAAGCTGTCTGGCTGCAGGCATCGAACTGCTTCAGTTTATGCCAAAATTGCAACTAGTTTTTGGTAGCATCAGCTCTGTGTGGAGAGTGGAGAGCGCAGAGTGTTTTTGTTGGGGGGATGTTGCATAAAATGCAATTTGGCCAATACACAAAATGCCGCTGCGAACAAATTAAAGCCAACTGCAGTTTTCGATATTCACAAAAAAAAAATGTATATATATAAATGTATCTTTTTTTAACGGCATCAATGTTGCAACATTCGTTTGGCCGTTGGAATTTTGTGGCGTGACAAATGGTCATAAGCTCTATGCCGGGTTTTTAGAAAGGCCTAGCTGAGCTTGGCCTTGTGCAGCTTAGCTTAAAGATCTACAGATCCACTTGACCAGCTAAACCACCCACAACATACTGACTGCAGTCAAAAACGTATTATTTTCCACTTGAATGCCATAAATTTATATGCCACTGCATCATTTGCCACTTTCCTATCCAACGAACCAAACCTCTGCATCAATAACAATTACAATCAGCAAGTAAAGCTAATTTTTTGATACTACGAAGATATTATACTCTTGATGATTCCTCCTGCCCGTAGTTTTCTCAGGGGCCCGATGTAATTACGTGTTTCATGCTATATTTGTAATAGAGGTGCCATTTTTCCTTCGGGTCCGGATTTTCTCTCTACGTCCCTGTTCCCATCCTTAACTGTTTGGAATTCAAATTGGGAGTGTCGATGGCACGAAACCTTACCGAGGTTGAATCGGGCACCACGAGAGGCCCACAGACCTTGTTTTATGCAAATGTGTGTAAAGCTACGGCTTGGTGTGTTGTTGTGTCAAATGAACTGGATGCCGTGATTCAGAAATCGGCAGATACAGTAGGTAGACCTCCACCCTTGCCAAGCCCGAGAACACGATCAAACAGAAGCTGTTCTTCTTCTTTTGCTATCCTTGACTCCCAAGAGGCCATAAGGCCTCGACCACTTTCTTAAATCTAACTCTATTTATTGCAAGACGCTTGGCTGATGTCATTCCAAGAATAATGTGTTGCTGGCAATTCCGCTTCAATCGACCTTCTGCACATCCATCGCAGTATCTGCCGAGCAATGCAAAGATCGACGTTACTTATGCGATTCGGCCACCATGCCATTTGGATGTTACCTGCGGACAAATTTTCCAAAAGAATTGCCAGTTCGTCGCCTAATAAATCTCTGTGCATGGGCATTGTAATTTTAAGAAAATACTGTCACATGGCACGTTAAATATATACCAGAAAGCTTTTACTGTGCGTAGAAAGCTGTTGTAATCTTACTTCCAGCCAGTTTAGAGAATAGGGGTGGACTAAACGGAGACCCAGGACAGTATTGGACAACAACATGGAACTTGAAGTACCATTTCAACGAAACAGCTTTATGCCAAGTGATATTAGTAAACCATAAATGGAGTCACCAATCCTTAACTGCTTCATGTTTAAATTGGAAGTGTCTCACCAGGGCAATCTGGCAATACTGATTGTCAAAAAGCCTGCAGAATTGCCTCTGGATTATTGGTACAGCTAGGTTTAACGCCCAAATATTGGTATAGCTTTGGCGTTGTACTACAGCACGTCATTACAACCGATAGCCTTGGCCCTTAGATAGGTAGTGGTTTTAGATAGAGCTAAAACCAAACCAAAGTGAACTTTTAGTAAAATAATTTTCCTTAACTGACCGTTTCGTCAGTCGTCCTTGGGCGGAACATGAGGATCTCTATAAATAACTGTTCGAAGGGAACTAGGACCTACAGTTTATTGCCGAATCCGAGCGGCGGTGTTAAGTGAAGTTATGGACAGACATAAATCTTATGGGAACTTGAGAAAAACATTTTTTAAAATGATGTTCATTGCACGGATTGGTATCAATATGCATGGTCACTTCATTTTTGATCCTACCTAAGGAAACTGGAAATAGAACATGAGCAAAATACTGCTTTGAACCACAAGTTCGTTCTTTCTTGGTCGCATATCCAAAAAATGTGACCGTCTTTTATTTTTATGGGAATTTCTAAAGTGATAGGTTGCTATAGCAGTAGATGCACTAAAAAAACCGATTTAATCTCGAGTTTTGGGTTTTGCTTAAAACAAGATATTTTTTAATGTTGCATTGCTTAGAATTATTCTATTTTTGAATTACATCTAATAAAAATAAAATAAACACAATTCTGTTTTTACACGGCTTAAAAAATAAATTTTTAGCACAATTTCATACGGTTAAAAGCGATTAAAAAAGCTTTTTGAAAATTGTAAAGAACAATATTTTTTTAAACTAAACTTTTAGAAATTTAGTTTTTTTTTCTCGAATATTTATTATTGGAAATCAACCCTTGATTTTATGGGTTATAATCCAACATTTATGAAAAGTAAGTCACTATACACTTAAAGAAACCTTTTGTGTGGTATCATTTAGATTACTCTATATACATATGTACAATATTTAAAAAATCAAGT
This sequence comes from Chymomyza amoena, assembly GCA_037043745.1. Lineage (NCBI taxonomy): Eukaryota > Metazoa > Arthropoda > Insecta > Diptera > Drosophilidae > Chymomyza > Chymomyza amoena. Next base: position 341,192 of record JBAMAX010003056.1, read on the forward strand.
AGACTCTATGATATGATACGCCTTCTGAGGTCGTTTGGATGAAGGCGTTTTAGGCGTCTCCTTGGTCTATGACCGGCCAGGGCACATGCAAGCGAGTTCGGATGGTTCCTTATGCGATCAGCGTAACGGTCGCTTTGTTTATTCAATACATCACCCACATAGGGAATGTAAGGAAATTTCCCTTGACACAATTTAATTCGATTTAACGCGATTAAAATAGCTATTTGATTGAAATTTAAAAGTATTTTTTTTACCTAAAGAAAGCTATTAATGGATTTCCCCTTTCAAATTTAGTATAATAGCAACTTAAGGATGTGCTTCGTGTCTTTTTAGACGATTTTTTCTGCAATTACATACTATTTAGAAAATTAAAAAAAAAATTATTAATTTAACCCAATCTTTTAAAAATTTAGTAAGGAGAATTTCCTTACTAAATTTTTAACACAATTTCATACGATTTGACGCGATTCAAAAAATATATTGGCTAATTTATTTTCATAGCAACTGAAGGCTGTGCTTCATTTATTTTTGTAGACGTTTTTTTTTTTGAACGTACCTACCATCTAAAAATCAGTATTAGGTGTATTCTCAATTTTAGCATTAAGAGCAAACATTTTTAAAATTAGCAGAAGCAGCTCTGATTAATGCATAATGCTTTCATTGGGAGCAACTGCTCTTAACATCATACTAAAAATTCTCAAATTCTTTCAAAAACTTTCCTCACTTCTGACCAGAAAGCTCTTTAGTGTACACATACTCTCCATAAGAGTATCAAAGTCATAAATTTTGTTATGAATGAACGATAACTTTGTTTAGGCTGCACCGGTAAACATCTTTTTGTAGCTCTTTTTTTATTGTTTATTATTGTTTTTGTGCAAATTCATTTGCCAACAATTTCACAGAAATTTGTTTAAGTAAAAAAAACAACAATTGTGTTACAGGTAAATAAACAAACAGCATAAAAACCAAGCAAAATATTTTCATGGTTACAAGTGCTTGTAAGTATAGGGTGGTTTTTATGGTGGTACTTGATCTCAAAACAAAAAAAAATGTGCAAAAGAACCAATATTCTTAATAGTAAAACTTTACTAAAGAAAATGCGTTCAGGGAATTAGATTACGGTGACCATGTATGCGCTTTTAGGCGAACATGTCCGCTTTTTCTGTTTCTTGTTCTCTTTTTTTGCCCAATTGGACCGAACAGCTTTTGTCGTACATATTTTTATATCTCTTGCCAAGTATTTAAATATATTTTCTACAAAAGTGGATCAGAGTACAAGTTTTTGAAGCCTTAAAAATAAATTTTCTGTCTCAAGAGAACCATACTATAATCATAAAAAAATTTTTTACGACAATTTTTGAAAATAATATTTCGTTCTCTCGTATATATCAATTTTCCAGGACAAACTTTAAAAAATATATCTTCCTGCGTTTTGGAAACTTGGGCATAAACAAAATGGAAATACACAATTCAAATTTTTATCTTTTTTTAAAATTTTTTATTTTAAATTAACTAACTACGTCACTATGAGAATTTGTTTAGCAATATTTACGAAATAATTAATTTTGAAATTCAGAAAAATTCTATAATTATAAATTCTATTTATTCTCCAAAATATTCTAACATAGATTAACTTTAATACATTTTTAAGGCCACTTGTGTACCTAGCTAATAGTAGCGTCACACTGCTAAAAAGCACCCTATATTTGTGTAAGTTTTGTGTACGCGCACATGCAACAATAAAAAACTCAATTAAACGCATCAGCGACTGAATGGTTCCACTTTAGCACCCTGCCCAGCACCACCGACTACGTTCGTTGACCAAGGGGGCGCGGTCTTTGCAAGGCGAAAGGCAGCAGCAGCTGCGCCAAACAAAAAATAAAGATAAATAAAAACCTTTCACCGCTCAACCATAAAACTAACAGTAAACTATTTTGCTCCATTTGGCGGCGTCTCCATTTGTTTCCAGCTAGCACAATGGTGTAAACAAATCATATACATATTTTGACTACCTGGGGATTGCACGTGTCGCATCCACGGAGAAGTTGTAATGACTCTTATAATTGCCGCCCTTTTTAATGAACCTCTTTGTCTTCTGTTTATCCCTGCAGCAACATTACCTTGTCTTTGTGCTCTTGTTTACCTTGCCCGTAGCTCTGTTGGCTAAGCTGCTGGAGCGCTACGACGATGACCTTACGCTGCGTCAGCTGCGCCTTGAGGACTTGGAACGTGAGCAAGAGACGGGAGAAATGGATTTAAACCGACCGCCCCTGCTGCCCACACATTATGACTGGTGGCCCAATGGAGCGCAGAGTGTTCCAGCGAGCTTTCTGCGCAATGCAGCGCAATTGGAGCGACTGCGTCAGCTGCAACAGCTGAGTGCTGGTTATGCGTTGCCTCCACAACCCAGACATTTGTCTGGCGGCTATGTGCTGCTCTCTCCGCTTGATGGCCCAAATCACAAGTAAGTCTAAGCTTGGGCAAAAGCTTTTGTTTAAGCTAGGCTATGAACTTGGCTAAAGCTTTTGAAAGCGCCGTTTGCTGCAAGCACAGCTTGAGCTGAGTTAAAGCTGGGGTAAAGCTTAGCTTTAAGCTTCACCAAGTGGCGCCTGCGCAGTAAAAGTTTCATACGCATAAATGACGTCACTGATTTAATTGTTACAAAGCTGTGGCGCACATTTTACAAGATGTGGGATTTTGTAACCAGAATTAAGTTTGTGTAAGCCGCGAAATTTCAATAACATGATGAAGAACCCAACGGAGATACCCAAGAGCAGCTAAAGTATGATCTAGCGTCCGTCTGTCTATTCCCATGTATATTTTGGTGGTGATGACTTTTTTACAAAAAATACTTATATAATAAAATAGTATTCTATATTAGGTTCTCAGTTGGAGCAAAGGGCATTATATAATAAAACTAGCCGGCCTTCGGCACGCTCGCTCCGCTCGCTCGTCTAGAAACACGTTGACTATTTTCTAGATGAACTGCTAAATGGACAACGGTTGGGTGTCGTTCGTGAATTTGGAATGAGAAAATTCGCCATATTGCCTCGTTTCTGCTAATGCAACATCCTATTTCATATTGTGAAATTTCGTCATTCACATTGTCGGCTCTCACACCCAAAATCGCCATATCGCTTCCCTTATTGACGTATTTGCAGATACATATATTTTATTGATTTTACTGAGTTCCAATACTCGACGTTAATGTGGGCTTTATACGTTTTTGATAATAATGGCGAAAATGGAACAACCCAACGATTGTCAATTTCAATTTCTTGTTTTTGCACTTTGATTGTGGTTGATCTGCCATTGTCTTCTGTTGATCTACGGCGATATAATGGGTATCCATCGTAGCCCGTAACAGTGTCCGAAGTCAATGCCCTTGGATATCTTTTGAAGCATTTGCCGTCGATCATGCATGGTGAAGTTGGGTTGAGCACACCATATGGTCCGTGGATCATATTCTTTGTGATAACCTCGAACAATTCTGGATCATTTGTTTGAACTGGGATTTCCGCCGATATCACATCATCAATTTCATGCGGTAGTATTTTCTGAGGTAATCCTCTCTTCTGCCATTCTACCGAATACATCCAGCAGCGAACCTCTCCGAATACACTGCTTTTGATAATAAGCAGGCCTGCTGTTTCATTGGGAAATTTCAGTGCTTGGCACTGATCACATACCTTGTTCATTGTTCCAATTACAACAGATTGACGCGAGCTATAATCGGTCGTATTGTTATATTCGAATGCAGCTCTGTGCAGATTGGATGCATTGCGCATTTGCCTGAATGTTCTTTGGATTAAATTCTGTTCTGCATGGATTTCATCTGATTGATTCTGATAATCCCGATTTCGTCTCATTCTCATTCGAGCATGTATGAGCAAAATGTGATCTTGCTTCTCTTAATCGATTCAACTCATTCCTTTGTAAACGTTGTTCCTCAGCTTCAGCTGTTCTTCGGGATGATTGCAATTGAGTTCTACGCGAACGTCTCCCAATGTTACGTCTTTTTGGCGGCATTATGTGCAAATATTGATCTGATCATATGTATTTTACACAGAAATCAAAACATGAATCGTTTATAATTTTTGTGTTTCCTTTCGACAAAAACTATTAACTAAAAAATATTAGTTAATCTGACAATGTACACAATGCCAACCTAAATTAAAAAAAAATTGTATTGGAAAATCAAATTGTCCTTTTTAGTATTTTCGTCGCAATTTTGTTATATTTTCTCAACCCTAAACAATCCTTGGACTTCCACGAACATTTCAAGACCAAAATTAGCCAAATCGGTTCAGCCGTTCGTGAGTAAATAAGCTTAGAAGGAACATAACATTGTGACACGAGAATTTTATATATAAGATAGAAATAAAATAAAATATATTTATATGAAAATATACTCAAAATGGTTTAAAAGTATACCATTTTTAACTCGAACTTAAAAAGGTCTGAATTAAATTTGCATCTATAGCTGGAAACGAACAAAGGAAGGTTCCGCAGTTCTCAAATGATTTAAAATAAACTTGCACCCATTGACGGACTATGAACAATGGAAGGTCTGTTTCTAATTCAATATTGTAATATTTTACGAGGTTCACTATTTATATTTTGCAATACTTGGTTAAACTTTCATTGAAAAGCTTGAACTTTCATTGACGAGTTTATTGTTAAAGGTAGCTTGAAAAATGGCGGACGTAAAGTCGGGCGCGGACGACTTTAGGATACCCTGTACCACTAGCTTGTAATAAAGTCCGATTTCTTCACAAAAAACCAAAAACAGAAGAATTTTTAAGCAAACATTTTTTTTTTGACCGATCGTTCCTATGGGAGCTATATGATATAGTCAACCGATTTCAATAAAATTTGACACGGTGCTTAAATACCTTAAAAAGATATGAATGCCAAAGTTATTTCAAATATCTTTACAAACAAACAAAACACATCGAATTTTGTATAAAAAACGTGTTTTTGGACCGATTGGTCCTATGGGAGCTATATGATCTAGTCAAACGATTTGGATTAAATTTGGTACAGTGCTTAGGAACTATAAAATACTCACGAATGTCAAATTTGGTCTCAATATCTTAACAAACAAACGAAACACAACAAATTTTGTTAAAAAATCGATGTTTTGGAAGATCGGACCTATGGGAGCTATATGATATAGTCAACCGATTTTGTTCAAATTTGGCACATTGCTTAAGTGGTCTAAAAAATTTCCAAACGCCAAATCTGGTTAGGATATCTTTATTAAAAAACGAAATATAGCGAATTTTTCTTTAAAAAAGTTATTTTGGCCGATCGGTCCTATGGGAGCTATATGATATAGTCAACCGATTTTGATCAAATTTGGTACAGTGATTGGGAACTATAAAAAACTTTCGATTGCCAAATTTCGTTACGATATCTTCATAAACAAACGAATTATTCATCTAAAACGCTTTTTTTTTCGAGGTCGTCTCAAACACCCCCATGGGAGCTATATAATTTATCCCCGATATCAAAAAAATAAAATAAACTTGCCTCCTATGGAATAATATGGGATCTAATGTGAAAGTTTGGTAACTCTAGCTTATACCATCTCTGAGATCTAGGCGTTCACACGGACGGACGGACGGACGGACGGACAGACGGACAGACGGACATGGGTATATCGACTTCTCTATTCACCCTGATCATATTTTAGGTAACTTTGGGGTGTCTCCGACGTCTCCTTCTATATGTTACATACATTTTCGGCTTGCACAAACTTAATATACCCTTGGACCATACGGTACAGGGTATAAAAATTTATCTCAAACAAAATATGGAATTTAAATATGGAGTGAGCAGAATGCAAGTCAAGAACTAGACCATAATACCTTGTAGATAAATGTAATTCCTCTGTCTGTTTAAAGCTTCTTGATACGCACAGATGGATGAACAGGGCTTATGATCACAAAGCCGTGTAATATAATATAACTCGAGAATGGAGTATCCCATTGTCTTGGATAATTTTTTTGTTGGGTTCTTCTCAATTATCCCACTTAACAAAAACAAAAAGTTGAAAAATTTTGGAATTACTTTTTTTTCTTAATTTACCTCATTTTCTCTGGTTTATATCTGTATAATGAAGCGAGGATGATTTTTACCAATTATATTTTTATAAAGACATCACTTTTTTTACTTACATAGGAGTTTTTACAGGCAAAAATTTAAAAACTGTTTGTTAAACCCATAATACCTCATGGAAATTACTATATGTGCAGTCATAATTTGTTTAGTGAATCTTTAAAAAAGATATATTTTCAACCGAAAATTTTTTAATAGAAGAAAAATTGTATTGGTCTTATAAATTAATTTTAAATTAATTTTTTTAAATCGTCTACTTTTTCATCATCTTATAGACAATTTATGGATGTCGTCTTAAAGGAGCAATATATATTTTGAGGCTATCCACGAATCAAACTATTTTTTAAGATCTTTATAAGAAGTGAAAAGCTGCTCAGACTGGTCAGCACTGATATGTCGGAACAAGTAATAATTAAAAGGAGCAATGTAGCAAGGGTAGCACTTCTTATTTTAATATTTCCAATTATGACGTCACAGGGCATTGTCATGCTTGGCAGAATAGCAGTGTTGTGTCTTTGCTCATATTCCGATCGTTTTTCGGACAGTACTCTGCTCAAATCTGCAAAAGAGATCCTTATTAACGAATTCATTAGGTTTAAGCAGCTCATAGTTTACGTTACTGATCCCACTACATACAGAGCATTAGCCTGGAGCCATGGACACTCGGCTTCGGGTTGATTTTAATGCATGACCAGTTGGCGACGTGATTTTTTACGCTTGGGATTACCGTATTAACCTTTACAGGTCTTCAATATGAACCAGGTCTGATTGCCGGCCATGGTAATGATGGTATTTTTCCGCACGACAAAAAACGTTTCTTTTGTAGGCCATATGTATTGAGCCATATAATATTGTTGAATTCAATTATGCCTATAATTCTCTCCAGCAAAATGATTTAGGCGACTTTATAAAAGGACCACAAAGATGTCCACATTTATCATGGTAGGAATTATACCCAGTAGACTTTGCCACAAACCCCAAAACTTTCCCATCATCATGATTTCTTTTGATGGATCTCTCCCTATACAACTACGTTTTGGACTTCCTCACTAAATACACATATACTCTTTTTCAAGAGGTACCAGAAGAGCTTATATCCAAGCAGGACAACTCGTGCTAGTTTAACTAGTTCTGGCATAAAGGTTTCTTTGAATACTATCTAGCCTTACTATATACCCAAAGCACCGGTCATTCAAACTATCTATGTGCCAGAGCTGCCCTCTTAGTATTTCTTAAGGAATCTCTCAAATTCAAAACCAGTAATATATTACTGATTCACAACGAGATAACTACATACCATACCATACATAGCTAGTATATACCTAGCTTATGTATCCATCGTTCAAGTAAATGCAATCAATTTACCTTATAGACGTGTTTTTGCTCAGTTCACAAATTAAATGTAACACGTTTTTTTTTTACCACAAAATGGTTAAGTCATTCATTTTACTTACAGTTCATGTAAAAAATTGTAACATTTTTAGCCAATTGCTCAAAATCTCTTTCCTAATTTCTGGCCAAAATGGCCTTGGCTATGCGTTCCGTATTTTATGATACTTAGCCAACCATGAGAGCAACGTTCTATTAATTAGTTTCCAAGCAGTTGGTGCATTCAATGCACATGGAATTGGAAGAGCACTATTAGAAGCATATATACATATATGTTAAAGGCCCAGTTGCTGTAGGAAAAACAAAATCAGACAAATTTTACTGTTAAGCAATAAAATCTTGTAATAGCAAATAGAGCCAATTAACTGTCAATCTTTTACACTAGGTGGCGCTCAAAGATCTGCATACACTTATGAAGTGCATATTGATTTGCTTTGGTTAGATACGCAGAGAGATACTCAAAGTCGGGAGCTGACGGCACATGACCGATAAATTTCCGAAGAACTCCAAGAGATATTTTGTTTGCAAAATTTGGGTTTGAATTTAGCACCGAACACTATTTTCCACCAATCGGTCCTATGAGAACTAAATGATATAGTACAACTTTTTTTATTGAATTTGGTACAGGGACATCTAAAAAATTTCCGCGTGCCCAGTTATGTTACCATATCTTTATACATAATTAATCAAAAACTTTTGGTAGTTTTCGAGGTCCTCTGAAACACCCCTAAGGGAGCTTTATAATATTCCTCGATATTAAAAATATACAATAAACTTTTGCGCCCCCGGCATAATAACGCATCTAATCTGAAAATTTGGTTGATCTAGTTCTTACCCTCTCTAAGATCTAAGCGCTTATATAGATAGATAAATAGACGGTCATACGGACATGGGTATATCGACTTCTCTAGTCATCCTAATCCTAGTTTAGGTAACTTTTGATGGTCTTTGATGTCTCCTCCTTCTCAATATAATTTTGTTTAAAAATTTTATTTTAAGTTTTTGTGCCGCCAAAAATTTCAACATTTTCTCGAGTAAACACAGTATTATTTGGACTCTATACTAAAAAAAAATGCGGAAGGATTCGCTTTGATCAAGCCTCCAGAATGACGCTACTCCGTTTTGATTAAGTCGATTTGCGGGAATCCAAAAGCTCGATTTGACGTGAATCCGGAACCGTCGAAATGAGCCAATAAATTATATTTATTCTAATTTCAGTATGGGTGTCAACTGTTTTTGTATCAAAATGTCGACAGCTTACAAAAACAACAAAACAAATTCCTGTAAAACGGTTGCAAATTCTGATGACTTTTTTTGGCAATTCTGAAGGCATTGAAAATCGACAAAAAATCTTCCAGACAATTAGCTTCTTTTTTATACCAAAAATAAAGAAATAAAATGTTTGCTACGCAAGTTTTATAATCATATCTTGACACATTTGCATTTAAAGCAAAAAAAAATAAAAATCACGTATTTAACATTTTTTTTTCTCGACGATCAATCTACCTGACATATAATCTTCATATTGATCTAAAATTTTGACACAATGGAGCAATTCTCAATTTTAAAAAAACAAAAAGTGTGATTTTCACTCCAGAAAATCTTTGAAAACTTTCTTCCGAATTCACCCTCCTTGACTTTATATAATTTTGTATGGGTTTAGCTTATACATTAATACATCAAGAGGGATTGTAGTATTGTGTAATTTCTCAGTAGGAGAGGGTTAGAAATGTATGTCTTCAAAGGAATTAATCCATTTGATGTTTTTTTTTTATTTAGGGAACTGGTTTATATGTATATAAATATAGTCTCCAAGATCTATGCCCGTTCTATACTGAAAATTGTGCTACTGATAATTTATCTGTTCTCTCAACTATATCTCATCCGCAAAGAGCAACTAAAATTCGCAATACTAAAATGCTTTTAGAGGAACAGCCTTTTTCTTGTCACTTGAGTGCTCGAAAATGAATCCAAATTACAGTCATTGAGCAGTTAGTTAGTTGCCCTTAACGGTATTTAGGCTAATTATGGGCTTATTTGTGAAGACTCCAAAAGTGGGTGTTGAAATGGTCATGTGGGTGTTTTTTGGATTAAAAGTCTGGTCGAAAGCGTCCAATTCACATGGCTTAAACGCTGCGGTTGGCTTCCGACAAATGACGTTTATATGGACTACAATTTGCAAACCCAATTCGATTAGATAAGACTAACCAATTCCTGCAGTCAATGATTAACTAATGCACATTTACGCTGCTCTATTCCACAGTCCCAGACCAACGCCAGTGACGCCAGCAACAGGCGACGGCAGCACCAGCCTGCTCCAGCCCATAGTGCCCTATGAACATGTGGAGGGCGTACAATATCTGAGCAGCAATACACTGGAGCAACCAGCCACAGTGCCAACATTGTTACATGCTCCGAACTCGCTGCGTCTGGCCTATGCCGGCATACCGCTGCGTCGTCCCAGCCCCAGCCAGGCGTCCATACTGCAGCAGCAGTCCAAGCAATTTGCATATGCCCCGCCAGCTCAACGCAATTATGCCAGTGCCTCGACGCGCATACCGCTGCCCTATCCACCGTCGTTCATCAGCATAACCACGCGACGGCCCTATACGCTCCAAGGCTATGCCAAACCTTTTCGTCCCTCTCAGCCGGATCCCACGCCAGATTTGTTTGCTGGCCGCAATTCCAAATCGCTGCTGGACTCGTATATACCCAGCTGGGAGGTGGTGCGTCTGCTGCAACAACATCAAGCACAACAGCAGCCACGTCAACGTCATACCTTGGCCTATCCCTTGCGCCTTTATAAGCGAGAGTCGGCGCAGCGTCAGCGCAGTGGCGGCAGCATTAAAAAGTCCATGGATGTGGTCAGTCAGTAAACTACGACTTTAATGTGCTCCAAATGTTTACAATTAGTTGTTATTTAGTTAGTTAGTCGTACAGCATTTACTTTGTTTATACATTTGAGCCACAAATATATGCGTATGGTTTATTTATTGTTTGCCAAACCAAATTGTTTACTTGCTCACATAACACCATGGCTTCATTGTCACATGTGCCACACAACTTGGCAAAGCCGGCAGCAGGCACCAGGCACTTCGTCAGCCGTCCATGTGGCATATGGCAACTATGGCGCTTTGTCAATGATGTGGCTGGTGTTGATGTAACCAACCAACCAAACAGCCAGCCAGCCAACAATTACGCCAAGTGCTGGACGTCAGACTAGACCATAAAACCAAAAATCAACAACATAAAGCGGCAGCAATTGCTGCAACAACAATAACAACAAAAGCAACATGGCAAAGCAACATTTATCCAACCATCAACATAACATCCAACATCCTACAGACCCAGTCGCGTTTGTAACTGCTGCAGTTGCAATTTAAAGTCGCATCTTCGCTGCACGCTGCATAAATACACTGCGCAAAAGAAACGACTGACTATAAAAAGTCACAGCGTAGTGTATTTTTGTAGAAACTAGCTGGTTTGGTATCAAAAAAGTGTATCCAAGGACTCAAAGAATTATCATCGATTCACAGTGGAAAAAAAATGTTATGATTAAAAAATATGCAACTTATTTTTCGGACCTGAGCTTTGCATTTGTGAGCTAACAGTGCGCCCCATTTTTAAACAATTTTTACTAGATGGCACCACCTGTAACCAGAGCTATTTTGCTGCATCGCAAAATATAGTGAAATTACTTTTAATTTCTGCACAACAGTGCCATAAAAAATTAGATATGTTTAAATCAGCGAAAGAATCGTTTGGAACGTATACCTCAGTTCCAGTATCGGCGCATCGAATGTTGAACTGTTTCCCTTTTTGTCGAATTTACATAGAGGCAAGAACTCTCTATTTGTATACCCTGTACCGTATGGTTCTATATATCCTATACCAAGTTTGTGCAAGCCGCAAACATACAGAAGGTGTCGTCGGAGTATCTTAAAGCATGATCAGGCTGACTAGGGAAATTGAAATAACCATATCCGTCTGTCTGGTAAGAGTTAAAGCAACCAAAACATCAGACGACCTCGAAAAAAACAAATAGTTTTAGATAGATAATTCGTTATAATATAGTAACCAAATTTGGCACTTATTAGTTTTTAATAGTTTCTAACACTTTACCAAACTTGATCAAAATCGGTTGACAAGATCATATGGCTTCCATTAGGGCCAATCGGTCAAAAAAACCTTTTTGGTTCCACATTCTTATGTTTTTATTTATTGTTTAAGAACATGTTTTTAAGCAATGTACCGGATTTTATGGCAAGCCAGTGGTACAGGGTATCCCAAAGTCGTCTACGCCCGCCTTTAACGTACGCCATCTATTTCCTCTGCTTACATCAAAACTTGAATTTTTCTCAACTTAATCATTTCTTTTGAACAGTGTGGCTTGTAAAGCAACTCGCAGCTTGGCGCTAAAATTATGATTTGTATTAGCAGTGGGTTAATGTGTGTGTGTGTGTGTTTGTGTGTATCTGTGTGTGTGTGTGTGTGTTTGTGTGTATCTGTGTGTGTGTGTGTGTGTGTGTGCATCTATGAGGGTATTTGTTTGTATGTGTCCGAACATCTTTCAATGCATTTGGTTGAAATTTATGCAAGTAGGAAGCATTATGAAGATGCTGCACCAAGGCATTTGTTTTGGTTCATCTTGTAGCGCTCCTAGACAACTCATGACTGTTAATGAAGTCAGCCCCCCTCGCAGCCGAACTACACTCTCTTAGCGCCTACAAATGATCAATCCCTGGGCGAGGGCTTAATTGTTGCATTGTCTGCGGTTTATTTCGAAGATGCTGCCAAAGTCCCACTAAAAATTACAACTACTGCCTCATTATTTATGTGTATAGTACGCCGAGCTGGAACTAGCTGACTTTGGTCTGGGTTAAAGGGTGTGATTAGATGGTTAGTTGTTAGTTTTTGAACATTTCCTACGCGGAAAAGCTAAGGATAGTTATAACTAAAATATGAGTCTGTAAGTTAGTAGCATGTGGCGTCATAATACATATATTGGTAAACAAACCGGGATACTATAGTGTCTATAATATGATTAAAAAATAACATCGACCGTGACGATAGCAACGATTGCCTTGAACAACAACGACTTCTGGTACGTCACGTACAACACCTCGCGCTTGACCAGCTATTGGTAAGTACTATGTTTATGAAGACCCCATCATGTCTGGTGGAGCTCTCTGTGCATGCACACTAACCAAAAGACAATACAAAATGTTAATCTAGCTTACACCGATAAAGTATGATTAGTTGCGGGTAAAAGTCAAAAATTCCGCAAATAAAACTAGGCCACTTACAACACTGAAACGTGAGGCCATTGGGGAATTGGGCAACTCTGAAAATGTTTCTCGACACTGTCAAAATTTACCAAAGAATAATAGCAAATGTTCTAAAATTCGGGGAAAAGAGGTTTTTTATTACGTGTACCCCCAAGCATCGAAGACAAATATTACTTTCAGTAAACACCACAATGATTCGTCGTAACATATATCATTTCGAAAATGATTTAGCAAGGTCTATCTCTTCAAACAGATGTTAACAAAGATTTCCATGCTCCCCCTAGGGGCGACTGGCAAAATAATCAAGTCAGGGAAAATAATTTAGGTTGTTTTACTGTCGTCTTAAGAACTTGTTCTATAATTGTATTCAACTTTTCGATATCGGCTCCCTTTCTGCCCAATTAACTTTGGCTCTCAGGATCTAATGGGACTATCTATATTATTTGAGATGGATCTAGACGGATGACTTCGTTCATCGACTTTCTATGTCTCCGACGAGGGATCTCCTGCTTCTTACATAACCATCATACTCAGTAAATATGTGCTGGCATGCTTTCAGTTTAAAATAATACCTAATACCAAAGGTACTTTGCTGTGTTCTGATTAAGGAGCCGTATCCAAACTACGCGACTCAATTTTTACAATTTTTGATTACCTCCCCACGAGGGGAGCTCGTCCGAATATTATTGACTACATCACATAAACCCTACGGTAGAATGACCAAGTATGGTATTTTCAAGACACCCCTCCCCCTAAACGGTCACGTTATTTACGTACAATCCCTAAGGTAAGTTAGCCAGTCAGTATCCTAAGGGAGCTCTTGTCCAATTGGTAATCTTTCTTAAACCTATTCAAGTTACTTATATGGGAACCGATAATTGCTACCCGCAATCTTTCTCGTTTGAAACATTCATTCCCTCTTCGTAGCTTTTTTTGTTGATGCGTCTGCCAAAGCCACGTAAGCACCATTTCTTGCTAATTTATCAACTGATTCTTTTCCGGGAACGTTCTTGTGTCCCGAGATCTATATTAGAGGAACTTCGTTTCATTGCTCTAGATGGTTGAGTTTGGCTCTGGTTTCCGAACCCAATTTCGATTTATCTCCATATACATATACTCCTTTATTCCTCCATATTTAAAAAAAAAAAAAACAGACTATTCGTTTCAAGTACACCCTTGTTTTTATAACTTGTACCGTATGGTAAAAAAGGTACATATATTAAGTTTGTGCAAGCCGAAAATGTATGTAACATATAGAAGGAGACGTCGGAAACATTCCAAAGTTATCTAAAATATGATCAGGGTGAATAGAGAAGTCGATATACCCATGTTCGTCTGTCCGTGTGTCCGTTTGAACGGCTAGATCTCAGAGATGGTCAGAGCTAGAGTAACCTAACTTTCACATTATATCTCACATTATTCCATAGGAGACAAGTTTATTTTATTTTTTTTTATATCGGGGATTTATTATATAGCTCCCATATAAGTGTTTGAGACGACCTCGACCAAAAAAAAATTTAAGCTTAATAATTCGTTTATATACGCGGAATAACAGGATCATCTTCCACCCACTTCTTAATTGAACCCGCAAAAAATTTCACCAGAGAATGCAACAGCTTAAGAGACTACTCAACGGAAGGAATACACTTTTATTGTGGGCTGGAAGAAAATATATGTTATCTATTCAAGGCGCTATAATCAATCCAAGTGCTACTAAATAGGTCCATTAAACAATTGCTCATGATAAGTGCGTATCTCCAAACGATACTGGAGGCATATCAGCCGATCTACTGATAAATTGAGCCCTCATCTAAGGTGCCAGGCTTAGGGTCTGCTTACTGTCGAAACTAACCATCACCGCAAAGTCTACCAAACCTTAGGATAGAGCGGACATTGAACCTTTTCCAGACTCTCTGAGGCGTGGTTTGGTTTGATTTTTAAGTTGCTAATTATTGTAACTCAAGTTTACTAAATAAAATAAAAAAATGTTTTTGTAAAGAATTTCAATTTTTTTTTTAAGTTAACATTCAATAATGAATTATTTATTATTATCGCATATATTCTGTTAAATAATTTAGTTTTTTTAATAATTTATTAAAATACGATTTATATTTTTATACCCTGTACCGTATGGTCCAAGGGTATATTAAGTTTGTGCAAGCCGAAAATGTATGTAACATATAGAAGGAGACGTCGGAGACATCCCAAAGTTACCTAAAATATGATCAGGGTGAATAGAGAAGTCGATATACCCATGTCCGTCTGTCCGTCTGTCCGTCCGTCTGTCCGTCCGTGTGAACGCCTAGATCTCAGAGATGGTAAGAGCTAGAGTTACCAAACTTTCACATTAGATCCCATATTATTCCATAGGAGGCAAGTTTATTTTATTTTTTTGATATCGGGGTTAAATTATATAGCTCCCATAGGGGTGTTTGAGACGACCTCGACAAAAAAAAAGCGTTTTAGATGAATAATTCGTTTGTTTATAAAGATATCGTAACCAAATTTGGTATTCGAAAGTTTTTTATAGTTCCCAATCACTGTACCAAATTTGATCAAAATCGGTTGACTATATCATATAGCTCCCATAGGACCGATCGGCCAAAATAACTTTTTTAAAGAAAAGTTCGCTATATTTCGTTTTTTAATTAAGATATCGTAACCAGATTTGGCGTTTGGAAATTTTTTAGACCACTTAAGCAATGTGCCAAATTTGAACAAAATCGGTTGACTATATCATATAGCTCCTATAGGTCCGATCTTCCAAAAAATCGATTTTTTAACAAAATTTGTTGTGTTTCGTTTGTTTGTTAAGATATTGAGACCAAATTTTACATTCTTAAGTTTTTTATAGTTCCTAAGCACTATACTAAATTTAATTCAAATCGGTTGACTAGTTCATATAGCTCCCATAGGACCAATCGGTCCAAAAACACGTTTTTTATACAAAATTCGATGTGTTTCGTTTTTTGTAAAGATATTTGAACTAAATTCGGCATTCAGATCTTTTTTAAGGTATTTAAGAACTGTATCAAATTTTATTGAAATCGGTGGAGTATATCATATAGCTCCCATAGGACCGATCGGCCAAAATAACTTTTTTAAAGAAAAATTCGCTATATTTCGTTTTTTAATAAAGATATCGTAACCAGATTTGGCGTTTGGAAATTTTTTAGAGCACTTAAGCAATGTGCCAAATTTGATCGAAATCGGTTGACTATATCATATAGTTCCCATAGGGCCCATCTTCCAAAAAATCTATTTTTGTTCAAAATTTGTTGTGTTTCGTTTGTTTGTTAAGATATTGGGACCAAATTTGGTATTCGTAAGTTTTTTATAGTTCCTTAGCACTGTACTTAGTTTGATCAAAATCGGTTGAATATATCATATATCTCCCATAGGAACGATCGGCCAAAAAAAAATTTTTGCTTAAAAATTCTTCTGTTTTTGGTTTTTTGTGAAGAAATCGGACTTTATTACAAGCTAGTGGTACAGGGTATCCTAAAGTCGTCCGCGCCCGACTTTACGTCCGCCATTTTTTATATAACAAATTATACATAATTGTTGAATTTAGGCCGTCTTTTAAAGCGACTTTTTATATACATAAATGCATATTCCTATATAAATATTATTGAACGACATTCTCGCTGCTTTTTAAACCATTTTTATATATTTAATCAAACGGATTACCAAACAATCAAAATGCAAAAATACTTTTTTGTTGTAAAAAATAGTTGAAATCTTTTTGTTATAGCTTTTGTTATGCCTTTTTACGGTTTTTATATTTAGAGTATAAAAATAATGGCCAAAAGGCTAGAGACCAAAGTAATAGCCACAACTGCGACTGCAGGCCTTAAACCCACATCAGCTATATATATACTAGGTATACCTACTATATAAGTTGAAAATACAGCTCCCCACACTTTACGCTCGAACCAGTCCAAATCTTTAGATAATTGACTCTATAGTTGTCACTGGGCGGCATATGCAATTGTTTATATGTAAATTGATGTGACGATTGGCTTGTCACACTTTATGGCAACTTCTTTGTTATATGTATCAGTTATTCGATAATTTTTATTGAATATATTCACTAAGTCGAAAATGAAAGGCCCCATATCCAATGCCTAATATCCAACAAAATGGCAAAAGTTGCGTCAATTTTATGACTTTGAACTTGAACTGGAAAAAAAGTTAAATAAACGGTGTGTTTATTGTAAAGAAATGGAAATTTTTTGGGTTGTATTTAGTTTGGAAGTTGAGACCGAACGAACATTTTCGGCTGATTGATAAAAATTGTATTGGATGTGATTTTAATTGCAAATGATTGAAAGCAAATCATGCAGTTTAGTATACACTACAAAACGAGTGCAAAGGGCTATATGTGGTTTCAGCTACAAAAGGTAACTTTAACTAGAAAAGTGTATGCCAAAGCAGAAATTTCAAAGTTATAAAACTTCTTCTGTTGTATGCAATCAAAAGTTCAAAGCTCAAAACTAGCCGCATCTTTCGGAAAATGAAGCCGAATTTTTCGATAAATAAAGTCAATTTATTTATAAAACAAAAATATAGAGTACTAGCTATTTGGAAAAAATATTTAAAAGGTTTAAAGCTTTGCTTGCAAAAAGAAAGGGAAATTTGAGAAATGTGAAATTGGGAACATACAAAACGACACTAAATCAAATAAGTTCGATGTGGTTTTACGTTTTCCGTATATATAATATATTATAATATACTTATTTAATTTATTATTAAAAGTCTTAGCTTGACTTCATATTTTATATATAAAATATATATAATTTTAAAAATGAAGCTTTTTAATGAAAAAGTGGAAAAATCATCACATAACGAAAATAAATTTGCTGTTTCGGTAGCCATGAGGACCTCAAGTAAGGGTAGCTAATTTGGTAGAGTGTTGGCCTCAAGACTTGTAAAGTTGGATGCAGTCCCAACATTATTTTCTTTTTTACTATATGGTATATTTATTCATTTAATTATAAAATAGAAATTAATTCGAAATTATAAGACAGTTTGTAGCAGTTTGTTTGTTTGTTTCGCTAAATAGTTTTTTTTAATTTTCATTTTGTATATATTTTCTAACAAAATTATTTAAAAATTTGCTGGTTTTTATATATTTTTATCACTGTTTTGTTGTTGTTTATTTTCTGTTTATGTAATGCAGTGAGAGGTATTAATGTAATTAATAATTATGTTAATTTTAAGAAAGAAATATTTTTTAGATGATATTTAATTAATTTTACAAGAGATTTTAATTCATAGCTTTAAAAATACTTCTGTCTCAGCTGAAAAGATTTATATCTTAGACTCAAAACTTTCGCAAAGGAATTCTTTTTCAACTTAAAGTATAACATTATTTAAAAAAATTTTTTTCGTTATTAAAAAGCAATCTTAAAATGTGTAATTTTGTAATATTCGTAATTTTCGACCCAAAATTACCCTAGAAAATATTTTTTTTCGAAGGTTCACTCGATAAGCTTTAAATTTGTAAACTAGTGGTATTATTTCATTTGGAATTTGTAATTTCTTTTAGTATAATTCTTAAAGCAGTAATTTTTTAACTTGGATTCTCAATTTAATTAATATTATTTTTCTTGATTCGAAAAGTTCTTTTTTTATAAAAATTTCACGACTCAAAAGTTATTTTTTCATAATTTTTTTAAAGCTAAAATAAGAGTACAATTTTTATAGAAATTAAAGAACTTACATTTTATAAATGTAAAAGTATTGACCATTCAAAAATGTTTTAAATATCGCTGCAGTTTTTTGCTGTAATTTTTGGTAACCCCGTAACAATTGCCTGAGGCGAATAATGCTTATTTGGTTGCCCAAAACAAGCAATTGCTTAGATCCAAACCGAAATAAGAAGAAGAAAGTGGAGCTGGATTGGTCACACACTTGCAGGCAAACTCTCGAATGGAACCCTCTAGGAAGCAGGACAATAGGACGGCCGACGAAGAGAATGCTAGAATAAGAAATGAAGACGAGTGGGAAAACTTTCAGAGAAATAAAATTCATCGCGAAGAATTGCGATGTATGTAAACGATTTTTGAAGATCCTATGTCTAATGCGACACTACAGTTATTAAGAGAGAGAAAGATGCAGTAACTCTTGCTTGCCATACCTGTTCTCATTAAAAGAATAAAGTTTACTTAAATTTAAATCACGTTGAAATCGTAATACTTTATTTTTAATCTGAGCTATATATATCACGTTACTGCTCTTATTTGTAGTTCTGACAATTTGGAAGGCACTGCTGCTATTTAAAACCAACCATCAAAGTGGGCATTGCAATGCATGCCAAACTGTTAACTCAACAGCTCTTAAACTGTAAAGAAATACAGTGCGCATTTTGTTATTAATTATGTTTTATTTTTTAGCTGCTCAGTTTTTTACATGCAGCAATAAAATTATCTCTCCATTAAATTAAAAAAGTTTTTGTCGTTGACATTTATATGAAAGGATATACATATATGGATCGGAACGCGAAGCGAACTTAGGAAAGGTCGCTGGTTGGCGAGCGCAGCGAGTAGGGGCAAAGCCTTCTAGTGACTTAAATAAAACTTTCTCAACAAATTTAAAACAGCATTGTGTTTTTTTTTAAATAAATAAATGTTTTTTTAATAATAGTTTTGGGCATCTAATAATAAAACCTACATTTTTTTAATTTAGCAGTTTAAATAGCGAATTATTTATTATTTAACTAAAATTTTGTATTAATGGTTAATTTTAATGAACTTACAATACTATTTTATGAAATATTAAATTTAACTATTATTTGTCTGTAAAAAGTATAAGCGGAAGAAAATTCGTTTTTGGTGGAAGTCAAGAATTTTTTTCATAAAGATTTTCTAACCTTAAAGATATTTTTTCGAATATTTTTTTAGATTTTTATTCATCATTTTTATTTTTAGCTGAGAAATATTACCTAAAATTTCATATTTTTTAATAAAGAGATTATATCAGATTATATCATTTAGAAGAGTACGAGTATATACTTAAAAAAATATATTAATTTTTTTAAAGTGTATCCCTTAGTCGCAATTTGGACGACTAAAGCGTTCTTAATGAATGATTGTTGCTGCAATGTTGCCAACCTACACCTTCAACACACACACACTCTCAAAACAAAACATGTGTGTGTATGTGTGTGTGAGTATGTTAGTGTGTGTGTGTGAACTCACTCCCTTTCGTTTGAAGTTTCAACTTTGTCGCTCTTTCGTTTCGCACGTTCGTGCCGTTGACGCGCCGTCCTCTGTCTGTCTCTTCGTCTTGCTTGCACCACGAAGACGCTGCTGCTGCTTCTGCCACGACGTCAACGTCAACGGCGACTGCGGCTGCTGCAGCGAACCAAGCCAAGTCTCAAAGTCTTTTGGGAAGCATAAAAACCAAGAGCGCCGCCTGCGCCAGCTACAGTAAGCCGCGTGACTTTTGTGCGTTGGGATCGTTGTAATCGTTGGGGGAAGATCGTTTGCCATTTTTTGCATAAAAAAAGAAATATTTTTTTTTACATAATAATTGTGTCTGCAATTTTACCTTTTTTTTTTTTGCAATTAAGTTTAAAGAAGAGTGTGAAAAGTTACAAGTAATTTGTGATTTGTGGAATTGTTTAAACCATTTAACAATTTGATTGTTGTTATATTTTTGTGTGAAAATTGATTTCAATGTGCATTGTCCAAGTGCGGCAACATTGAACAGATAGAAGCAGCATAAACAATTGCAACAAATTGTGGCAACAATGAGATTAACATTATTATTGGTATGTACTAGTGTGGTTAGTATGTGTGATAAGCAAATGCAAGCAACCAAGTGGAAATTGCTCGATATGGAAAGCGCATTTTCTCAGCTTAGCTGAGGCCTATGAATACCTTGTAGTCAATAATAACAAAGGCGAAACTTGTGCTAAATGTGCAATAGATGTTATTGAGATGCACTAATTGTTGATGATTATATCAGATGATTGAGGAACATACTATAGGCATTGAGGATTTACATGCAGCTTTATTCAAAGATTAAGTTGAAAATTATATGCAATATATATAGTATATATATAATTAGATTTTTAGATTAGATTTAAACGGTGTAAAATATGCAAATAACTTGTATATACATTTTTTTGGGATCAAACTTTGAATATTGTACAAAATTAGTACCTATATTATGATTAATAGTATATTCATAGCTTGATCCAAAAAAAATGTATTCTTAATAGCAATGTTCTTAACAATCCACTACGGGGCAAACGACCACTTTAGTTGGCCAAAACCCATATTCTAAAAGTCGTTAACAATTTTTTTTTAACTGCAATGCATCTTAGAAACATGAATCTGTAATGTTACGTACCAAAAATTTTAAAAGATCGCGCCGCTGTTATGTTATAAAGCTGTCAAAAAAAGATGTTCATAAACAAAAACAGGTGCTATCAAATGTTATTTTTTTATATGCAACTTAAAACTGCTAAAATAGACCAATTAAGCAACAGAAGTGAAATTTTGAAGATACAGCTTAAATTTTGAAGATACAGCTTAACGAGTGTGGCTTGTATCATGTGTTTATGTATTTGAATTGCTAAAATTAATTGTGCCGTTCTCCTAATTGAGTGTAATTGCAAACCATTCAACAAGCATAAAATTGTAACATAAATTAGTTTTCAAATAGAGCTACAAAATGAGTCGAGCTCTTTCGGCCAATAAAGTTTGTTGTTTTTGTTAGTATATTCCATCATCTTTCAAATGCATGTTATTCTAAAGTGCAATTTTGCGCACTTTGGCGCAAATTTAACTTTGTAGGTCAACAACTAGGATTTGAAAATGCGAAGTTGTTTGCAACGTGGAAGGCAATGGCGACGAAGAGTTCAAAAGAGGATGCCATTTTTAATTGTTTTAAAGCGGGAATAACTGGTACCATTTCATTTTACATGCAGGTTATAAATGCCATGTTAAAAAATGGCGAATATCAAATCAAAAAGACATAACAGACATATTTGAAAGGAATAAAAAAAATAATTATGAACTCCTTTGGAAGAAGCTTTCTCCGAAAGTTGATAAACCCAAAGTTGGTGGATTTGGAAGCCCAAATGATGATAATACCGCACGTCGTGCCTTGAGTGAACCAAAAATCTTTGCGGATATCACCGTCAGTGACGTAGGCCTATTTACAAATTTAAGGACTATTTTAATATGTCTGTCAAGTCAGTTGCCAATCAATGTGGAAAGATTTCAAAGCTTCTGTTTTAGTACTGCAGAAATTATAATTGATAATTATCCTTGGTTGCCCCTGACTGCAACAGTTCATACATTCATGTGATATCATAGAAAATCGGGTTCTTCCTGTAGGGTACTTTGGAGAGGAGGGTGCCGAGTCACGCAATAATGTAGTATAAAAGTCTGATCGATTGCATCATGAAAGGAAAAGCAGACGATTAAATAATTTTTTGGATGTGTTTCTGAGAGCAATAGATACATCAGATCCAATTATTTAATCAATAAACCTAGACAGTTATATATTTATTATCAAGCTCTTTAAGTTTAAGTTCAGGCAGCATGTCTGTCAATCAGTATGGTGAGCTTGATATGCATGAAATCGATTTCCTATGCAACATGGTGCTTGACAACGAAGAATATGAGGAAGAACAATAAGTGCGTGCATTAGACTTATTATTTACTATAAAATACAATTTTAATTATATTTCAGAAAGTTTTTTATATTTTTTTTTTAAAAAGGGCGTATCTACGCCCACTTTTTTCATATATCTACATTAATTTGGATATAATAAGGAAAATAAAATAAATTAAACTAAAAAATTTTGTTTTATTTTAAAGTTATTAATTAATGACACTAAAAGTGGTCGTTTGCCCCATAGTGCAATCCTATAAGTATATTGTATGTAATTTTCATATGTTGTTTTAATTTGACATATTAGTAGATGATATAAAGTGAAGCTTCGGATTTAACAGAAATAGTTATCTTATGAGCATAAACTCTAGCCTAGGATTAGACAATGCATCTGTATGCTTTAGAAAAAAATTAAATTTTTTGTTTATTGTAGCTTTTGAGTTCGCAAAAAATATTTTAAAATATATAGTTTTTTTCAATTTGCCCACAAAAAGCTATTATAAAACCGAAATTTAGGACTTAAAATATTATTATGAGACGATTAGGATAAGACGTAGTCTATGCTTTACATCAAATAAAATCAAAGATACATTTTTGTCTAATACAACTTTCGCAAAATAAGTCCATAATTTAAGGATAATAATAAACTTAGGATTTGAGAGCATATATGCTTAGGAATTCGTACTACAAAATATATAGACGATCGATATGGAGGCTAATGTTAAAGGATATAGCTTCCGACTACGCAATAATTACGGATATGAATTCTTTAACTTATCTCTTTATATGTTGATGCTAACACTTCTTTATGAGATTATACACTCCAGCTCAAGATTCACATCAAATAAAAACAAAGATGCGTTTTTTTCAGACGTAACTTCCGTAAATTATATTCCCATACTTTTTTCTTTTTAGCTTTAGAGACTAATATTAGCTGAGAATTGAATAGAAAATATGCTTTCGAATTCGTACAATAAAATTTATGGACTATCGAAGCAAATATTATTGAATACAGATTCTGACTATGCAATTATTGCGTATAATCAATACATACTAAGTTTCTTTAACTTGACTGATAAGCTCTTAATAACATAAGTTTATGATAAACTTAAGATTTAACATAAGTCATGCAGCATATACAATCAAGTACATATTAGATCCCATAATATTCTATAGGAGACGAGGCTGTTTTATTTTTTTGATATTGGGGTTAAATTATATAGCTCCCATAGGAGTGTTTCAGACGACCTCGAAAAAAATAAAAAGTTTTAGATGGATAACTCATTTGTTTATTAAGATATCGAAACCATATTTGGTATTTGTAAGTTTTTTATAGTTCCTAGGCACTGTACTAAATTTAATCGAAATCGGTTGGCTTTGTCATATAGCTCCCATAGGACCAATCCATCAAAAAAAAAGTTTTTTATACAAAATTAGAGATATTTGAACCAAATTCGGCATTCAGATCTTTTTTAAGGTGTCAAAGCACTGTGTCAAATTTGATTAAAATCAGTTGATTATATCATATAGGTCCCATAGGAACGATCGGTCAAAAATAAAATTGTTTCTTAAAATTTTTCTGTTTTTGGTTTTTTATGAAGGAACCTAATTTGGCAATCAAATGTCTTTGATGTTTTTAAGCAATATACCGGATTTAATTGCAAACTAGTGGTACAGGGTATCCCAAAGTCGTTTGCGCCCAACTTTACGTACGCCATTTTTTTGAAGTTAAGCACATTTAAATTTATATTTAGTAAAATAGTTACATTACTATAACATACAATTTATTAGTAAAAAGCGTTTATTAACTTTATTCTTATATATTGGCAAGAAAGGTAAATTTTTTCGGCCTTTGACAGCTTATTATTCTTTTAAAAAAAATTATTATTGGTCTCTTTGGAGACAATTTTAGCTGCTTAATGCCCTAGTTCCGAGGTCTCCAGACCTTCACTTCCTCAAAAAATTAAAGAGGGTCTCAAAAAGCTGTTTTCGACGTCTTTGTTAATAAAGGCATGAAAATTGTGAGAAAAGTTTTGTAATTTGCAAAAAAGAAAGTTGTTTTTTTTCACATATTACAATTTTGTCAAGTTTCTACTTTCCAAATAAATATAAATTTTTTTTGACAATCTCAATACTAGCTGGTTTTTTGATTTGAAACTCATTTTGAAACAAATTATGCCAACAGTGTGCTTAGTAACAGATTATTTTACTTAAAAACAGGCATAAATACTGAACTCACTAAATATGCAGATGTTACTTAATATGGAGGATACATTTTTATCCACTTCTTTTTTTAGTTATTATTGTATAATTTAATTTAAACATAAAAATAAGGTCTTAGCACTAAAATGTTCAGAAAGAAGATTATAAACTCGAAAGATTTTAAATCGAAAGTATAGAAAAAATCTGGAAATATATTCAATAACCAAAGAAAGGCAATTAAGGTTGACGGACAAGGTTTTAACTTGTCAAGGTTAATATTGTAAAATCTGTATATTGTCAATTGACAAAGAGCTGGATCAAACTGTCAATTTTTGAGCAGGAAGAATAAGCTGACTTTAAATAAAAGAGATTAACTGGCACATAAGTTGTATGAAATACTCTTGATGCTTTTTTTTACAGATATCTCAAAAAACAAATGAATTACAATGCAAAATAAATCAGACAGAATTGTCTTAAAAAGCCTAGGATGTCTTACTCAAAAGTAATCGTTAGTTAAAAGACGACTTTTAATAAACGTATAGGGTGGGCCATCTGTTTGTCAATTCATTTTTGCAACGAAATATTCGCTTTCAAATTTCAAGCACCAAATATTCAGTTTTAAACAAACAAGAATAACAAAGAAAATATTATTAATTATTATTAAAAACTAGCTTACAAAAAATTAGTATAATATAAACCTATAATTAAATATAATAATAATGTATATTTAGTGTTTATATGAAGGAAAAATTATGGATTTTGTTTAAATATTATGAAAACATTTTTTCCCCCAAGATACATTATAATATAATAAAATAAAAATAATAATTAATATTTTTTAGTACATGATAATATTTTGTATAATATTAATATGCCCTATTCAGTGTTTATATAATGCAAAAAGTGTTTAAAAGTTGAGAGCAATTTGTAATTGAATCGGTTTTTTTCAAAAACCTCATAAGTCCATAAATTCAAATTTTTCAGGAATCAATAAAAACTGTTTCATACACAAACAAATGAGTATTAACGGACTTTTTTATGCTTAATTTAGTATTTGAGTGATATAAAATTAGAATTGTAAATAACCTTAACAGTTTATTAATGAAAATAATGAAAAAATCCCTAAAAACTATTTTGGACTTATGTTGTTTTAGCAAGAAATAGGACTAGTGGTATAAATTTTAACCAAAACAACTGTTAAGGTTATTTAAATTAAAATTTTTTATCTTTTAAATACTAAATTAAGCATAAAAAAGTCCGTTAAAACTCATTTGTTTGTGTATGAAACAGTTTTTATTGATTCCTGAAAAATTTGAATTTATGGACTTATGAGGTTTTTGAAATGACCGATTCAATTTTAAACATCAAACGTCATGTAAAAACCTCATAAGTCACTGGACTTATGTTGTTTTTGCAACGAACGTCTTTTTCACGGTATTTTTTGAAGAGGAAGGATTGTATTGACTTATGTAATTTTAAGCCAGAATACGTATCTACCTTTAAGGAACCATTTTCAGCAAAAAAAGCATGTTGCAAAAAAATGTGACTTATGAGGTTTTTGAAAAAACCGATTCAATTATATTCAATATTCAACTTTTACACAAATGTTTCAGATAAAAATCTTTGGGGGTTTTATAAAACTCCAATTTTTTTTTTTTGCTTTTTTGGAAAAAAATTGAATTTCCTTATATTACGTATTTGTATGTTTTATTGTATGCAAATTTTTCAACAACTTTTGCAGAAAGATCTTGAATTGACTACTAAAAACAAAATTACCAAAGCAATCAATTTTAATGCTTACCTTATTTCCCTTTTAATGTGTTAATATTCCTAATCGGTTAAAACTAAAAAAATTTGAATTTGGTAAAAATGTTTTTAAACTGAGCAGAGACTATTAAATTGTCGTTAAAACGATTTCTTGTGTCAATAAAATCGAAATAGTGTGGTCGAAGAGCTGTGGTTTACCTCTCACAAATAGAGATGTTTATTTGAAAAGCAAATCTTTAACAAATAACACAATTTACAGTCCCTTGCCATATTTTTAAAATACCAACAGATTTAAAAAACTTCCAGCCGTTTTTCAATTTCTTTTCTTCGTGAACCATTTTTTCATTTGAAAGAGTAGATGAGATGTGTTTTCAAAACTTTGCAAAAAATAAAATGATTAATTTATAATAATAATAATTATAATAAAGCAAGAAACATGTCAAAAAAAAGTAAAAGGAAATTATGCAGCACGCATCTTATATATAGCAAGGAACTGTAGTGTTAGGGACTGGATCATAGTTAATTTCAAATAAAAATTTTATTAATTATGAATATTTAATCTTTCACATAAATATCTAAAATCGATTTTCTAGAAGTCGCAGCTGCTAGAGCTGAGAGTATTTTTAAATTAAGGTAATTGAACAGATCCGGCTCAAAGCTTTCATGGAACGATATAATTAAAAAATATGTAATATAGTAATTATAAGATAACAGGCTTTATAGTAGTCTAGTTATAATTTTAATGGAATTTGAAAAGTTTTTCGTCTAAGTGTTCCAGGCCATACTTGATTTTCATTTTCCACATTTAAATAAATACTAAAATATCTCTTTTATTTAGTGCAATTAAAAAATGTACTTCAATCAAGCTTTTTGCACTTGATTTGATTAAATCTGTGCTTAGGCCACTTTTGAAATAGATTGGCATTGATTTAAGTACAATTTAGAATAAATTAAATTATTTCTTGAGTGTAATGAAAAAGACTTCAACTTGTGCAACCGGAAAAACTGAAAACCTGTTTTGTGCAAAAGTTCATATACAGGGTCTTGCAATAAGACGGGCTAGTCTTTTAGTTCGCCAACATTGGAACTTAATGTTGTTTCAGATCCTCACATCCCTTCATTTTGAAATAAAGTGCTCCGAAAACTTTTTCAGCAGCCACTGCAAAGTTGTCATCTCTGTAGATGGCCTTCAATTTGTGCAAACAAATTTCTGCCTAGATATAAGTAATCATTTCGTAGTGACGTCATCAGGCCAAGTAGTAAGTATATCCATACCCAATGGTGACTCTAGCTATTGCTATGGATTACTCTCTATTTAAATATGACAATTTAGCTGCTTTCAATGAAGTTGATCTTTTTACAAAAGATAATTGTAGCTTCAATTCCAACTGCTATGAAAGACTTGTGAGATGTTTGGAACGAAAACACTATTCCTACTGTTAATTTAAAACTTACGTCTTATCACTAAAACCATCTCTAACACTTGATTAGTAGGACCCTCTAGCTTGACATAGATTGAACTCTTTTGGCCTTGAAATATACGCGTCTACCAAATCAGCTCCCAACGGCAATAAATCCAACTATTTACTATTATTCAACTACCAAAAATGTCTGGTATGCTATATGCTTGGACGAATTGGACTGCGTTTCCTCGTCGTCGATTGTAAGCAAATTAATTTGCATCTCACTAACTCACTAAGCCGGCCTAGCGAGTGGCATGTGGCAACTAAAGTTGCATGCTTTAGTCAGTTAAGTTGTTAGGAGGCGAACGATCAGGCTGGGGCCAAACTGGACTGGACTCAGCTGAGCCGAACTGAACTGAACTGAGCTGAACTGAACCGAGTTTTAAGCCCCAATCTCTGGCATGGTACGTAACACATAGTTGGCTTAGAAAGTGGCCGCACAGTGGGAGTGTTGGCTGAGAGTGCCATAACACGTTAACCAAACAAACTACGAAAAAAACAAAACATTTAAGAGCCGGTCTTGGTCCCACAGCAGTTCAGTGCTCCTGCAGCTGATGGCACCCGCTTGACTTGTGGTTTGTTTTTTTATTTTTCTCATTTTCTTTCTTTTTTGGCCATAAAAAAAACCCAACAGCAGATGTATGTGTCTGTGTGGGTATTATATCTAGTAATTCCCAAAAAGAAAAACTTCCTGAAAAATTTGCTGCCGTTGTTTGTGGAAAAAAAATTGCGTATTGTTTTGTTGTCTTTTTTTAAGGTAGCTGCTGATATAGAACTTTAGATGGAAAAAAATGTACTAAAGTGCTCGTGAGTCAGTCAACTTTATGAAAATAGTTTATTTCTTTTCATTTTTTTATATAATTATAAAGTGGAAATTGATGAATTATAAAAAAGTTCATAGACCGGAGCAATATAAGTATTCAGGCCGGAAAATGGTTCATTTATTATATTAAAGCTATTAAAAGCTTATTCCCAATCTCAGAATTAAAATTCTATCAAAAAATTATAAAAAAGGAAGCACTAACAATAGTCGGTCATTAAAAACAGCAAAAGTTGGGTAGCAAGATAGAATGGACACCAAAGTATCACATTTTTTTATACAGGGTACGCCATTTGAATGTGGTCGATGGAAATATTGAAGCAGACACCGGCCCAAACAGTCACTTTCTGATCATGCAGTGGAGTTTGATGGATAGTATGAGGACTTTGTTTCCCCCAAATGCGACAGTTTTGTTTATTTACAGTGCCAGATAGCGTGAAATGGGCCTCATCAGTCATTAAAACTGTATTGCAACAACTGAACGATTGCATTTAATGAACATTGTCACTATTTCCGAGTGTTCTTTGGGCGTGAATCGATTCATGGTTAAAATTATAATGCAATAACCATTCCAAAATGTGTTTGACGACGTCAATCGGTTGAAATCTGTCAAAGTTATTCAATATTTCCATCGACTACATTCAAATGGCGCACCCTGTACAAAAAGTATCTAGTCTCTGGCCCACCGAGATGTTTTCTAATATTTATTTTCTTTAATATTTTTCGAAAACTGACAAAAATTAGAAAGTCCCATATAATTATGCGAATATTTTCTTAATTTTTTTTGTTAAAAAAAAAATATATATATTGTATGATTGCAAAATTGAAATTTATGCGCTTTGGGCTCATCGGTAGACATAAGAGGGTATTAGTTTTTCCTACAAGGCCTGAGTATAAACAGCTGTTGGTTCGAAAGATTCCTCACCAAACATTAAAAAAATACCCATAGAAATAAAATTTCCGAATATTTTGTATTCAAATCATTTGTAATCACTAGTTGGGCTCAGTGGAAACCTACTATTATACTTACTTACTTATGGTTATTTTATTAACTACTATGGGGAAAACAACCCTATACCACGGACCAACGACAACATGTGTGTCGCACCACCTCGCCATGCAGAAGCCCAAATTGCAATAATGCGGCTCAAAAACAACAAAGCAGCCGGTGCTGATGGATTGCCTGCAGAGTAGTTTAAGGCTGGAGGCGTCGAGCTGATAAGGTGCATGCATCAGCTCCTATGAAAAATATGACTAGACGATTGGAAGCTCAGTGTCCTTTGTCTTTAAATGAAGAAGGGTGACCCGACGATATGCGCCAACTACCGGGGAATCAGTCTTATTGCCATCTCATACAAGATCCTGTCGAGCGTATTATGTGAAAGACTGAAGCCATATGCCAGCACACTGATCGGACCCTATCAGTGCGGCTTCAGGCCTGGTAAGTCCACCATAGACCAGATCTTCACTCTACGCCAAATCCTGGAAAAAAAACCACGAAAAACAATACCCATCATCTCTTCATCGATTACAAAGCTGCATTCGATAGCCCGATAAGGGATCGCCTATACACCACCATGTCTGAGTTCGGTATTCCTGCAAAGCTGATACGTCTTTACGATATACCCATGTCCGTCTGTCCGTCCGTCTGTCCGTATGTCCGCCTAGATCTCAGAGATGGTAAGAGCTAGAGTTACCAAACTTTCACATTAGATCCCATATTATTCCATAGGAGACAAGTTTATTTTATTTTTTTGATATCGGGGTTAAATTATATAGCTCCCATAGGGGTGTTTGAGACGACCTCGACAAAAAAAAACGTTTTAGCTGAATAATTCGTTTGTTTATGAAGATATCGTAACCAAATTTGGTATTCGAGAGTTTTTTATAGTTCCCAATCACTGTACCAAATTTGATCGGTTGACTATATCATATAGCTCCCATAGGAACGATTGGTCAAAAAAAAAATTTTTGCTTAAAAATTCTTCTGTTTTTGGTTTTTTGTGAAGGAACCGGATTTTATTGCAAGCTAGTTGTACAGGGTATCCCAAAGTCGTCCGCGCCCGACTTTCCGCACGCCATTTTTTAACTAATGAGATAAACAACGAATAGTTTTACAGTATCGAATTCCTTTAAAAATAGACTGTTTCAGTCGAATATTTGTGAAAATGCGCTCCCATTTTTTAAAAACTCAATGAACATTCTTAAAATGGCTTACAACTATTTTTAATACTGCTTTGTACTTTTATTGAGCGAATTTGTTCTTAAAGTCACGAACTTTCTCAAAAAAAACAGTTTGTCAGCTTAATTTCATTATTATTATTTTTAAAGGCAAACCAAATATTTTTAAATTGAGAGTTTCTCTTTTGAAACCTATTTAGTTTTATTTAATTTAATTTTATTTCATGGCATTAATATTTCATTTTATACAGTGCTCTAATATTTTTAGGATTAAGTATTTCTGTCTACAAAAAACGATCTTACTAAAAGAAATATCGAACTTGTCGTACATAAGCGAAGCATCTTGATCCAATCAAATAGAAGGATACGAAATTATTCAAATTAATTAATTTATTAATAATTTAAAAATTAAATTAAAAATTTAAAAAACCCCCGAACTTAAGTAATTTTCATTTAAAAAGTGAAAAATAATAAAAGAAACTTAATGTTAAAGTACCTAAGAATCTATTAATAATTCTAAAAAAAATACGTCGCGTTGGGGGACACGCGAGGGCAGACGTCGTTGACGGTCGTATCTTACATGCAAATTTTTTGAAGTAATGCTATGAAAGTTTTCGAAGTATTTTCTTAATTTTGTTTTTAAGTTAATCTTTGTTGCTTAATTAGACTATTTGTATTTAAATTGTTAGTTTAGGAGCGGTCCCCCAACGCGACGTATTTTTTTTAGAATTATTAATAGATTCTTAGGTACTTTAACATTAAGTTTGTTTTATTATTTTTCACTTTTTAAATGAAAATTACTTAAGTTCGGGGGTTTTTTAAATTTTTAATTTAATTTTTTATTTCATACTTTTTATTGGTAGGTTAGGTTAAGTTAGACTTTAGTATATTATAATATACTTACTATAATTTAGATTCTTGTTAAGGTATAGATTACATTTAAGGTCAAGCTCGTTTGCTTTTTTTTACGCATTCTCCCCACTTTCACTCCCCACAACTTTTAAACGGCTCGACCGATTTTCATCATGTCTAGGAACACTCGCACATAAGTCACCTTTAATACAAAAAAAAAATAAATTGAAATCACTGCGTGCGTTCGGGAGTTACGATGCCACAGACAGACAGACAGTCAGACAGACAAGTTTTAAGCCAATCGGACAAAGTTGATGTTTTTAACTTCAAATGGCCATAACTTCTAAACGAGAAGAGATAGAGCAAAAATAACCACATTTTCGAAGCAGTGGCGTCGTCAGCTACAATGGGACCAAATTTTAAGCCAATCGGACAAAGTTGATGTTGTTAACTCTAAATGGCCATAACTCCTAAACGAGAAGAGATAGAGCAAAAATAACCTCAGATTCGAATCAGTGGCGTCGTCAGCAACAATAGGACCAAATTTTAAGCCAATCGGACAAAGTTTATGTTTTTAACTTCAAATGGCCATTACTTCTAAACGCGAAGAGATAGAGCAAAAATAACCTCAGATTCGAATCAGTGGCGTCGTCAGCTTCAATAGGACCAAATTTTAAGCCAATCGGACAAAGTTTATGTTTTTAACTTCAAATGGCCATAACTTCTAAACGCGAAGAGATAGAGCAAAAACGCGAAGAGATAGAGCAAAAATAACCTCAGATTCGAATAAGTGGCGTCGTCAGCTTCAATAGGACCAAATTTTAAGCCAATCGGACAAAGTTTATGTTTTTAACTTCAAATAGCCATAACTTCTAAACGCGAAGAGATAGAGCAAAAACGCGAAGAGATAGAGAAAAAATAACCTCAGATTCGAATCAGTGGCGTCGTCAGCTTCAATAGGACCAAATTTTAAGCCAATCGGACAAAGTTTATGTTTTTTACTTCAAATGGCCATTACTTCTAAACGAGAAGAGATAGAGCAAAAATAACCTCAGATTCGAATCAGTGACGTCGTCAGCTACAATAGGACCAAATTTTAAGCCAATCGGACAAAGTTGATGTTTTTCTCCCCACTTTTACTCCCCACAACTTTTAAACGGCTCAACCGATTTTCATCAAACATGTCTAACAACACTCGCACATAATTCACCTTTAATACAAAAAAAACTAAATTGAAATCACTGCATGCGTTCGGGAGCTACGATGCCATAGACAGACAGACAAACAGACAGACAAACAGACAGACACGTCAAACTTATAACACCCCTCTTTTTGCGTCGGGGGTTAATAAATACATTTTTTTTTTTTTAATTTTTATTATGTGTTACTCACTGGAGCGCAACCTAGCTAAATGTCAACTGACAGCTTGCAAATAAAAAAGTTTGGTCAAAATTGGTTAAGTATTTTATATAGATACCGTCCAAAAATATATCCAGTTTCTGAGCAACTTTAAAATTCAATGCACGTGGTTAATATTTTCGTATATATTTTGATGTTTTTATTCGAAGGCTTAAACTGCAGTATTCTGCTATGGGAAACTTCAAAAAATATAAAAATACCAATGTGGTAGATACACTTCTCCTACACACTCACCATCATTCTAATAAACAAGAAAAGATTGTCCCCTATTTGGCAGAAGCAATTGCTTCTTTCGAAAAGTATGGATTCGGGCTATCTCAGCTTCCCAACTGATTAACATACCATCAGTATAATGTTAAAACGTGAAACATTCTCAGAACTTTATATATGATTGACTAAATCATAAAAAAAAAAAAAAACACAGTTCGTTTTGACCTAAGATGCCAAGTTTCCAAGCTTACACTACTATATGCATATAAAGATACATATGTATCTCAAAAAGTATCTTTCAAGTTAATTGTGCTGCGTCAGCCTAGCGTAACAAACAGTTTAGAGAAAAATGTTTTCAGACAAACTTTTTGTTGATTTTAGACTAGCCAGAGCTTATATATTTTTTTTCTTGTATTTTTTTTAAATGTAAATCGTAATGAGAACTTGTTTTATAAAAAGACATCACGATTTTAAGAGCATTGCATAAAGCTTGTTTTTATTGTTTTGTTTGACAGGCAACAGACAAAATGTTGCAAGTCAAAAACCAAAATATTTACAATTTGTTGTTAAACTTTTATTTAAAACAATTGCAATGTAATGCAAACAAAATCTTTTTAACAAAAAGATGAAAAAAAATTAAATTAAATTAAATTTATTTTGTTGCACTCTTTGTTATTGTTGCTTTTTTTTTTTTTTTTGTTGCTCACGGCGATGGCAAATTCATGTATTTTGTTTAATTTGAATTTTATTGTCGGTTTGTTTTTGTTGCATCATGCGCAGATAATCATCAGCATACATACTATATACACACACATATATATATATATATAAACAACAAATAACGCCGCACAATACATATGTACATATGTATATATATAGGTAAATTTTCACGCATTGCGCGTGAGCTAAGCCACAAAGCCAAATCATGCCTTAGAGCCATGCACAGTGGGCAAAGTTAGCTATTAATTGCTAAGTTTCAAATTTTTAACGATCAATGCTCATATGTACATATGGTATTTGAAGTTCTTTGTTTTTAAGTCCCAAAAAATGTACTGCATAAAATCATTTAAAAATTTTGTTACACTATATTAATGAAATCAAAAAAAATATGTGTCATAAATCATTTGTTGATAGAAGACGATATTAAAAAAAATTTGATTTTAAACTCGTAAAAGAAATTATTTCTTTTTTTTTAACCGAATTAAATTGGGGCGACTAAAAAATATTTGACCTCAGAATTTTTTTTACTATAACTTCTAACTCAATGGAGTAATTCTTAGACAAACCGTTCAGTGTAAGTTTCCCATCTCATTGGGACAATGGTAAAGCATACTGCAATAGCAAGATTACCAGTTTTACGGACGTATCTAAACTCAATGATCAAGTGGGATGGGTGTCTATGCGGAATCGTGGGGCATGAACGAATCTTTCCGCTTACCAGATCATTTTAGTGTTTTCCAAGCAGAAGCCATAGCTGTAATGGAAAGTATTCTCATAATTAAGAATCGTGTCTTCAGATCTGTTCTGACAGTCAGATGCTACTAAATGCTTCATCATAAATCTGCTTTGGGTATTGTCTTATTGGTAGACATGCCAATAGATTGGGCGTGCCTGTAGAAACTGTCAGGAGGTAAAAGAGGAGGAAACAGTGGAGCAGCTCCTGTGTGGATGCATGGCACTATGCAGGAGGAGACTGAATAAACTTTTGGGAATTTTACTGAAATCAGAATAAATAAGATTAATTCGTTTATTAAATCGACAGGTTGGTTCAAAGAGGATACAGGAGAGTAGAGGACTGACTCAAGTGCCATCACAACGGGCCTTTCATAGGAAGGTGTGTGTCGGAATGGTAACCACTTCTGCCTACCTAGTTACCTACTAGTCGCAGAAAAAAATGCAAGATCCTTGGTATCCTAGTTTGGAAAGGTCTTAAAAAAAATTCTGAAACAAAACTAACCAACTTTTCTTTATTTTTTGATTTATTAGTTTATCTTTTTTTATGCAAATAATACACTTTTTGTGTAAATATTATTTTTTAATTATTAAGATAAACGTAAAAATACTTTTGCAGAAGTTTTTTGGGGATTGAAAGTATTAACGAAAAAAGCAGTAAAACGAAATATTTTGAGTTAATATTGAGTTTTTGGTATTTGAATCCAATATTGCCTATAGACAACAGTGGGCTTGAAAGTGTTTACTTTTAAAAAATTAAACTTTTGTAAAGCTAACAATTGACTTGTTTATTTGCAATAAGCACACAAAACTTAAAACCAAATTAAAGCTTGCTAGATTGCTTATTTTGTCCACTGTACGCGTCAGCTGGTCAGTTTAATTTAACAAGAGACTGAGCATAAAAGTAAGAGTAAGCATAAGTTAGGGCTCTTAAATTCTGCAGCATATGCTTAATTATGTTAATTACGTTAAGTACACTTTGGTTCTGCCTGGGCTGTCTTCTCGCATTTGGCAAAGTAATTCTGCGACCAAAGTGAAAGGTGAATCGCTCTGCACAAAATTAACAGCAATTTAATTAAATTATTACACAAAATTTTTGTCTTTTTATTTTTTTGCTTGCCAAAGATAAATCAATTTAAGCTTGCCAAACCAACCACACTTACACACACACGCACACACACACACACATGTATACATCATGTTAACAGACAGCGGCAGGTGGACGGCAAAACATAAACAAATAGCGCCGACGCTGTCGCCGTCGCAGCAGTGCACAGTGGTCGCAATAGGCGACATAACTTTTAAAAATACGAGAATCATTGGTGCGCTAGAAATCTCTATTAATGCATGTAAAATCTCTTAGTTTGTTTAAATAAATTTGTGCGCATTATGAAATCAATTTATTTTTCAAGAAAATCATAAAAACTTTTAATTAAAAAATAACTTTACATTTGTAATCGAATTAGTTACGCTTGTGGTTATACACAACTATTAGGAATTGCAAACAATTTTAGAGACCGTCTTAGGCAAAGTCTATAGAAAATTGTATTAAAAAAATGACAAAATGGGATCATAGGAAAATGTTTCGCATAACTCATTCGGTTAATCTTTCCTCTTTCTGTTAGCCATTATTCTTTTAAATAATAAGTTCTATTATACGTGCTCTGCTATATTTTAAAATTTAACTGAGAAATTTATCTCAACTAGCCCAATCCCATTCGATTAGCAATTTCTATTATGTGGTCCGATATAATGTGATTACTCTTAATTCCGATGCCTAATTTTATTTGTGTTTCTTATACTATATTTTACGAATGGACTTCGAGTATGGGACGTTTCGTTGTGCTGAAAATAGCAAATTTTATTTCAAAATTTTTTGGATTTATTTCGATTAATTACGTATTATTTTTATTTTATTTGCCCGTTCCACCACGACCAAATATTTATATATTATATAACTATGCGTATATTTTTATAATATGAATGATAAAGTTCAATGAAATAGCACAAGCTGACGGATAAGGACCTGTAGATAACATGCCTTTATATACTTAATTTTTGGTGACGGTAGTAGCTTTAGTCCAGCTCGATAAAATTACCGATCTCTATAAGTTTACATTAGGTTGGTCGGTGATTATATTGGGGTTTCTAATTAGTTAGTGTGAATTCCATAAGGTATCTTTATGGTATCCAGAAAACAAACTATTATATAACTTACGTGGAATTTTGTAGCATGCAATTCAACTTTGTCTTGATAGAATGATCGGACGTGCTCTGAAAAGAAACAAGCCATTTTATTCGGATTCCTTTTTGAAATCAATTATTTCGATCTACCAATTTCAAAGCAAATTTTTCATGTGGTTTGAAACCGATCTTTGGTTAGGAGGAGAAGCTAGAGACGGTGGTGCACCTTTTTTTGATATTGTCCTGGACTGTGCAGAGCAAGCTGCCGTCTTTTCAAATCTTATTTTCTTACTTACTTATCTGAGCTCTCAGAAATGAGTCTACGAAGCCGCTCGAAGTTTATTCAGTCCGCCGAATGGACGTGAATTTAAGGTCATATAGCGGACCTCTGGAGCGGGGGCAAGGTAGTGTAAGGTCCACGGTATTACAACGGGCCTAAGAGACACCAAACCCTAAATAATGCACAAATCTAACATAGCATATATTATGGTATATTATTAATTGATTTTAATAAATTTTTTGACAAATTTTTGTAATATGTCAAGTAAAATTATAGATTTTAGTTATATGGTTTTTTTTAATCCAGTCCAAATACGCTTCTGAACTTCCAGCCGTATATTAAACAAGGTGGCATAGCTGTACTAAATCTATAGATTTAAAATATGACGTATGTATGTACAAATTGGATTAAAGTGGTAACTTCATAAAACAACCGTATTTCGGCAAAATTTACTATTTTTAAGGAAAACACAAAAACTAATGGGCTTTTTACATATTTTTTATATTTTCTTAAAATTTTGCGTCTTTAAAGTTTTTAAGTTAGTGCTTTTTTTTAACGCCAACCAACAGCTGATTGCTTATAAAAATTTAAGTAATGCCATAATAAAATAAAAAATTTTGCAAAATTTAGCCCATTGTAAAAAAAGCAGAAACAAAAACAAACACTCAGTCCAACATATTATATAAAAACAGCAAAAGTATCAACAACAAAGATCACATAAATTCGCATGTAAGCGAGACCAAGCGCAGCCCAAGTTTTCCCCAAGGCGCCCCCACCCCTCACTCACTCGTCATTTGACAGAAATCTTTTGGTTTTTTACTTTTTTTTAAAGCTTTTCTTGATTTTTTAGATTTGGTTTTTGTTTTCTTTTCGGTAAATGTTGCCGCACAGCTGCGCACAAAGTTTTCTTATATAGGCGCCAGTTTAACGAAAGTCTGGCAAAGTTTTCCTGCTTATGACAACAACAACTTGTTAAATGAACAACAACAGCAACAACAATGAACAACGCACATTTTTGCTCGCCATTAAAATAACTTGACACACTGTGCCAGTTTATTTTTTTATATATATTTTTTAAATATTTTTTGCGCCACAACGTTGCGGTAATTGAGTGACAAAATGCAATTAAAAGTCAACTATCTGCAAGATACTTTGTTTACCAACTACGCCATATAAATATTTGCACTCTAATATTGTTGAAGTCTTCTTCTTCTTCTGCTGCTGCTGCAAAATGGCACAAGTCTCAAGCCTTGGTTTGCCCTACTTACAACATGTTGCATAATGCTGTAACTGGCCCAGAAACAATGTCAGCTGACTTTAAATCGTTTCACATAGGTAGCTATTTACAATATATAAAATAGCTATCTGGCGCTTTTTAAAGAGCTCTAGGCATTTATAAAAGGCCTAATCTGCTTTGCCATGCCTATGGCAAAAGACTTGAACTTCAATGCTAAATATGCATC
Organism: Chymomyza amoena; assembly: GCA_037043745.1. Lineage (NCBI taxonomy): Eukaryota > Metazoa > Arthropoda > Insecta > Diptera > Drosophilidae > Chymomyza > Chymomyza amoena. Next base: position 379,918 of record JBAMAX010003056.1, read on the forward strand.
TACCTAAGTTCAACTTGAAAGCTTATTAAATCAACACACACACCTTATACTATATATCATCTGGGGTCTCATAGCATCCAACAGATTGATCACAAGACTCCACATGGCTTCTTCTTCATTGACGAAATGTCAAAAGATAAATGACATTTTTGTTAACTGCTACTAAATCTCTTTGGCATTGTATGCGACGTGTTTACCATTTATATCACTTGCTTGACAATCTATTAGTTTATTTTTTTGGGAATTTTTTATTGAAGAGGTTAAAAGCACTATAAGACACCTCTTAAGACCGCACAAGCTGTTAAGCTTTATGAATTGGACTTAACCCAGCTTAGGTTGACATACCGGTATTTATTTAGCCGACTATGATGAAATGAAAAAGTATTTTTTAGTAGACAATCACAACAGGGACGCATCCACGGGGGGCTTTTCGTGTTCGGACCCCTCCCAAAACTGAAATAATGGGTTGACAGTTTTTAGCAAGTGAAAAAAAACACTTTGAGACCAAATCCTGCATTCGAGGCTGACTCAAACCTATCTTTTGTTTTCGAACACAAAACGCTCTCTACCTTGAATAACGTTAAACGAAAATATTTTTATTTTCGTTACCCGAACCCCTCCGCTCCCTCACCGCTTCGAACACTACACTCTTTATTTTTGCGTTATTTCTGAAAATATATTTTTTTAAATATTCTTCTCGACAATAATAATGTTAGGTAATTTTTAGTTCCTATCGATGTTATAAAAAACACGATTGGTTTAAAAAAAATTAAATAAAAGATTTCGGAATAAATAGAAATATCTTTTATTATTATTGAGGTGCTATGCTCCACTAGGAGAAGGACCATTGTAGTAGTAGTATTTCGATGGTGGGCTGTATGTATTGATAATTGTAGCTTCTTCGCAAAAAGTTTTACAAATATATACCTTGATTTTATATATTATTACTAGCCGGCCTTCGGCACGCTCGCTCCGCTCGCTCGTCTAGAAACACGTTGACTATTTTCTAGATGAACTGCTAAATGGACAACGGTTGGGTGTCGTTCGTGAATTTGGAATGAGAAAATTCGCCATATTGCCTCGTTACTGCTAATGCAACGTCCTATTTGATATTGTGAAATTTCGTCATTCACATTGTCGGCTCTCACACCCAAAATCGCCATATCGCTTCCCTTATTGACGTATTTGCAGATATATTTTATTGATTTTACTGAGTTGCAATACTCGACGTTAATGTGGGCTTTATACGTTTTTGATAATAATGGCGAAAATGGAACAACCCAACGATTATCAATTTCAATTTCTTGTTTTTGCACTTTGATTGTGGTTGATCTGCCATTGTCTTCTGTTGATCTACGGCGATATAATGGGTATCCATCGTAGCCCGTAACAGTGTCCGAAGTCAATGCCCTTGGATATCTTTTGAAGCATTTGCCGTCGATCATGCATGGTGAAGTTGGGTTGAGCACACCATATGGTCCGTGGATCATATTCTTTGTGATAACCTCGAACAATTCTGGATCATTTGTTTGAACTGGGATTTCCGCCGATATCACATCATCAATTTCATGCGGTAGTATTTTCTGAGGTAATCCTCTCTTCTGCCATTCTACCGAATACATCCAGCAGCGAACCTCTCCGAATACACTGCTTTTGATAATAAGCAGGCCTGCTGTTTCATTGGGAAATTTCAGTGCTTGGCACTGGTCACATACCTTGTTCATTGTTCCAATTACAACAGATTGACGCGAGCTATAATCGGTCGTATTGTTATATTCGAATGCAGCTCTGTGCAGATTGGATGCATTGCGCATTTGCCTGAATGTTCTTTGGATTAAATTCTGTTCTGCATGGTATTCATCTGATTGATTCTGATAATCCCGATTTCGTCTCATTCTCATTCGAGCATGTATGAGCAAAATGTGATCTTGCTTCTCTTAATCGATTCAACTCATTCCTTTGTAAACGTTGTTCCTCAGCTTCAGCTGTTCTTCGGGATGATTGCAATTGAGTTCTACGCGAACGTCTCCCAATGTTACGTCTTTTTGGCGGCATTATGTGCAAATATTGATCTGATCATATGTATTTTACACAGAAATCAAAACATGAATCGTTTATAATTTTTGTGTTTCCTTTCGACAAAAACTATTAACTAAAAAATATTAGTTAATCTGACAATGTACACAATGCCAACCTAAATTAAAAAAAAATTTGTATTGGAAAATCAAATTGTCCTTTTTAGTATTTTCGTCGCAATTTTGTTATGTTTTCTCGACCCAAAACAATCCTTGGACTTCCACGAACATTTCAAGAGCAAAATTAGCCAAATCGGTTCAGCCGTTCGTGAGATCCTAAGCTTCGAAGGAACATAACATTGTGACACGAGAATTTTATATATAAGATTTATAGGAAAAGTGCACACTTTCTACCAGACTTTAAGGGTCTTCCAAATAGCTAAATCCCGCATTAGTTATAAAAAATTTCTTTACTACTCTCATTTTCGATTTGGTTTATTATATTAGCCAGGTATCAGGTACTCAGTATGTGATTTTAAGGGAGTTCTTTACTTCTAGATTGTCAACACATTTTTACGCATTAAAACACGGCATAAGGCATAAAGGTGTAAAAATATAGATGTGGATTTTTACTATAATTTATATTATAAAAAATAAAGAGATCTAACAGGAAAGATATTTGAAATTAATCAGTCAATTAAATTTGTTTTCAAAAAGTAGCTCTAAATATGGTGACATTTGGTATAAATTTTCTAATAACAATTATTACAGAATAAAATACTTAAAATAATTTTTAATAACAATTTATATTAAAAAAAAATTTATTTTTTTGCACTTTCGGGTAAAAAAAAACAAACAAATTATGCATCCAACTTAATGAAAAAAAATAATTATAAATAATTATTTTATTTATATAAAATATTACATATGGCACAATGCGGCTTTAAATAAATTAAATTAAATTCATTTAGCCTCAACGCATTTATTGCTCTGGCAATCGATCTGACATTAGAACTTCGAAAATATAAAATTCGGGCCTAAGATAGCCGCCGAAAACCTAAAATATAATTCCAAGGTTCTCCATTTTGTATTATTGATATTTTTACGCCAAATTCCTGATAAGCTACATCGAAAGCCCATATTTTTATACCCAACTCGAACTTTAAATAAAAAAATTAAAAACATATCTTAGGTCCGCCATTTTGAAATTTCGAAGAACTAATAAGGACCTATAATAAGGTATAACAAATGTTTCAGAATAGCATATAAAAGGAGTTGCAATAATGTGTTTCTTAGAATTAGATTAAAAGTAGTGATTCAATTATGGAGTTACTTTGGCGGCCATTAAAATAAAAAGTAGACGAAAATTTTATGCCAAAAGAAGTAAATTTTTCATAAGAATTGTAAAACTCTATGCAGTAATAACTACTGTTTTTTAAAGATATAATTTGATATAAAATAATAATTTTTTTATTTTATTTAATTTACATTTGACTAAGTATATAATACTAAATCTAATATTTAAGGTAAGAGTGCGAGCAACAAGGTTAATATAATAAAAAAAATATAAAAAATATTGTAAAATAAACATTTATTTTACTATGCAATTTTATAATGAAAAAAAAGTAGAACATTATTTGGGGCATTCCCAAAAGAGAAATTCACGACAAATTTTAATATAAATTAATATTATTATTTATTACATACAATTACTGATGCGAACATACACGATCTATATGATTAGGCCGAATTGCTCTGGGACGAGTTACGGGGTTAGGAGCAATATGCCAGCTCCTAACCCATAACTCCTCCCAGAGCAATGAGTAATGTCACCCAGATTTTAATTTAGAAACTAAAAAAGAATAAGTTAAATTTTTTCAATAATTTTTAATTAAATTATAGTTAATTTTGTATAGAAAGTTCGACTGTATTTCCAAGTTAGTTCTTTTTATATAAAAGTACAATTTATATTTATTGAAATTAATATTGATTTTTCATTTTTTAGGGACATATGAGTTTCTATCAACGTAGTTCGTGATAATCATCTCTCTTTATATAAAAGCATCTTAAGGTCAGATAGCTTCGATATTGCCTAGGAGCATCCAACAATCTAAAACAAATTCCAAGTTTGCAGCTTTATCTAAAAACAACTCGATTAAAACGATCAATAGAGCTCACATTATCAATGCAGCTCATGCAAAGATCACAAAATAATCGAAATATAAGAATACGTGCTTTAAAAGATTTGTGCTTTAAAAAACTAACTAGGAGCTCCAAAGCCTTGGATTCGTTACACATTGCACAAAGATCAAATAACAATAGCTCTACGAGGGCATTGAAACCCCAAACAGAGATCTTCTTTCTTGTTTGTTTTTATACGGTATATGTTTATTTGTGTTTTTGTGCTTGCTCTTAACTGCTTTTAGCTGCTGGATTTTGGAGGCGCCAAAGCGAAAATAAAATAAAAAATTACACAAAGCGTAGACAAGAAAAATAATAATAAACAAAAAAATATATATATAAAACTAACAGAGTATCGAACTAAATGAACTTTGGCGCAACAATTTTATTTTTTTATATTTTTCGATTGTCATGTTACCTTGAGCCCCATAAAAGCCAAAGCAACACTATATCTATAACTGCAGCAGCTGAAATTTCATGTATCTGTGTCTCTATCTAAATCTGTATCTGTATTTTCTTTTTGCAGTGCACGCTAAGCGCCGCATGTCTGTGTCTACCCAGCGGTCTCTCACAGCCTGATGCACCCACTCCCAAGTCGGGTGGCTATCCCAAAAAGGTGACAACTTTAAAAAAGCGGCCTACCAAAACACCCAGTACTTTGCCAGCTACTCTAACCACTGCATCCAGATCCACAGTTGGCATTACCAAGCCCAACAAGCCGCGTGTGAAAATTTCCACAAAAGGCACAACTACCACGCCCACAACTACTCCGGCACCCGTGCCCAAACCAGCCACTGCAGCACAGCTTAGTGAGACCTTTAAAAATCTGCCCGCAGATGATTTGGAGTTTATTAAGGAGCTGGACAAACAGTTTAAGCTGCATGGCGACAAGATTAAAATCAAAGTGGAACGAGAAAATGCCACCAATAGCAAGACCAACAAGCGCACCATAGATGGAGAGCTGGGGTAAGAGTGAAGTGGAGCTGAGCTATTGAGTATTTAGGGGAAATGTTTCCAATCTTCTGGAAATTGTTGCGTTCTTTGACTCTGTAGTGTACCTACATCCACATACTAAACTTAGATGCCACCAGGGAATCCGAAATTTTGAACCAATTTATTTTTTTTCTCATTAAAGCTTGTGAGTTTACGATCTACAAATGGTTCTGAAACTTTTAGCCCAATCAATCCCAGCAATCTGATCTTCTTCGAAGGGGTTCCTTTGGGCATCCTGGCAAACAAATTTTGCAAAATGTCGAATAGGATGTTCATCCGACCGAGAAATCTAAAATTTTTTCTACATACAATATCTATAAAATAATATAGAGCGCATCAAAAAAAAGTTTTGTAGTTCCTAAACTTCATTAAACGCCAGGCTTAGCGAATGACGCCACTCTCTCGGGTGCTTGGAGCCCACTCGACTTTAAAGCCCTCCCTAGAAGAGTTGACTCATAAGCACTACAGCCCTATGTAGGTCAAAGCTTGCTTCACGATGGCCCACCAAATCACTCTTTCTGTCTCGAGAAGGTTGGACACGTGATCCCCAAAACTAATATAGAAGAAATGGCCTGAGCTTGACTTGATTCCCAAACGAGCGCTCCTATTTCTTGCATTAAATTTGAATGTAGATAAGGACTATTGGGATCGCCATGACTTCCAGATTTAAGAAATATGATGACGTAAAGACGCGCACATTACATATTTTCGTATCGACCCTACAGGCTTAATAGTATCGTCAGAAATGAAAAAATTTATATCATAATTGCGTCATTCTATTTAGAGGAGATACTTTCACGCAAAGACAGATAACAAGTTGAAGATTCGTTATCTTAGAAGAATAAATGCGGGTTTTCCTCTCTAGAAAGTGTATCGTTATCCAGGATACACTCTCCGTACTGTGTTTTTTTAAAGTAACATTCGATTTGGCTAGTAACTATTGGACCATTTATAGGGATCATCCATAAATTACGTGACTGGGTCGAAACATTCTACACTAATTATCTTATTAGTTGGGGCTAATTTGGGATTTGATGTTTCGATGCCTCAAACTCTTTGCACCTAAGCTATTACAAATATCCGGTTAGAGCTAGTTCGATAGACACTCTAAAAGTCCCATCTCCAATGTATTTTAAGCCATAAAATATGCAGCTAGTTTAGAAGACTTTCTCATCCATTTAAATCTTAATCAATCACTAATCGGCTTTGCATTTCCATATACTTCCAGCTATGGCTACACACATCCGGGCTATGACTATTCGCCGCCAAAGTTTATGTTCTATCCTTACTCCCAGCATGATATACCGGCAACTGAGGCACCTGGCTATACTGCTTACTCACCGGCCGGTTACGAACAGGCGCAGGTAACCAGCGTAACCATCGAACCCTCCTATTCCTACGAACTAAAGCCACAGACCAGCTATGAAACACACCAGCCGTCACAGCATGATCAGCAGCCACAAATTGATTTGCCACATGGCAGCGAAGGTGATGCTGGTGGCAACTACCAGGAGCCCGTCATAGTGCTGCGCATACCAGGTCCGGCCAAATATGCGGCACATTTGCAGACGCTGCTGCAACAATATCTGGAAATACGCGCTGCACAATATTTGCGCCTGCTGGAGGAAGCGGAGCAGCGCAAGCAACATCAGCAGCACGCGCAGCATGTGGAGCTGCAGCAACAGTCCTACGAAACACCAGAAGCACATGATCAGGCACAATATCATCCCGATGTAAGTTATGCGCATCAGCTGGCGCCCACGCCCATGCCCGTACAATATGCGCCCATAGATGATGTCTATCAAAGCTACAAAAGACGCCATCATCAACAACAGCAGCAGCAGCAGGAACAACAGCAGCAGTCACATCAGCAGGAGCAGCTGCAGCAACAGCATCAATATGAGCAACCCAGTGCGGATGCTTACTATGATGATGTCAACTATCAGACCCAGCCACAGTACTACTATGCTCCACAGCAGCCACAGTATGAGCATGCCTATCAGCCGCAGCTGTATTTAATTGCCATGGAAGCACAACCACAGGAGCATCAACATCAGCAACAGCAACATCATAGCCAGCCCATCTATGTGCCGGATGCAGAGCCCATGGCAGCACCTGCAGCTGCTGATGAAGAGTCACCGCATCATCATGAGCTACCCATTACCGAAAACAATCCACGTTCCACCCACACTAAGGTAGTCTTTACACCTCATTCATCACAAACCGGCCAAGCAGACTATGCCGCCAATATGTATGTGCTGCCCTCGATAAGACCCTATGAGCGACATGCCTCCACAGCTGCTGGCGAAGAGCAGGCAGAGCAACAGCAGCAGCAGCAACACTATTCACAGCCTAGCGGCGATGGGTCTCAAGATTATCAGGCGCCGGAGCATGATGGCAGCAGCGAAGCTGATGCGGTGTCCATAACGCAAAGACCCTACAATTATCATGCCCACGGATTGGTGCGCATGCGCCAGGGTACCACGACCAAGCGAGATGCAGCGGGACCAGAGGCAGCAGCCTCCGGACAGGAGCAACAGCTACAGCAGATACGCAAATATGTAAGAGAGAAGCTGGGCGCTCAAATGGGCACGGCGGTGGAATACAAGACAACACAGCTGCTGGAGGGCTAGTTACGTTCCACATAGAGCTCTGAACTTATTATGTACTTTAGCTATGTATAATATTGTGTACTTTAGTTTGTCTAACCTTTTGTTATACCTAGTTTATGCGGAGCATAATTGCAAATCTAACAGTCTGCCCAGACATGACGTCACTGTAGCCGTAAGGTCGCCAAGGTTGCGACAGCAGAACAGTGCCCTTAACTGTTTGCAATTATCCTTGCCGCATAAACGCAGTATTAGAAGTTTATTCTAATGCCTTTTGTTGCCTGTGCCTTAAGTTCATTGTTATTTATTTTTTTTTATGAAATTGTTTTAATCCTTTTGTTTTCTTATTTCATTTGTTTTTCTCACACATGTTGATTTTTTTTTTTATATGATTATTATTATTATTAATGGTTTACAACAGAATGTGTTAAATATGTGCAATAATTAGCTTGTAATAATGTGCTTTTGAAAATACATACATACATAAATCAATAAGCTTAGTTTTCTGTTTTCATTTAATAATAAGACATATGGAACCCAAACATATTAGCCGTATACCCCCAGATATCCTGAAAATAATATATTGTGTATCTTATATACGCTTTGGAGCATTCCAAAAACATCTCTTATGGCCCCTACGCAGACAATAGAAATACTTTCAAACAAAAGCTGCAACTTAGTTTACTTTCAGAGACAACAGTGCGTCTTTAGTTATTTGCTTCATTCCAAGGTAAAATTAATCCTTATAAATCAGCAGTTTTTGCTTACAAATGGTAAACTTTTAAAAATGCATCGCGCAACCATTTTGACCACCTTCCCAATTGTTGTTGCTACCAAAATAAGTTGCAGCACATTAGTTTTATTTGTGGCGGTAAAACAGAACAGGTTTTATTACTGCAGGCGCCATCTACCTGAAACTGCTGGCGCCATCTTTCGTATCTTACACATTTTTTCACAAAAAATGGGCACAAACTTCATTAATAGAAAACTATCAAAATTGGTTTATTTTTATGATCTCTAGCTCTTGTGGTCTACGAAGATTTGTTTTGGTATAGCATAATTATGGTCTGCCATGGCTCCATCAGCCTATTGAGAAGATCTGAAACATAAAACCATCTTAATCCTTGTGGATGCTTTTCCGTAATGTCTTTTTTGTCTTTTGCCAGATGTAACAGACAGTATATGTATATTATTAACCATTCTCATTGTAACCTTGTACGCAAAATTCTGAGTAGCGATTTCTCTGTATATTTTTAAATTCATTTTAATTTTATAACCTAGTCATCAGTTGTAAATATACTAATTTTTTTTCTAAGTTTCTGATCTGATTGAGCCATGTCCGTCCGTTCGTCTGTATGAATGCCTAGATCTCGGAGACAAGAAGAGCTAGGGACACCAAACTTTACCAGTTCATTGACATAACTTTTAAGTTTCATCACAATCGGTAAAAGTTTACGGAACTTATAGGTATAAATATAGAATCTCACCAAAAAATTAATTCCAATTGAAAAGTTCTTAGTAGGAATATGCAAAAAACATTTTTCGAGAGAAAAAGTTACAGGGTATTCCACAGTCGGGCACCGCATCAACTGTACCAAATTTTTTTATATGGTATACCTAACTGGAAGTGGAACATTAATTTTCAGTATGCATATTTTTAAAGACACCCTTTGTGGTCGATTTTCATAAAACAGCCTTCCTCGTTTTTACTAATTCAGGTACCATTAGGTTAAATCCATTTACTTTTCATAGATAATAATTATATGTATATAGAGAGTTATCTCTACGAGTCCCTGTAGGTCAATAATGTCCCTAGAAAAGTTTCAAGAGTTGGTAATAAATACAAAAGCAATCATTTAAAAATAAAAAAATACAATTATTTTTTGAGCAAGATATCGAAATAGTCAAAAATGCTTGCGGATTTGAAAAGCAGCACGATAAGCAGGAAAGGATTAAGGGATCCTTTTATCTGGGTTAAAAGTGGTCAAAATTCATATTATTTTAATTAGATATATTTTTAAAAAATCTAGAAAACGACTCAATAAATACGGGCAGTAGTGCAATTACTAAAATTGGCGGATGATCTAAATGGGCCATCCAGCATTTGGACACTTATTAATGAGTTTAAAAAAAATGCCAGATCGGAATCAATTCCTTTTTTTACTAAACTGAATGCAGTGTGCAAAAGTGAGGTGGACCGAATCGTAATATGATATACGGTCCCATAGACCGGAAATCATATTTCATCGATGTTATACCATGGCTCATTTACTACTACATTTTAGAATTACTGAAAAACAACACAATATTTGATGGAAAAGTCTAATTTGGATAATTTTGATGGTATTTAACTAGAATTCAAAGACATAAAGTATAATTTTCACATACTATATGTTAAGAACGTGTCGGTTGTCGAAATCCCTTCAAAATATAGACTGCGATTAGCATTATCTGAAAGGATCCTACATACATTTTATATGCTTACATATGAAAATATATATTAAATTATATAAGCTACGACTTGGTAACATATGCGAAGTATTTACCTTACAGGATATTTCAGCCTTGTAATTCTTTTCCTCGTAAATAGAAATTTACGCAGCTCAATTATCGGATTCAATCCAGTGTCAGAAAGAATCATATCAGTTCGCTTCAAATGCAAATTCCGAAACGTAAGCATCATACTGTGCTACGCCCCAACGGAAGACGCTGAAGACCAAGTTAAAGATCTCTTCTACGAACATCTCGACGAAACTGTTCGCGGTATCCCAAGGGGGGATATTACCAATCTAATGGGAGACCTGAACGCTAAAGTGTCCTCGGATAACTCAGGTGTGGAAAGAATTATGTGTCGCCATGGCCTAGGCCTGGCAAGAATTGATAATCGCAACCGCTTTGTGAATCTATGTGTGGCAAATGACCTGTACATAGGAGGAACGCGTTTCCCGCATCGTGATGTTCACAAATATACATGGCAGTCACCAGATGGTCGCACACGCAACCAAATTGATCACATTGCTATAAGTAGAACCTTTCACAACTCCCTATTAGACGTGAGAACCTCCAGGGGAGCAGATGTATTCAGCGACCACAATCTACTTGTGGTTGAAATCCGCCTAAGACCCTCAGCAATACACCCAACAGAGCGGTCTGAGAAGGCTTTAGATGTCCAACAACTGAAACTCCCCGAAAAGCGCGAAGCTTTCAAGCGAAACATAAACGAGCGACTACTCTCATCCACAGTCACAACATGCGAAACGCTAACACAAATCTACAAAGAAACTGCTGCTAACACCTTAGGTCACAGAAAACACAAGCGAAAGCTATGGATCAGTGACACTACCTGGGACTTAATTACTGAGCGACGAAAGATCAAAGATCCACCTACAAAGCTCCACCAGCAAAGGAAAGAACAACTGTCCGCTGCTTACAAAGCCACAGAACGAAGAGTTAAAAGAAGTGCCCGTAAAGATAAAGAAATTTTTTTATATGAACAAGCCCAAGACGCAGAAGCAGCAGCAAGAATTGGTAACTTAAAAGCAGTGTATGAGCGCATAAAAGAAATCACGGGAGAAAAACAGACAAACCCGCCATTGAAAGATAGCTCATACAACTTAGCAACCACTGTTGACCGGCAACTGGAGACATGGAGTAAGTTTTTCGAAGACACCCAACCACCTATCCCGTACACAAATGAGGGCACGACGTCCCTCAGAAACCTAATGAGAGAGATCTCAACAGCAGCACCGAATGTCAATGAGGTGGAAAAAGCTATAAGTGGCCTCAAAAATAACAAATCTGCCGGCCCTAATGGGGTCCCTGTAGAGCTGTTTAAAGCTGATCCGTTAGTAACTGCACAAGCGTTTACGCCGCTTATAAAGGAATTCTGGAACACAGGCTTATTCTCGGACACACTGTCTGAAGGCATTATAATCCCAATCCCAAAGAAGGGAGACTTAAGTCAATGCAGTACCTACAGGGGTACCACATTGCTAAATACTACCCAAAAAATTATAACTGCAATCATTTTGAACAGAATCAGCGGCGCGAACAAAATGGATTCAGACCTAATGGATCCTGCATTGACCACATAAACTCACTAAGAATAATTGTAGAACAGTCTGTCGAGTGGAGATCTCCCCTCATTCTTCTATTTATAGACTTCGAACGTGCCTTTAATACAGTAATCTGGGACGCAACATGGGATGCCCTTACAATCATGGGAGTTCCCGAGCATATAATCAACTTAATTATTGCCCTGTACGACAATTCAACATGTGCCGTGCGCTATAAAGGACATCACAGCAGAATCAACAAAGCACGCCACGCGTTCTACAAACTTAGCAAAATATGGCGGGCACGCAGTATTTCACGCCGCACAAAACTTAGAATTTCCAATACAAGCGTAAAAACGGTTCTTTTATACGGGTGCGAAACTTGGAAAGTTACAAACACCACCACAAACAAATTACGCGTCTTCGTAAACCGCTGCCTAAGGAGAATTTGTGAAGACCTACTTACTCTAGCCGAAAGCAAGCCAATTCAACTTGAAATAAAAGATAGAAAATGGCGTTGGATCGGTCACACCCTACGGAAAGAACAAAATAATATAACAAAAATGGCGCTGGAGTGGAATCCGCAAGGTTCTAGAAGAAGAGGAAGGCCTAAAATGATATGGGAAAGAACAGTGCGGAATGAGTCGCAACGATCGTTTTTTCCGCACTATGCTCTGTATAAGAGCGACAACTACAGTTATATTGTTCTTGTCAAGGAAATAATAAATCTATAATATAAAAATGAATCGCAAAATGTGTTGATAAGCGCATAACTCAACAACGCCTCGACCAATTTGGCCAAATCTTTTTTTAAAATGTTCGTTGAAGTTCAAGGATGGTTTTTACGGCGAGAAAAATTAGAATTATTGCTGGAAAAACCCTAAAAATAGCCCTTTTCTTTTTCCCATACAAATGATTTGTAACTAAAACGTAGTCAACTACGACTTTGACTTCAAGTCAAATCAAATTTAAAAAAAAAAGTTGTCTGTGACCTAATCTGAGTTTGCTTTTGTCAACTGATACACGAAACAAATTCGTATATCGTGTTTTGAGCAGAGTGTTTACTTAGTTAGTGTTTGTTTAGTTCGTGATTAGTGAAAAAATAATTTATATTTGATATGCCTCCTATAAGACGAAGCAATTTGGGTAGAAGAACCAGAAATGCTACAAACCAAGCTAATTACCGATCAAATCGTACTGCACAAGAACGTGACGACGGAAATGAACGTGAAAGAATTCGGATATCACAAACGCGTGAAGCGCGAGCGCGACATTCTACTAATAATCGCGCAAGTTTGAATCGAGCTGCTTTCAGTTACGATGTGTCAATTGACTACAGTAACTACCAATGTGTTGTTATTGGTTCTATGAACTCGGTTTGCTCACACTGTAAGGCATTAAAATACAAAAACGAAGCCAATGGATTGTGTTGCGCAAATGGTAAAGTAAAATTGATACCATTGGATCCACCACCAGAACCATTGTACTCATTGGTTTCAGGAATAGGAACAGATTCTATTTACTTTTTGACACATATCCAACAATATAACAATTGCTTTCAAATGACTTCATTTGGGGCAACAAATGTAGTTCGGGAAAATTTTATGCCGACTTTCAAGGTATGTATTATAGCAGTTACTCATAATTATTTTAGCGAACAAAATTTTCTGTCACCAAAGTTAAGATGTGTCACTAATCTTCAATTTCTTAATCACTTATATATCACTTAGTCATCATATTATATTGTGATTCAGTTTCAGTGACACTTTTATTATATTTTATTATATTTGATAGATATTAGTTAAAACTAAATATATACTTTTTAAGATCAAATATTATTTAAGTTTGATCATTGACAATCCATTAATTTATACCACACCATAATGTTTTTTTTATTTACAGATACAAGGGCAAATATATCACAGAGTAGGTTCACTGTTACCAGTGTCAGATAGCGACAACAAATTCCTGCAAATTTATTTTATGGGCAATTCACCACAAGAAATTGATCTGCGTTGTGCACATAACAATTTAGTAAAGAGGTCTATTGTAGAACAATTACAAACTTTATTTCATCAACACAACCAATTGATTATATTGTTTAAAACTGCCCTGGATCTGATGCCATCCGATAATCACAAAATTGTAATCAGAGCTGATAAAACACCTGCAGGTCAACATACAAGACGTTTTAATGCACCAACTATTGATGAAGTTGCTATCGTTGTAGTTGGAGAAAACTTGGAATCCCGTGATATTGTTTTACATCGTCGGAATGATCAATTACAACGTATAAAGGAAACACACCGCTCATATGATGCACTGCAATATCCCATTATATTTTGGCAAGGTGAAGATGGCTACGATTTCTCAATAAAAATGATAAATCCCATTACAGGTAACTAAAATATTAGTTTAGCTATGGCGATAATATCTCAATCATTATATTATGTATTTTAATTTTATATTTGAATGTTATTAAAACAAAATATATTTACAGGTTCTGAAACCAACAAAAAAGTCAGTTCAATGAACTATTATTCATACCGCCTAATGATTCGGGAAAATGAAGAAAATCACATATTGAAATGTCGGCGATTATATCACAAATATGTTGTAGACATGTATGTTAAAATTGAAACGGAGAGATTAACATTCATCAGGTTGAATCAAACCAAACTCCGATCTGAAGAGTATATTCACCTTCGAGATGCGATTAATACTGATGGAAATGCACAGAATGTCGGTCGGATGACTATTCTTCCAGCAACATACATCGAAAGCCCTCGGCATATGCACGAATATGCTCAAGATGCCATGTCGTATGTTCGTCATTATGGTACAGCAGATTTGTTCATCACATTTACATGCAATCCGCAATGGATAGAAATCAAGCAGGAGTTATTCCCTGGGCAATCACCCATTGATCGTCATGATATTACAGCCAGAGTCTTTAGACAAAAGTTGAAATCTTTAATGGATGTCATCGTAAAACATAATGTGTTTGGTGAGACACGCTGCTGGATGTATTCTGTGGAGTGGCAGAAACGAGGATTGCCACATGCACACATTTTGATTTGGTTGGTTGAAAAGATAAGGCCAAATGAAGTTGATGCAGTGATATCAGCTGAAATGCCTAATGTACAAGTAGATCCTGGATTGCATGAGGTAGTTATCAAAAACATGATACATGGTCCCTGTGGAACTCTTAATCAAAATTCACCGTGTATGATGGATGGTAAATGTTCAAAACGATATCCACGGACATTAATATCGGAAACAATTACTGGTAATGACGGTTATCCATTGTATCGTCGCAGATCGACAGCAGACAATGGAAAATCAACAATTGTCAAATTAAATCAACAAGATATTGAAATAGATAATCGTTGGATTGTTCCATATTCACCCATTTTATCAAAGACATTCAAAGCACACATCAACGTTGAATCTTGCCATTCAGTGAAATCTATTAAATACATTTGCAAATATGTAACCAAAGGGAGTGATATGGCTGTGATTGGAATTGGTGCAGAGAATTCCAATGATGAAGTTACCCAATACCAAATGGGCCGCTATGTCAGTAGTAATGAAGCAGTTGGCGAATATTTTCTTTTCCTATTCATGAGAGACACCCTTCTGTTGTTCACTTAGCTGTGCATTTAGAAAATGGACAAAGAGTGTATTTTACAGCACAGAACGCACCATCTACTACATTAACCAGTTTTTTGAGACATGCCAAAACGATGATTTCGCACAAACATTGCTATATTCTGAAATGCCAAAATATTATACCTGGAATCAATCCTCAAGGAGATTTATACGACGGAAACAAGGAAAACCAGTTCCAGGATATACAGATGTATATTCCACCGATGCGATTGGCCGGATTTATTCAGTACATCCAAGCAATGATGAATGTTTTTATTTACGACTGCTATAAGTCAATGTACGTGGCCCAACATCATTCCAACAGTTAAGAACTGTTGATGGTGAATTGTGTGGATCCTACAGAGAAGCCTGTCAACGTTTGCAATTGCTTGAAAATGACGCTCATTGGGATCAAACTCTCAATGATGCTGTAATATCATCACACGCTCATCAAATACGAACATTGTTTTCTATAATCATATCTACATGCTTCCCATCAAACCCAATTGATTTGTGGATCAAGTACAAAGATTATATTGTGATGATATTTTGTATCAAATACGGAATAGAATGGGAAATCCAAATATACAAATCAGTGAAGAAATTTACAATGAAGCATTGATTTCAATTGAGGACATGTGCTTGATAATGTCAAACAAACTATTAATTCAATTAGGCCTGACCGCGCCCAATCGTCCAATGCATGACGCTTTTAACCAAGAGTTGCATCGAGAAAAACTGTATGATCTCAACGCTTTGAAAGAATTAATTCAAACAAATCTTCCACTGTTAAATGAACAACAGAAGTATGTATTTGAAACTCTTATGAAAGTAACAAATGATGAAACTGGAGGGATTTACTTCTTAGATGCACCTGGTGGTACAGGAAAAACTTTTTTGATTTCATTAATATTAGCAACAATTCGCTCACAAAATAAAATTGCACTTGCACTCGCTTCGTCGGGAATCGCAGCAACTTTGCTTGAAGGTGGTCGAACAGCCCATTCAGCACTAAAATTGCCATTAAATATGCAAAGCAATGAAACTCCAACCTGCAACGTTTCGAAGAACTCTGCAATTGCAAAGGTTTTGCAGCAATGTAAATTGATTGTTTGGGATGAATGCACGATGGCACATAAAAAATCTTTGGAGGCTTTAGACAGCACCTTAAAAGATCTGCGGAGCAATAATAACCGATTTGGTGGTGCAATGATTTTATTAGCAGGAGATTTTCGTCAAACATTGCCAGTGATTCCACGATCAACGCCAGCTGATGAACTCAATGCATGTCTAAAGTCCTCCAATTTGTGGAAACATGTCAAAGTACTTCATTTAAGCAAGAATATGCGTGTCGAGTTGCAAAATGACCAATCTGGAAACATATTCTCTAAACAACTCATTGACATTGGTAATGGCAAATTTCCTATAGACATGTTGACTGGCTGCTCCTCAAAGTTTTTGTCAGTTAACTCGATCAAAAGATGAACTTATTCAGAAGGTGTTTCCAGATGTTTCTCAAAATTACAGAAACCATGATTGGTTGAGCGAACGAGCTATACTGGCTGCAAAAAACATAGATGTAAATGAATTAAATTTCAAAATTCAAGAACAAATTACAGGCGAATTGAGGAAATATAAATCAGTTGATTCGGCTACTAATCAAGATGACGAGTCAACTATCCACCGGAATTTTTAAACTCGCTGGATTTGCCAGGATTGCCACCCCACAATCTTCAATTAAAGGTTGGATCGGTGGTTATAATGTTGCGAAATATCAACCAACCGCGTCTTTGCAACGGTACACGGTTAGCGATAAAAAAATTACTAAACAATGTGATAGAAGCAACTATACTCAAAGGAAAGTATAAAGGAGAAGATGTTCTCATACCGCGCATCCCAATGATTCCGACTGATGTGCCATTTGAGTTTAAACGACTACAGTTTCCAGTGCGGCTTGCTTTTGCTATGACTATAAACAAGTCCCAGGGGCAATCATTAAGTGTTTGTGGTATTAATCTAGAAAACCCATGTTTCTCACATGGTCAATTGTATGTTGCCTGTTCCCGTGTTGGAAAACCATCAGATTTGTTTATCTATGCGCCAGGTAATCAAACAAAAAACATCGTATACCACAAAGCACTACAATGATAATAATAATAATTATGATTCACATGATTAACAATAAAGCGATTACTTACTTTTAAATCCTTATATATGTTTTATTTAATTATTTTTTATTCACAACGCCCTATCACCAGGGTGACGGTTCTGTTCAGGAGATTTTTTTAAATACAATACGTAGGCAAAAAAACTGCCTCATTACAAATCTTTTTGACAGGACGAAGTCTGTCGGGTCAGCTATCTATATATATAAAAATGAAACCCGTTTTCCTTGGTCACGGCATCACGCGTGAATGGCTGGACCGATTTGGCTAATTTTGGTCTTGAAATGTTCGTGGAAGTCCAAGGATGGTTTAAGGTTGAGAAAATATAACAAAATTGCGACGAAAATACTAAAAAGGACAATTTGATTTTCCAATACAAAATTTTTTTTTATTTAGGTTGGCACTGTGTACATTGTCAGATTAACTAATATTTTTTAGTTAATAGTTTTTGTCGAAAGGAAACACAAAAATCATAAACGATTCATGTTTTGATTTCTGGGTAAAATACATATGATCAGATCAATATTTGCACATAATGCCGCCAAAAAAACGTAACATTGGTAGAAATTCACGTAGAACTCAATTGCAATCATCCCAATGAAAAGCTGAAGCTGAGGAACAACGTTCACAAAGGAATGAGTTGAATCGATTAAGAGCAGGCTCATTGTTGCCTTTCGCAGATGAAGAATATCAATTTCTACAAATATATTTCATTGGCAATTCGATCGACGAAGTTGATCGTCGGTGTGCTATCGGTTGTAACATAAAAAGAGAAATAGTTGCACAATTACAACGTTTGTTTCATGAACATAATGATTTAGTTCAATTGTTCCGAACAGCAATAGATCGAATGCCGTCCGACAATCATTATATTGATATTCGAGCTGATAAGACGCCTATTGGTGAACACTCAAGAAGATTTAATGCTCCAACAATCGAAGATGTTGCCATAGTGATTGTTGGAGAAGACTTCCAATCGCGCGACATTGTGCTGCAACGAAAAAATAATCAACTTCAACGCGTGTCAGAAACGCATCATTCCTATGATGCTATGCAATATCCAATACTATTTTGCCATGGCGAGGATGGCTATCATTTAAATATCAAAATGATTAACCCGTCAAATGGTGAGTGAATACATATTTGAACTCAATCATAAAAGACCTCAACTTATAGTTGCTATTTTTTTACTTTTGCTATCATTATCGCAGGTGAAGAAACAAACAAAAAAGTTAGCACCATGAACTATTATGCATACAGATTAATGATTCAACAAAATGAAGAAAATCTCCATCAAACATGGTTAAAATGTAAAGATGGCGAATGGTTGAAAATTTTATGATGAAATTAATCCATTCATCGGTCAATCGGACGATGTTTTGCAATCGGAAAGATTGCAGGCTTTGAAACATAAATGGTGGCGTGGCCGGTATTTGCTTGAAATTGTCTTCCAGAAACAAATTGAGATTTTTCACATTTTGAAAGATTATGAGTGAAGAACGAACATCATCGTGAAAGAGATTGCATTTCCAATTTAAATTGAACGTTTCAGCTGTCGGATATTTCATTTTCAACTGCTCAAAATAATCAAATGGCACATCCTCTTCGTCTGGCATCGACACACTTATTCTTATATTATTACTTATATTATTCATTTTAGATCTGAACAACGTGATAGTAAACCAAAAGAAATAACAATCAAATAAACTAAATCAAAAAATTACTATGCCATTAAAATTTGTTACAACAATTATGATGTTCCTTTCAGTTCGAGCAAATTTAATGAAATAATGATTATTTATTTGCGTTTACCACATTCAATATTCTTGCTTTAAAAAATACGATTCCTTTTTCATCAGCGACTCTCTCAAACAAATGTCAGAAGGTCGACATGCATACACAATTAAAAAATACACAAATGAAACAAACAAATTAGTATACACCATATACTGTGTAGGATAAAGACCTAGACGAGCGAGCGAAGCGAGCGTGCCGGAGCGAAGCGGAGGCCGGCTAGTAATAAATAAATTCTTTAAAACACGGATCAAAAGCTCCAAAAACATACTTTAAGGAGTGGCCGACGACAAACTCGGCCCTAAATCTGATTGAGAATATCTTAGAGATGCCATCTGTAAATATTTTGATTATCATAACGGAGACTTACTATTAAGAAGACCTAAAAAGTGACGTTGTAGTAGATTGAACCCAAAATTCACTTTTTCGCCTTATTAAATTCTGTTTGACGTTATGGCCCGCAGCCAAAAAATTGTTTATAAACTAAATGGGAATACAATATTAAACATATATTACTTTGCGTTCCAAAAATAGGCAATATATAGTAATTTTTTAAACAAAGTAATTATTTTCCACCGACAAAAACTGCATAATTTTATTTAAGTATTAAAGAATGTTATTAAAAATTAAATTTGTATTTTTTAAAGCTCATAACAAACACTAAAACAAACAAAAAATAGCATTAATAAGTTAAGCCTACTTTCAATAATAAATATAATTGAAGCAATGCACATATGATTATTTATCTGGGGTACATACATATATAAATGCATATTTCTGCCTGATCTGGCTGGTTTATTTATAGAATAAGTTTTATTTTACCTCATAATTTGTTAGCAAATGGTTTATCTAGGCATTTTGCAAAATCTAATTTGGTACTCCACCGGGAAACCGGCATTAAATTGTGTGACTATTTCTTTTAGAACAAGTTGACCGAATTCAGGTTTTCCGTCGATTATAAACAATCCGAAGGGCAATAAAATTGTTATTATCTTTTAACATAAATAAATACAACTTTTAAAGTTCCCACTACTTGTTTTTACCTTAAGGGAATCTAAGAAATTGCAATTATCCGCAATGTCAAAATACTTTTGACCACCTAAAAACTCATCATCTCACAATAAAAATAAAATATTAAAAAAATGCAAATCGTTATTAGTCCAATTTTTTGCTCATTTAAAGCTAATAAAATAATCTTTCTCTCAAAAGTAAAATGGATTTTGCTACTTGTCAAAATACTTTTGGCCACTATTGTATTATAATTCTTGCCAAATGCAGTTCACAAAACGAAAGAAATAAAATAAATTGTTATTTTTTTGTTTTGTTATCTAAACAACTTTGGTTTAAAAATGCGCCTAAAATTTTGCTAAGCTTTTTTTTATTTTTGTTTTCATTTTTTTTTATTCTTGTTGAACTACTTTGTTGCATGCCACACAACATATTCGTATTATTATGCGCCAAGCTACCACAATTTTAATTCGCTTATGCAATTTGGGAATTTTTGCCATAATTTAAAGTTATTTAAGCCGTACGGAAATCACGCATAAATCTAATAAAAATGATATAAAATAAATAAATGATCACAAACCAAATAAAAAGATATCAATTTGCAGGTATTTTCATTAACATTTTTAAGGTGTTAGATGCCAAAAAATATTATTAATAACACATATGTAATGAAAAACAGCGTAAGCAGTTTAAGGATTGTATAGAAGTTGCATGTAACGACTAGTAAATACACTTTTTTCTTGAAATAGCTAGCTAATTTTTGTTGGAGCTTTTTGGCCAAGTTTCTTGCCGTCTTAAAAGTAGCGAACTTTTCAATTGTTTAACTTTAGAATATTTTATAAATATAATACCAATAACTTCGCCTCTACATATGTATGTGCATTTCTCCATATAATATTTTTTTAATGTTTAAAGGTTCATATAATTGTCAAGCTATTAAAAACGGCATGAAAAAAGTAATTTGCTCCTCACTGCGACAACATTTTTCCAATTATAGAAAAAACTCTAAACTGATAATAAATTATGTTGCAGAGCACGATAATGAGCAAAATCGTTTTTTTTTTAATTAAAAGTGTTGCCGTCGATAAAGTCTGGCTTGAGAAAAAGTGGAGGTAAGAGTTGTTGCAAAAGTCCTCAATTCCGCCTGAATACCCCAAATAACAAAGTTGAGCATATGGTGTAGCCTGCAAAAATGTACATTAAATTGATTAACTTTGCACACGCCATTCATTTACTTATATTATTTGCTTCCTAAAAGACACATAATACTGAATATCTTTAAAGTAACCTAATATAACCATCATATTCATAATTAGCAGAGTATTCAAATTATTAAACAACTTACAGACACGCTAAGCTTATAAAAAATCCACGGATAAAAAAATTGTTGCATATAAATGTTGGATTAACTAACAAATCGCCGTTGATCATGAGGAGCAGTTTTTATTTCGTTTTCGACTCAAATTTTTTTTCGAACTGGAAGTCAATGGCTTCAAAAAGTGCCCCAAGCTTTTTCATGTGGGTTTGCATGCTCGTCTAGTGATACGTCTAGGCCCAATGAGCTTGTAATATTTAGAAACCTTGACACAAAGACGCATTGCTGGAAGATCTAACGTAACATAGTGCTTATTTTTTTCACTGCAATTCGATACTAAGTTTATGCGAAAAAAATATAAAAATTATTTTATGAAGCTTTAAATTTGTTGTATTGTATTATATTATAAAAATATATTAATTCATGTATATTTTATTCTTTTTTTTTGGCAAAAGGTGACGATTTTCTTAAGAATGGCTTTGATCGAAAAATTGTTTGCTAGTTAATTTTGTCAGAGCTAAGTTTTACAGGCATGAAAAGTAAGCAGTGCAAAAAAGAGACAATGAAAAGAGGATAGAAATGTTTTTTAAACTTAGTTCATTTTACTGAACAAGTTCAATAGTTCTGAACGAAGTCGTTCTTCTTTTTCAGTGGTTCGTTCATATAATTCTGCTGTTTTTAATCAAATACATATTATAGAAAAACTTGGACCAAAACAGAAGCAAAATAGGAATAAATATAAATGAATAAAATTAAATAATAGTACAATAAGGAGCAAATGTATAAGAACAAAAAATTAAATAAAAACGAGCAAAGAACAAGCGAATATAAAAAAACGATGTAGGCGAACTTCATCAGTTCGTGTTTATACCCTGTACCGTATGGTACCAAGGGTATATTAAGTTTGTGCAAGCCGAAAATGTATGTAACATATAGAAGGAGACATCGGAGACACCCCAAAGTTACCTAAAATATGATCAGGGTGAATAGAGAAGTCGATATACCCATGTCCGTCTGTCCGTCTGTCCGTCCGCCCGTCTGTTCGTCCGTGTGAACGCCTAGATCTCAGAGATGGTAAGAGATAGAGTTACCAAACTTTTACATTAGATCCCATATTATTCCATAGGAGGCAAGTTTATTTTATTTTTTTGATATCGGGGATAAATTATATAGCTCCCATGGGGTGTTTGAGACGACCTCGACAAAAAAAAAACGTTTTAGATGAATAATTCGTTTGTTTATGAAGATATCGTAAATTTGGTATTCGAAAGTTTTTTATAGTTCCCAATCACTGTACTAAATTTGATCGAAATCGGTTGACTATATCATATAGCTCCCATAGGACCATTCGGCCAAAATAACTTTTTTAAAGAAAAATTCGCTATATTTCGTTTTTTAAAAAAGATATCCTAACCAGATTTGGCGTTTGGAAATTTTTTAGACCACTTAAGCAATGTGCCAAATTTGAACAAAATCGGTTGACTATATCATATAGCTCCCATAGGTCCAATCTTCCAAAAAATCGATTTTTTAACAAAATTTGATGTGTTTCGTTTGATTGTAAAGATATTGGGACCAAATTTGACATTCGTAAGTATTTTATAGTTCCTAAGCACTGTACTAAATTTAATCCAAATCGTTTGACTAGATCATATAGCTCCCATAGGACCAATCGGTCCAAAAACACGTTTTTTATACAAAATTCGATGTGATTTGTTTGTTTGTAAAGATATTTGAAATAAATTTGGCATTCATATCTTTTTTAAGGTATTTAAGCACTGTGTCAAATTTTATTGAAATCGGTTGACTATATCATATAGCTCCCATAGGAACGATCGGTCAAAAAAAATTTTTGCTTAAAAATTCTTCTGTTTTTGGTTTTTTGTGAAGAAATCGGACCTTATTACAAGCTAGTGGTACAGGGTATCCTAAAGTCGTCCGCCATTTTTTTAAATTAATATTTTTCACCTATTAAAACTCTTTTAAATTACAAAATATTTCTACAAGAGTCATTATTTTTCCTCATTATAAAATATTATATTTCTTTTAGGGTTGTTAATAATTCACAACTTAACCAGGCACTACAAAAAAAAAAATCTTCTTAAATTGCTGAAGATTCACAACTGGTTTAAGCTTTATTCTCTCAACTATACGTCAATTACATAGTATATGAATTATATTCTTGCTTATACGTATTTTTTTTAAATAATTTGGTTGCATACAAACGGATTTTCAGAAGGAACTACCTATATCGATTTTGTTAAGCACTATAGTAAATATATACTTTAACCTAGAAAAATAATGCAAATTTTTTTTGACAAAATAATTTAACAAGTAAATGCCTTTATCGGTTCAAAAACTACCTATATCGATTTTTTGTAAATAGTAAAGTAAAGATCTAGTTTGACCTAGTAAAATATTGCACGCTACAAT
Source organism: Chymomyza amoena (assembly GCA_037043745.1). Classification (NCBI taxonomy): domain Eukaryota; kingdom Metazoa; phylum Arthropoda; class Insecta; order Diptera; family Drosophilidae; genus Chymomyza; species Chymomyza amoena. The sequence continues at coordinate 404,137 of JBAMAX010003056.1, forward strand.
TTCTCTTGATGAGTCAACTTGGTAAACAAAGCTTAGGGAATAATTTTTTGAATCCTTAAGTCGTCATCGATTGGATAAATCGATCAAATTGAAACCATGATGGCGAAACAATTGGCCGACTTATAAAATCATAAAGCATGCAATGACTGGGCCATACCATACTGGACAAAATACCGACAAATAAAAGGCTATGAATCGACTTAGCAGTGGATCTAAGGAACAATTTGGCCCACACCGGACTGTGATGCTTGTAATAAGTCATCAATAATAAGAGGATTGTTTATGCCGTCTAGAAAGCTGGAGCGCCTGTAATTTGGCAACATTTCCAATAGTACTTGAAATTTATGGGCTTCCGTCTCTACTCGAAATAACAAATGCCACTGAAACACTATTGAGCGGCCCATGGCACCATCCTCAGCTTTAAACCTACTTTAAGGTTGTGACAAGGTACGAATCCACGATTTAGTCTTAGGAAGGATTCTTCATGCCCCGCGCGGCTAGCTCAGAGGGAGGCAAAATTCACACTTTACAGACGAATGGGCAACTTATCATTTACTTAACTTTGACCATGGAATAAATAATAGTACGAGTATAGAAATTTCATGGGACGTGCTGCACGAGCATTTATTATTCGCGAGGCGCGTAGGAATAGTTTAAAATACGCGCCCGCTCGCCCGCAGGAATCGCAGATCGTGGCAGCACGCGTTTGGTTACCGTGCGTGCGAAAGAGATAAAGCTATATTCGAAAACTCCCTCGTCGATCTCTCTCCACGACAGTGTTTCCCTGCTCGCCAAACATAATATAACTCTTAAGTTTCAATTAAAACATTTAAAAAAGGGACAAGTATCATATTTATCAAAGACAATGCAGAATAGAAATAGCATTTTAAATGACATCAAAGACTGTACTCCAGATATATCCCATACAGAATAAATGAGCCAGGTAATTCGATATGTAAAAAGAACTGGTGATGTGTGTAAAATAAAAGAAAGATTCATTGCTTTCATAGAAGTTGCTGGAAAGATAGGAGAGGACATTTGTCAACAGATTTTAGAAAAATTGGCAGTTGATGATTTAGATATTGAACAATGTCGTGCCCAATCTTATGAAAATAGGTCAAATATGGCCAGTATCCATAAAGGAGTACAAGCCAGGATTGCTGAATGAGCTGGCCGAGTTCGTACCGTGCTTGGGTCACTCCTTAAATCATGTAGGTGTTCATTCTGCCTCATCATGCCAGGAAGCTATTAACCTATTTGGAATACGATGCAGGTCATCTCTTAACTACGAATATTGGGCGAATATTCTTTGTGAAATCAATCGAGTGAATATAGAAATTCAGAAAGAAGATATTATCCTTGCTCGTTCGGTGGCACTTGTGGATGGTCTGCTCAAAACTTTGAGAAATTACTGAAAAAAGTGGTGTTGACCCCCCTGCAAAACAAACGAATTCCGAAACGTTAAAAACATTTTGATGAGATGTGTGAAGACGAATTACAAGCACTCCAACCTGTTCAACTATTTTGTAAAAAAATAATGATGGTATTTGAACGAATCATATCAGAAATTAAAAAGAGTTTTGATTGTGCTACCATGCTGAATTTCAATTTAGCTTTTCTTAATGTTACTAATATTTTGAAAATGTTAATTGAAGAACTGCAAAAGTATGGAGCAGATCTGGCTCAAAAATACGACTGAGATTTAAGCGCCGTTGAATTCTGCCAGGATCTTTACGTTTTTAAAGAGCAAGCTCCGCTTTTATTTGGTGATGTATGCGCAGTATTTGCAGGATGCATTTCCTAATATTTGTATTGTCCAGCGAATTTACTCTACATCCGCCAGCTGCGAGCGAAGTTTTAGCAAACTTAAACCAAATAAAAATTATTTGATATCTTCTATGAGCCAGGAACACTTATCGAGCCTTGCAATCTTAGCGATTGAAAATCGAATACGAGTTTAATTATGATAAGGCCATAGGCCAAGCTGAACAAAAAGTTCGATGAGTAAAATTGTAATTTCAACTCACAAATAATATATTTGAATTTTATTTTTGTTATGCATATTTGTATTTTAAATCCTATCCTGTGCTGTGTATAAAATATATATCCAGGAGCGATCTACACGCCCATGCACAGCTAGTCAGACCGCCTACTAACGCTCCTTTTTGCGCTTCAAAAATTCAGTCCTAGTACTTTTTGAGAGGCGAATTTTTTTTATCAATATTTTCATCATAGCATTGGGTGGCAATTGAGTCATCTACTTATGAGCCACTTAATCACGGAAACTAAAAAAGCTTGACAAACAAGTACGGAATTTGGTTAGTGTACATCTGTTTACGAACGGAGTCTATTCGGAAAGTTGTCGGTTGGTTTCAATATTATATTTCAGTATTCCAGCTCTCCAGATTACAAGGCTTTGAAGCTTTCTCGCCCCGATTTCCTCTAGCGCCAACGTCGAGCCGTGAAGATGATGCAGAGGAAGATGAAATATCACCAACATGGAGCTGAATAGGCGCACTTTTTAAGGAGCTTCAATTAAAAAATTAAATGTATAGATTACTCAGTCAATCCAAAAGAAAATTGTTTGATCATTTTTGTTTTTTTTGTTTGTACATATTTTTTTTTTTGCATAACTTTTAGCTAATCGTAGCGTATTTTTGTGCAACATTTTGTGGCGCTCACTTTTCACACATTTCTCATTGATCATCTATATATGCGTTGCCTGTTGCCACATTATTTAAATGTGTTTATGTAAATGACCGTACATAAACAATTAGCCTAATCAGCTGCCGTAATGTTAGCCAAATTGTGCCAATTTCTTTAATTTTTGCCGCACTCTCTGGCATAAGATACGATATACTTTAATGTTGTGGATGCAGCTGTTGCAGCGTTGCATCCAGCAGGAATTCAACTTTCAGTTTAAATTAAATGCCAAATATGCAACTGCAACAGCAACAAAGACAACAACTTCCGTATACATATCGTTTAATGAGTTGATATGGCTGATATGTATCCATAAGATACTCGTATATTAGCCATGCTTTATTTGCTGTTGTTGGGGCTCTTAGCCCCGCAGCCCCACGCCCCTTTATAGACGCATGCCAACACGCAGCCATTAAGACGACAAGACGCTGACATTTTCACAGCCATTACTTTTATTAAATTCAGTTTTATTTTTTGATTTTGAGCCACTCCCAAGCTCATTTGACATGGGTCCAATAGAAAAGGAAAGTACAAAATGACACTCAACGGTCTGAAATGTGCGAATCATGATCAACAATGTCAATTGTTTTTACCAGGGCAATGATATGTATAAGGGCTTCAAGTTGTAACTTCGATAATATCTCGGAAGACACTTTTCACATTTTTCCGTTTTTTTTTTACGTTTTAAATAAGCTACTATAGATTGAGAAATTGTCTTAAAGCAGCAATCCGAATATGCAATGATCAATAGCTCGCCAAATAATCGAAATTTATGTAAAAATCATTAAAATCGTAGATTATTAAAGGTAACCAGCTGTACTTATTCTTGCGGATATATTTTCTAAATTTTGTATATATATTATTTTAAAAGGTAAAGTAAAGTAAAGGCAATTAGAGACGGAACTTTTATTATTATTATGATGTTGTCAAAAAATGGTTGTACATATAAAAAAAACATTAAAAAATTTAAATTTTAAGAAAAATTTTTCTTTTTTTCTCCAGCTAGATATTATTTCGAAGCCATATTGGAATTTTCGTACACTGTAAGTATTACTAATTAATAGCCCGAAATCAATTGACTTAAAAAGTAATTTTTTTTAGAAGATTGCGTCAGAAATCTTGTTCAATTTGATGAGAGACGGATATTAAATATTCTTTGAACAAATTTTTTTAAAAGAAACACATCAAGATATTTGCCAAAAGTTATCAACCATCGATTTGATAGGCTTATCGGTACTATTATTAAATATTATTTATACTAATTAAACTTTAAAATTACCAAACTCACCATTGCGATTATGAAGGTATGTCAAATTGAATAATTCAATAAATTTGTAAAATATTGAAGTCATGCAGCGATTTCTGGCACAACCTTAATTAATATCGTAAAAAAAAGGCGAACTGTGATTTTTTTTCTCTATGCTGGTTTTTTGGTTTTATAACACATGTCCAAATCTCGACAGTTTTATATTTCGTAATTATTATAAAAAACAACATTTTTTATCGAAAGGAATTAAGGATCTGGTGAGACAGACGATATAGCCCGCTTTTAAATTCGCTTCCATAAAGATTGTTGTGCAAAATTCGCAATAAGTCTTTAGTAAAAAATTTGACTTTAACTCGTTTAGTTGCCCTGGTTTAGGCCATTGTTTTAGAGCCAAAAAACGCGTTAGGCGTTTGTCTGGGCGAATCGCCAAGCTTTTGATTGATTGATTTAGTATTGGCCTCACCAACCAGGTGTTCCGTCAAATGTTTGTGGCATGGCATTGGGGTACATTAACACCAGGCGTTGGTAGTTGCAACAATTATATTTGATTATCTGCAATACTTTCCGACTTGTTTGGGGGCCAATGTTTGGCCAAGCAGATGATGAACAACTTTCAGTTAGTTGGCAATTATTAAGAGTGATGACAGCAGTAGCCAAGGAAAGGGTCTTCGACGCTGAGAGTTACGAGTACGAGAGGTTCCGGGCACCTAGGCTTACAATCAGTCCAATAGTCTAAACGTTGCAACAATGCAACCATAAAACTCTAAAAATTTAAACAAACAAAAAACGGCAAGTTATAAAAACTGGAATGTATAGCTGTCGGGGAAGCCACAACGTAACATTTTCCAACTGAACGCCTCAATTGAAACAGCTAAGGCACAGTGGTTGAAATATGAACTTTTTGTGATCAAATTTATAAAGTGCTTGTTGTAGTAGATGTCAACGGCACACAAACGAAAAAGTATCTTAAAAGGGATAAGGCTTACCAAAATTGAGGAAAATTTGTATTTTTTTAAATTTTTACACTTGCCGAAAAGGTTCAAGTTCATAATTTAGAGAGAATGCTTCATCTTAAAACAATAAGCAAAAACTTAATACTTCATTCAAATTTTTTTTGCAAAAATTTCAAAACTTAAACGCTTACCAAAAAAGATTGAAATTCCAGATTTTTTATAGAATGCTTTATCTGAAAAGGGGAAAAAAAATCTTACCATTTAATTTATTTTTTGAACACTAAAAAATAGTTTCAAATTTATAATTTATATAGAATGCTTCATCTTAAAACAATTGAAACAAACTTGATCTTTCATTTATTTTTTGGAGAAATATATATTACAAATTTGAGTAAAGTATTTAACGCAAGAAAACAATGTGTTACGCAAATGCAGATATGAAAAATCAGTCTCTAGCCCCCAAAAAGAAATTTAATTAAACTTAATAACTTAATTTAATTTAACTTTCCTAATTTATTTTCATTGCAGGACTTATATCATGTCTTTTTTTAGAACGTTTTTCTGGAACCGAACTAGGTGCACAGTAAATTGAATTTTAAAATTAAAAAACAAAAAACATTTTTAATGTTGAATTTATTAATTTACATTAGTCTAAGTATATGTTATAGTAGTAAATGTTATATACGGAGAAGAGTGCGAGCAACAAGGCCGTCGACTCGTAATATTTCTTTTAATATTTTAATTCAAATTGTTTTTAATAAATTATTTTATGTCAATATTTTTCTTTTAATTTTAAAAATTGTATCTTTTTTTCAAATACATTTTTTATTCACTAATTTTTAAACATTACGAATACATGTGACATATAATTTCCTTACAATAAAGAGTTCAGGCTTAATTAATTACCTTTTCTACTGCGATATTGAATCTTATCTTTTATTACACAAAGTTATAAATATGACTTTAATCGTTTGGTAAATATGAATTGATAAAGCAAAGTTTAAAAATGAAAAATCCAATATTCAGCTATCAATAAATAATCGGAATTTTGATTATAACATATAAGTGCCAACAAAGACAGCTTCAAGGATGTCAGAGTTATCAAAAGTTCCGCATAAAATCCACCTAAGCCGTAGTATACCCTGTACTCATACTATACTCAATTTTTAACAAAAATATTTCAATTTTGCCCACTGTACAAAGCAGCGTTGGCTGTTAACCGTTTGCTTTAGCTTGGTATTGTTGTTGCTCTGGCTGATGTTGTGGCTGTGATTGTTGTTGTTGTTGTAGTTGTTGCTGTTACTTTTGACCATACACTTGCTTATAAATAGTTACATATAACGCGCATGCAGCAAATTTCATTTGTTGCAAGGTTGTTGATCTTCTCCAGCGCCAGTCAGCCAGTCATCCAGCTTAGACTTGATTATAATTTATTGCTTCAATCAAGTATTTATTTATTTATTTTTAAAATAGAAGAAATTCAAATGTCTATAATATACCAACTGCTAAGAACTAGTTTAAAGGCAAAGTTTTATAAGTTGGTTGCACTACAAAAGTGTTGCATCCATTTGGAATTCATTTTTATGTGCATTATGGGAATAAAATTTATTGACTGAGTAACAGCTGATAAATGAGATAAGACATATTGAACATTAATCAAAATTACTTACCAATAATTCAAAAATACACCCACTTGTATACACATACAGTGATATTAAAAGATATTCGCACGCTTTAAAATATAAAGTTTAATGATCTGTCGAAATGAACCATTTTTTATTGGGCATAATGAAAAATTATAGCCCATTTTTGATTGAAAAATGAAAACATAAAAATTTATAATATACAACATATAAAAGAGAAAAAATGTTAAAAAAGTATTCGTACACTGGTTTGATATAAAAATATTTTATAAGACAAACAAGGTTTAACTAGATTTTACAGCTTGTATTAAAATGCCAGGTTTAAAAGGCTTGACAGCTTTTCACAGACCTTGGCTGTGTCTCAGGGTAACAAGGTTTAGCCACATGATGACGTCACAAACTTAATACACCCTTTGTATCATATGGTACAGGAAAAAAAATAGTTCACAAAGAGCATTAAATTGATAAAAAGTATAAAAAGTCGTTAAGATTTTTTTAAAATTCTAAAGCTGAACCCCTTGAATTAACCTTATAATTTTTACATAATATAAATATTGCCAATATCTCTCTGATATAACCCAATTACGTGCTACAGGGTACTTTTCTTTCTAGTTTAAAGCTGCCATCCAAAACCAGTTAATTTTATTAAAATTTTTATTAATCAATTTTTAAATTTGTTTATGTTTGTTTATTTATTTATTTTCTAATTGGCATTTTTATTACTTTATTTAATTTTGTAATTATATGTTTATTTACAAATACACTACACTGCAAAAGTTTGGGGTCAGTTGAAAAATTTCATGTTTTTTGTATTTGGCGCCTTATTTGTCGGTCTTGGACCGTTTTTTTTTAAATGATACATTGAAAAAACATTATATATAAATGAACTACAAATAATATTCGCCAAAAATTGCGATTTTTCTTCGAAAAAAAAGAAGAATGAAAAACATCAAATCAGGTGGTTTTCATCAATATGGTTTCCTTTAGATTTGATGATGGCTGCACAGACTCTCGGCATTCGTTCGACTAATTTTTGAAGCGTTTGAACTTGTATTTGTTCCCAAGCCCTCTTCAGACACTCCCACAGGTGATTCGCGCTAGTTGGACGTAGTTTTCGCACCTCTCTATCCAGTTCATCCCACAACAGCTCAATGGGATTCGCGTCCGGCGACTGGGGTGGCCATTCCATGATTTTGAGTGCCCCAGCTGTTTCTTTGGATTTTAAGTAGTTAGTACACAATTTTGACGTGTGTTTAGAATCGTTGTCTTGCTGATATACAAATCCTTCTCCTATCAATCTGGTACCCGACGGAATAGCTTTGTACTGAAGTCGCATAATACCGTCGATTTTCACCAAACCGCCAACTCTGTCGTAGCAAAAACAACCCCACACCATCACTGAACCAACTCCGAACTTCACTGTGGGCTTCACACATTCAGGTTTGTGCCGTTCACCATGATGTCTGCGGCAGTACGCTCGCCGTTTACTCCCGAAAATTTCAAATTTGGACTCATCCGTCCAGAGCACTTTTTTCCATTCGTCAATCGACCATTTAACGTGTATTTTGGCCCAATTAAGTCTTTTGCGAATATTTTGTAGCCGCAGTAATGGTTTTTTGGCAGCAACTCGACCATACAATCCGATTTTATGCAATCGACGTGTCACTGTTGTGTCGGAGATTGGGTTCGGCAACGATTCATTGATATCAGCTCTGATATCTGGCACTGTTTTAAATCGAGAACGCTTGCTTATCATTTTTATCAGCTGATCATCACTTTCTGTGGTCTTTTTGGGTCGACCCGTTCGATTTTTGTCTGCATAACATCCAGTTTCAGCGTGTCTTTTCAAGGTTGTGAAGACTCCATTCTGTGAAACGCCCACTATTTTTGCTACTTGTCGCTGGGAATGGCCAGTTTTATGTAAAATAACGATTTGAGCACACTTTTCTTTCGATATTTGTTGTGTACTAACTACTTAAAATCCAAAGAAACAGCTGGGGCACTCAAAATCATGGAATGGCCACCCCAGTCGCAGGACGCGAATCCCATTGAGCTGTTGTGGGATGAACTGGATAGAGAGGTGCGAAAACTACGTCCAACTAGCGCGAATCACCTGTGGGAGTGTCTGAAGAGGGCTTGGGAACAAATACAAGTTCAAACGCTTCAAAAATTAGTCGAACGAATGCCGAGAGTCTGTGCAGCCATCATCAAATCTAAAGGAAACCATATTGATGAAAACCACCTGATTTGATGTTTTTCATTCTTCTTTTTTTTTCGAAGAAAAATCGCAATTTTTGGCGAATATTATTTGTAGTTCATTTATATATAATGTTTTTTCAATGTATCATTTAAAAAAAAACGGTCCAAGACCGACAAATAAGGCGCCAAATACAAAAAACATGAAATTTTTCAACTGACCCCAAACTTTTGCAGGGTACTGTATGTAACTATGTAATTTTTTATATATTTATTTGTTTGTATTTTTTAACCCCCGACGCAAAAAGAGGGGTGTTATAAGTTTGACGTGTCTGTCTGACTGTCTGTCTATGGCATCATAACTCCCGAACGCATGCAGTGATTTCAATTAATTAATTTTTTTATTAAAGGTGACTTATGTGCGAGTGTTCCTAGACATGTTTGATGAAAATCGGTTGAGCAGTTTAAAAGTTGTGGGGAGTGAAAGTGGGGAGAATAACCGAATGTCTGCAAATATACTCAGATGGGGTCTCAAATGAAACCACATTGAAATAAAAAATATCGACGATTTCCCCCGACGCAAAAAAATATGTAACAATGTAACCTTTAGCCTATTTATAGAAAGAAAAACTAGTAATTAATAAGTAAAAAAAAAGCGAACGAGCTTGACCTTAAATGTAATCTATACCTTAACAAGAATCTAAATTATAGTAAATATATTATAATATACTAAAGTCTAACTTAGCCTAACCTACCTATAAAAAGTATGAAATAAAAAATTAAATTAAAAATTTAAAAAACCCCCGACACAAGAACTTAAGTAATTTCCCTTTAAAAAGTAAAAAATAATAAAAGAAACTTAATGTTAAAGTGCCTAAGAATCTATTAATAATTCTAAAAAAATACGTCGCGTTTGGGGACCGCTCCTAAACTAACAATTTAAATACAAATAGTCTAATTAAGCAACAAAGATGAACTTAAAAACAAAATTAAGAAAATACTTCAAAAACTTTCATAGAATTACTTCAAAAAATTTGCATGTAAGATACGACCGTCAACGACGTCTGCCCTCGCGTGTCCCCCATAAAGCAATCGAAAATCGGTTGAAAAATGGCGACGTTGTGATAGTGGGAGTGATCGCAGTACCCGAAAAACGGTTTTTAAGCGATAACTTCCGATTTTGGGGGTGTTAGACAATTTTGAAACACACTATCGTGATCTACTCGTCAAGACCTACAACGTACACTAGGTCGCTTGAAAAGTTCTAAATCACTGTTGGACAGTGTAATTTATGAAAAATTATTATACATATAACTAGGGGACTTCACCCCCTGCTCGCTTCGCTCACCAACCCCCACACCTCCATCGCCGCAAGTGGCTCAGTAAGGCCCCCTTGAAATTAAATTACTTCTTTATTCTTCTCATACCACTTCTTTGATGCTTTACGCATCTGCTCTCGCTTGCGCTCTTTCATTTCCTCTTCAGCCAAATTCAAATTCTTTCTACGCATTTCGCTAAATTTCTTACTTTGTAAGAACATGAGAAAATTAAACATGACAAACAAATATCTTCTGCTATACACGCATGTTCTAAACTTTCAAAAAGATGAGAAAAAAAAACTTTATTATACAATAGAGGGATATATTATTATGGTAAATAATAAACATAAATATGCGTGTGTTTTTTAATATTTTAACAACAGAGTATTAAGCTGCAAATTGATAAGTGTGCGAAAAATTACTGGTCACACTGTATATATCGGCTCTGTTGCTTTTACTACGAAATTTCCATTTATAAAAGCCACAACTGTAACTATCTTTGAGAGAGTTGGGTAAAAGCTGTTACTTCTGCAATGAATTTGACTGTGACTGTGGTTTTGATAAAAATCATAATAAATTTTCTGCATTTTATTTTTTAAAAACACTTGCAGAGTATATAGTTTTTTTATAGGCAATAAAAAAATCATTTTGGAATATGAATTTATATAAATCAAATCACTCATTGCATTTTTAAATTCGTTCATAAAATATAAAATTTAATGGTATTTACAAAATATAATTGTCTGCGCTCATATGCGAAATCTTTGCTAGCGCCATCTAGCGACAACCGTTTAGAAAAATCAGCTAGCAATTACACAAAAAATAAATGATGACGAAGAGGACAATAATTAAAATGTAATTAAGTAGGTGTTTAAACATCGCAATCTAGCAGACAACGGCAGATATCCAAAAAACAACTTAATAACTTTTAGAAGCATTTGCACATACTTAGTACTATTTTTTTATTTTTAAATTTTAGAAGAGTATGTAAATGGCGTCTGCACTTTGAAAGTTGTTTTTTATAATCCACCAGTTCCCAATTTTTTATTTAGTCTTGCTGGTTTTGGACTTACAGGCCGTTAATTACTATGCACTTAATCAGTGACCATGAAGAAAACTCTTAAGGCTTGGCTGCAATCTAGACAGACCATTGTGGCCAGCTATTTGGAAAAAATGTAATTAAACTCGATGTGCTGCTTAAGATGTAATCCATATGTCACCGAACTAATTATTTATTGTCTGTAGAGGCTCAGCTAGGCTTGACTTTCGATAGTTTAGGCCATTAAATTTGCGGCTAAAATACATTGGCCAAAACACTTGCAGACATTGAACTGCATTGTTTGTTTTTGGTTTATGGCTTAATTGGCCATATCAAAGCAGGCTTAAGTCGAAAAACAGCAAAACTTGTTGGCCAAATGATATCTGTTGATAGCTGCTGTTACAGTGATTGTTGCAATTTTTTCTTCTTTTTTTTTTTGCCAAGTATTTTACCGCAATAAAAATAAATGATTTAGCTTTAATTGTGGCAAAAAAAAACTAAATTGAAATCAAATCAAAAGACAAACCTACAAAATGATTTGCGATTTGAGAAAATATTAATGTTATACAAACTTTTTTAAATTAGTTTGAGCTTAGATCAGACGAAATTTATCCCATATTTAATAAATAAACATCACCATAAACAATTAATACGAAACATGACCAGCTTAGTCCCTAGACATTTAATAAACGGCCGTAAATCGAAAAACCAGAATGCAAAATTTCCAAATCCGCATTTTTTACTATCGCATCTACTCATATTTTTCTTACACTCTACATCATTAGTTTGAGATTAAGGTAAATTTTTTTATGCCAGACATGCACCGTATTTGCGTATTCCAATATATAGAAAGAAAAAATATCAATAAATATCTAACCTATAATTGGCATAAATATCATCTTAAAGTATCAAAGAATATATATAATAATATTTAAGCTTAAAATGCGTACACTTTTGAACCCAGCAGTCAAATTAAAATTCATTTTGATGAAATTGGGAGCACCAAAGATGGCTTAAAACAAGCCCACATAAAATATTTCGCGGCACGCACGTATATGCTCATACATCAATTGTAATTATCAATTGCTACCCAAGACACTGTTAGTGTAAAGTGGGGCAAACCCGACAGTGTGGTTCTTTTAGCTGTAAAAACCTTATGATCTCCTTTCTCTGGCCGAATATGCTAATACGCGCAGAAGAACTGCTACCCAAGCTACTGTTAGTGTTAAGTGGGGCAAATCCGACAGTGTGGTTCTTTTGGTTGTAAAGCCCTTATGATCTCCTTTTTCTGGCTGTACGAGTATATGTTCATAGGGACTACCAAGCTACTGGTACTGAAAAGTGGGGCAAATCCGACAGTGTGGTTCTTTTGGCTGTAAATAACTTATGATCTCCTTTCTGCACTGCTCACTCCGACCTAAGGCGTATAGAAAAAACACATTTTCAAACAAACCATGACTATCAATAAGTACTGCATACGTCCCTAATATAAGTAGGTCAAATGCAACTCTAAACGAATTGAATAAGTACCATGTATTAGTTTTGACCCTTTAATTCTATTGGATTCCAAAACGTTTTTAAAATTTTTTTATTTCACAGCAAAAATTTCCGCAAATGTTTTTACATAACAACCTTACACATAACATAAGGAAAGCAAATTTTTGTTTGTTTTTTTTTTACTTTTTTAGCATTTACAATTTAAATTTATTTGCGGTTGTCTTACAAAATTATATTTTTTTTTTCTGCGGACAAAAATGTCTTTATTTTGATTCTCCAATTGCATTTTTTCATTCATTTTGCATTTTCTGAAGCATTGGCAATTATTTTAAAGCACTTTTCCAGCAATTAAACCACATCATATGTACATAGTAGTTATGTGCATATGCATTATCATCAGCATCATAATCCACACATTTAAATTTTTATACTCAAAATGGCCGTTACAATTCGACTAGTCGAATGACCGCCAATAGATTGGTTAATTATGATGACGTTGATGTTGCAGCCAACCAACCACATGCCATCACACAGAGCGGCTAGAGATGGGCGGCATGGCGTGAAGCAAAAAGACCAGAATAAAAAGTCAGACAGGAATAAAAATTTTGAGCCTTGTAAACGATGTATGCATTTCTCAGATTTCTATTCTTCGAAAAAGGCATTTGAACAAGCCTTAAACATTTTTTAATGATGAATTGAACAGGAACAGTATTTTAGAACATTTTATTTTAATTTTACGCATATTGAAAGTGATTGACAATCCAAATTTTTCAAGTAATCGTATGTATGATCGAGCAATGTAAAATCTGTGGAAGTCAGTTGTAGTAGAAGACGGAACAAAGGTGATTAGGTGACAATAATCCGAGTCCAAATATACGATACATAGTAAAAAGATGAGCAAAATCGAACGCTTTGATTTTGATGATTTGTAACTATGGTACATTGGTATTAGCCAAGTTTTATCACGTAAATTTTTTTAAATAATTCTGAATTATTCTTTTAGTAAAATAATATCGTGAATTTTTATTTTTTAACAAGAAATTTGAATTTATAAAAAAAAATAGCCGGGCCCCGAAAATCGAATCTGCACGATTACATGATTCTTAAAAAAAAAAACTTACCTTTGATAAATATTTAGAACAATCTCATTTAAATACCTTAATTTTGATAATAACAATTAAAATACAAAGTCGGTAACTCCTATAATTGATTGCGCCTATAATGATCATTACCTAATAATTGATCAAATATTCAATAATAAATCACTAACATAGAAAGAGATGGAATTAAAATTAGCTATAAGTAAATATTCGATATAACATTTTATATAGCAAGTCACAAAAAAAGTTTTTATGAAAATTTTGCAGATTTAAATTATTTGTGTTATTCAGTGGGATTCTTTTATAATTAGGCTTATACTACTGAATATTTTTTAAACAATTCAAAGCGTTCTTTTTCTGAAATATATTCCCCTTAACAATGTCAATTACAACATTTTTTTTTTTTCTATATTTTTGTGTTGTTGTAAGCCCATACATTTTTATTTAGATAACATAATTTAGAAGGAATTAAAGTAAAAAATACTTTGTTTTACAATATTAATTTTTTAATATTTAACTTTTTGTTTTAAATGAATCAATTTTTATTATTTTAAAAATAAATATGTTTAAAATAAAATAAAAAACAATGAAATAATTCAAAAATAGTTGATAGTTTTTGACAAAATAACAGCAATATCTTGTTTTGAATTGGGTGTACAAATAGAAAACCGTCGTTTTTTCTCATGATTTGAGGCTTTATTGTATAAAATTTCCATTGTTAGCCACAACTTTTTCCCATCTTTTTGGAAGTTTCTGAATTCGGCGTCGAAAAAATTGATCTTCTTTTGACGCTATCCACGAATCGATCCAATTTTTGGCTTCTTCGAAAGAACGAAAGTGCTGTTCGGCCTGGTCATGCGTCATCAATCGGAATAAGTAAAAATCAAATGGGGTAATATCAGGAGAGCACGGCGCGTGGGGTAGAATGTTTCATTTCAAAGTTTCCAAGTATGTTTTCACTACCTTGGAAACATGTGGCCGAGAGTTGACACGTAGAAGTAATACGCAGGCGTATTAGTTGCGTCCGATACAGGGCTCCTCAGAGCATCAGCTTTGAGCCACGAATGTTGGGATTCGCTGTTCAAGTTGTTGCATGGCCGGGAAGTCCCCACGATTTTTTCCGCTTCGGGTTGTCATAGTGTATCCACTTTTCATCGCCGGTCAGGATTCGATGGAAAAAACTCTTTCTGTTTTGCAGTTGGAAAGGCGCCGTTTGGTGCCCCTCGGCTTCAACTCGTACGGCACCCAATGTCCCAGTTATGAATCATACCTAAGATGAGAAACGGCTTGCTGAGTCACGCCCAACAACTTTGCAAGTTCCTGTTGCGTTCTACAACCATCTTCATCCAGTAAAGTCTCTTATTCTGTATCCTTGAACTTTTTCACGGGTCCGGGACGATCCTTGTCTTGCACGTCATATTCGCCATTTTTAAACTTTTGAAACCATTCCCGACACGTTCTTTCACTAATACAACTTGCATCATAAATTTCTACAATCATTTGACGCGCTTGAGCTGCATTTTTTTTTCGAATGAAATGCAAAAAGCAAAACTTTTGACATTTTCGCACACGAGCAAAACAAGGCTCAGTAAAAAAAGACAAGCGATATTCTGTGGAGCTGTTGACCGATGCCTCAGCTGGCAATGTATCGATTCTGTTCCTACTTATCGACCGATTTGCAATGATAGTGCCACCTATGGGAAAACAGCGGTTTTCTATTTGTACACCCAATATAATTGAAAAAAAAAAAACAATTGTTGCACCAAACCAATCGTACTTAAAGAAGTAATAAAAAGTCGTCATTAAAATAAAATATTTTAAAAAAGTAAGAAAATGTCATATATTCTTTGAATTTATTAATTCAAAAAACTTGAAACCTTAACCAGTTAGACCCAATGTAGAATGTAAAGGTGTACGTATAAATTATCTTGATATCAAACTCATAAAATATCTTGACTTAAATACTAACACATCTTTGAAAACAGTTTCTTAAGGATATCATAAATCCGGCACGTGCACATCTCTAATAAATGCACTCCTATGTGTCGTCGATTATCATCTATGTACATATAAATATATAAACGCATCGAAAGTCAACACTTGCCAAACGATGCGATTCCATTCGCTCTTGCTCTTGCTCTCTCTCTCTCTTTCTCTCTGTATGCGTATGTGTGCGAGTGCGAGTGTGTGTATGTTTTTGTATCTGTGTGCATTTTCCTTTGGACTTCACCATGCGCATAAATTTTCCGCTGGAGCTGCAACAAATGCCGGTCGTTTTGATCGCCGTGGATTATAAAAGCAACTTGCCACACGCTCTTCGCAATCAATTCAAACTCAGACATAGACGCGAAATGATGTACGCTACGCGGCGGCCTCCTGGGCTCTCAATGAGCCAATGCCTTTTGGTCTCAGCCTTGGTAATTGTAAGTAGATAATGATCTATCGGGCTTAAATACTACGACTGAAGGATACCCAACAAATCACTATATTTTGTTTTATTTTGGCAAAGTGCAAAGTGATTTAAGTTATTCAAAAAAAAGTTCTGTTTTTTTTTTTGAAGTTTAAAACAAAGCAAAATAAGATTTTGGAATCTTCGGTAATGAACAAAAGTGATAAAGTTGTGAATTAAATATGTTGAAAATTGTTTGTATCTTACAAAAATAAGCAAGTAACTAACGTGAAAAACTATAATGTATGAAATGGGACTAAAAATTTATTGCATAACATAAAAATTATAAATTAAGGATCTAATAACATTTTTTTAACGCATTACAAATAACATTATGCTTCGAAAAATCGCACGTGTTTCAGCTTTTTCTTTTCATAACTGAAATTACGTTTTTCTTAGCACTAAGGATTTATAGAATTTCGGGCTTAACTTTTTTTTTATAAATCGCATTCTGGAGTGAAGCATATTATCGCTTAGAAATATTTATTACACAGTATTTTTTCCATTCTTTTGTGTACATATTAATGGTTTTTGATTCAAAATAAAATTCAAGGAAGCATAAAAAATAGCAATAGTGACGGAATAGGAGTGGATGAATCCAAAGATAATAATAGTTTTTCGAAAAGTGTGCATAGTGGGTAAGTCGTTTTTAAAGCCAAAGGCGATCATGCTAAATATGAAAAATTTAGTAATCTTTTTTTTTATTGAAATATAGTATTTTATCATTTAGCTAGTGTTCGAATAATTTTAATCCCTATAGAATTCGCCTTTTGAGATTTTAAAATCTTTTTTACATCATATATAATAAAAAAAAATTTTCAACATAAAATTACAATTTTTTTTTTAAATTATAGTTACTTTTTATTTAAAGTTGCATGAGGTAAACTATAGCTAAACAAAAAAACACAAAATTTCTGAAGCTCTAGAAAGAACAAGCTTAAGCTGGGATTGTTCCATTTTCTAAAAATAGGTTTTGAAATATTTTATTTATGTTTTTTACTGAGTGCGAAAGCATTAGTGAAGTGAAAAAATGGCGGACGTAAAGTCGGGGGCGGACGACTTTAGGATACCCTGTACCACTAGCTTGTAATAAAGTCCGATTTCTTCACAAGAAACCAAAAACAGAGGAATTTTTAAGCAAACATTTTTTTTTGACCGATCGTTCCTATGGGAGCTATATGATATAGTCAACCGATTTCAATAAAATTTGACACAGTGCTTAAATACCTTAAAAAAGATATGAATGCCAAATTTATTTTAAATATCTTTACAAACAAACAAAACACATCGAATTTTGTATAAAAAACGTGTTTTTGGACCGATTGGTCCTATGGGAGCTATATGATCTAGTCAAACGATTTGGATTAAATTTGGTACAGTGCTTAGGAACTATAAAATACTCACGAATGTCAAATTTGGTCCCAATATCTTAACAAACAAACGAAACACAACAAATTTTGTTAAAAAATCGATTTTTTGGAAGATCGGACGTATGGGAGCTATATGATATAGTCAACCGATTTTGTTCAAATTTGGCACATTGCTTAAGTGGTCTAAAATTTCCAAACGCCAAATCTGGTTAGGATATCTTTATTAAAAAACGAAATATAGCGAATTTTTTATTAAAAAAGTTATTTTGGCCGATCGGTCCTATGGGAGCATATGATATAGTCAACCGATTTCGATCAAATTTGGTACAGTGATTGGGAACTATAAAAAACTTTCGAATACCAAATTTCGTTACGATATCTTCATAAACAAACGAAGTATTCATCTAAAACGCTTTTTTTTGTCGCGGTCGTCTCAAACACCCTGGGAGCTATATAATTTATCCCCGATATCAAAAAAATAAAATAAACTTGCCTCCTATGGAATAATATGGGATTTAATGTGAAAGTTTGGTAACTCTAGCTCTTACCATCTCTGAAATCTAGGCGTTCACACGGACGGACAGACGGACGGACGGACAGACGGACAGACGAACAGACGGACATGGGTATATCGACTTCTCTATTCACCCTGATCATATTTTAGGTAACTTTGGGGTGTCTCCGACGTCTCCTTCTATATTTACATACATTTTCGGCTTGCACAAACTTAATATACCCTTTGTACCATACGGTACACGGTATAAAAATAAAAAATTAATTATTCTTAACTGCGTTTGAGCGATAAATTGGATGATCATGGCAGGTGAAAAATAAATTTAATCTAAAGTAACCTATAAATTGAAATCTTAGAATCAATTTTAAGAGTCTCCAATCGAGAATAGGTAAAAAAATGGCGGACGTAAAGTCGGGCGCGGACGACTTTAGGATACCCTGTACCACTAGGTTGTAATAAAGTCCAATTTCTTCACAAAAAACCAAAACCAGAAGAATTTTTAAGCAAAAATTTTTTTTTTGACCGATCGTTCCTATGGGAGCTATATGATATAGTCAACCGATTTCAATAAAATTTGACACAGTGCTTAAATACCTTAAAAAAGATATGAATGCCAAATTTATTTCAAATATCTTTACAAACAAACAAAACACATCGAATTTTGTATAAAAAACGTGTTTTTGGACCGATTGGTCCTATGGGAGCTATATGATCTAGTCAAACGATTTGGATTAAATTTAGTACAGTGGTTAGGAACTATAAAATACTAACGAATGTCAAATTTGGTCCCAATATCTCAACAAACAAACGAAACACAACAAATTTTGTTAAAAAATCGATATTTTGGAAGATCGGACCTATGGGAGCTATATGATATAGTCAACCGATTTTGTTCAAATTTGGCACATTGCTTAAGTGGTCTAAAAAATTTCCAAACGCCAAATCTGGTTAGGATATCTTTATTAAAAAACGAAATATAGCGAATTTTTCTTTAAAAAAGTTATTTTGGCCGATCGGTCCTATGGGAGCTATATGATATAGTCAACCGATTTCGATCAAATTTGGTACAGTGATTGGGAACTATAAAAAACTTTCGAATACCAAATTTGGTTACGATATCTTCATAAACAAACGAATTATTCATCTAAAACGCTTTTTTTTGTCGAGGTCGTCTCAAACACCCCCATGGGAGCTATATAATTTATCCCCGATATCAAAAAAATAAAATAAACTTGCCTCCTATGGAATAATATGGGATCTAATGTGAAAGTTTGGTAACTCTATCTCTTACCATCTCTGAGATCTAGGCGTTCACACGGACGAACAGACGGGCGGACGGACAGACGGACAGACGGACATGGGTATATCGACTTCTCTATTCACCCTGATCATATTTTAGGTAACTTTGGGGTGTCTCCGACGTCTCCTTCTATATGTTACATACATTTTCGGCTTGCACAAACTTAATATACCCTTAGTACCATACGGTACAGGGTATAAAAATGGTTTAAAAATTAACTAATCAGCAAAGCATCTCCTCGATTTTTATAATCTTCATAAGATTTTGCTTAAAGACAATACGGACCTATGGAACAGCTCAATAGGAAGAGCTAATAATAGATTATAAAGGTCTAGCTAGAAGAAACATTACCACTGGCTTAGAATCTCGAAGGTCTATGGTTTCCGGCAGAAAGCATACTAAATAATGAAGTTTGTTCGGACTTAACTTAAGATCTAGCATCGCTGTATAATTTTTCTATTCAATTATTTTTATATACAACCTCTTATTTTTGACAACTAAGATTTTAATCTTACCGGGGATAACAAATATTTTTTTCTTATCAACAATCACATTTTATGATCTAGATTTTAGAACCCTTATTGGTAACAACTTGAACAGAAGCCCAAAATGTTAGCTACTTGCATTCACAATAATCCCACATTATGGCTAAAAGTTGTATAATCCAAGGATAATTCCAACAATTTGAACTCCCTAGTGTTCGTCTGGTTAATCTTGACACCCAATTTTTTTTTATTTAGCTAAACTTACCCAGAGTCAAGTGTATGGCCAAGTTGCGTGCTACAAACATTTCATGTTTATGTCTTAAAACGATCGAAAATGCCTCGAAAACCAAAAACTCACGCCCCCCGGCATCACCAAGCGTCGCAGTCGCAGTCGAAGTTAGCGTTGTTGCTGTGTGAATGAACTTGATACAGCATGTGGCAAGGCGGATTGGGGCAACGCGACGCATGCGGCAAGTCAATCATACCAAATTGCACCAAGTGGCGTCAGCAACTGGCCCGTTCCGAAAGCGAAAGTGAATTTGTTAACTTTAATTAAACTAATTATAAAAAAACTATATACTACGTAGTAGTAACAAAAGAAAATTGGCTACTAAATGGTTGCTAAAGATACATTTACCCGAGACAAGATATGCATATAAAGTGGCTCAATCAGCCAGTCAAAGACATCCAAACGTGACGTATGCGTAATGTATTGTTTTTTTAATGTTTTGTACAGCTAGTGACGTCATGAGAGTAACCTTAACTTCAGAATTGGTTTCTAACAGGTTAGGTTAGGTTGAATAAGCTGCTCAGTCTAAAAACTGTCGTCCGAAGACCATGATGCCCATTGGCCCAAAGGATTAATAGAAGAGGAAAGGGGTAGAGGATAATCAAATACTGTTGATTGGTTTCTAATGATCTTAATTAATTCGACATTAATAATAGTTTGCAGCGGTACCAAATAATTCGATAAGCAGCAAACCTCTTTTTCCAAAGAAGAATGGACTTAAATCTATCTTCCAGTTTCGAAAAGCAACAAATAAGATGGAATGGGTCTAGCAACAAATATGCTGTTTTAAGCTAGTACGTCACACTCACTTCTTGCGAGTATCCTTCCCAGAAACTGAAGCGTTAGTAACGAGTTAGTAACGATGAAGTAATTAAAGTGTGTCTAAATGTGCAGTGAGCAGACAATTGACCTGTTTAAGATAGATTTTTTCCTTTTGGAAAATGTTCTTGAAGCCGTTTAAATTATTTATCTATATATTTGACCATCTTCCCACAGCAGAGGCGCGCGTCCCAGTGCTAAACGTCCTTCTAGTGACTTTCGCTCAAATACCATTTAAATTGGGGAACCCAAAAGTTGGGTGGCTAGTCTGTGCACGTTCAAGTCTAGTTTTCCGTTCCCAGGAATCTCTCTTCTACATAGTGCTTTTATTGCCTCAAGATTTGATTAATTTTTCCCTTATACTAAAACTTTTAACCGCTTCCACTTTCAGTTAACAGTCCTGACAACGATCTCAGCCCAATCGCTGCCACGCAGCTCCAGCATTCGCCGTCGTCCAGCCAGTAAATCGGCTGTGGAGGAGGTGAGCGAAAAGTCCACTATACCCGACCAATTAGCCTTAGCAGCAAGTCGTGCCGATGGACGTGGCTACCAAAGACGTTCATCGACCAGCAGGCCAAAGGAAGCACCGAATGGTACGTCAATATAAATCAGCTACTTGCTCGCAACTTATTCTTGATATATCTCTTAAAGATTACAGCTATGGCCAGCTGGAAATGAATCTCATAAGACCAGAAAACGAGTCACCGCAACGGCATTCGAAGATAAGTGCACACTACAGCAACAGTTTAAGCACAACTGCAGCAGCGGGCACAGCTAGTCAGGAGACGGCAGCGCTGGAGGATTCGGAAACGGCAGCAGAGTATGTGGCCAATGCGGTGAAGCTGGCCTATGGCAGCAGGCAAAAATTTGTAAAAGAGCAGCCCTACAGTCAGGAGCAGCAAAAGATTGCACAACAGCAACAAGTAAGATAAGAAGACTCCAGGACAGGTGCCGATCTAGGATTTGGTCTTGGGGGAGGTTTTTCACTTCGAAGTGTATATATATCAGAGTTTGCAAAAGACTTTTAACCCATTTTTACAACTTTCGGGGGTGGGCCAAGGAGCCGAAAATCCCCCTGTGGAACCGCCACTGCTCCATGAACTGTCCTGTCAAAGAAAAGTTTGAAAGAGTGGGGCGCCATGTGTAAGAAATGTCTAGGCGATCGTTAAGTAGACAAGTCCTCTTTTGAATCATCTTGTTACAAATGGAAAGGCTTATCGCAATGGGCTGAATCTCTCTGTCTTAGCCAGGCCAAACGGCTGCTTCAATAGAATCCTCCCACTTCTGGGCCGTATACCTAATACCCAAATTATTCCACATCCTGTTAGCCAGAGATCTCTCTTAGTCTGAACATTTCCTCGAATTGGTGCACCAGCCTCACAGTGATATTCTTGGATTCCAAAATTTATTCCTGCTTGTCAAATATTCAAAAGGGAATAGTGAAAAAAAAGGCTAGACCAAAATCTGACCTACTATCTGTAGCTCAATCCACTCTCCCAATAAGACACAGACATTATCCACACGTAGTTGTGACTAACACAGGAGAGGGCGAAAAACTACAAAATATCGATCGGCCTTGATCCAGAGAGTTGACCTATAAAACTTCGTGTTGCAACGGCAGTCGACATAAAACTCTCCCTTGTCGTCGCATCAATATTGGTGCCTAATCCGTTTTCTCCCACTGCATCCGTCTGTCTAACCTTACTCCTCATTGTTTTCTTTTCTTTTACTTTCATTCCTGAATAATCTACCTAACTAATGCTCCTTTTATCCGCTTCAGCAGCAACAACTGCAGTCAACTGCCACGGCATTGGCTAGTCAAGATTCGGTGCAGCAGCAGCAGGAGGCACATGCGCAGGCCCAGGCGCTACTAGAGGCACAGATACAAGCTGAGCTGCAGGCGCAACTAGCACAGCAGGCTTTACTACTGGCAGAGCAGCAACAGAAGCAAGCTGTCCCAAACGCCAATGAGCCAGCGCCTGTTTATGAGCGGGATCCCGGCATCACTCGCTCCTATGATGTCTATGAGCCGAATGCTTCACAAGCAGAAAACAGCGATATTGAGCGCCAGTATCGTGCCAAATATTACTACCAACAACAACAGACCCAATATCCGTATCGCAACCTCGAGCAGGAGGCCGAGGAGAAGGTACGTCTGTCTGCTTCTACCGAAATACCCAAAGCGGAGATAATGAAGCAGATTGAAAAGTCCGTCATTAAGTACATGAAGGAGCTACAGGCGGAAGGCAAAATTCTAACTGCACATCAGGAGCCCAGCCCGAAGACGTACTACTACAAGCAACTTGGCACTACGGGACCAGCGCAGAGCGAGGAGAAGCGCTATAGCAGCACTACCGTGAGGCCCAAATACAACGCGGGCAGCTCCTCCGCCACTTCAAGCTCCAGCGCCTATCATGGCAACAGCGCCAATGTGGCGCCACGTTATCAAACACAAGCAGCTTCTCACATACAGCAGCATCATCAAGCACACTCCAAGCCGCAACAACAGCAGTCGCATACGGGTCCGAAGTCGCAGACACCGCCACGCTATCAATCCGAGACAGAAACTGCTTATCAGGCGCCGGAGCTCTCGCCCGATGAAATGGCGCCCAATGTGGAATTTATCTATAAGATAAAAACGCGCGCACCGCTGCAAACCGCTACGGTTAAGACCGTATCCAAGCCCTATTCGCTGCCACTCAAGAGTTCCTCACACGCGGAGCATTTCGATCATGGTGCAGCACTCAAGAACATTGAGGAATTTGATTTGTCACATGTGGTTACTACGCCGGAACAGGATGAGCGTGCTTTAAGCGCTGCGGTTACGACAAAGCCACATAAGCTTTACTTCAATTCGGACATCTATCATGATATAAACTCGCTGCCTTATAAAGCAGAGAAGCTGCGTGGTGCAGGAGCTGGTGCTGCACTAGAATATCGCCACAAGCATAAGCAGAATGCCGAGCTGCATGGGGACTACAAAGGCTATACAGGTTACTTTGCCGAGCCGGCACCTAGCTCCATTGAACAGGAGGAGAAACAGGCGCAAAGTGATGCGGAAGACGGCGCCAACGATGGTTATCCGCTAATCAATCCGTACCAGTATGTGGTTAAAAAGCCACAGCTGCCATCTAAGTATGAGGATACGCCAGACCATTGGGAAGAACAACCCTTGCGGTTGGCTCATCCCAAGCCGGGTGTCTATAAAGGCGGTTCTGGCGCTGGTGGCAGCCTGGAGTACGACAGCTACAGTCCCAAGTTCAACAACAATCCGGAGGGTTATGGCTATCAGCATACCTATAAGACACAACTGCTGCGCGGCTCGGGATCCGGCAGCTCTAGTGGCGCCGGGAACGGCAAACGGGGCAAGCGCGGTGGAGGCAGCACACATCAAGCGATTTCCACGAGCGGCAAGAAGAACGTAGTACGCGTTGGAGCTGGCAAATTGGTCAAGGATATTGAAGCAAATTTGGCGCTTCGACCACCACCCAAGAATTAGCTGCAGACTGTACTTAGCTCATAATAATATCAAAATTGTAATATTTTTTTTTTTTTCATTTTTTTTAACTCTTTTTAAGTTTAATTAATTGTAATTATTTATTTTATGTGCAAAAGTTGATATTTGATTAAAAGTCGTTAGAGCAGTCATTTGGCAACTAATCAAAGGCGAAAGTTACTGCCCCATGCTAGCAAAATATAAACTAAAAAATATACATAAGGTATATTCGTATGTATATGTGTATTAATTATATGTAAATTATGCAATTAAAAATATAATAATAAAAAGCTCCAAGCAAAAGTTTGAATCAGTCAGCAGGGTGCTTTAGAGTGCTACCATTTTCTTGAGAAATCCCTTTACCCTACTTCATTTCCACAGTGTTGAAGCATTGAGAGCTGGTAATCCTAGACAGATGCGCGACAAGAGATTTGGGGTTGGAACCTTAGATGCTCTACGTAATAATAAAATTATTATTGGGGACCCTTATTAACTAAAAAAACTGGCTACCGATTTTTATAATTGGAGACATTATGGAAAGGTATTCTATTCTGCTTTTAGGGAAAAATTTGGAAAAAATTCGAATTAGTACAGATTTTATGACATAATATGTGAAATCGTTTTTTGAAAAAGGTCCTTTTTCACTTAAATAGTCCTAGAAAAAATTGCTGAATGCTGAAACATTGCCGTAACATAAAATATGTCTCATCTCTGGAGATTTTTCATCGTCGTCTAGTGTAATTGGAATTTAGCCATAAGCTTCTTTTACAAAAATTTTCTTTTCATTTAACTATCACATTTTTTTTAAATAGTATGTTTTTCAAAAATGTCAAAACCATCTTTTTAAGTGTTTTTAAATTTACTTAATATTTTTTTAATTGCGTCTGCATAGATTTGAGCCTATCTATTGTAGTCCTTTCCAAGCCCTCCCCTCCTCTTTAACCCAGTATCTTAGAAAAGTTTGATTATTTGAAATGGTTCTATTTAAGTGACATCATGCATCCATATTCTATGATGCCATAAAGGGATTTTCTTTTTTTGGCCCTCTACGTAAGGCAAACGTCACAGACTTTATCCACAAAAGAAGAAATTTTACGGACTACTGTGCCCCTCAGAAACACTTTATTACCGATTTCAAAGCCCATTTTCCAACCAGGGAGGAGTGTAGTGTCGGTATACCAGGCGCATCCGGCTCAATAAAGATATTCACGGATGATTCTTAGCTTGACGACCTCGTCGAGGAACTCGATATTACAACAGCTTTCTGACTCCCGGATCATTGCAGTGTCTTTCAGCAGAGGTCATGGCAATCCAAGAGGCTCTAACGACAATAAAAAACTTACAAGTATGCAACAAGATCATCTGCATTTACTCGGACAGCCAGACGGCTATTAAGTCCCTTGCCTTGTTGATATCGTGCATGAAGTCACTGAACAACTGTCGCTTGTCTCTGAAGGAGATGGCTAAGCAGTTATTATTCTACATCATCTGGGTCTCAGAACATAGGGCTATTTCGGATAAACTGGCTAGACAAAGAACTACCAACATCCTTCTTCACGAGAAAGAGACTATGAAACTATTTCACTCTCACTGCAAGCCAAACGTGGAATCGGCTATCGCACACATACAGGAACACGCGGCAAACTTTACCAATATACTGTAAGAAAAGAGCTAAGGAACTTTGCTGTCTAAGCAGAGTTCAATGCTCGACTGTAATCCGAGCTAACATCGAACGCTAGCTGATGGGAGTCCAAGTATCCATGCTCCCACCAAGGCTTTTGCAGAAGGAGAAGTTGGAGACTGTGGAACACTTTTTCTATCACTGTCCTGAACTGTATAGGACAAAGTTTCGCTTTTTCAAGTCACACCTTTTCACTGACTTATGTAAGCTCTCGGAACAGAGTCCAAAATGCCTCTCGAAGTTCATTTGGGCAGCCGGATGGTTGTGACTCTATTTGTTAGACGACTGCCAAAGTCGGTAATACAAACTCATTATCACTACTTGGAGTCGAAATTTTTCAAAATCTGTAAATAGAATCCAGGAGCTCATTAGCCGCCATTACCGCCACCTGCGGGCAAATTTTTTTGTCAAAATCCTCAAATTCAAGCTTTGACGTTACCCCCGTCACACGTGACTTTATGAACACCGAAATTTCTGGTACACCCAAACTCTTTAAATTCAAGGTTAAAAAAAATAAAAATATCATGATATACTTTTAATAATACTTTATACAAATTTTTTATTTAACAAAAATTAATAACATAAGCTGAGATAAAAAAAAAATAAATTCTTATATAAAATACAGACTCATAGAGGGGATCGATCAAATGGAAATACATAGATGAATGAAATGGTTGACATTGAACATTTTGGCAACTCGTGAGTTTCTCCAACACACAATCATTTGTCTATTCATGATGATGCGAATAATGTTCATAATGTTCATGATGAACTGGTTCCTCATAATGTCCATGACCCTGGATATGCGATTCGCTGTGTTGTTCCAGCACCAGACCGTGGTTCAGATTATGTTCGGTCTTGGGATGCAAAACCTTCAACTTTTGCTTGGTGCCGCCAATCTCAATTGGTTTCTTGACCAAATGTTGATCCTCCTTTTTAATATAAACAGGCACAGCATGATAGTGATGGAATTTAACGCTCTGATGTGAAGTGGCATGCTTGTGATCCACTTCGTGATGTACTTCCGTCTCCTCATGCTCGGGCTCGTGATGATGCTCAATATGCTCGTGATGCTCTTGATGCTCGTGTTGATCGTGATGATCTTGATGCTCATGATGATCATATTCATGTATCTTCAGTGCGTGGGTTAACGCAAAGAGTACCAAACACGGCAGCTACAAAGGCACAAAATAAATAAGTAAAGATTACAGCCCTTTAGTATTGGAGTCTTTGATAAAAGGATTATATTATTTAGCTTTTTTTTGGCGGATACTCTGTTCGGACCAGTAAATTCCCAAAAATTAGTGTGATTAAAAAATGTCTTAAGTTTTTATTCAAGCTTCGTTGGTGACTTTTTTTTTATGCTTAGCTAGAACCTAGCAGAAGCGGAATTAGGACAGATTTCAAGTGGTTCAAGTTTTTTTCAGAATGTAGACTTCTCAATTCAAAGTCAGCAGATTAAGTCGCTTCACGGACGCGCAAAATTATCTGAACCCCTTTTTAAAAAAAATCTCAGGTGGCCGCAATTTTCTTCGCAGTGTATTTGTTTGGCTGACTACATGGATTTATTATCCACAAAACGAGCATAAGCAAAATAGGAACCATACCGAATATGAAAATAATCCGCTTGAAGAACTCATCTAACTGGTGGAAATAAATAAGCAGCTCTGCACTCTGCTGGCTTACATAAAAAGATATGTATGTAGGTTCACGCAAAGTTGCAACAATGTCCGCAAGAATGAGAAAAATAAAAATAGGAGCATCAAAATTACCCGCGTGAGGGACTAACCTAACTAGCCCTCCACTGGCTTGCAGAAAAAGATTTGTAAATTCACATCAAATTGTCCGCAAAAACGAGCCAACTATTAAAATTATCTGCGTCATGATAATTCTAGATAGCTTAAATAGAACAAGGGGCTCCGCGTTCTGTTGGCTTACATAAAAAGGATATGTTCGTTTACGCCAAATACCGATATTGTCCGCAAGAGACTAACGGAACTAGCTGGAATAGCATAAGGGGCTTCACCCTCAACTTGCTTGCAGAAACAGATTTGTAAGTTCACGTCAAATTGCAAGATTGTCCGCAAAACCGAGCCCAGTATGAAAGTTATTCGCTTGAGGGACTAGTTAGATAGCAAGAGTAGAGCAAAGGTCTCCGCGCTCTGTTGGCTTGCAGAAAAAGACATGTTAATTCACGGAATAGGAACCACGGGAAGTATAAAAATTATTCGTGTGAAGATAATATTCCCAAAATTCTCCGCGAAAGGATTCAACAAAAAAAAAATTTGTTAAATATGACTTCATATTTAAAAAACACTCGCTGCATATGAACTATTACAGCATAAATTTCCTGGCATGTTTTTGTTATTTCAAGTAATCCTTTTATGTAGTGTTGAACAACTTACAACAAATTTCAGCATATTGTTTTTTTTTTTTTAGTTTATAGCACAAAATCGAACAAGGAAGTTAATGTTATAAAACTTTTGCACCAATTTATCACGTACAAAGTAAAACTTATTTGAATTTTTTTATTTAAATTTGTATTTTTTCTATAATTTTTATTCCGTGCGCTGTGCTGTACTTTAAACGTTGCAGCTTTGCCGTGTGTTAACTGAATGTGGCTTAACGTTTGATACCAGATTCGATTTATACCCAAAAATCCAAAACTGAATGCGCCCAGAGATGCAAAGAAAAATTGAAAAGCGAACGTGCAAACGGGCTAGCGAAATGTGAAATGTTTCAAAAGGTGCAGCAAACAAGCAACAACAAACTCACAACAACAACAACATCTAAGCGGCAACGAACTTCAAAACGACAACGACAACATACGATACACAACAAACGACATGGGGCAGAAGTTGTTGGTGTTGTTGTATGTAGGTAATTTATGGAGCTGCTACAATTGTTTGGAAAAATTACTACACTTGTGTTCACATACACATGTGTGTAGATAGGCCCCCACACACACACACGCATGTTGCGTGCGAAACTGGTACAATTAAAACATATTACGTATACGCCGCATGGCCAACGCTTGTGGCAATAGTTTTCCTTAGCGGCATCGGATACAAAAAATTTAAACCTGTTGTCACTCAATGAATGCGACATGTGGCAGGCAGCATGTAGCAGGTTATCCACCTGCTCACCCAGCCCGCTCTTAACCCAAACCCAAAGTCAAACCGGTTCAACGTATAACATACAAAAATGTATAGCAAGTGCAAGGTAATTGAACATGAAACTCATTACATTATGAAAATTGCCAACTGATATGGTCAAAAAAACAAATAAATAGTGGATGGATCCATGGATAACTCCTAAGATTTATTTAAATATAAATTTTCAGCATATATATATGCTCTATAGCCTGGATTTTCATTTCATTTAATTAATGACTGCTTCCTGTTTGGGTACACTTTTTCCGGCTAGGCAGAAGGTTTCAAATAACAAGATCTGAAACTTTTTCGAAAACAAATAAACATTTTCTCAACATAATTGCTGAAACTGGAATCGTCCTTTTAAAATGTAAAGGAAGCAGCAGAATGTGAAAGGATTGTGCTGCAATTTTTCTGGGATCTTTTATAATTTTTAAAATAAAAATCAAATCAAATAATTATTGTTTTTTGGATTTTTTCATCAATATTGCAAAAAAAATACTTTTTTTTTGGCTTTAAAATAAAAATTATGAAATAATAATAATATTTAAATGCCAATTCTATTGACCAATTTAAAAATTTAAATCTATTTAAATTAAAAATAATAGTTATTGCGCGATTTGAAATATATAGTATAAATTGAAAATAAAATTTATTCAGCATTTTTATTTTGAAAATTAAAAATGTGTATGGTAGTTATTTATTATTTAATGAGTAAGTATTTATAATATTTTTTGATTATAATTATATTGCAGGAAAAAGAATGCCTAGTAATCTTTCAAATTTTGAACTATTTTAATATTTTAAAAAATGTACCTAAATATTTTTCAACTATTTTTTTAAGTTATTACTTACTTACTGTTTTACGCCAAAATATGATCAAAGTTAAAATTGTTATCTCACTCTTATAGCCTATCTCTAAGCGTTTATACAGACGGATAGACAGACAGACGTGCTTGTCCAAATCAATTTCTTGTGTCCTCCGGACTTTGTTGAAGACAATCTTGTTGGGTGTACAGGCAGATAGATAAACGAAATGTCTAAATCCAGTTTTTTTGCCCTCCCGTAACTATGTAATCTTTTGTGGCGTATTCTTTTCTATATTACTTATGTACATTTGTAAAATCTTGACATTCTGATGGTTTGACAGAAAAATAATAATTTAATACGTTATAGTTACCTCAGATAATCAGGGGTGCCACAGAAAACCAATTCGATTCAATTTCGATGCAATTGCAATTCTTGGTGCCACAGACATGGCTAACAACGGTTTTAAAACCGCTCATAGTCATGTATGTGGCACCAAGAATTGGAATTGTATCGAAATTGGTTTTCTGTGGCACCCCTGAATATTTGCACTTCTGTGAATGTTTTGGAATGTATTATTATAGACACATTCGAAAGAAATCATTATTTTTACACCCTGTACCTATAGGTTCTAAGTGTATACTAGATTTGTGCAATGTATGTAATGGACAGAAGGAGGCGTGGCAGACCCCAAGTCCTTTATACCAAAATGCTTATCATAATGTCGGGTAGCGATTGAGCCTTGTCCATCTGTCCGTCCTTTTTTAATTTTAATTAAGTTTAGCTTAGTATAATATATAATTTTCAGCCCATCTTTGTTAGCCTTATCATCATCCACTTAAGAATTATGTGGTTGAAAAAGCTTAAAATTAAACCAATTCTTTTTAGCTATAAAAGCTGCTTTTAATAAATTCCACAAATCATAACGCGTGCAACTGAAATTGCTGCCTGCTATGGCCTAGCCAGAGCTGCCGCTCCTACATAAATTTCACGACTTGGCGGCCTTTTCCAAAAGAAAATCTTTTTCATACTTGCTGCATGTTTGGTTATCCAAGTCATTAATGGTTTGAAAGCCACAGGCACAGAAAGTCAAAGTGGTGAAGGGCCTCAAAACGTTTATATAACTTGCAACATGGAATATTTATGGAGCACGCACAAATTAGCTGGGCCTGCCCATTAGTGAAAGGTTATTCACGATCTATGAGTCATTTCGCGTTTAAAAGTATACCTACATATGTATGTTTATCTGCAAGTACATGTTTACTAAATATCATGTAATTATATGAATTTCCTAGCTTACCAATTTATTTTTAAATACACATAATAAAATGTTTAAATAAAAAGAAAATAATTGCATTAGATAATCGGCAAACAGCAGTTGGTCAGGAAGCCAAAAGGCGCGGCTTTAGTACATACTAACATATGCAATAAATACAAAAAATAAAAAATTAAAAAATTTTAATTTGTCGTGGCATTGTACGACAGCTGTATACACTGCACGCAGTTTATTTAAAAAAAAAAGTTGATTTATTGGAGTTGTAGTAGATGGGTGTAAATATTTTACATACTTTAATTCTTCTCTCTTCTCTACATATTTTGGCTGCCTTTTATAGCATGGGCGTAACCAACCAAACTCTACTATGGTACCACGTAAACTTCACAAGAGTATGGAAAATTCGCAGTTTTTTGAAAAAATTTTATTTGACGGACATGACTCAAACGCTACCCGAATCTAAGCTGATCATTCTTCCATATCTGCATCTGATACATGCATTGCACAAATCCATAACAGCCTTCCCCAAATGCAGGCTATAAAAAAGTAAATAAATATTAGAGCGCTACTTATTGGATTGCATACTGGGCTCAAACTCTAGGTACCACGTTGCGCAAACTGCGCTCTGATACATGCAACCGTTTGCATTTCATTAGGTTAGTATGGTCTCGTCGTATAGCTATTTATAATATGTTTTGGGAGAAACCAAAAATACAAAAAGTAAAAGTAAATGTGAGCAACATGCTACAAACATAATTTCTTGGCGAGTAGAAAAATTTGCATAACGACGTGCAAGTTGCATATGCAACGCAGCAGCCGCTGTCAAAGTTGTGGCAAGTTTTGGCTGGCATATAGATATCAGCAGTTGTTATCCAAACCAATTTAAATTAATAATTTTGCTATCAACAAGACAGCTAGTGTATTAAGCTGTTTATATAACAGCGCTTGTTAACAGTCAGGAAATTAAATGCAAATTTAACTTGATGAAATAGTAATTGGTATATACATAGTTAAGCTAACGATCGGTCTAATATCGTCAAGCTAAAGTCTGGCACGCCTACTTGCGTGTGCTGCGCATGTTGCGCGCAAATTATTTTTTACTTTTAACATTGTTTGAAGTCTGTTGTATTTTTGCAAAGCCCAAACAACACATCGATAGCACTATGGAATGTTATCGCTGCAATCGAATTTTACACAACACTAAATTATAATGTGCACTTATGTATACAAAAAAAAACATGTAAAATTTCAAAAGCCTATGTATCGCAAATTACTGTCAAATTACTGTCACAAATTATTGTCACTACTGTGAACAATGGATAGTTTTTTGCAAGCTCAACTGACTCATCGATTATAGCGCCCACCACGTTTATCGCTGCAGCCAACGTAAACCTATCGCATTATAGCAATCTCTAATAGCATGAAAACACAAAATTTGTATACAAATTAAAAAAACAAAACATATCGTTAGAAACGCATACCAAACTAAGCCCACAATAGTTTGATTTCAAGAATTACGCAGCGTTACATTAAATCTACAACATAAACAATGAACGCCAACGACATAGCGTCTGCTATGGCATTAAAATTTGATAGCATGTGCCGTGCTTGCCTGCATTGTAACAACATTGAAGCACCTCTAGAGTTGCAATTCATTCACGATTACATTAAAGGCAACGATGTTCAAGATATTCAAACTATAGCCCAATGGTTGAAAAATCTTGCGCCGTCAATAGAAATCGAACCAGAAGATGGACTGCCTGAACATATATGTACAAGCTGCCTTAATCAATTGTTAAACTTTCGCAATTTTCAGGAAATATGTCTTAAGGCTGACAAACATGTACGTGCGCTACAAAATCAAAACTATATACATATTGCCTTGGCCGAGCCAACGATGTTAATGCCAAATAATTCAGCCTTATTTAGTGATGAGCATGAGTATAAACCAGATGTTATGGATCTTGACAGACAAAACACAGCGAAAGATGCATTAACAGACGTGCTTGATGTCAATAAGGTCGACATAAAAGAATTCAAGTCTGAACCTATTTCTGATAATAGCGTTATTATGGAAGTATCAGATTTGCCATCTGAGTCGGAGGAAGAACCGTGCGTAAGCGATACTCCGATGGCACAACAGAAACGAAACCTGTAAGTTTATATAAAGAAGCCTACACAACGAGCTGTGCATAATTAAAACTCTAGTTACAGACGAACTACCTGCAATGTATGTGGCAAGCAATTTCGCCATATTAAGCGCCACAAACAGGTGCACTTGACAGAGGGGCGTCCACATCAGTGCGCTCACTGCAATTACCGTTTCACCAGCACAGCCAAGCTAAAAAGCCATTTAACCAAGATGCATGCCGATGTGCAGCTCAGCAATGGTATGAATGCTGTCGATGACTTAGCTTATAATGAAAACAAATTGAAATTGGCCAACAATAATGCGCGGGTTTTGCTAACGTTTGAACCTAATCAACTTGAAGCTGACTCAACTCAACCAAAATACAAGTGTAAACAGTGCGCTAAAAGTTTCCACAACACAAGAGCACTAGGCATTCATCATCGTTATCACAGTGCCAAGAAATCGGTTATACCAGCAGAGGGCAAACATGAGTGTCAGTTTTGCAAAAAAAGTAAGTTACATTGTGAAATTGTAGCCCTTTTCAATAATTTAAGCTGCGTTAATTATAGCGTTCCAACAGCCGTCCACATTGCGGGAGCATATACGTATACATACAGGCGAACAAAATTATCTGTGCCCCGAATGCGGCAAATCATTTACCAGCTCCAGTAATATGAAACAACATTTATTGCGGCATACTGGCGAACTGCGTTACGAGTGTCCAAAGTGTCCGCGACGTTTTCCTTGTCTTAGTGATCTGAAGTCGCATAAATCGCAGGTGCATGACGAGGGCAAATATACCTGTGAAGTGTGCCCAAAGCGTTTTGCCAAACCATACTTGCTAAAGAAGCACATGATGTACCACAACGGTGAGAAACCCTACAAATGCGATAACTGTGATATGCGGTAGGTATTGAAAACATATTACACATTTACATCTAATCATACGAATTTTTTAACTTTCAGATTTGTCTGCCCCAATCATATGCGTCGTCACATGCGTGTGCATACAGGTGAAAAGCCCTATCAGTGTCAGTACTGTGAACGAGCATTTGCCCAAAGCAATGATTTGATCAAGCATTTGCGTACCCATGTGGGCGAGCATGTCTATAAATGCGACATGTGTCCGCAGTCATTTCGTTTGGCCAGAGAGCTGCGTTCACACTATGCCAGTCATAAGGAAGTGGAGAAAAATTCAGAAAAAGACAAGGATGCGCCCATTGCGTCTGATTCATCAGAAGACAAACTAAGTTAGGCACAATTCTTAAAAGCTTTATAATATGAATGACACCAAATGTCGGTACTGTTGACAAGCATGACTTTTGTATATCTGTCATGCATACGAAAAAGTATTCAATCATTTAACTTAATTGCTGTTGCGACCTTGGTTCAATGAGATTAGAAATGTAATATGTATTAAAACAAAATGTATGACATGACTAAGAAGCTGTATTTATAAATTGTTTTAAGTTAGTGTAGCTTTGCCACATTCCATCAATTGTCCTCCATTACAAAATAAACTTTGTTTATATCAGCCATGTGGCTCAGTTTACACCATTGATTTTTACAAACCAGATGCACAATCAGATTACCGAGCCAAATTTCCAGGGAAAGAAATATTTATATTGCATATAAATGTACATACATAAGTGTAGTAACTTAAGCAATAGTAATAACTTGTTTTGTTACAATTGAGTATTTTAAACTCATTTATATGAGAAGGCGTAACGTAGTCTTAAGACGTAGTCTCAAGAAAAATTATATTTTTATGTTGCCGTACATTATTTAAATAAAGCATTTGCTGGAATAAATATGTAAACTATCAAGTCTAATGCAATAAGGCAATAGCTCCTGCTACAATTTTGGGCACCTTTCAGCATATATCGAAGAAAAAAATCATAATGAGTTGGGCTGTTTTTTTATGCCCAAAAAATTGGACTGTGACCACCATTGCTATTACAATTTTATAAATATAAATAATAAACAAATATAAATTGAATAACGGTTTATACGGTTGCACTACAAATAAATAATAACTATCGATATTTTTCTATGCCATCGATACATTTTTTTTACTCTGCTCGATGATAACCGCGATCAGTTGTTGGATTTCGGCGACCCAAGCAGTTAGACGCCGATTGTGCTATTTTTGAAAGCAACGAAAACAAAACATGCGTATAAGCGAAGATTATGAGCGACGCGCTCCCCAATTCCAAAATCCTGGCGAATCGCGGGATCTGAACATGCGTCCAATTGAAATAAGTGATACAAATGGAAAACCCATGAAAATATTTACAGTTTATAAAGAATTGGTGCAAATGGATGAATTCGACATAAGTCAGCTTATAGTATATGACCCAATAGAAGAGGAGAAAATTTATAGCGATTCGACGAACTTGCAACTCACAATGCAAAAAGATTTAAGCAACGTTATTAATACCAAGGATACAGAGCCTTTGATTCCGCTGAATGAGGCATATGAATCTAGTGAGGTAGTATTAAATGATACTGTCGAAAACCCCGCTGACAACAGCATAAATACAAAAGTAGCTGAGCTGGATGAGGAGGATGCTTATATCCACGAATTGATCACAAATACTCCTATAGAAAACACCAATGAAGTTACAGTGGCTACGACTCCCATAAGGTAACTACAGATTAATATGATTACAACAACATAATCAAACGTATTGTTATTGTTTTAGTAACAAAGTACAGCAACCTCGCCCAAAACACAAGTGCAGCTACTGCAAGAAGAGTAAGTATAACATTAACATTAGAAACTATATCCAAATAAACAATTTGCACTTTTGTAATTAAAGCCTTTGGGTATAAATCACTTCTTCTAAGGCATGAACGCAGCCATACAAGCGGTCCGCCATATAATTGCGCAAAGTGCGGAAAATGTTTTACTAATGCTAGCAATTTAAGAGAACATTCAAAGCGGCATTCTTTCGAACTCAACTACAAGTGTCCCATCTGTCCGCGACGTTTTCCCTGCAACAACGATCTAGTAGCGCACAAAAGACAGGTGCATACAGTGGGAAAATTTTCTTGTGAAATATGCCCAAAGCGCTTTGCCAAGCCCTATATGCTAAAGCAACATATGATGATCCACACCGGCGAAAAGCCCTACAAATGCAATTTCTGTGAAAAGGCGTAAGTATAAAAGAGCGAATCAATCTTTACATAAACTCATTCGAACATTTAATGCATATAGATTTAGTTCTACGAGTCATAGGAAGCGTCATTTGCGCATGCACACCGGCGAAAGGCCTTATAAATGTAAATACTGTCATAGTACATTTACCCAAAGCAACGATTTGATAGCTCATTTACGTATCCATGTTGGTGCAAATGTTTACCAATGTACAATTTGTTCACAATCGTTTCGTTTGGCTGGGGAACTACGCGCTCACTTTGGCACTCATAAGGAAGTGCATGAGGATTCCAGTACATGCAGGGGCATACCCTCAATGCCCATTAAATTTGACAATTCAATATATCGAAAACGAGAATAAGGGTATCAGATTTTTGTTTTTTTTTTGCACACAATGTAGTTTTTTATAATTTATGGCTGTGCCTTAAAGTGAATTTTTTATTTTTTTTTTTTGGTATGAAATTAATTTTGTTTGCAAATAATGCATTACCATCATATAATAAAGTTGAAATAAGCAACAGTATTGCCAAAATATAAAAAAATTTTTTAAAAGATTAAAAGTGTTTTTGCAATGTATGCGTGTATATTTATGAAAGTTAGCGGAAGTGCAAGTGGGCATGCGTGACTTCCACGTTGCTACTGCATTCTGAAGCATTTCTGGAAATTAGTTTTTGCAATAAAAATTTGGAAATAAAAGTTTTTTTGTGTCCATCTCTTGGCGCCATTGATTGTAAACTTTAATAGTGGCTTGCGCCATTTTTTATCACATTGTCAAATGCGCTGCTATCGATATGTGGTATCGATTAGACAGCATTTATAAATTGCGCAAGCCGCTCATCTGCTTGCTCCGTTCTTTATCACATCGTCAAAAGCGCTGGTATCGATATGTGCCATCGATTAGGCGGCATTTATAAATTGCGCAAGCCGCTCAGCTGCGTTGATATAACTGTAAAATCTTTGTGGGAATTTTTGCATTTGCATTTTTTTTTCAAGAAAAACATTTAGCCATGGATATAGGGGATGCAAATTTAAAGCCTATACGTGTACTTGGCGAAGGCACATTTGGTCGTGTTTTTCTCTGCAATGCCAAGAACGGAACCGAACAGCAAAAAGTGTGTGTCAAGCGCATCATTGTGCGCAATCCCAAAACTGAAATGGCGCTTATTAAAGAGGAGGTAAGAAAGCCGCAATAGTAACTATAGTTATTTTTTTATATATTTTGTGTTTCAGATCTACATAATCTCACAGCTGCGGCATCCGCATATTGTTCAGTTTATACGTTTTTATGTGCACGCCGGCACTGTTAATATTGTCATGGAGTATGCGCCCAATGGCACCATAAGAGATGTTATAAAGCGTGCTCCTGGCGGCCTCGATAAACAACACTTGCTAAGCTACTTTTGTGATATGATCATGGGACTGGAATACTTGCACATACGACATGTAATACATCGTGATATTAAACCAGAGAATATGCTACTCGATGCACAAAATCGTGTTAAATTCGCCGACTTTGGCATATCTTCTGTGCATGTACCATCCAAGAAGCATGATCAGGCCTTGGGCACGCCTTTGTACATGGCACCGGAGATTATGTGCGGCGGAAAGTTTGATTTTAAATCAGACATCTGGTCACTAGGCTGTGTGCTGTATGAACTATGCATTGGCCGCAATCCTTTTATTTCCTTGCTCTCTCAAAAAGCAAGCTCCGTTGACCATATACATGGTGTTATACGTTTTCTTACGCGTCCAAAACTTGATTGTCAGCTAATGCGAACACGTTACGAGCCGATTTGGGCACGCATTTGCGAGATGATGGTGGTCTATGAGCAAGAACGGCGCATATGCATTCCAGAATTATTGTGCTTGGATCCTTGCATAACATTGACGGTTTATAAGCAATATTTTAATTATAATTATTAGTAGCTTTGCTGCTTCTAACTAGAACTTACATATGTTTAAAAGCAACACAA
This sequence comes from Chymomyza amoena, assembly GCA_037043745.1. Lineage (NCBI taxonomy): Eukaryota > Metazoa > Arthropoda > Insecta > Diptera > Drosophilidae > Chymomyza > Chymomyza amoena. Next base: position 442,753 of record JBAMAX010003056.1, read on the forward strand.
ACTAAAGGCTGGTTCCATATTACTCAACTATTGTGTTTATATCTTGTATAACTTTTTTATGTAATTTATTCGCTATATATCCTTAATAATTATTTGTCAGTATGTAATACAACTTTCATTATGTTATATGCTATAACACATTAATGTTTACTTTATTTCTTTAATTTACTTTATAAAAATATATCAAAGAAAAAAAAATATCTTACAATAAATTAAGCATAGCTTTGTCCAGTTTTTAAGACTTGCGCTGTTGCTGGATCTTACGTTTTAAACTCTTTACTAGCAAGCTATTTTCTAGTTGTTGCTTGGAGCGCTTTTGTGGCTGTTCCCCGGAGTCTTGTTCCGTAAGCTCAGCACTTGCGTCCACTTGCTCTTGTCTTCGCTTAAGTTTTTCGCCAATAACTTCCTGCATTCCTTTGGTACCCTTAAAGTGCGAGTCGGAGGGATCAATATTGTAGTCGTGTGACTTGTAAACAGCTGAGAAACGATTGTCATTTAAATCGATCTGGAAATTATCTTCAACCTCTTTGTTGGGTTGCAGGTTTTTAGATTTCTTCAGTTGCTTGCGCCGCTTGCGTTTTGTGTTGCTTTCGTTTTCTGTTTTTAGAATTTTAGACAGGCTGAAATGCTGCTTTTTGGAACCACCTGCAGTCTCGTGTTCATCATCGTCATCTAGTAGTAGTTCGAGCTCCTGTTGCTGCCGCTCTGATTCCTCCGCATCAAGGCCACTTGCTTGAGCTTGCTTTTGTTTTTTGGACTTGGCTTTCTTAGACGTTTGTGCTGGCGCATAATCGCCATTAGCAAACTCTTCTGCAAAATAGGCATCGTTCATATCAATGCCATCTGGTATAGATTCATCATCGCTATTGTCTTGGGCATCAGGATCCAGCCCTTTTGCCTCAAGCTGTTTGCGTCGACGCTGCTCCTTACGCTGCTTATTCTTTTCACTTCGCTTTTGAAGCACTTTTTCAATAGGCGTGAGCACCGATTTAGCATCATTAATTGTGCTGGCCACTTCATCCTCTACCGTCTCTCCGTCGTTTGGATTCGTAATATCCCAGGACATTTCCATTTCGTATTTCTGCTCTTTAGCTTTATTTTCCTGCTCATTGATTTCGGCCAACAAGCCTTTGTACATCTGAATACGTTCCTTTTGCTTAGCGCGTTTGGCAAGTGGTTTGACAGCCACTACTTCTGTTAGTTTTTGCGAATCTTCCTCAGAATCTGACTCCTCTGTGCTATAGGCAACAATTTGACGCAGCTCCTTATCGTTCATTTCATCCACTTTACCGCTGGAAAGCTTATCGCCAAGCTCTCGCCGCTCTAATGCTGTTTCATCCCATGTTAGATCCACTTTGGCTTGTTGTAGTGCAGTCGTGGTAAACTGACGTGGTTTATAGTGGCTAGCGTCGGGCAACTCATGGCATTCATCACGTGGTTCGTCTTCATCAAAAGATGTATCATCGGGTATAAAGCGTAGATCCACGCGGGTAGCAGAGCTTTCATACTCTATGCCATCACATTCTTTATAGACTTTATCAGCTGTTTCTATGCTGTCGCATTCCACAACGCCGTAGTAGTAACGCAAGCGATTTAGCTGGTATTGACGCAGTTTTTCCATATGATAATCATCACCTTCCTCAGCATCACTGTCTTGCTCCTGCACAAGTTCTTCGTCTGAATCATCACCGTCGTCACTCGACTACAAATTGTTTTAAATTAATAAGCATACGTTATGGTGTCTGTTCAATATTTGTATTACCTTGGCATCAGCTGCTTCAGACTTGCTCTTACCCAAGCCCACTAGTTCTGTAGGCCCATGCACTTCCTCTTCAGCCATGCGTGCTTTACCGTACTCAGAGGGATAAATTTTTACGCTTACTATGCTACCTCCGGGCGGCAAAAATGAGCTTAGCAGCACCATTAAATCCTCTGCACGTATGCGATCCCAGTCCATATTACAAACAGCCAAACGTCGCGTGGATTCTTCTGTATTTTCAGCATCATTATCAAGCTCTCCCCAAACATGATCAATTTGCAGTTCTGGGCCTTCATCATCACCGCTGCTTTCCTCATCAGATGAAGAGTCTGTAAGCAAACGGCCTTCACCACGCGCATAGTCAATATTTGGATTAGTTAAACGCTGTCGCAATGTTTCAGGCACTTCCTCATCGTCACTAGCAAGTGCATCATTTTCATTGTCTTGCCGGGAAATGGCTTGCTCTTCGGCACGTTGCTCCTGCTGTTCAGTTTCTATATCCTCCTCAGAGCTTGCATTCTCCATAGCGACATCAGCTACTTCGGTCTTTTCCTCGTCGGAGCTCTCATCTAGTTCATAAAACTTGCGCAAATCCTCCGCATTGCTCTTGTTAACAGGTCTACCGTACTTGTCCACGGTATATTTTACTTTGAATTTTTCATCGGTAAACATGCCCTGAAAACGTTTGTCTATCTTTACTTTGCGCTGAGTCTTGGGCACACCTTTAAATCGTGGATCCGCCAAAAGATGCTGGAAGCGTTCATCTTGCCAAATGCCACTGTCTGCGTTTTGGGTGCTGTTAGCTGCGTTATGACTAGTTGAGGGCTGAGATTCGGATGGCTCAGCACTTTGGCCTTGTTTTTGCTTGGTTTTAGCTGACTTTGCCGGTGTTTTGGCCATTTTGCAAAGTTAAATGTTTAAACGCAATGCGACGGCGGCAGTCAGATAAATAGAATGCTACTAACACGTGCAATATAAATAGTTGGCGTTGCCATATTTGCAGCAAAATAACTATCGTTGCACATATGGCAGCACCAAAGGCTGTTGTTGTTATCGGGTTGCAATTATCGCTTTCTGCAGACGTATAACAACAAAAAACAGTATCGATGACAACCAGCGCGTATTTTATATATGAAAAGTGTTTTTATTATTAAATAGTTTAAGCGTTTTATGCTTGCAAATTTAATTAATGGCGTAATTAAGTGCCAGTTAAACCCACAATTAAAATGCAACTATACTGAACCCAACACTTTTTCAAGTGCAACCTTGATGTTGCCTGCTGCTTGCGTGGATGTGTTTTGGTAACAACACTATTGATAAAATCAAAAAAAAAAAAGAAAAACACTTAAGTTGCAAGAAAAACAAAAATCAAATTCAATCATAAGATTAGGCCAATTCCTTAAGTGCCACCCACAACTTATTAAACGGGTGCAGTAAACGCTGCAACAAGAACAACAGCGTAGGCAAAGCTCTCTAACATTGTTGACGCCAGCAGAGCGACGCTGACGGACACAACACACGACCTCAAAAAGTATGAGTAATAACATAGAAAGCAACAGCGCACGACGCTCCGTTGATTGGCAACGTTTCGGGCTCGGCGGTGATGACGATGGTGAAGTAACGGTGGCCAGCTTTCGCCAACGCACCAACAATAATACAGGTGGCTTTGTCGATCTGGGTAATGAGTATACTTATGCGGCTGGCGGTCATCATGCTTCCGGTGCTAACGAGATCTTTGCCGGTGAACAAGGCGATAAGCCCTGGTAAGTATTTAGATATAATCATAAATTGTCTTTTCCTGACCGCCTCATGTTCAACAGGTGGCGTTCAAATTTCTTCATCTCACAGCCCGTGCTTTTTGGCACCTGGGATGGCGTGTTCACATCTTGTCTAATAAACGTCTTTGGTGTTATTGTGTTTTTACGCTCCGGCTGGATAGTAGCTCAGGCCGGCATCATTAATGCCGTTCTCATTATATTCTGCACTGTAGTGATTGCATTGGTCAGCATACTCTCAGCCATTGGCATTTGTGAACGCTGTCGCGTAGAAAGTGGTGGCGTTTATTTTCTCATAGCTCATACGCTTGGCTCCCGTTTTGGTGGATCTCTCGGCTTGTTATATTGCTTTGGCCAGGCCGTGGGCTGTGCGTTGAACGTTATGGGTTTTGGCGAATCTATGGCCGGTCTGGTGGGCCTAGAAAACAACAAATGGGCTATACGCGGCTTTGCAACAGCCGCTGTACTGCTGCTTGGTTGCATTAATGTGGCTGGCGTAAAATGGGTCATTAAATTGCAGTTTATTTTGCTCATGATTCTGCTTATATCGGCATTGGATTTCATGGTTGGCGACATTATTGGCGAAGATCAACGTACGTATTTATTAGTGTATAAAAATTATTTTTTCTGCCCAATCTAAATTTGTGCCCCACTTATTATAGAGAACGGTTTTGAGGGCTGGGGAAGCGGCAACTTTATAGCCAATCTTTGGCCGAAGTATGAGAATGGCTATTCCTGGTTTCGTGTCTTTGGAGTCTTCTTTCCCACCGTTACCGGCGTGCTATCTGGTATCAATATGAGTGGAGATTTACGCGCTCCATCCACAGATATACCCAATGGCACATTAGCTGCGTTTGGAACTTCGTAAGCAAATTAAAAATAAACATAGTCTAAGTTAGGTTACACAAATTGTATCTAACGTATAATTAATCTCCTCTCAGCACCTTTCTATACCTGGTCTTCGTGCTCTTTCTGGGCGCTACATGCCAGCGTGAACAACTCTTAAACGACTTTATGATTTCCGTAAAGGTCTCAGCGGTACACTTTCTTCTTTTGGCTGGCATTTATGTGTCCAGTATGTCTTCCTGTTTGGGTGCCATGTATGGCACGCCCCGTGTGCTACAAAGCATTGCCAAGGAAAGCGTTATACCTGGCATTGATGCACTCGGCAAGGGCGTAAGTACAATTTAAATTTAAAGTACTATTTTACATCGAGCTTTTTACAGCGTGGACCGAATAAAGTGCCCTTGTACGCCATGGCTGTCGTAGCCGTTGTCACAGTTTCCTTCATTATAGTGGGTGACATTAATTTTCTGGCACCCATTGTTACCATGCCTTTCTTGTTGACATATGCGTGCATAGATTATGCCTACTTTGCACTAGCCCAAACGTTTGATATACAGGAGCAGCGCGAGGAACGTTTTCGTATACAGGCCTCCAGTCCCAGCTATGAGACACGTCGCTACGGCAGCGTTTCGGATGGAGGCAATGACTTGGATTTGTTGTTTCCGGATCGTGTGCGACATAAAAATCTGCAAAGTCCGCAGAATTCACCGCTGCATCAGACAGCATCTACTAATTCTGCATTAGCCACACGTGTGCCTCTAGAAACAGCAAATCAGACTGAAGGTCAGCTGGATGCTACTGTCTTGTCTGTAGATGAAACTAATGCACAGCAGCCATCGACGACGCATGGCAGCGCGGAACTGGAGGATGAAAACGAACCTATTGCGCCTATACGTCCACCCATACATTCTAAGACGAAAAACTGGTATTCGGGCTTTTGCAACCGATGGGCCTCACTCTTAGGCGTAAGTTTTAAGTTTTTATTTATGTGAAAAATGAAATGAGAGTTATTTTTTGCAGGCTTTGACCAAACTTTTGGTTATGCTGTTGGTCAATTGGTATTATGCGTTGACCTGTTTTTTGGTAGTCTTTATTATTTGGTTCTACGTGGGCACAGCTAATCCAGCGGTTAAGCCAGGCCTTACAGCAGAGTTTAATTTTTTTGCATGGCTCAAAAGTGTAGTCTTCAGATGTTTCGGGTAAGTCAACTTTAATTAAATGCAGCTCCCGTCGTATTGGGACCATTTGTATTCAGAATAAATATTTACTTTAGAATTAGTTAAAAATTATACATAACAATCAACGTAGAAATAAATTGATCCAGATAAAAGCTGTTAAGAGGCATATATTCGGTTTGATAAGCAGTTCGGTTGTTATATAAATATAATTCACGGATTGCGATAGCCACCGCTTTTTTTTTTTTTTTTTTTTCATTTATCAATTTTTGCAAATTTAGAGATTTGAGCTAACTTTGATGATAATTTATAAAACTTTTGAAATGAAGTGTTAATAATTAACTTTTTTATTCTTTTAATTTAGTAAACGCATGCATGAATATGAGCAAATTGTGGTAACGCCGTCATGTCCAGGTGTAGATGTATCGCCAACGCAATTGAACGAACAAAACGAAGATTTTCGGCCGCGACCTAATTATCATCATTCGTCGGTGATTGAGGGACGGCTGATTGATGACATTTAGAGCGTTACATTCATTAGGTGTGCGGCTGTGGCAAGCAATATTTTGTTTTGTGTATTTTTATTATCATATAAAACGCTATGTAATGTACACATAAACATATGCCGTACAAGTACACATATACATATGTTTGTGTGTATAGCTAGGCAATGCATAGACCAAAGCGCTTAGTTTCTCAAAACACAAATTCGCTGAACACTTGCATTTATTTAGATGTACTATGTATAACCTAACCAGAGCCCACCCCACAACCAGCAGATACACACTCGCGTAGAGATTTATAAAGCCTATATTATAGCGCACAGTGCAGCTTAAGCTTTAAGCTAAAAAACTAAAAATTAAACCAGCTAATGTTTATATTAATTTAAGTAATTATTTGTAGCATAAGTTTAAAGTTGCTTTTAATGTGTTCCTTTTTTTAAAATTAAATTTTGTATTTGTATAGTAGGAAGTCCTTTTTTTAACTAACAATGAGTCTGTTTAATTGTTGCTATGTAGATATGTTTCCATACTGTTTGTTCTGTCTCAAAACTCACACAGCACAGCACACACACACAGCATAGTTGAGGAAACATATGTGATACTGAGATAATAAGTAAACAATAAAATATATAATAATAATAAAATAATACACAATTTTGAAAATTTGCGCATTATGTAAATTTAAACCATATAACCAGTGGAATTTAAAATTTTTATTATATACAGCAAACATACAATAAAAACAATAATATTTTATTGATTAACAAATAAAGCAATATTTAAATGAATTTAAGGCAACAAACTGCAGAGAGCCGCTCCATTTCTGCTCTTAATTAAATAACTTCAATAAATGTGTAACAAATTTTTTGAAATCATACTCTTTCAAATACAAACAAATAAATCATGTACTAAATATCAACCATATATGCATATTACATACATATATAAATAAATTTACAAAAAAAAAGCATAGAAAAAAATTATAAAAATCATTTAAAAATTGTGTATGTGTGTGCATGTAATACTTATGTGTCTGTAGCATAAATGAAATGTAGTTATACAAAATTATATTGTAATACTAAAAAATTTATAAAAAATAAAATATAACTAAATTCAATTTATATGTATGTAATAATAATAACCTAAATGTATATTAAAACAGTTAAAATAACAAACTATTCATGTTTAAAATTTGTAATCTAGTATTTAAAAGGAAAAATAATGGGATTGGAATATACGTGCGACGTGTGGTCATGAAATAAGCTTATAAACTGTTCCCTCCTAGATTTTTATTAAATTTTTGAGCTACCAAAGCCATTTTGAGAAACTTTACATTTTATCATAAGTTGCTTGCCACGTAAAAAAAATATTTGAGAACTCTAAGCCGAGTGAGGATTTCATTGTGGGAATTGCCCACGAGGGCTAAAGACTCATGTAAGCGATCCCAAGTATGCTACCACCAACACTTCAAATTTTCTTAAATATCAAGCACACACTATTGGCCAGAGCCAATACGGCTCAAAGCCGTAGCAAAGTGTATCTTGCACCGCTCCACAACTTTTGCAACTACCCTCGTCACGTCCACGACCCTGCTCAAATATTTCCCAGCTAAAAATGAGTTAAAGCAGAAAAGCATGTTCATTTGCTTTTTCAAATCAAACAGAGTGATCCGCAGAGAATTTGTGCTGAAGCAGAAATATTTTAAACATCTGCTTTCAAGTCAAAGTCTGACTAATTAGGAAAAACCATAAAACGGCAACACAAACAATGACACAAATTACGAGAAAGCCTGTTTTGCGGTTCGGACAAATTTTTAATAAAAGGACGAATGGCCAATCCTTATACATTCTCAGTTTTAAAGTATTACATTTTACATTTGCTGCTTATAAATAGTAGAATATTTTGAGCTGTTCAGACAATAATATGACTTGGACCGATACAAAAAAGGTTCACCAATACGTTTCACTGAGACAATTGAAAGGGATTTACAAACAACTCGCCAATGATTACAGATGAACAAGGCTAATTAGGTTGTGAAGATAAGGGCGATGCAAAAGGATCTTGACGTAGTCACGTCACAAACAAATTGTTTTCGACCTTATGTAACATAGGTAGTTCTCCATCACTGCACTGGTTTGTCATTCGTCTTAACAAAGATTGACAAAACGATTACATGAACAAGGTACTTATCAGAGCGATTAATAACAACTTTATTTTTAAGCTCTATAAAATGTGATTGATTTCGTTACATTGCGTTTATATACAAAGTAAACAAATATGTTAATTTTAATTTACTATTTTTTATTTACAATCTGTACTTTGACACAACGTTATAAAAACGATTTTAGCTTACATTGAACAATTTAAAATACAAATTAAAGATGGACGAATTTTCGTACTTGTACGAAACTTTCTTGCACTTCTAATTGAACAATTTATTTAACATTAATTCATTTATTGTTTAGTGCAAAAAAAAATACAGCATTTTGCTCTAGTATAACAGCCCTTATGCACTCTAAATAGGAATCAGGAAAGTATTCCGCAATTTTATTTATGAATAGTTGCTTATTTCTCACAGATAAGCACCCCAGCCAATGTACATGGCCGCCAGATTATCAACTTTTGTAGCTTGATTAATTAAAAAGTTGACTTGTCCTTCCGTGGAGAGTGGTATGCTATTAGCCTGATGCCGTTTAACCTGCCAAAATAAATCACAAAAATTTAAACTTGTTCAAGATTTGAGCACCATATTGACTTACATGCCCCTGCAGACGCTCCGCAATACGCTGCACATCATTGGTAGCCTTAGGATCGGTGAGTTCGGTGCCACCTTTGCTAGACATAGCCAATGCTGCTGCTGCAGCGCTTCGATTTTGTCCACCCACGTCATAAACAAATGGTCGCAGCACAGACATCAGCGTTTTGGTCTCTTGTTTAAGCAGTCTTAAGGTTATCTCGCAGCATTTGCGATAGCTGCCCTCCACACCCAGCGGTCCCATGGCAGCTATCATATTTTGTGTCAAACGAAAAGGCACCAGTTCGGGATAGGCAAATGACTCGCCCTGATTGAACAAACAATTGAAATCCACATGCACTGCATCGCCGTTACGTTCATCAAACAGTATATTCTCGCCATGTCGATCGCCCAGTCCTAGTATATAGCCCACCATAGACATGACGGCTACAGTGCGTATGTAAGCATTTCGCGCCTCATACCAGCTATGTGGCGTGGTGAAACGCTGTCGAAACCATAACTGAAACACTGGTGGAAAGGCAGGCAACAAGTGTTTTAGGAATACCTCACGTTTGCGCTGTATGGGATCTGTTGTGGGCACTGCAAGCTTCTGCAGCTGTCTGCCACCCATGCCTTGGCCACGCTGCAGGTAAAAGCCATTGCATATGGTACGATACGAGTTTAACTTGGGCAACCACTCCAGCAATCCGCATTCCTCATTAAAGGGCAGCACAGCATAGGTGCGTATGCGCAGACGTCGCTGCCGGGCCTGTGCGTCCTGATGCAAATAACGCTTTACCAACGCATTAAACTCCATTAGACGCGCGTCTTTGCGCAAATCATCCTTGGGCTTGACCATAACATCATAATCCTGACCATCGCTACAACGAATGGTCAGCTTTTTAGGCTTGGCTGCCGAGCGTAGCACTAGCACCTGTTCCTGAAATCCATTTATATAGATTTGCTTGTAGGGAAACCAATTAGTCTCGCCTTTGTTAGTCGAAGTGTGGCTTTGCGAGGATGTGCCGCCAGCGGAGCTTATGGGGAACGTAGGCTGCATGTACTTTTCAAACGGCAGCAATATGTTTGAAAAGTTGGCCTGGCCAAAGAGACGCGGTAGACGCTTATCCAAGTCGCTTAGCTTATAGCTGCGATCTAGCGTAACCTCCTTGTTGGTCAGCTCAATGAGACGCTCGGTAAGCGTATTGAAATCTGTTAGCAGACGCTGAAAAGCGGCATTCTGCAGACGTGTATCGGTTAGTATTAACTTGCAGCGCTTAATGCGATTGGTAACAGCAGACTTGAAATGTGGTAACAACATCCAGAGCGATTGCTGCGGATATTGCCCTATTAGTTTGATAATAACATCACGTAGTACATTGTAAACCTCCGGCGAAGGATGACACAGACGGCTCAGCAGCTGTGAATATGCTGTATAGAACATGGTTGTGGGCAGCTCTGTGCAGCAGTTGCGCAGCAAATCGTTCATCTTGCGCACCAGCTCATTAGCGGCACCACCTGCAGCCGTATCCAACCAAAGACTTATCAAACGTGGCATGGATTGATAAACATGCTCGCTGCCATAACGCAGCGACTTGGCATAGTTCAACATGATTTGCAGCAACAATTGACGTGATTCATCATCGCCTGCGCTTTGCTGCGTGTTTGCTGTCTTTTGCGCCAGTGCCAGCTGCCTAGCTTCGCTCATCTTTTCCAGAAATTGTGCTAGCTGCACATAGCAATGTTCCGATTGACGTTGCACTTGTAAAGCCTCCTGAAAGAATTGTAATATAGCATCGGCACACAAATGCATGGACTCCGCATTGTAGGTGGCCTGCAAATATTTTCCCTCAAAATAGAGCATACGTGTTTGGCCGGTAAGCTGTTTGACATTTCCCTCACATTCTTGTTTCATAGCGCACAACTGCTCCTCCAAATAGTTCATGGCCAATACCTGATCGCCCTTCTGCCAGAGCAGCTTAGCGCGTTCGAGAAACAAGCCACTAGGCTGATACTCTGCGGCCTTCATGATATACAGCTGTGCACGTTGAAGCTGTCCCGCATTGCGATTAATCTGTGCACTGCTTAGCCATAGCCGCGCCAACTCCGCTTGCAGTAGCTCACAAAGCGATTGACGTGTGCTAAGACGCCGCTGCAGCTCGGCAAGCAGATTGCGTCTGAAGCTATATATGGGCTCCAGTACACGCACCTGCGGCTGCAGCACTTGCAGACGCGCCTGCCAATCAACAAAGTAATCTTGCGTTACCTGCAAGGCAGTCTCTTCCTCCAACTCCGGTGTCAGTTGCTCGATCAGCTGCTGGCTGCGCTGCAGCTCATGCAGCATATGCAACTTTAGCATCTCATCATAGGCATGTGCATAGGCATGCTGCTGCATTGAGCTGCAGCTGCGCAATTGCTCTAGCACGCTCAAACGCATTTCGTCCAACTGGTTTTGTAGCTGCAGTCGGCTATTATTGGGCTGTCTTAAGGCCAGACAAGCCTGAGCACATTGCGCATGCCAGTTGAAGCGCGTTCGATTCTGCTGCTGCAGCTGTTCCAGCTCATCATAGCTGCCCAGACGCCAAAGCAATTCTGCTTTGCACTCGCTAAAGTATTGCTCGGTGTATTGATCAGCTAGACGCTGCCAGAGTCCATCGGCTATTAGTAAAGCAGTCTTAGGTGTATCCATGCGCAGATAGGCATCGATCATGGCGCGTATATGCTCCGGTTGCAATTGTTCAGTGCTTGATAGTAGCTGTTCGTAGCAGGTAATCATGTCCTGCTGTCGCTCCACTAAACGATTTACCAATATCTCCTGTGTAACGCTCATATCATAGCTGCGTGCTTGCACAGCACCCTCTACCGAATCCGAATCCATTAAACGTCCATACAACTCAACCAAAAAAGTGAATTGCTCCACTAAACGCGCATTTTTTTGCTGCTCGCCCTGTTCCTCTATATAAGCCTCCAAATAGCTCAAGGCACGCGCATATTCGCCACAATTAAAACTGGCTCTGGCCACCAGCAGCTTGTCCATGCGTTGCAAAAACACATGAATGCGGCAATAATTGGTATCTACTTTTTCTGGCGGCTTACCGCCTGTGCTCAAGCCATGCACACGCTGCCATTCATGCAACCACCGTTGCAAAAAGTCCAGCAGCTCTGCACACAGCTTGCTGGCCAAGCGTGGCACATGACCGCCATCCTCGCTCACTGCACGCGCACTCTCATTGCACTTGACTGCAACTGCCGCATACTTTTTAGACTCGTATAGTTTATAACCACCGCTAGAATTTACAGAGCCGCCGTAAGGCTTGGATACGTTGGCCTGCAGATCATCGCTGGCTGCCTGCAGCACGGTTTGAAACTCCTGCTCAATATGCTCTAGTTGCTGCACGTCGCACTCCAGCAAAGCATGCAACAAAATGAAAGGATAAAAGGTTCTTAACATTTTGGCATCTCGCTTTATGCAGGGCTTATATGAGCTTAGCAAATGACGTGTTTCCGCCGACTGCACATAGTCCACCAGTCGAGCGGCCCATAAAAACGCCCATTCCTCATAGGAGTTGTGCGTATAATGGCTCCCGAAAATAGGCTGCTGCTGGCATCTGTTCGAGCGCTGCGAGTTGCTTGTATAGCACGAATCTAGCAGCGGTTCCATAACCTGACGCATGCGTGGCTGCAGCGATAGCCATAGCTGCGTTTTTTTGTTTTCCCTTGGTGAAATGCCGGATACAGCCAAAGTTTCCTGTATGGCCAGTGAAAAGCTGTCTACATGCTTGGTCTTTTGCTGAAACTGATAGCCGCGACAAAGCGCAGTTAAGGCCAGCACGGCAAAGTCATCGGTTAGCACGCTTAGTGGCAGCTGTTGCGGGCAGGCAAAGTTATAATTGGAGGGCAAATAGCTGGCATCAATGGCGCCCAGCTCCCCCAGGCAACGTGCGGAAGCCAGCTGCAGCTTGCGATCATCGTGCTGACACCCTTGCATCAAGACGTTTACAGTTTGTTCCAGTAGTGGTTCCATGGGTAGTTCGTGTAGAATCATGTGATTAAGCTGCTGACGCTGTTTGCCAAATAACTGGGCCAGATGTTCCAAGCCATAGATGCGCACTTGCAGGCACTCGTCGCTTATTTGCTTGTAGAAGAAACGCAGTTGATCGAACAGATTAGAAGAGCCAGAGCCCAGGCACAGTTGGTTGGTATGACGCGCTATGCATTGTTGTATGGGCTCTGCAATGTCTTCCAATTGCTCCAAGAAATAAAGATCTGTTATATAGTTGCCCAACATTGAAGCATTGCGAAGTATGACAAACTCGTAGAGGCTATTAACTTTATCCACACTATACGCGAGAAGTGGCTGCAGTGTGGCCACAATGCGACCAAGTGAAGGTCCAAGCTCTTGCACATTGACCACATGCAAAAAGATTTGCCAAACCTTCAGGCAAATACGTTGTAAACAGGGCTCTTGTAGCGTGTGCACAAAGCTCAACATAGCAATGATCTTGAATCGAAACTGTGTAACATGTGTGGAGCCAACAAAGCGCATAATTTGACCCAGACTATAAAGGGTTTGTTCCTTGAGAGGTTTCTCAAACGACGGCTCTGACAGGCAGCTCTCAAAGTACGTTATGACGCCTAGAAAACGTTCTGCTATGAATTTGGAGAACTCAGCGTTGGCCGCTTGGCTTGCCAAATTCTCGGCTGAGGAAAGTTGTAGCAAACATTGAAATGAACGCATTACAAACGTTGGATTGCGATTGAAATAGATAAGCAACTCGGCGACTGTTTGCTGGAAATACAAATAGAATAAGTTTAAGCCTGTCGGTCATACTAATACGTACCTTGACATCCGCATTCATAAGCTGTTGCAAAGTGGATTTAGTGCAACTGGCCACCAGCTCAATGCAACGGTTGCCCAACTCTGGTTGCTCAGTTAAATACACATGCGTATACAAGCGCAGAAAGGATGTAGCAAAGAGAGTGGATACAGGTTTGCGCAGCTGTTTGGCAATGAGCACAATGATGCCCTTGCAGCGTGGCTCTTTAATACAGTAAGGCAGCACCATGCTGGTCAAAAGACGATGATACTTGCAGGTGAACTCCTGCACGCAAGAGAAGCCCAGCATTTTGGTTAGCTGTGAAAATAAAATAAAAAATTAGCTTGGTAAACTACTAGACGATTTGGTATACTAACCGCTCGCAGAGAGCGCGTAAAGCGCACACCTTGGCGAAGATAGACATGCACAGCCAATTGAACTACCAATGCAGTGGCATCACGTTTGTACCAATTCCAAAGAGTGACCGTTTGCACACCATGTTTAGCGCACATTTGGCTGGCGGCTAGCACTGCTTCTTGTGCAACCAGGGAGTTATTATGCACCAGAAAAAAAAAACACATCTTGAACCAATGAAAGAGCCATAGTTCCTCAATTCCAGTATGAGCACAGCACACCAGCAAGCGCAATAGTTGACGTTGGTAAGCCAGAGATTGTTCAGCTGACGGCTGCTGCAGCATTTTCACAATGCGCTGCAGCATTAGCTTGCCCAGGGAGTGCATAAAATCCGGCGAACGTTGTGTCATCACAGGCAGTAGCAGTTCGAAATTCTGTTCATTAATCAAGCACAATGAGGGTGCCTTTTCCAACTGCTGGAGGCACACTGCCGGCTCTAGATTGATCAAATCCAAATGGTTTACTATGTGTACACAATCGTTGGTAAACAGTAAAGTCTGGCATATAGCATTTAGTGAATTGTTTGAAAAATTTAAAACTGCTGGCAGGGCATTTGATTTGCAGCAGCTTTGATATATGCCCGGCAGTTTACGGGGCAGTGGCTGGCATCTGTCACAGTAGATGAACAATTTTTGCTCAACCTTAAAGGCGGCCGCTGCACCAGGTTCACGCAGACAAAGAAGCACTTGTAGCACGGCACTGAGTGCTCTATTATTGTTGCCTGCTATTTTAGGAAGCGCCTGGACCAGCCAAGAGGCTTTCACATAGCCCGATACGTAAAGCTGTCCCAGATTATCACAAAATATTTGCTGCAAGTGCTCATCTTTAGCATTCAACAGCGCCAGATGCTGCTGTGCATAAAAATTCTGCAGCTGCGTGTGTGCACTCGAAGGCGTGTCTAGTTGAATGCCCATTAAGGCTTGCAGGCAACTGGGCGTTATTGCTGGCGGCGTTTCCTGCAACAGGCTTAGCAGTTGTTGTTGTTGATTTTGGGGCTTCAAAGTGGCTCGAATGACGGAGACTTGCAGTAGTAGGGAACAAATTTCCTGCTTATGTGGCGTTGTGATGGTTGATATTCGCTCCAGCCACTGCAGTGACAAAGTGATGGGAGTGACCTGCAAGTTGAGTTCGTAATGCTGCGGCAGCTGCTCGAGTAATGTGGCATCTAGTTGTTGTTTGCCTACCGTTCGTTGCTGCAGTTCCAACAAACCTTGTTGCTCCATGTGCCGCAAGGCTCGCAGCAGCTCCAAAAGCTGCAATAGTTCTGCAGCGTCTAGTTTGCTAGAATGCAGCAAATGTTGTAAGCCGTGCTTAAAATCCGGAATTATGTGGCAACGTGTAGTCTGCTGTTTCATGGCAAGCACAGCTAGAAGCGGCAGTAGCTGTGCTGGCTGCAGGCGCCATTGTTGCAATAGCAGCTGCAGCATTTGTGGCGCTATTAAGAAAGTGGGCTTTGAAATAACTTGTTGCAGCAAATAGCTGACAAGCGCTTGCAACAGCTGTGAGTTATGTTCCTGCAGTTGGCAGCGCAGATTGAAAACTTCGCGTAAAATTTCACAGCTAAGCTGCAGTGTTGCTTCATTTCGCGGCTGTTTATGTAAAGTCTTTAAAAGTCCATCCGTAGTGTCAGCGAGTTGCAGCAACTCGTTTGGTGTCATACATCCCGCCGAGAGCCATTTTGCAGCTGTGGACCACATGAGCGCCAAGGCGCGTAGTGTAAGCAAGGCGTAGTGCGTTAAAGCGGTATTGTTAAGCCAGTTATCAACACATTGCGTATGCAGTACCTGCTGACAGTATTTAAGGCAGCCAAGTTTTGTTTCCATATCACATTCCTTGAGCGCAAGCAGCGCTTGTGACAGGCTGCCTACAAATATTTGGCCATGTGTGGCATTGCCCACGTGTTGGGCATGCTGCAGAACGGCAAGCAAATGCAGCGCATATGCATCTGCATTATCCAAATCCAACGATATAGTCTTAAAGGCACATGCTGCATCAAATTCCTGCAGACACCTAGCATTGCGCGTAAAGATATTTAAATTTAATACATGGGCTGCTGTTTGTTTTTCTCTATCGTGGTCAGTATAGGTAAGTGCTGCAAGCTGTGCATTGAGTTGCTGCAGCGCATTAATATAAGCCAAAACTAACTGCTCGTAGAGCTTTAGATGGTTGGCCCAGCATGAGCTGACAATTTTTTGTTGCAGCTGCACGTTCTTAAGGCATTGGCTGTTGGTAAATAGAAACTGAACCAGTGTTTATAAGGAAAATATACAATTACGCACCTTTTGTCTGTACATTCACTTAGCGACTTGGCCAATTTATTTATAAGCCATATAACAAATGTATCTTGAAATTTGTTATTTAATTCACGCACTGAGGCGCAACAAATGAGACTCGGCTCCTGACAGAGTATATCGTCCACAACACTGTAAACATCCAATAAATTGGCTTCATTGCGATTCACCAAATTATAAAGCAATATCCACATTTCCTTGCGACGATTCGACATTTTGAGGCTTTTAAATGCATTTATTTATTATTCACTATATTTAAGCCACAAGATTAACGCGCGGCAATTGCCGGCAAGCAACATTCACAATAGATATGCCGGGTGGCCATAGTGCTGCCACACTGATGTTAATCAGCTGTTGGCAATGTCCATCGGAGCTCCCGAAGGCTATTTGGTTATCGATTAAATTGCGCGCGTATTCAAATAATCTTCATTAAGCTGTTTTTTGTATTTAACTATAATGAGCACCAATTGGTTTCTGTTTTTAATGTATACGTTTAGACATGGTATATGCACACATAATGCTTCAATTAATCCTGGATAAGCTAGTCTGCAAAATCATTGTATGGAATATATTACGCGCTTAAATAAGTTAGGCACTTGTGTCGCTTTGGCGACCACAACAACAATGCAGCAGACCTTGTGGCATGCCTCTTGGTCTCTTTGTGGATGGGTGGGTCTACAACAGCACCAATAGCTGCACTATGCAGATATTAATAAGGCACGAATGTACGATGACAATAAGTAGTTAGATCGCTACTCAGAATCTGTTGGACTTCTAGACACACTACGCGTCTTTCATCTTGATGCGCTGGCACCTGTTCTTCCAAGATATCAAGAAATATTGCACGCGACTCTTGGTGTGTCAGCCACATAGAAATGCACAGACTTGAATGTTCTAGCATTAGGCATTATCATGAGGATATCTAGCTAGACCGAAAATAAATGTTCTAGACGTCAGATGTCTCCAAATATCACACATTTTGAACCTTCAAGGTCGATTTTACATGATTCGCGCTTAGACGACCACAACAGCCATGCACCAAACCTTGCAGCACCGACTACAATGAGAGGCAGTCCGCGTGACAGCCAGATGTCATCATGCCTCTTGGTCTATTGTGGACGCGTCTGCTACAGCACCAATACTGCTTGACTCTGCAAACATTAATAAGGCACGAATGTACGATGACAATAAGTAGTTAGATCGCTACTCAGAATCTGTTGGACTTCTACACACTACGCGTCTTTCATCTTGATGCGCTGGCACCTGTTCTTCCAAGATATCAAGGAATATTGCACGCGACCCTTGGTGTGTCAGCCACATAGAAATGCACAGACTTGAATGTTCTAGCATTAGGCATTATCATGAGAATATCTAAATAGACCATCAATAAACGTTCTAGTGTCAGATGCCACTTTGGAACCTTCCAGGTCGATTTGTAAAATTTCGCTTATAATGCTTGGCTGGACCACTATGCACCAGACAGAGTCATTGGTGCAGATTTCAGTAAAGCCAATAGGCAAAGTTCATTTCGATATATGCCAAAATTCGCAAATAGCGCAAAATTGGGTCGATTTCGCGGCCATAAACTCGAAAAATTGAGTTTATATACATGTATATATGTATATATAAATAATTTATAGAAACACGTGGTCGTAAGTTGGTTTCCATGGTAACCGATAAATTAATTGTTGCCTCAAAGTAGGCTATGAAATCGAAAGAAATCAGTGACATAAAGTTGTAATGCTTAGGCAAGAAACAAAATTTAGGTCATAATCTTTCGGCAGCTCATAGGAGCAACATCTAAATTTAAAGTGAAAAAAATGGTGCCTTTTAAATACAAGTGTGTGTGTGGTGGAATATAATAAATAAAAAAAAAAGTAAAAAAAAATAAAAAAAAAAAAATGGCAAAAAAAAAAATTTTTTTTCTTGTTAGCGCGTAATTTTAAAATACACACAAAATAAACGAGATGGCTTATAGCTCGTTTACTCTAGATATTTTGATATATATATATATATAATGTAAGTTTTACTGCTTGTCTATTGCAAAGTTGAAATGAAAAATTTTCTTTTTGTGTTTCTTCATTCATTTCAGATGCCTTTTCTCTCGAATGCAAATAATAAAACATTTACTACACAGTAAGTTTTAATTAAATAAAAAAAAAAAAAAAATTATAACCTAACCTAAAAAAAATTGTAACCTAACCTAACTTTTTTTTTTCTTAGTTCCGTTGTTGCGTCCACACGTTACATTTAATGCACTCGCAACGGCATGGGTTAATACATACACATAAAACAATTACTACACGGTAATTTTTGAATTTAAATAAACGTAATATTTTTTAAAAACTAAATTTTTAGGATTCTTGTGCCCAGCACGTCAAATCAAACTTGCACTAGCAGCAGTGCATACACATTTTATACAGATGCTCATACTACAGAACGCAAATAATTATAAAACATTTTCTAAACAGTAAGTTTTAAGTTTAAATAATCGCAATTTTTTGTTTTAAACCAAATTTTTAGGTTTGTTTGCCTAGCACGTTAAATGAAACTTGCCATTTGCAGCAGTTCCCAAAATTGCGCTAGTTCATACACATTTTATACAGATGCTCATACTACAAAACGCAAGTAATTATAAAATATTTACTAAACGTAAGTTTTAAGTTTAAATAATGGATAATTTTTTTTAAATCCAAACTTGTAGGTTTTTTTGCCTAGCACGTTAAATGAAACGTAGACGTCAGTTTTCTTCAAATATGGACTAATACATTTCTATTCGGATGATTTTTGCTGTATGTATTTCTTATAATACATTTACTATACGGTAAGTCTTTTATTTATGTAATGCTTGTATAATATTTTAAAATATCTACATTTTTAGGATTGTTGTTGCCGTATATATTACAGTTGCAGCAGTTCCCAATTATCGCCTAATACACACAATTGCAGCAGTTCCAAATATGGACTAATACACACATTTTATGCAAATCCTGATTCTTTGGAATGCATATCATTATAAAACAATTACTAACTACATAGTAAGTTTTGAATTTAAAAAGGATACGCGTTATATTTTTAATATCGACATTTTTAGCTTTGTTGTTGCTTAGTGCGTTACATGGAATGATGCAATCGCCATGGACCCTAGCCACAATAATCATTACCGCCTACGCTGTTGTTCTGGTTGTTTATTGGCACGTCCAAATGTCGCGTAAGTTTATGATAACTTTAAAAATCAAACAATTATAATAAAGTTTCGAATCAATTCTGTTTTTAGCATTTCATTACTTGAGCGATACATTTCGACTGCCTCAGAAGTTGTTCTCTACGATACTTACCTCTCTACGATAAATTTTTGATGGAGCGTTTGCAATATCCAAATGGCTCGTAAGTTACAAGCTTGTGCCACAAACTATTAAAGCATACTAAATAGAAAATTCTCTACTTTTCAGCAACAACGCTTTTGGATGTTGGTGCTCCATTTGGGTCATTGCTCCGATAGTTGCATGCATAAATATATATTATATTACGTCTCTAATGATTGTGATATTGCATTTTTACACACTCTTACAATATGAAATAAATTACAATTATTGAGTTGGCCTTTAAAACAAACATATGTATATAAAGTGTAATTATTTCATTTCTTGACAATGCCGAACATTGCTAGTCTTAATCCTGTGGCTAGACCGCATACTTATGCAGACGCCCATCAATGCGAAAGTTTTTGGGCCTTTTATCTGGCTGCACTGTTACAATTGTAAACCATGTAGAGGATTTTGTCTTACCTTACGTAACCTAAGAGGCTGAAGCAGGCATGGCTAGTGCACGCATATCACATCACGCAGCATTGGGTAATGCAAATCTCTTGTGGTACAATTTGGTGGTGCTAGCTCTGATTTCCAAATGCTCCTAGGGGCACATCTGCTTTTAGTTGTTTCATAATTGCGCATCTAGAATAAAGTTTTCGGGCTGAACACTAATTTCCTTGGTGCAAAAACAATGCATTGGTTAAGTTTACAATTGTCAAAGTAGATCAGTGCACGCATATATAAAGTTCATTTATTTCCATTCTTGGCAATGCCGAACATTGGAATATGTAGCATTAGGTAATGCACATTTCTTATATAATTTGGTGGCGCTAGCTCTGATCCAAGATCCAAGTTTTCCTGGGGACACGACTGCTTCAGGCTGTTTCACAATTGCGCATCTAGAGTTGTTTTAATGCCGTGGCTACAGCTCATAATTATGCAGACGACCATCAATGTTTCAGGCATGCATGGACGAGGCAAAGTTTTTGGGCCTTTTATCTGGCTGCAAGCTTATTTCCTTGGTACAAAGACAACATTGGTAAAGGTTAAAAATGTCAACAATGTAGAGAATTTTGTCTTACCTTACTTAGGTTAGCCTACTGTTTAAGAGGCTGAAGTGCTATGGTAATTCACATCACTTGTGGTACGATTTGGCGGTGCTAGCTCTGAGATCCAAATGCTTTTAGGGGCACGACTGCTTTTAGCTGTTTCACAATTGCGCATCTAAAGCAGCCTTGATGAGTATACAGAAGGCCATCAATATTTCAAGCATGCATGAGCATGGACGAGCTAATGTTTTTGGGCCTTTCATCTGGCTGCAAGCTAATTTCCTCTGGTGCAAAGTAGAGAATTTTGTCTTACCTTACTTAACCTACTGGTTAAGAGGTTGAGGCAGGCATGGCTAGTGCACGTATGTACAGTGGTACGAACAGTGGAACACGTAGCATTGGGTAATGCACATCTCTTGTGGTACAATTTGGTGGTGCTAGCTCTGAGATCCAAGTGTTCCTATGGACACGACTGCCTTTGGATGTTTCACAATTGCCCTGATCCTGTAGCTACAGCGCATAATTATGGGTTAAGTCATCAATATTTCACGCATGCAAGGTTTGTATAAGTTAAAACTATCTCACGAGAGGATTTTGTCTCACCTACTAGGCTAAGAGGCATGGCTAGTGCATGTACAATGCATCCAAGCAAGCACGACGCCAAATTGTTGTTAAATGCATTTAAGATGTGAGTATTTGGAGAAGTTCAGCGCGTGTTGCTGCGCAAGCAAGAACAGTCTTAGGCCATGTGGAGCTACAGTCGCCATATCCAGCAGACAAAAATTCCTTTGCCTCTTTTTATGCTACGGCCGCTAAGACCTGCGGTTATTTTTATTATTTTCAACTTGGTTATGCGAATAGTCGCAATATATTTAAGCGGTTTTAGATGCGAGAGGTGTTTCAACAAGACATTGAGGCCAAAAAATTCCGATTTAGCTATGTACATAGAAAAGTAGTTAAGTCCGTTTTTTCCCCAATGCGCAGCAAACTGTGGATGGTTTGGCTTTTCCATAACTTCTCTAGAGTTTTGAAAACCACAGATGCCGCAATTTTGCTTGTTTAGAAATAATGGAGGGCATATTCTTGACCAAAAATAACACGAAATGTTCGTTGTTTCTTTGAGCCATTTACAAGTTGACTTTGTTCAGCAAGTCATCTACATACGTGCACGCGTGAGCTTGCAGTTTTAGAGAGTAGCTTGATGTAGAGGCGATCTCCCTGACCCAAGGCGTTTGAGTCCTACCAAAAACATCCAAGTTTTTTTCTAAATGTTATGCAGATTATGTAGCATACAAAATGGTTAAAAAACCTTGTCGAAAAAAGGTTAGGTTGAAGCGGCTTGCTGTCATAGAGCAGCCCGGACGCAATTAGGCACAAGGAAGCGTTTGGCGATGCAACAGATAACAAAAATATATCTTTATATCTGCGTATATAGACGAAATCTTTGTCGAAACAAAGAAAAATTGCGTTTACAAAAAGCAAAAAGTGTTGTCCCATATTTTTTTTGGAATAACGTAAACAGCTGTTTTGTTTCGACGTAAGAACGAAAAAAACGCGTGCAAATTTTTTTCAACATATTTTTATATTCGATCATACAGACGGACGCACATGTCTGGATGAATTTCTGTGTTTCTGAGCAGGTCGAAAGTTATTTTGGAGTGGTCTCCAACGTCTTCGTTTCTACATATGTACATATGTACATTTGCACAAATTTATATCAAGGAGGTCGCCGCGCGAAGTTGAGTACCCCTGTAGGCAGCATATAAATAGTGATAAAACTATTGCATAAAAAAAGCAGATAAGAAAAGTCAATAATCGTAAACAAATTTCCTTTGGCTGGGAATCGAACCTTGGCTTCTAGACGTCGTGACGCTGGCAAACCACTGATTGGTACTGAAACTGTTTTTGGTATTAGCAGAGAGAACACTAAGGGATATGGAAAGTTGCAGGCGAAATTGTGGCAGACCCAGCAACTCATCGAAAATCTTTCAATTGGGCAACTATTCTATTAACACACTGTCTGGGTTACTTACTTAAATTGCAGGCTCGGAAACACCTCAGCAAAATGGCCATTACCGACACGGACAACTGTAGGTGCTGTAAGGCTGCGCAAATATGCTCACAGCCCGTTGAAGAAGAGCTTTATTCATTGGTGGACTCATGTATTGGGTAAGTTGCTTTAGTTTAAGAAGCCAGCAAAATATACGCTTAGGGTCGAAATATTTGTGTAAGAATGTAACACCATTAATTTGCAAAATTGTTGCTTTTAACAAAGAGCTGGTTCTTTCCTACCAGTTTCTGCTCAGTAATAATTATTTATGTAAAATACATACATATATGTACATACATATAGGCACAAATCTTTTCGTAAAACTATTTCACAGTAAAGCATCTCAAGGGTTTCTTTGAGAATTTCGGGTTGGGTGGGAAGCGCCTTTGAAACACCCAGACTAAATGTTGAAATATATACCGAAACAAGAAGCACAAATATTAACTAAAATTAAGTGCATTTGTCTTTGTTTGGAACTTTTGCATGTATATACATACATATATACTTGTATATACAAAATTATACATGGGCATCCGTGTGTCTGTAAGTATCGATGCTTCTGTCAATTGCATTTAATTAACCAGAAAAAAAGCAGAGTATGGTAACAACAGCAGCCTAATTGAAATATCATGTTTTTAAATAAATGAGCAGCCACAGCACAAAGTAGCATCCACTAGGTAATGCAAAATGGGTTTAAGGATCGATGAGATTTGAATTTTACTTACCATTGAGAGGATGTGTTTTTGACCAGTGGCATAAGTATATGGGGTTTTGCGATGGAAAAGCATAGGACTAAATGAAGTGTATCTGCTCTCGAAACAATCCGTGGCACTATGGTAATAACAAACCAGTATGCCCGCAGTTCCCTCAGGCGAAAGCACATTCTTACCAATCGCTCCTACTTTGTACCCAATAGAGTACAGTCGCACCAAACGAAGTTAATACTCTACAAGACGCTCATTTCCCCCAGCTGCATTTGCATTGCCCGGTAATGGAGCGAAATTTTCCGTACAAAGCCAAATCTCGCATAGCAATTGCCGCTCTACACGATTATTGCACATCACTAATTAGTAATGCGTTCACCTATGGTGTGAGTGTGGCAAGGAGTCGCTTAAATTTTGGGTTATACATGTGTTGTGGGAGTCTAGTAGTGCAGAGGGGTACGGCACGTCCTGACGTTGACATTCCACTAACAGTGAAATTGTTTTCCAAATCCTAAGCTCGCATGTTAGCCACAAACAACAACAACGCCACCAACAACAATAACGAGTGCAATGGGACCTAGGCAGGATCTAACGAATAGCACTGAATGCGACACTAGGCCTGACCATTTTCAGGGCATCATGTGTCACATATATGTGTGATTACGAGAGCCGACTGAAAAGTTTCTTGCAATCAAAAAAGATATGGTCGGGTTGAAACCGGTTGCAATGGCAGTAGGAGGATTTCTAGCAAACTTTATGCGTTGTCTATTGTAATCCGACTTCATCCAATTCCGGATGTAGGCCGGTTTGGTTGCATGGTGATGAGTCGGAATTTCTGTGTACTTTGATGCTGAAGACTGCGTTTGGTTGGCAGGTCCAGTAGACCGTACTCACGCTGAAGGCTTGAAGTTGCAAATGTTTGAATGGGAAATAGTTTGATTGATCCTTTAAGGACAAATGTGGTATCGAGGTATTAATGTATATATGTATATTGACCGTATTCCATCAAAACATTAGCTATTTACAAAGAATTTCCAATTCTGTTTGTTTAAAGCTAAGTATTTCGTTATAAGATTTGCCGGCTTCGTTAAAGTTGGTGCGCCTCCATGTAACCTTAGGTCTACCACGTCTGCTGCTGCCCTGTGGTTTCCATTCCAAGGTAGCATGGCATATTTCGTCATGTGGTTTTCTAAGTGTGTGGCCCAATAGCCTTCTAATTTACGTGCTTATGTTTTCTTGGCCTGCAAGTTGTAAAAGACCATCGTTTTAGATAATCCTTAGCCAACAGACTCGTAGCTATATGTAGAGGTATGTAGATTATAAAAATGTGTGAACTATTGTAATAAAAACCTTGATTAAGAAGCTCCAAATATTTTCAGTCAATCTTTATTCTGTGCGATCCTTAATATTTATATCCTCCATGTATGTAAAAGCTATCGATGGGGAGGCATTAAAATGTAGGGCGTATAAACGTGCGAACATTGTAATATAGTACTCGCCTTGGTTTAAAAGAAATTTGAAAATATTTCTTGCTACCGTTCCCAAAAAAATCTTCATGTAAGCCAACAGTTCCACCGAGATTCAGGATTTGGTCTTGGGGCGAGTTCTTTACTTAGAAGTGTATATATATCACAGCTCGAAAAACACTTTTTTTAAAGCCCATTTTTTTAAAATTTTTTGGTGGGATACCTATCCGAAAACGACCTGTGGATCCTCCACTAGTCCCACCATAATATGCTTTGGTCTCGTTTCAATGCTTCGACTATTTATGGTTTGGTTTTTTCTTTATTTTTAAAGTCCCGAGCAATCCTGACATCTCTCCGGCTGACAGCTTTCCCTTATCCCAATATTGAAGTAACACACTTTTCAGTAATGGTTCTAAGGTTAGCTTGGAGGCTCGGAACATGCCGGTAACACCCACAGGGCGCGTGGTGGGAAAAGGATTGACCCTATCATTACTGTTTATAGCTTTCCTTGCTAAATCAATTTTATCGTCATCATCATCATTGGCGAGACAACCCTAGTTGGATTTTTGCCTGTTGCAGTTTTGTAGTTTGTGTTCTGATCATCTCAGTTCAAGTGAAATCAAGTCTTGATCGTCTACATCAAACCATCGCAACTTCGGTCGACCTCTAGTTCGGTTACCTACACACTGTCCAACATTATTAATTTTAGAGTATTGATACCAGTTTGAGATTTTCGAAGGACGCTTGGGCACGTAGCAGCTGTGGGATGCTTTGTATATCTGCCTCATCTGTGCAGCTACGACGGAAGTCTTCAGAACTGCTGTCTCCATGCTGGTGCTGTTTTTGTAGAAACACAGAAGTTTTGGAATTTGGTTATTCTGGCAGTGCTCAGTGTTTTCAATATGCAGTGTGGCTTTCTCACTTAAATCTTGTCATTTCCCAAGTTCCTCATAAACATGTTCTTATGATGTAACAATATTCCATTTTATTCACGCGTGTTCTCAATATTAACTTCTCACTAGACAAGTCAAATGGTCAGCAATAACTTTTTAGCCCGCCCTCGCATACATATATATGTGCGTGTGGTAAATAGTGAACTCTCTCTTTCTCTGCGCAGCATCATCGTTGTAGTAGTCGATTTTTGCATTTGCACTTGAATATGTGCCCCACCAACCCACTGATTATTTTTTTTCTTTTGCTTTCGTCATCAGCCGGGGGATTAAAACTGCCGGATGCAGTGCGGAAATCAAAATGGAATGGTCGACAGTAGCGGCTCATGGACAGTGCAAACCAACGAATGGGTATGGTAACAGCAGTTTAAATGGCAACTAATCGCAAAATGTACGAACTGGCCAACGCGACATTGGTGCGGTTCAGCAGCCCCTTCTGCTCATCAGGATTTCGTCCTCTGCTGCAGCACTGGCCTATAGATAGCGCGAGGTGTTTGCATAATGAATGAGCGCACGCGGTAAGAGCAACAAAACCGAGAGAGGGAAGTTCTTTTCGGAAGGCCGAAGTTCAAATACCCAAGCCTAGGCCCTAGGTAGCAAAATAAGCTAGTTGACTAGCCTAGCTTGTCTTAAACTGAAGCGGAAGTTTGTTTAGCGATTGACCAAAGGGACCGTTTGGTAATTGGACTTAGTGAAATAGTGGACCCATCCAGGACTTCACTAAGGTAGGGAATATGTATTGGATTTTTGATTTTATTTGAGTTCACGATCAACTTGAAGAGATCCACTAAATACGCCACAGTACTGTATAGAGAAGGTCTTTAGTACCTTACGATTTCGAGCAAGCCAAAGTTTTTGGATACTGCTCAAATATACCTTCAATATACTCCCACATAGAGTATCCAAACAAGAATGGCAACTGCTATCAACTCCGGCATTTGCACAGAGTTCGTGCGTTCGCCAATCAGCCATCCAAACCTAGAGTGTTTCTTTGGTGTGGCAGTGGGTGTGGCGGCGAGGCGGAGTGGATCAGAAAGGACAACAACACAAGACAATGAAATCAAACGACAAACGCAAATGTGATCAATTACAGTTTGTGAATTTTAACTGCAACCGCCAAAGCCATTGCAATTGCAACTGCCACAAATGCCGCCAGAGGCATCTCTGGCCAAATGGAATTGTTGTGCATTTGTGGCTTCTAAATAGAGGCAATGGGAAGGAAGACGGAGAGCAGGCGTTGAAATTATAATTTTTGATGCTGCTGCTGGGAGAGATGGCGCAGCAGGGAACTGCAAGTGAAAAAAATGTCAAAAACTTGGATTAGTCTCAGACTAATCTTAGCCTGTATGTGGCTTGAACATTTTTGCTGGTTTACATGCTTGTTGATATGCAAATGATGTGGACAACAACTTGACTGGAATTATGGCCACAATTCCGGTGAAGCAGCATTTGTCGGTTGAACGTTGACATAGCCCGGCAACAAGTCATTATTGTAATTATGTTAATACCCGGCACGTCATTTCAGACATTTTGTGTGTGCACTGAGAGAAACTAAAGTTGATTTGCAGATGTGCTGGAGAACGCAACAAACAAAAGATGTAGTCTGGAAACTGAATGCTTCAATAATGAATGCAGCTTGTCTTCGCTGCACATTGATTGGAAGCTCATTTTTGGGCATGAATCTTATGGCTTAAATATGTTTATATAATTAATATGAAAAATTTTTAAATTCTGGAAAAGTTGATTTAAAAAAAAATTTGTTTAAGGGATTTCTATGATTAAAAGTTACTATTCCTCAAATAAACCAAGGTATCATCAAGCAATCATTAGAATCAGCTGTGGCTATAAAGCAGTAGAGGATTAACCCCAAGGTAATCCCTAACTTTTAAAAATCTATAAAGCGTCTTTTGAAGACCTTGTTCAAGGTTTTAAGTGTTAAAAGTTGAAGATACATTTTTTTTTTAATTTAATACATATATTATTGTTCAAATAATTTTTGTTTATCGTTAAATATGAAATTTTTTTATTTTGGTACATTTTCTATATTATAGTAAACATGTGTGGGTTTTTTTTGGTGATAAAAAAATTATAATTAATTTTCGTTAAAAACTCAAACTTTAAAAGTGTCCAGATAATGTCTGCACTTAGTGTTAAATATATAATTTAACTACCATCTAACTACCATCTCATTTTTTAAATCCAAATTAATAATTTGCAATTTTTTCAATTCACAACTTTTTTGTTGTTGTTTTTAGATTTTTGGTAAAATTTTAAAGTGCCTGAATAATATCTGCTTTTATTGTAAAAGCATATATAATATAATTTAATTTAATATGTGCATTTAAGTTACTTAAACTTTTTTTTTAATTTCAATTTAATAATTTTTTTTTTTTATTTACATTTTTTTAAGTTATGATGTGTCCGAATAATTTATGCTTTTAGTGTAAAATACATAATTTCATTTAATACGTGTATTTTAGGTAGGTAGGTATAGTGGTTGTCATTAGACGCACCTAGGCCTGTTGTAGGCCCTTTGTGATGCCACCGGGGCTATCCCTCTCCTCACTCTACGCTGTCCTCATTGAACCAACCTGTCGTCTTTATGTAGCTAACAATCTTTGTTAGTTTTATTCTTGCAACTTCTGTCATGTCATCCAGAAAGCTTTGCCCAAAAGTTTGTAGCCTTCTTCTACACAGAGCCATGCACCCGCATGGAAGGTGTTCTACCGTTTCTTCTTCTTCAGCGTCTCTACAACTTCTGCAGTAGTCGTTGTAAGGCGCCCCCAATCTACTGGCGTGTCTTCCGATTAGGCAGTGCCCTGTTAACACCCCAACTAGGTTTCTTATGTCAGTTCTGTTAAGTTTTAACAGTCGGTTTGTGCGGCCCATGTTCCATTCTGGCCACGTCATTCTGCTTATTTCACAGGTTGATGATTGAGTCCATAGGACATTGACGGATTTGATGGTATATCTATCTATTAGCAGCTTGCAAGTTGCTAATGGAATAGGTGTGTTTGCTTTATCTGGCAGGATAAATTCATCTGCTTTGCAATTACCTTCTATGTCTCTATGACCCGGAAACCAGAGCAGATTTATAGTAAAATATTGTGCTTGTTTAATTAATACCTCGATACATTCCTTCACTGTCTTCGAGGTGATTTTGGGAGATTTTAACGATTTAAGGGCCGCTTGGCTATCTGAGTAAATATTGATTTCTCTTACGGTGACAACACTTTTCTCTAAAAATAGTAGGCTTTCTTTAATAGCCATTATTTCTGCTTGGAAGACGCTACAGTGGTCCGGCAGCCGAAAGGAACTATTGGCTCTCAACTCGTCAGAGTGAAAGCCTCCTCCCACCTGCTCGTTAAGCTTGGATCCATCTGTATATATAATATGTTAATTCCTTTACTAATGTCTATTACCCCATTATCCCAATCTTCTCTCGATGGGAAAGTAGTGGTAAAGGATGTGATTAAAAGTAGCTCTGTCGAGTTACAAAGGTCTGTGGTTCGTGGTATAAAGGGGAACTCACCCAATATCTTTGAATGCCCCTTTCTGTTAATGGCTAAGAGAGAGCATTCCCTTAATCTAAGTGCCGATTTTGCCGCTAGCTGTTTGCTGTATGCATCAATCGGTATTAGGTGCAGCATGACACTCAAAGCTGCTGAAGGCGTAGTTTTTATTGCCCCGCTTATACAGAGACTGGCTGCTCTTTGTATGCTACCCATGCGTTTAACCATGTTCTTTCTCTCAAGTGTTGGCCACCAGACCAAAACACCATATATCATAATTGGCCTTACCACTGCTGTGTATAGCCAGTGTACTATTTTAGGGGTTAAGCCCCATTTTGCTCCAACTATTCTTTTACATGTGTAGAGTGCCGTTGCTGCTTTCTTCACTCTATCTTCTACTGTTAATTTCCATGAAAGCTTCCTGTCTAATATTAGACCCAGGTAGCGTGCTTTTTCTCCCAACGTCAGTGTGGTGCCACCTAATGTTGGGGGGTTTACCACTGGGACTCTGTATTTCCTAGTGAACAATATTATTTCTGTTTTGCCGGCATTTATGCCTAGACCACACGAATTCGCCCATCGGCTTATATCGTTAAGAACGTTTTGCATTATATTGCAGAGGGTATCCGGAAATTTCCCTCTTATTAATATTGCAAAATCATCTGCGTAGGCCACCACATGTATTCTCCTCTCTTCTAGATCCTTCAACAATCGGTTCATTGTCAGGATCCAGAGCAGAGGAGAAAGTACATCGCCTTGAGGGGTTCCCCTCTTGACAGATCTGCGTATCGTCGAGGGACCAAGCGTTGAAATTACGAACCTGCCTAGCAGCATCTGTTCAATAAATTTCACCAGCCCCTCGGCAACACCCAATTCAGTCAACGCGTTTGTTATGGCCCCCGGTAGGATGTTGTTGAAAGCGCCTTCTATGTCTAGGAAGGCTACCAGAGAATATTCTTTATCTTTAATTGATTTCTCAATTTCATTTACTAGTGAGTTTAGTGCTGTTTCCGTAGATTTACCTTTAGAATAAGCATGTTGCGATTTTGCAAGTTGTGCTGTTGTTAATTTATTTCTGATGAAGGTATCTATTAATCGCTCTAACGTTTTTAATAGAAATGAGGAGAGACTGATGGGTCTGAAGTCTTTCGGGCTCGTGTGAGAGCTCTTACCGGCCTTCGGTATAAAGACTACTCTAACTTCCCTCCAACTAAGGGGGATATATTTTATTATTAGAGTACCCCTGAACATGGTGATTTGCCATTTCATGATGTGACTCAATGTTTGTCGCATTTGTGCAGGGAATATCCCATCTGGTCGCGGCGTTTTGAAGGGTTGAAAGTTTTCTACAGCCCAAGTAATATTGGCTTCTGTGATAGTGCTTAGGATCTCGGAGCTAAATTCCGTATCCGAATTAGGAACATTAGTGGTTATACCCTCTTCAGTGTTACCCGGAAAGTGTGTATTTAGTAATAGGTCTAAGGATTCTTCACTAGATGTCGTCCAGCTGGAGTCTGATCTCTGAAGATAGCCAATGGGTTGAGGAGATTTTGTTAGAATTTTCCTCAACCGAGATGCTTCTACCGTAGTTTCAATTTCCCCGCAAAAAGTTCTCCAAGAGGATCTCTTTGCTTTCCTTATTTCTTTCTTATAGATTTTTAATTGATCGTAGTAGCAATCCCATTCTCTTTCATTCTGTGAAAGCTTGGCTTTATTGAATTGCGTCCTACTCTTTTCTTTAAGCTCTTGAAGTTCGGGAGACCACCATGGTGGCTTTCCTTTACCTCTATGTTTTGTTAATGGACAAGCTTTGTGCAGGGCTTGGTTGCAATTTTTGGTGAAGATATCGACTAGGTTATCTAAGGCCTCTTTGCTAGTTGGCTTATAAGGGGGATCTATAGGCAAACGTTTTGCTAGTTCTTGAGTATACGCTAGCCAGTTTGTTCTCCTATGATTCCTGAATTTTATTGGTATAGACCGAATGGTTTCCTCTCGAAACGAGCATTCGATATACCTATGGTCAGAGAAGGAAGGCTCATTGAGTACCCTCCAGTTCACTACACTGTCTATTAGTGCGTCCGAGACTAACGTAATGTCAAGAACTTCTTGACGGTTTCTTACCACAAATGTAGGTTCTGTACCCCGATTACAAATCAGCAGTCTTGTTCCCATAATATAATTAAAGAGTGACTCACCTCGCTCGTTAATGTCTGAGCTTCCCAAGGTTGTGTGATGGGCATTTGCATCGCCTCCTATCGTAAGCAAGCTGCCGCAAGCCTCGCTTCCCAGTACCAGCTCTTTTAACAGCTGCGAAGGTACCGGGTCGTCATAAGCCATGTATATTGATGAAAGCCAGTACGTTCGCTTGTCCGTCTCCCAGCTTATCGTGGTTGTGTCTGCGTTGCTATATTTATGAATCATAAATGTGGTTAGTTGTGTCTTAGCCATTATACATGCTCTTGGTTTACCTTCACAGTCCGCAACGTATAATTTATAATTGGATGTCCTCAATCCGCAAATACGCCCTCCATTGATCCATGGCTCCTGAATGAGGACGAAATCAGGCTTGTCTTCTGCCATGCGATCAATTAGGGCTTACGTGTATTTTAACTATTTTATATATATTTTTTTAAATTTAAATTTAATAATTAAAAAATTTTTTTTTTTAAATTTAAAAGTGTACGAATAGTTTATGTTTTTAGTGTAAAATATATAATTTAAATACACATATTAATAATAATAAATTATTTATTATTAATAATAATTACAAAACTGTAATGTTATATAATTTTTTCTTAAATTCAAATTTTTATTATTATAATCATTTTGCAAAATTTTATAAGTGGCCGATTAGTGCAAAATATATAATGTATACCTTGCTGTTTATTTATTTTTTTTTTTTAAATAAAAAAATTAAGAAATTTGTTTGCCAAAGACCAAAAATTTCGGTATATCAATATTTCAATAATCAATTTCAAACTGGAAGTCTTTAGAAGTCGTTGTTTTACTCAAAAAAATTCTTAAACACTTAAATAGCTTAAAAAATGTCTAAATTCTTTGTAAAAAAAATGAATTTTTGCACACTGTGCGCCTAAGGACAACTTATTATAAGCAAGTTCGCACTTAAGACGCGATTTTCGTAGAGAAACGCACAATGACTTATTTACAAATTTTTAACTTTATTAAAAACTTCCAAATTAATTCTTAGTCAACTATTTTTTGAAGTGCATCTATTTTTGCATCCGTATGTGTAGCAGTCAAAACTCAAGCAGGCAAACAGCGGGACGTCCCAGCTGCTGACGATTACGTGCCATGCGGCCAACACACACACACTAACACTCACACATATATAGAAGCAGTTATCATATACATATATATGATATATATATACTATGCAGGGTATATAGCTGGGTTAGTCATTGGTCTGTCAGGGTCAACCCTACGGTCGGAAGTGTGTCAATTTGCGCATAATTTGTTTATGAGTTTTACATGCAGAAGCCGGTTGCGGATGCTCAATATCTGTCCCAGTGTCAGTGTCAGCTCTGCCTTATATCAACAAAATCCCCCAAAACAGTTTATTTTTGATTTATATACAGTGAGGCTTAAAATTATTCGGAAAACTTTAAAACTTTTCACAGTTGTCATATCGAAAAATAATATTTTAATAATATGCTAAAAAAACTATTTTATTCGGATTCGTTTTTTTGTTGCCGCCTTTTACTCAGAAAAAATCCTTGTTCAGTTTTAGCAAAGTTTTACACCATTCGAGGGAAATTATCCATGACTATGCTATTATGACAAGGGAAATTTTTTTATGCAAGACTTTTTTTTGGGTTAAGCCAGAAAAACAAAAAATTAATAACATTTATCTATAATTATTTAACTTAAAATTGGCATAAATATAATCTAAGAGTAATAAAGATAATAAGTTTCAGTTTAAAATGGGTACACTTATTAAACTATTTTTGCCCGAATAGTTCCAGATTGATTCATTTATAGATTGTTAGGTTTTTAGATTGATAGATAAAGAAATTGCAGAATCATAAATATTTTTTTGTTAACGTCAAATTTTAATTTTCCATTGGATATGGTGCTGCTAACTTCAAAAGACTATTTTATATTTTGATTATAAAGATATTAGATTCTAAAGACCCTAGATAATCATTGTAACAAACTCAAAAACAAATTAGGTAATTGGGCTTTAGCTCCTAACAAAACTCGTTAAACTTTAGCGTCATTGAAATAACGTTTCTTTTTTTTGTTTTTATTCATTTCGAAATTTATTGACAAGGTGCTCAATCTTGATCCCCCTTTTCCACCAACTAAGCCACTGTAGAAGCACATATTTTAAATAGAAATTCTTAAATGTGCTTTATATATTACAATATATAATCGCTTAATATTTAAATACTTTATTTTGTGCTGCATTATTACGGAAAGCGCAACAATTTATATTCAAATTACGTTTGCTGATTATATTTGCCATTGATCTATATATTATATACTTACATATGCAAAATATATACTATATGCAACATAACTAACGTATTATAGAAATTTTCATTTTGTGTGAATTTAAAATGCAATTTGCCATTTGCAGTTGCTCTCTATTGAATAATGACTGCCCTTTGAAATTTAAGTGATTTATTTATGAATATTGCTGACCTGCATATGACCTCCATAAAATAATAAACAATTAATCGAAATGGTGCAAATTCTTTGCTAACTATTTTAAATTGTACATTATTTAAAGGTTTTTTCCCAATATGTGATATTACTTTGTAAAGAGAGAGCAACAATTGTCAAAAATATTTTGCATGATTTGTGAGTTTCTTGTTTTTTGGATACAGCTTTCGATGTAGGCAAATTGATGGACAAGATTCTACAGGAAGTCTTAGAGTTTTAGAAGCAAAATGAAAATGCCAAAAACTTTGGAAATAAACTGATAGAAAGTTGGTTTTTGAAGACTAAGAACTTGGTATGCTCTTGCGCTCAATTTGAACTGGCGGTTCGATACGAAGCTTTAAATGCATTGGAAAAAAAATTATTGTTTTTAATTAAAATTAAAATTAAATTTAACATTAATGGTGACTTGTACCAAATATGTATAATGAAAATATTAAAAACTACAAAAAGTTGTCCGTAAAATTAATCCGTAATTTTTTTGCTCTTACAAATACATTTAGGTATGAAACTATGCTTAAGTATTGTCTGTTGTCTGACATTAACACAGTCTGTTAAAATTAGCTGTTAAATATCTTTATAAATCATGTTCTATTAAATGATAATAGCTCATGTTAAATTGGGAACAGTTTTAACATAAGAACTGGTGAAGTATAACAGTGTGCCAGCATTATCCTGTTAATTAACATAATTCAAGCGCAAATTGATCTGTTACTGTAACAGCTAGCTGTTAGCATCTGTATGGCTTCTAGGCGTTCTAAATTGTATACAATAAATAAAAATGACAATGTTTAAAAATATATATTCTTAAAATTTCTAGATAAAGAAAATCTTGTTTTGAGCAAATCGGAACTTCAATTAAGTGCTAAAGAAAGAACAATTCAGCACATTTTAGCATCATGCGAAAAATGCGATAATAAAAGGATTCTTCCATGATTTCCAATCTGACCAGAGCCTTCTACAATTTGCAAAGATAAACGACCGTAATGGGCTTCAAGATATATTGCTTAACCTGTTAAAAGCTTTTTCGAATACTCTGAATTCGAGATTTTTTCATATTCGTCGTGTACACAATATCTGTCTAAATATTTAAATAACATCTGGTCAAAACTAATAGAATCTTGGTAAGGGTATTTTTAAAACTAAACGCTTAAGTGGAAATGTAGTCGAGGGTCGTCTTCGTCGCCTTCCTTACACCATAAAAAAAGGGAAATGCAAACACACACTCTTACACACACACACACACACACACACACACACACACGGTACACACAACTTACGCACATACACACAGAGACACATTTATTTTTGGCCATGGCTGTCGACGCAACAAATGATAAGCAGAGTGAGAGACTTGAGAGAGGGAGCCATAAGAGAGAGAACGGAAGTGCAGCAAATGCGATTTGCGTTGTCGCTTTCTATACCCTGCAAAAATAAAGTTATACTTGAATCGAGCAATGTATGTTAGAGGCAGGGGCGTGGCAGTCCATGGGTATTTTATATAAGAATGCGACTGTATGATCAAATTTTGATAAAAGAAACATAAAAACTTTTTTTGTATCAAAACAAGTTTTCAAAAAAAACTAACAAACCAATAAAATAAAAATATGTGATATATGGTGAAATATACATATGAGGCCCTATGCTCCAATGGGAGCCAAGGATAGTAGAAGAAGATTTAAAATATATAAAAGAAATCTAATTGGATCCGGAAGAAGAGTCGGAGAAGAAGATTTAGGGAAACTACGCGTGAGCGATTTGAAAAACTTGGCATCGGATCCAGTCAGATAGCAAGAATTTGTTGAGGAAGTCCTGGTCCACCCAAAACTGTTACGCTAAGAATAAAGAAATGAATTTTTAAAGCTCCAGTGGAAGATAAAGGAAATGAAGATGATGAGTAAATACAAAAAAAAGAAATTATTCATAATTATCAAATAAAAAAAAGAAGTAATTTCAAAACTCGTAAGCTTAAATAAAAATTAAGAAAACTTTAATTTAAATTTGAAAAAAATATATGTAAATAGTTAAATTTGTAGAAACTAATTTTCTACACGGAATTAAAAATAAAGTTAAAAAAGTTCTTAGCTTATGTTTTTTGTTCACACAATTTTTTTTTTAAATAATTGTATATCTTATTATCAGTACTAAATATATTCTTTAGTATATTTTATTTTTAAAGATATTTTTTCAATTTTAAAATATCAATTTTTGAGTTTTAAAGTTTTTTAAATTAAATACCTTTAAACTTTTTTAATGATTGTGAAAACCGTGATTTGCGAATTTTGTGGCATTATTTTAAAAGTTTTCTATTTATTTTAAATACCAATTTTTCAGTTTTCATTTTTTACAAATTAAATTCCTTAATGATTGCTAAAATCCTAATTTAAGAACTTGTGGTTTTTTTCTTTTTTGTTTTGTGTTGACAACTTTTTTTACTTGGTTTTGTTTCAAAATTTTTATTTGATATTACATCCATACTCAAATTTTAATAAAAATTAAAATTTTTAGTTCTTTGGGGCACTGATTGTCCCAGATGAATTCCAAATTTAATTTTTTCACATAAAGTCCACTAGTGAGACTAGTGAGAGACAGGTCTAGGGCTAATCTTATTGTTACTCTTAATTTGAAGCTTTTTGCTCATAATAACTGAAATTAATACTTCAAACATCGTAATTTAAGATTTAATTTAACAATAAAAAAACGACTATTCCCTAATCGCCCATACTCCAATGAAATTTTCAGGGTATTCCATTGTCGTTGATTGTCCTTAACTAATGCACATACTTTTTTGTGCACTACTTCTTAGTACACTTGGACTTGTGCTCTCTTTTTTCTTATACCATTTTTTTTTTGTTTTTTTTTCGATATGGAAAAACTATTCAAGTCTAATGGCACGAAAGAGAATAATGACGCACAATACAGTTTAAACGGATTCACATGATTACAACTGACTGGCTGAAGTGCGCGACATGGCGCGGTTCCTTGAGGCCCGGTCTTCTCTATGGGAATGTCATTGGTAGTGCGGCAAGAAGTGTGTTGCATGCAACTTGGGTAGAACTGGCTGGAACTGCAGCTTGAGCAGCAGTAAGTAATGATGTCTGTCGATGTTTGCAGAAACTTGTTAACCATTTGAAGGCGACAAATGTCGTGCGCATTAGACCAAGTTATAAGGACGCGCAAAGCACTTTGCTGCCTTATTTCCACCATCCTTAAGCGATTTCAAGTTATCGCAGCTCGACTACTCAATGATACTGAAGTACCATGCAAATCTTTTGGAGCCCAGGATGTGCTCTGCGCACATATTGAACAAATTAGAAATGAAAGCTGAAATGGCAGGCAGTATTTTATAAAGTGTAAGTATATAAATCATTAAGAATTATTTAAAGATATATTAAATTAAAAATTGAATTATGCTTTTATGTATTATTTCAATGCTGGTCATGAATTTCTATTAAAAGACTTTAATCGCCAATAATATTTTAGCATAGCCATCAATGGCGTAGCTGGCAGGGTTTTAGAGGGAAATTTATTATTTTTAGCTTTTTATAAGCATTTATGTAAACAAACAACCTATGCACTAAAATGCTTTACCATTTTGTATCCTGGCCGTAGGACTTCAGCCTAGCCATAAATTCACACAACTCCTTTGAAAAATCAAAATTTTTAAAAAGATTGAATAGTGCGTGAGCTTACATCTTTATTTGGAGTATTTATTCCAAAGGAGACTCGGAGCTGGTAATCGAGTCGACTTTAATTTTTGGCACCAGCTACCATTATGTATATTTTTGCACTGACTATCACTGTTAATGCACATCGATATCACGATATTAGCTAGCATATTAAAATTACCTATCGCCTTAAGAAATATCGATGTATAAAAGCAAACAAGGATCGCCAATATTAAAAGTCGGCATTGGCGCAATAAACACATTTTGCTAAATTTACAATATTAAACTGATGTTAAATAGTTACTTGAAATATATATTAATGTACAAAAGAAAATGTACAATTTCAAAATATTAATACCAACTAATTTTTTACCTAAGGCAGTGTACCAATAAACAGCTTTAGTTTAACTTTGAAATTGAAACAAATCAAACAAACATCGTTGTGTATTCATATGGGCTTTTTGGCATTTTGTCCATTAGCATGATTTTTGGCATTTTATTTACATTTAATTTTATAGTTATTGTTATGTTTTAGTTGAACATGGACAAAACTCCTAATCACTAAATTGTATAAATTACTCTATTGTTTAATAATAATGTTATTCCAAAAAAGATAAATGAAATAACATCTTGTGTTCTGCAAATACAATAGTTATTATTTTGGGGCCGGGAGGCATCTCCCCCTCTCTCACCCGCCTGCTTGCCAAATATTTTGCAAAAACAAAACACTTGCTATTTTAAGCCCAATCAGTATAATTTTTTTTTTTTAACTGCTTACTAACGACTTGCACCTTTAGCAGTAATAGGCACTTGCCAAGAGCACAAACATTGTTCTTATTGGAAACTGAGCAAATCTCTGGCTTAGAAGCTGCATCTTGCGCGGGTGACGCGTTCGTTTAGATGCTGCAATTTTATATAAATGTTAAGAAGTGTTAAAATGTTTGAAATCCATTGATGAAACTATTAGACACATTTCGAAATAGTTACTTGTTAACTTGTTAACGCGCAAGTTGCAGTAGGAGGCGTACCAAAATGCTTACCAAAATGCCTCGGGTAGCGATTAAGCCATGTCCGTCCGTCTGTATGTACAACTAGATCTCTGAGATAAGAGTTAGAGATAGTGGTAGAGTGGCTACGCCCTTTTTTTTTATTACAGGGTCCGGCACTCGAAGTGTAACCAATTAAAAAGGCCATAAATTCATTTTGGAAAATTACCTTTACTCAATTCAAGGTACAAAATGTGTAAAAATAATACGAAATTTAGAAACAATTTACTTTCGCTCAATATGGCCACCTTTTGCCTTCACTATGGCCTTGAGACGGTCCAAAACTGAATCGCAAGCTGCCCGAATGTGACTTGCAGGTATTTTGGCCCACTCGTGGACAATGGCTTTTTTCAGCGCCTCGAGACTGTTGTATCTTTTAGTTCGGACCTTGCTCACCAAAATGGCCCAAAGAGAATAATCCATCGGATTCGCGTCTGGTGAATTCGAGAGCCATTGTGTGGACGTTATGAAGTTCGGAACGTTGTTTTTCAGCCATTCTTGGTTCACTCGAGCTTTGTGAGACGGTGCCGAGTCCTGTTGAAACGTCCATGGTCTGCCACCGAAATGTTTGTCTGCCCACGGCTTCAAAGCAACCTCCAGAATACTTTCCCGATAATATTGCGCATTAACCTTGACGCCAGGCTCGATGAAAACGATTGGAGAGCGCCCATCTGCGGTTACAGCGGCCCAAACCATTATCTGTGGCGGGTGCTGCCTCCTGGTGGCCAATCGATGACTCAAATTCTCGTATGAACGGTCCCTCAAGTAAACCCTATCGTTTTGAGAGTTTACGAATTGCTCAATTGTAAAAATTTTCTCGTCAGAAAACACAAAGTTCGGCAATTGACCGCTTTCGGCCAAGCGAAGCAACTCCTTCGCTCTCTCAAGTCTGACTTTTTGCTGCTTCGGTGTGAGATCATGTGCCTTTTGGATCTTGTAAGCCTTGACCTTGAGATCATTTTTCAGTATGCGACGGATGCTACGGTCAGATATTTTCAGTTCTTTCGCCATTTGATTGGCACTTCGTCGGGGATTTCGCTCAAGTCGCTTCTTCACTTTTTGAACCATCTCACGTGACGTTGCAGTCTTTTGATGACCACCTCCATGACGTTTTGCGATGCTACCAGTATCATTGTAACGAGTTATGGTGCGATAAACGAAAACTTTATTTACTTTAAGGTGTTCGAGCTCACGAACAATCGCTGATTGTGATTTTCCAGCTAAATATAATGCAACTACACTATTACGTTTGAAATCCATTACTAATTTTTTTTTCGCGTTTACTCACGGCAAAATGCTTTCGTGCGCTTGTAAAAAATACTCTAAACTGTCATTTAGCTAACTTACAGACAGCTGATGCCCGTGCGTCAGCTGCGCGAGCTGTCTGAATTTGGTTACACTTAGAATGCCGGACCCTGTAAAAACAAAAGTTTCCAGGAATATAAAAAAATTTTAGTTTTATTCCTAATAATAAGGCTACTACACGATCCTTTTTAAATTTCTCATGCTCTTCGTTGTCAAGCTCTATGTTGCATAGGAATTCGACTTGATCCATATCAAGTTCACCACATTCATTGTTGGACATGCTGCCTGAACTATTCAAAGAGCTTGATCATAAATTTCAAACTTCAGAGAGTAGAAACAGTCTTTTTTGTGTGTGAATACGTTTGTTTAATTAAGGTAATTGATGATTTAATGGTATCTGATGTATCGATACACTTGGATACTGCTAGATCTGCAGCTTCTTTTTCTTTTTTCGTTTTATCACGTTTGGAACTATGTGGCATGCTAAGCCGTACTAAGCCTCTCACCTTTTTATACCCTGTACCGTATGGTACAAAGGGTATAATAAGTTTGTGTAAGCCGAAAATGTATGTAAATACAGGCGTTTGAACGCCTAGATCTCAGAGATGGTAAGAGCTACAGTAACCAAACTTTCACAATAGATCCCATATTATTCCATAGGAGACAAGTTTATTTTATTTTTTTGATATCGGGTTAAATTATATAGCTCCCATAGGGGTGTTTCAGACGATCTCGAAAAAAATAAAAGGTTTAGATGAATAATTCGTTTGTTTAAAAAGATATCTTAACCAAATTCGGCATTCAAAAGTTTTTTATAGTACTGTACCAAATTTAATCAAAATCGGTTGACTATATCATATAGCTCCACCAGATTTGGCGGTCAGAAGTTTTTCAGAGTACCCACGCATTGTACCAAATTTAAACAAAATCGGTTGACTATATCATACTATATCATTCCATGGGGCCAATCTTTCAAAAACCAAAAAATATTTTGAATAAAATTTGTTGTGTTTCGTTTGTTTGTGAAGATATTAGTGCCAAATTTGGCACTTGTAAGTTTTTTAAAGGTCTCAAGCATTGTAACAAATTTTATTAAAGTCGGTTGACTATATCATATAGCTCCCATAGGACGAATCGCTCCAAAAAAACGTTTTATATACAAAATTCGTTGTGTTTCGTTTGTTTATAATAATATTAAACAAACGAAACGTTTATAATAATATTTAAACCAAATTCGGCATTCGAATATTTTTGAAGGTGTGCACTGTGTCAAATTTGATCGAAATCGGTTGACTATATCATATAGCTCCCATAGAAACGATTTTTTGCTTAATAATTCTTCTGTTTTTGGTTTTTTATGAAGGAACCGGATTTTATTGCAAGCTAGTGATACAGGAATCCCAAAGTTGTCCGCCCCCGACGTTTGTTTAAGGTAATTGTAGATATGTATAATAATGGGTTGTGATGTATCGAATCCCTTGGATACTGCTAGATCTGCAGCTTCTTTTCTTTAGAGTTATACCACGTTAGGAATTATGTGCCATGCTAGGCGGAACTAAGCTTCTCACCGTTTTTTTAATGCAAATAATTATTTCCGAATTTAGCCGATTTGGATGTCTTCTTTTTAATTGCTTTTTGTCCAATTCGAAGACAATCGGTAGGAAAAAAAATATTTTTCGCTCAAAGTTTTCCCATTTGCATTCAGATACTTCTTCATGAATTTGTTTGCAGCTATAGTCGTGATTTTTCGTTCACGGTTCCATAACATTTACAATTCTTACCCGATTTTAAAGATCTTACACTCAAAATAAACGTAAAAAAAAAATATTCTTTCAGCTTTAAGCTTAACACTATTTAAAAATAAATTTTTTTCGTTTATAAAAAGTAAACTAAGAATTCGTAATTTTGAAAATTTATCGAAAGTTAAAATGTAAAAAGTACCTCAATTGATCTATGTAATTGTGTGTAAGGACGAAAAAGAGTGTGACCAAATTTCATTGACGTCAAGCAAACGGTTCGTATTTAACTTTCTTTTTGTTTTTGCTGCGGCTTGAAATTTTTCTAAGCTTTCCGTTCATACATATTTTATATCATTAATTTTAATTCTTTTATTATTAAGTAAGCTTCCATTAATTGCTTGAGTTAAGGTAAGGTAAGCTTCTCTACACTTCTAATTAAATTACAATAACATAGCAGCTTTATGGTCAATACATTAAAATCCCAATTATATTTCTTAAAAAAATTTCTTTTGATCAATTGTCTTTCTTATTTTGTTTACGAGACATTGACGAATAACTAAAAAAAAATGCTCAAAAGCAAAAAAAGGTTTTGATTTTCGTGTTTCTAGACCCAAAATTACTCTAAAATACACTTTTATACGAAGGTTCACTCAATGATCCTTAAATTTGTAAGCTAGTGTAATTGATTGGGTTGCAGCATACGCAGCTGAAAAAAGCCGGTACAGTTAGAGATTCGAAGAAGGAAATGGAGCTGGATCGGCCACACTCTGCGCAGGAGTAGAGGTGATCTTACAAGAACAGCGACTGACTGGACCCCGCAAGGAAGCCGTAGATTAGGAAGGCCAGCGAACTTCTGGAGGCGAGGAGCTAGACTCGGAAACCCGTACCACACGTCTTGGCTGGAATAAAGTGCAGAGACTGGCACAAAACAGAGTCGAATGGAAGAAATTCGTTGTGGCCCTATGTTCCACCTTGGAACTCTAGGAAATATATATACAGGGTTTTCCAACAAGAGGTGTTATTTTGAATCCCCCGTTTCGGTAGCTGTTACTTCTTTGACATTTGACAAGTAGAAACTACGCCATTACTAAAAATGGAACGATTACCGCTTCAATGTGAAGAATAAAACCCGTGAAAGTCGCTCAAGAACAACTGAGAATATTGCTGCTGTAGCCCAAAATCCAGGTTCGTCCATTCCTCGCCGTTCTTTGGAATTGGGCATTCCATAAACGTAATTATACCGTATTTTGCATAAAGACTTGGGTCTTAAGGCTTATAAAGTTCAAGCTGGCGCTCGGAAAACCCAAGAGTTATTGTTGAGAAGCCTCTCCATCCTCAACGTGTGACTGTTTGGTGCGGTTTATGGTCCGTTGGGGTCATTGGACCTTACTTTTTCGAAAATGAGGTTGGACCAACAGTTATGGTGAATGGATTGCGCTATCGAGAGATGATTAATGATTTTTTATGGTCGGAGTTGGATGGTATTGATCTGGTCAACGTTTACTTTCAATAAGACGGCGCGACGTGCCACACAAGCAACGAAACCATTGC
Source organism: Chymomyza amoena (assembly GCA_037043745.1). Classification (NCBI taxonomy): domain Eukaryota; kingdom Metazoa; phylum Arthropoda; class Insecta; order Diptera; family Drosophilidae; genus Chymomyza; species Chymomyza amoena. Next base: position 486,101 of record JBAMAX010003056.1, read on the forward strand.
TCTTTTACGGGAAGAGTTTCCGGACCGTGTTATCTCTCAAAGAGGTGATCACAATTGGCCACCGAGATCTTGTGATTTAACACCTTGCTGCTGCTTCCTTTGGGTCCACGTGAAAGATAAGGTCTACGCCAACAGTCCAGCGTCGATACAAGACCTCAAAGATAGAATTCGTGAGGCTATCGAGGACATAGGGCAGCCACTTTGCGATTTAGTTATGGAAAATTTCGTGGAAATGATATGGTCCTGTAAGCGTGGTTGTAAGGCCATTTGGCTGATGTTGTTTTTCATTATTAACGGCATACCTTCCTCTTTATTATGAAATAAACATCCAATCATTTATCTCAAAAAATTACATTTTTCTTTGAATACCAAAATAACACCTCTTATTGGAAAACCAATTATAAACAGCTGAACTTGTTTGTTACCACTACGAGAATTTCTTCAAGCATACTTACTAGTACACACCTAAGATAGGCCCATACTAAACATATTAGTGAACCCACACAGTTAGATAATGTGAGGGTAGTTTAAAAAGTTTGTTACTTTTTGAAAGCATTTTTATAAGCCATCTTTGAAAAGAGTGAATGGCTTGTGAAGAAATTTTAAGGTTTTTTATAATTTTCGAGCACAGATTAGTGCTCTATTATATTGATTGGGTATTTGTGTGCATTTCAATACGTTTAGTATATAGGTATACTTCAATGTTGTCTTCAAATTTATCTTTATAATTTTATAATTATGAATAGCTAACGCGGCAAATAATTAAGTTAAGAGTTTTAATAGGCGAAAACGAAAAAGAACCACGATTTGCCACGATTCAAATGCAGCAGTCAAACAGTCGGAGGCAGAACTTCAACTCTCGCTCTCTTCTTTTAAGTGGGATCTGTTACACGTTACGATATTAATTTACGAACACGAACTCTACTAAAATATAATTCACTATTCTCACAATACGTAATTATAATAATAGGGAGCGTGCAAAAAGCGCCACAGCTTGATTATAATACTTTAGGAGCCCTGCACCACCCATTTCAATTAGAATTAACTTCAAATGTTTGGCTCACTTAAGACAGGAATTAGAAATTGTTTTCATAATCTATGGAATAAAACTAAATGACAGCAATCGAGGCTACTGGCATTTCAAAACTAGATCATAAGCGCAACAGTAGCTACCATGTCAAGATTCTTGGGCTATGACTATAAAAAATACTATGAGAGGCTTGAGATAATGTTCATAATATTATAATATTTAATTTTTTTTTATTGTATTTATAATATTTGAAAGGAATAAAATTTGGAGCTTAATAGGGATTATGTTTTTAATACCCTGTACTTAAAAGTATAAAGGGTATACTAGATTTGTGAAATGTATGTAACAGACAGAAGGAGGCGTGGCAGACCACAAAATGCTTACCATAAACTCGGGGCCATGTCCGTCCGTCCGTTCGTATGAACGACTAGATTTTGGAGACTAGAAGAGCTAAAAACACCAAACCTTACCAGTTCGTGCGCATATTTCGTCAGAAAATGAAGTTTGTTGAATCATGTCAATATCTTTCCCCGATCTCCCGCAGTCGATTTTCGCGGTTTTTGGTCACACCGTTCAATATTGTCATCTGAAATTTAACAGAGCGATGTTATGGTTTCACGCATCTGTGTGTCAAAATTGAATAAAATCGGTCAAATATAGCTATAGCTATAGTCAAAAATATACAAATTTCACCTCCCCTTGCCAATAAGCTCCGTCAATATTTGACTGTACCTAATTATTGTTACAAGTCACCTCGAATTTCAATTTTTGGTAAGCTGATTCATGTGGCTCTAATGAACAAATCCACATCCAAATTGGATCGATGCGTACCCCTCACCCACCGCAATCGATTTATCATGTTTCTCCCACAACCCACAATATATCTACTTGAAACTTACTTAAAATAGCTTCTTTGACGTAACTTTTGAGTGATGAATATCGATACAAATTTACGGAACTTATAGGTATATCGAATTTCCCAAAAAAAAAAGTCCAATTGGAAAGTTCTTATTAGGAATATAGAGAAAAATTTGTTTCGAAAGAAAAGGTACAGGGTATTCCACTGTCGGGCACCGCCTCGAGTGTACCAAATTTTTGTACCCTGTACCGTATGGTACAAAGGGTATATTAAGTTTGTGTAAGCCTAAAATGTATGTAAATATAGAAGGAGCCGTCGGAGACACCCCAAAGTTACCTAAAATATGATCAGGGGGACTAGAGAAGTCGATATACCCATGTCCGTCTGTCCGTTCGTCCGTCTGTCCGTTTGAACGCCTAGATCTCAGAGATGGTAAGAGCTAGAGTAACCAAACTTTCACATTAGATCCCATATTATTCCATAGGAGACAAGTTTATTTTAATTTTTTGATATCGGGGTTAAATTATATAATATTATGTTATATTATATATTAGATAGCTCCCATAGGAGTGTTTCAGACGACCTCGAAAAAAAAACAAAAGTTATAAATGAATAATTCGTTTGCTTATAAAGATATCGTAACCAAATTTGGCATTCAAAAGTTTTTTATAATTCCCAAGCACTGAACCAAATTTAATCAAAATCGGTTGACTATATAAAACAGCTCCCATAGGACCGATAGGCCAAACATTTTTTTTATACAAATTTCGCTTTATTTAATTCTTTAATAAAGATATCGTAACCAAATTTGGCATTCAAAAGTTTTTTATAATTCCCAAGCATTGTACCAAATTTGAACAAAATCGGTTGACTATATCATATAGCTCCCATGGGGCCAATCTTCCAAAAACCAAAAAATATTTTGAATAAAATTTGTTGTGTTTCGTTTGTTTGTGAAGATATTAGTGCCAAATTTGGCACTTGTAAGTTTTTTAAAGGTCTCAAGCATTGTAACAAATTTTATTAAAATCGGTTGACTATATCATATAGCTCCCATAGGACGAATCGCTCCAAAAAAACGTTTTTTATCCAAAATTCGTTGTGTTTCGTTTGTTTGTAAAGAATTTTGAACTAAATTCGGCACTCAGATCTTTTTTAAGATATTAAAGCACAGTGTCATATTTGATCGAAATCGGTTGACTTTATCATATAGCTCCCATAGGAACTATCGGTCAACAAAAATTGTTGCTTAAAAATTCTTCTGTTTTTGATTTTTTATGAAGGAACCGGATTTTATTGCAAGCTAGTGATACAGGGTATCCCAAAGTTGTCCGCGCCTGACTTTACGTACGCCATTTTTTTTTTAATCACGTTCATTCAAAAAGTCATGGACGTTTAATAGGAGTGGATTGGTCGGAAACTAGCAATTGGAAATTAGAGTGCTTTTTTCTGCAGTGTTTCGACAATGAAGTGGTTGGGCTTTAAATTTCACTTAAAAATGCATAACGTGTCGGACGCAAAGAGTCAAAGAGAGGCCATATCTATACGGAGAGAGTGAGAGCAAGTGATGGAGAGAGGTTGCAAGTGAGATGTGGTAGCGACTTGAGCTGAATAAATATGTGAAAATAATTCAGTTCCTGTTCTGTAAAAGCAACAACAACAACTACAACAACAGCTAGTGGTCCATCATGTTGCATGCTGGTTGTTGGCTTTGTTGTCGTCCTCACAGTTGCGGTTGCTGTTGTTGTTGTTGTTGTTGTTCTTGGTATGCATGTGACGTAGTAGTTTGTTGCACATTTCTATGGCTTTGACTATGATTTTCTAATTCAATTATTATTCAAATCATATAATTTCATTTTTACTACAACGCGTGTGTGCCACACACACACATACACACACACACATAGAAACCTACGCACTGTCAACGACTGTGCGGTAGTAATAATAACATTACGCATACGCGCTGTATGACAAACAGAACAACGAACAAAGCAAGACCAAGAAAAACTCAACGGGAAATCCAATTTCAACGACAACAGCAATGAATGAGTGCCTGCTGCTACTACTGTTGATATCTCATTCACTGAGAGAAATTGGGCATAAGGTTTTTAGATTGATAGAAAAAATTTGAATATCGTTGGTGGAGCCAAAGATGGGGAAGACTTTGAATAGTGTATAATATGAAATTGATTCTTTTATTTAAATTTTGTCCAGTCTGAGCGCCTATGTTGCTCTGGCTACAAGCCTTTATAACTTGGATTTAAATTCTACTTTATAATTATATAAATAAAAAAGAATACAAAAAAATATTAATTGTTAGAATCGGTTTAAAAATTAAAGTTCAAAAAATTATGTCGTTGACATTTACATATATGAATAAAAATGATATGCGATATGTTTTGTTTTTACATAAATTAATAGCCCGAGAATTACACAATATTTTTAGTCTGGTTTTTTGTATTCAACTAAATAATACCCATTGAATTTTTGACTGGGGACAATAGGCGTGGCACCGCCTTTTTTCACACATTTTAATATGAAAATTTTTTTCATTTCATAGCTTTGTGAATCAATTTTTTTTTTTAATCTTTAAACTATAATATTTAACTTACTTATATTAAATATATAAATATTCAGCACAATTCTAAATTACAAATTTAAATAAATTGTAAACGTATTTTTTTTTAATTTTTTATTTTGTGTTATTAGCTTTTTATTATTTTTTTTGCTCATCCAAAAATTCAGATTCTATATCAACTGCGTATTCGTTGTCAACAGCACATTCGTCCAAGGCAGACTCGTCCATATTGAAGTCACCTACTTCAGCATCGCTTCTGGTATTCAATAGCTTGCCTTCACTGGGTATAAAATTTGGTACTTCCAGGAACTATTTTTTTTTAAATACTTCCATTTCCTTTAGCACGAACGATATATCGCTACATTTGGCTTTCTTTGCTGATACTGAAGCGGCATGGACAAGTAAGGATGTGTTGTGGTTTTCTTTCTCAGAAAGCTCGGCAGCACATTTTCTTTTTATACGTTCATTTCTAGCAGAATAAGAAGTATGTGGACGTCCTGCATTTTTCGGTTGCAGCTTCACTTTTACTGACTCCAATTACCATCTTTGAAGTCAATCAATTTATTTTTTTGGATCAATTTTAAATTTTTCTACCATATAGTTGCATTTTGCATAGCATCTTTTAGCGTAGGCTGGCAAAGTTATAAATTTTTTTTCTATTTCCGTCTCCTTAATTTGCAAAAGCCTTCCATTAAACGTTTTTAAAATAAAGTCAAAAAATTACGAGGCTTTATGCTTGTTCTGCAGCCACACTTCAAGCAATTCTGCATGCTCGAACTCAAAGTTGCCTGGTGAAATTTGCGATTATATGGAATCGGAGAAATTCGGGGACAAGATTTTGGGTGTTTTATAAAGAAGACACATTGACACACAAGACTGTATTTATAGGTACGACAATACACGACAATATACTTACTTCTACTTCACGAACCAAAATTTATGTGAGGTTATGGTCGGCTTAAACAACACAGCACAAATGCACATTAAACAATAAACAAAACACATATATAAAAATGTATAACAAACCTGGAGCTATGCTTTCCATAGTTATTTTTATTAATAGGCCTTTTTCTATTTAATTTATAGAGGAAATAAAAGTGAACCATAAATTGTGAAAATCTCAACCACGTGCGCACAAAATAAACAGTCAATTTTCAGAGCCGAAGCAAAATTACAAGGCTGTTCAAAAAGAATTTCAATTGAAAGTTTATTGAAATATTTGATATTGAAATAAAATGTGTTTTTTACATAAATCACGATTATGATTTTTTGAATTTACGTAATAAAAACGGGTTTGGGACTATATTGCAATGGCTGGTTTAACAGGCGTCGAACTGATGCTCAAAATTTTAGTTTACTTTTTCCTTATTTAATATCATTGATGATTTTTTTTTTGGTTCCTGAACTCTATTTTTTATTAGGGATTTTTTTTACCATCTTTTGAAGGCAGATAAAGTCTTAATCAATGACTATTGTTTTTCGTACTTTTTTTGATAGAGCTGATTCAATATTATTGATAACTTTGTTTTTATGGTTCTTGAACCATTTTTTTGGTAGTTTTTTGAATCACTTTTTGATGATAGAGAAAGTCTTAATCAAGTCGTTGAGTTTTTTCAATAGAGCTGATTCAATATCATTGATGACTTTGTTTTTTTTTTGGTTCTTGAATTTTAAAATTTTAATCATCTTGAATTCAGTTGCGAATATATATGTTTGTCACCTATAAAACTGGTTTCAATGCCAATCCGGAAATTTTCAAATTTCACGCAATATTTTCTTTCAGTGTACTGCCGCCTTTTTGCAATTTTCATACTGCATCCCCTGCCGTGTAGCATGTTCCAGTTCCTGTCACGCGTATCTTACATTTTGCAATGAAATTTGTTTATAAATCTTCTTCATTTACATTTTGTTGCTGTTGCTGTTTTTGTTGTTGTTGCTGTTACCAACTTGTAGCCTGCTGCTCAGATTATTCTTCATTTGTCTTCATACTTTATGCTTTCCTCTCCCTATCATTATTATACATATATACTATATATATTTTTTTAATATGCATTTATTGTTGTATATAATATTGTTAAAAGCGCGTGCCGTGCTCGACAAAAATTAGCATCCATTCATTCTTTCATTATTGAAACAGTTGCGGTTAGGCTCAAGAGCCAGACAGGCGACCAACAGCCGGACCGACAATCCCAACAGCACAGACGGATGACAGCGTAGTATCAATTTATACACCGGAAGCACGCACACGCAGACGGTATGCTTTCTGTCAACCAGTTGGTCGCTATAAGTCCACAAAAGCAACCAGGGTGGGGTTGTCATAAAGGATTCACTAACTGATTCAATACGGCAAACGGAATTTTAAGGGGAGGTCATTAAAGTAAAGAATAACAAGCTGCGTTGTCTGTTTTCGTATAGATTTGTAAAAATATCCAACGTTTTCTATGCGAAAGTCTATCCTGCGAATTCTTGAGCTTTTGTAAATAATTGAAAGTTTATGATGAACAAATTTTTGCTCCATTTTTATTTATTTCCATAGAAAAAATCCGAAAATGCAGTCGAAAATTTTATATTGAATATCGCAAAAAAAATGTTTTTATTTATTTATTGAAGGAGTACAACTAAAACCAATTGACATTATATTATAGAGAAACAGTAAATTTATTTTTTTAAGAAAAGAAAAGTGGAGGGTATAACTTATCCGCGTATCTAACCCGATGGATGAACTTTTTAACGATATGCACCTTCTCACATCAAGAACTGGCCAGACACTTGGATTTACAATATAAAAGTTGAAAGTTGAAAGGAAAGAAGATAAACATTAAACATGATATATAAAAAAAAAGTGTAATGGGATCACCGTTGACCAAAAGAGTGACTATAGGATTGGTCAAATCTTTGAGCAGCCGGCCGCAGTGGCAAGTCAAGATAACTTAGGATAGAAGAAGTAATAGATTGAATAGACCGTTCGAAAGAGAGGAAATTATAGCAGTTATTATAATTAGAGCATAAGACACGGAAAGGATCGTGTAAAGCATAATTAGATCTACAAAATTGTAAGGCTAAAGGTTGAAAATAACGAGTTACTCTAGAAGGAATGACAAAAGTAACTTTGCTAAGAAGTACATTGGAATCGATAAGACCGAGTAACAGCTTATGAAAGAATAACACGCCATGGCATGTTCTGCGATGGTTTAAGGAAGGAATTTTTTAAGGGAAAGTCTATCAGAATATGGCGGCAGTCGGATGTTTGGGTCCCAGTTTAAGCCACTAAGTGCAAAAAGGAGGAATTGCTTTTGTACGAACAATATTCTAAAATTGGACGGACGAGAGAGATATAAAGAAGTTTGGTAGTGTAAGCGTCGTTAAACTCTTTAGATCAACGCTTAAAAAAAGCAAGCTTTATAAATTTTTGTAATATCGTTTTTAAGTTTTTTAGTGTCTTTATTTCATTACGAAATAGGCATCAATTCTTAAATGCATTTTTGTACTTTCATCTTTTATGTAGATGCCAAATTTTCACGTTTTTAGAAGCTCCGAACTAGCTGTAGTTTAAGGATTTTTTGCTTTTATTAGGAATCTTTTGAACATAATATTTTTATGCTAGAACAATTAATCTAACAATCTACAAAAGGTAACAGTTTAAGGATTTTGTGCCTTCATCTGGGATCTTTTAGAAACAAACCTTTTACTTCGAAGACACATGATCTTGACGCAATTGTTAATTTTGACCATTTTTTTTATATAATTACAAAGTAAACATTTTTTTTTTTTTTTAAATTTGAACAAATAAACATCCTGTGACTTTACTTGGTTCGTTCTAGGAGTCTGTCTGAAAAGCTGTTCAATGCTTCTGTTGTCGGAACACGTCGCTTAGAGAATATTCATTAGGTTGTGAATTTTTGAATTTTTTTTTTTGCTTGTTAGCGGCTAGTTAAGTCCAATCAAATTTCTTATCGAAACTCTAGAAGTTCGAAAATATTGCATAAACAATGATAGCATTTATTTAAACAAAATTTGAGTATGCATTGTCTATGATTTAAGGCGGTTGAAGTGGTGGTTGTTTTGCCTTGGACCTTTCTGAAAATATCATAGTTCCTGAAAAATATGCAACATGTAGAGTCAGAATTACGTCGAGAATAATTTTGAAAGCTTTCGAAACTTTTGTAATAGATTTTAGTTTGTACATAAAGCGAAAAATTTTTTATGTCTCACCATGAACAACAGGTTCCACGAATCCGAGGTTCCCCGAAACCCATTGAGTATTACAGACCACTGCAGACTGCAAGAGATTTGGCAATATCTTTGAGAATATATACAGTACATACAATATACAAAAATTATACGCCTAAAAGTCTTATTTGCTTATAAACTATTTGCATACAAGCAATTTATTGTAATTTATTATTTTATAATGAAGCTGGTATTTGTGTCTTTGTATATGAATAGATTAAGCTTAATCAAGCTTAAGATCAGTGGTAAAAAATTTAGAAAACACAGACAGGTATACAAATACATGATTTTAAATATATACAACATGCCGAAAGAAATCTCACAGACCATGAACTTTTTATTTATATACCATACATTACTTATGTACATACGAGTGTTTGCATGAACTTTTCAAACCGCACCATGAACCAACAGTTCAGTGCTGTCATATGTATTTTTGGTGCCCCTGAATCGACTCCCAATGGAAATTACAGACCATTGCAGCCTTGAAAGGAACACAGCTTGGCATCTGGCAATATGCAGGCTACTGAAAAATTATAGAACATACAAGCAAACATGTGTGCGAGTGTGTATACATATATGTATTACTATGCATACATACAAACATTTGCATGTTCAACCTCACTGTGTCTGTGTGTGTGTATATGTGTGTGTACTTATTAATGCGTATTCATTGTTACATCCGGCATAAGGAAATTATATTCGCTGACAGTGTCCCCCGCGATTCGAACACCAAGCGAATCCATTGATCAGCTGACGCTGGCGCTGCCGCTCCCGCGGACGCGGACATTGACGCAAGTTTGTTGGGTGCGCCGCCTTTTGTTGATTTAATTGAAATAATTGCAAAAATGCAAATTGAATGGGAGCACATACAGTTGACACAGGATATTAAAGCCGGGCCACAAGCGAAGCGCAGATAATGACCAGTGGCCGCTTTTGCCAATCCTTGCCATTTGTGCCGCATTAATGAAGCAACTCAGCCACTCAGACAATGCACCTAGCTAATTGAGTACCACATCATGGCGTCTGCGTCTACGCCGTCGTCGACGTCGACGTCCAGGACGACGCCGTCTGCTGAGTGTGTAACGTCGCCAGCGTGTTTGCAGCCACGGCCAGCTCAGCTCTAGCACAAAAGCTCCACAGGCAAGCGTATTTAGCAGCAAATACAACCAGAACACGCCAGTTACATGCCTCAATGCAACGCGCTGGGCCAGCTTGCTGGCCGCATCCCGGCGATAAGCCGTGCGATCCGTATGCTGTCGTGCCCAGTAATCTATCAAACCAAAGTAGCGCAGACGCTGTAGCAGTGCATCAAAGCGTGCGGCCAAATATGAATGCTTGCTAAAGTACATGGTTATGTGCTGTGTAAAGACAATCTCGGGCAGCACATAGAAGGCGCCATGCCGGCGTTCTCGATTAATATAGTAGGTGAGAAAATCTAACGGGGAGATGCCAGCAAATAGTGTCTTCGAGTGGCTTACCATGTGCTCATAGGTGCTGACATCGCTGCTTTCATTGGACACCAGTATTGGCATGCGACTATGCAATAGGTCCGGCACCTGCTTGACTGTATCATAGGTATTACGCGTCATCAGCAAGCCATACCCTTGTTGCTGCAGTTCATCCAATGAGCGTGGTGCACGACTGTACAGATCCGTTTGGAGCAGCTGAAAGAGCATACTCTGGTAGGCAGTGCGCATAAGGAGACCAAAGAGCAGCCAAAGCAGCAGCAATAGGCGCCCAGAGCAGCAGTGCGGCTCGTGCGGCACAGGCAGACCAAAGAACAGGGAGATGAGTTGTAACATGGAAGCGCGTTGCACGTACAGACGCTGATGTTGCACGCGCGGTAGCTGAGAGAGTTTATGCAGCAAACGCTGATAGCAACATTTTCCCAGGGCTATGTTGAGCAGTAAGGTCAGCAGCAGACAGAGCCAGGTTAGTGGCTGAAAGGGAAACGCTAGGATGCGTAGCGATGTATAGCCACGAACGCTGAGCAGCACACTATATGTTTGTGGCGTCTGGTAATAAGGCAATGTGCCGGTAAGCAGCTCGGATCGTTCCAGTGTGTATCTAAAGCAACCCAAGCTGAGATCTGCACTGTGCTCGTAGAGCTGCAACAAGAAAAAATAGCCAAGTACAAGTCGATCTCTAACAGAAACTTAGTTCAATGCATAGCTACCATTTTAATAGCGCCCGTTCCACTGCCATTGGCCAAGATCTGACCGCGCATAGTACCATCTGCTGGCACAATAACATTTAGACTAAAGTTCAAGCGTCTGGCCAGCTGACATAGCATAATGCCCTCAAAGCCGCCAATAAGCTGATCACTTTCCGACGCAGGCCATACGATATAGGGTGGAATGTCCCAGAGTGCTATGCGCAAAGAGCAGCCATTTAGATTTTGAAACTTTTGTGGAAAAATGTGTGTGCTTAGATTGCGTTGCCATTGACCGGCGTAACGATTTATGTGACGCACAACGACCTGTCCACACATATGTGGACTGGTGTGCACGTAATAGGTATACACCTCGATAATATGTGGAACTGCCTCGTATAACAGGCTGACATTAGGAAGATAATGGGACCAAAAGTAGCGGAAAATGTTCGCAATGACGTCACTGGCATTAAACAATGTTGGTGCATCACTAGACCACCTCCAAGTTGGCAACAATTGGACTAGATAGTACTCTACAAAGTCACTATTTAGTGTATAGGCGGCAACATTTAGGCGACTGTAAAAGAAAGATGTTGGTTGGAAATTATTTAAAATATTAACAGGTGCAGCTTAGGCTTGGAATCGTGATAATATTAAAGAAACACATAAATGGTGCAGTAGTCCACACGTAGTACTCTCTTCAAGGGCAATATTATTGGATATGAAAGGATAATGCATTGGGTAATCATAATACCCAATATTAACAGTCAAGGATACTTTGGTCAGCATGGCCTTGGCTAACGATGCAGCTGTATAAACTAACTCCGGCTCCCATAAAAAATTTTAATTTCAAAGAAATATAAGAGGTTGAGAAATTGGTTACTTAGTAGCACTTTTTTGTCTGCATGGGTTTCTTACCAAGAGGTGGGAGCACTACGACCAGAAGATCGTACCTATAAATTAATGCAAAAGACTTTCCGCATGAATAACAGTGGGCGTTTTGTTGAAATTGACCTGATCCGTTCCTTTTCCATGAGACAGGCATTGTTCCACACACGTACTGTGTAGTCATATGACTGGCGGTTTCATCGTCTCGAGACAGAGTCGACACTCTGAAAATTCCGATAGACCCATTTTCTGTAGATGGTATCTTACAGTATGATGCCCAGGAGTTTTAAATTTGCTTTCCCATGTGACAGGCTTTGATGGTAATTATGGCATTATTTGACCATGAAAATGCGGCTGCATGGTGATAATGTCCTGAGAGCAGCAATGCTATCTGATAGATCTAGATCTCAGAGATTTACAGATTTTCAATCATTTTCGAAAGAGAATTCTTGTATATTTTGTACGCTACTTGGAAGGCGGAGCCAGAATGCTTTTGAGTTTTCTCGACCTATACTTTTATGTGGCAACTGGCATTTTTATCGAGTTTTTCATTAGCTCCTAATCTATCAATAATGCAGGCAAAAACCTGTCAGGAGTGTTTTTATAAACTACTTTTCCAACTGACCCAATGTATACATTTCCTGCCTTCAACTCTAGATCCCAATTTACCAATACTGCAGGCGAAAACCCGCCAGGCGTGCTTCTATCAACTACTTTTCAAACTGACCCAATATACAGATTTGCTCTACCTTCAACTTCACCTACCCTACACAAGTTTAGAACACGGATATAGCTCACCTGAGTGCTTCCGCGCTGTCCACAATGATAAGATTGTATTTCCGGGTGTGAATGTCACAGGAACGTTGACAGTGAACGCTTTCAATCTGTACCTTGATGAAGTTCAACTCATGCAGCAATTGGTTCAAGGTATCTGTTATGCGCCAATTGGCATGGAATTGCATGGAATTATTCTCAAGTTTCTGGTCAGCTGTAGCCATGTGAGGCAGTGATATCATAAAGCTTGACATTTTGGGTGCAAACAGTTCCCGTATAATGCTGTGCAGCGCGGCAATAACTGCAGGCAACGGCGTTGTTGATGAAGTTGTTGCAGCTGCGACTGGAACTGTAGCTGAAGTTATTAGCGATGAATTGGAGCTGGGAACTGGCAGCTGGGTCAAGCCAAGCAGCGTTAAAAATAGTTGCACATGGGGCAACTGCCACATATTCAGACTGTGCGTCACTACCACTGTCTCTCTCTCTGTGTGTGTCTGCCTGGAGCCGGAACTGGCAGTAGCATCGTCGACGTTTGTTGTCTGGCCAACTTCCGCTGCTTTTGGCTGGCGTTGAACAACTAACATAAAGTTGCAACTGCCTCAGCCAGACACCAAGTTGCAAGCACAGGTTGCAACCATAATTGAGTTGATTAGTTAATTAGCTGTAATTTTGCAGCCGGAAATTGGCAGTTGCTGCTGTCGACGCCATTAGCAGTGCAGTCAAATGCGTGACAATGGCGGACTTTGGCTAAAACAAACCAAAAAAAAAGGGCTAATCTTTAATGGCCGACAGTGGAATACACTGTACTGAGTTTTTTTGTATGCCAAAAAGAAGAGCGGGGTAGATGGGTATTTTGTTAGAAAATAAAAATTAATTTTTAGTATTTAGCACATCAATTACTTAAGTGGGCGGTTGTAGATAGCCGTGTCTTTACTTACAACTTAATTAAATGCATGTGAAGCTCGATGGCTTAAGTCTGCCACGCCTACTGCTGTCTGTCAAGCAGATTGCACAAAGCTGAAATATGCTTGAGCCTACAGGATACAGTGTATTAAAAAATATATATACATAAAGCTGAGCAATTGGGCAGGGACAATGTTTAAAGTGCTTACCACATGCCACATGAGCGGCCTTTAGTCAGCGACATAATCGCGTCATGAATATATTTGTTGTATTGCCTTCATGTCTGGACGAGAACGGAGGGTTACTCTACAGCTCCACTATGTGGCAGCTACTGTAGCTGCGCCTCAGCGTAATGTGCAAGTCGCGTCATAAAAGTTCATTGCCAAACGAGCCAAAGTATTGGCATTGGTAATAGCTGGATAGTAGTCAAAGTCGCGGGGCATTTGGTGCTCCACGGTCGGTGGCGTTATGTCAGGGAAACTGTGATAGTCGTAGTTACAGTGTACCACCAGAGCCAAGGATGCGCAAAATGCCAGACAAATATATATAAAACATTTTCAGAATTTGACTGGGCCAGCCCGATGGAGTTATATCATCTACTAAAAGAAACATAAAAATCCGAAAAAAATCAGCGAGTACATTCTTGAAAAAGTTCATTCAAGACTTAGTCATATTTGTGAGAAAAGATAAAAAAAATATATTTTCTGGGATAATGCACAATATTTTCATAACTTGTAACGCATTTTGAAATGTATTTAAGCTAATTGGGAAGACTTGAAACTTGATGGAAAAAAGTTAATTTTTTCTATAATTCAAAAAGTTTGTTTATGACTTGTTATACTCTGTACTTTATAGTACCAAGGGTATATTAGGGTTGGGGAAGCCGAAAATGTATGTAACATATAGAAGAAGACATCGGATACCCCTAAGGCTTGATCAGTGATGATATATGCGTTATTAGGGGAGACAAGCTTATTTTATTCTTTTTATATCGTGGACCTTAAAAACTCCCAAAGCTTTTGGATAAATAATTCGTTTGATAAATAAAATCGTAACCAATTTTGGCACTTACAAGTTTTCTAGAGATCAACTGGACCGTACCAAACGTTATTAAATCGGTACACATACCATATACCGCCCATAGAACCGCTCGGTAAAAAAGGGTTTGGTGTAAAAATTGACTGGTTTTTTTTGTTAATTTATAAAAATATCGTAACCAAATATGGAAAATAAAATTAATTGCTTAACGATAGCATTTAACGGTAGCTGCTTTTAAGCGAAAGTTCCTCTCATATATGCTGCTGTTTTTTACAATTCGTATATTTTAATCGATAGTTATTTGAGCTCATTTTCGGAACTTTGAGCTGGAACTTTGAAAAACAGTTCACCAAAAAAACTTTGGCTTGCAAACATTTAAGCCAGTTTCCAGTGCAAATGATGCTGGATGAGTGTAAAAACCAAAAATAGGAAACATTTTATAAAGAGATTGCATAAAGTTTTTGCTAAAAAGCGTAACGTATTAAATGGGGGTATCAGGACTAGCATTGGTGTGTGCGAGTGTGTGTGTGTCAAGAGGGCAAGAACGACGACAGAAGACGTTGACGACAGCGCTGGCAATGAGCTTAAGTTCAATACATTTACTTGAATTTTTAAGGAGTGAGTGGTTAGGCACTAGCGTGCAAGAGGGACAAGCAGCACATCGTTTACTTCTTCGAAGCATGGAGCCAACATTGTGCCCCATTACAGCAGTTTTCCGGGCATAGTGTGGTAAAAAATTTCCAAATGCGCAAATGTTCTAGGCGATAAGCATAGCAGCGACGTCAACGCCAACGTCGACGTCAATGACGACAACTAAAAGCAACAGCAATGGCGGCACTTACACAAAATACACACACATACATGCAAGTGCATATCATACTTTGTGTGTGTTGGTGTGTGGCTGGGCTACTGTAACCAGCTGAAGCTGGAGCAGTAACAGAAGCAGCCACAAATGTTGCAAGCATTGGCGGCAAGGACATACAAAAAATTACTGTCTGTCTATACATATATATTTGTATATGTATATAAATATATGCCAGCGAACCAAGACAGTCTCTAAAGGAAGTAAGCCAGCTATCTAAACGTATCAGAGGCAAGCAAAAATTGTCTGCTGGGTTATGTATGTATGCATGTGTGGGTGGCTCGGCAGGCGTTTAGCAAGTTTTGGCTTTGAAAATTTATCGCTTTTAGATAAAGCGTTTTGCGTTTTTACGATATGAACCACCCCGCACCCTGGAACTACCCCGAACCGAAACACCAACCACCCCACACCAACCCCAACCATTGAACCACAAACAACTATAACTGCTCAGGGTTTGGCTTACTGTCTGCTTGAATAGATTCTCAACTTGTTGTTTGCCGCACGGCAGGATGCCTTTTGTTTTTTGTTGGATTATGAAGTAATTTAATTAAAACGCCAAGTAGAAAAGCTAAAAACCAAGCCCCAGACTGAGGCTGCTGCTGTTCCATGCTGGAAATAAATTGTACACACAGCAAGCCACTTGGAGTACAATATAATTTATGGTGTACTAGCAAATGCCAAACGGGTTTCCCAATCAAGACGGGTTGAAAGCCAAATTTCTCCAAATGTTTTAACAATTTTCTAAACCGATATGGATTTCGATTGATCATCTAAAGGATCTGGAAGACTACAAGCGCTAGACTAAGTTAGCTTGGGTTGAATAGGTTGCTCGGCACAGACGAGATTACTTAAAGATCGTATGGTTAATAAGAATGATAGTTTTAGACGACAACCTATGAGTTATCCTTGTTAAACAGACCGCATCATTCTTACTCCCGAAAAAAAAGAGGCGGTAAAGGGGTTGTCGAGCGTTTTATTATAGTTTTATTTATAGTTAAGTAACATTTTTCTCCTCAACTCTGGTTACTTCGATGGCTCTCGTTTGTTTCCTGTAACCCTTTCAAAGTAATCCATTGCGCTTTGCCTGACCAGAAGCAGTTCTACGCCAAAAACCCCAACTGCACACAGATGAGCCCACAAACCCAGCCAGAATAATGCCTCTAACTCTTTCATGGACAATACATTCAGTTTTACGGGTGTCTCCCCATCCATAAGCTGCGTCTCCTTGGATAATTGCTGCTCATCTGTGTCAAACAAAGTTTCATATGATACGGGCGTTATACGCGTTACACTCTCATCGGGCTCATCCACAGGGCTTACATATTTGCTGGTCCAATGCATTAGAAAACCCAGCGCATGTGCATGCGAGATCTGCTCATTAAGCATACCCACCAGATATGAATTCCGACGCACATAGAAAGATAGCTGCTGTGTAAAGATGCGCTCCCGCACCACATGCAACTGCCGACTCTTGGGATGCGCCTTGCGAAAGTATCCAAAGTATTCGTAGGGTGTTATAATAGCCAAAAGCTTGGATGTACCGCTGCTTGCGGCTAGAGCTGGAAAGGACTGCAGCTCGCTGCCGGCAAGATATTTAACCTGCTTACTGCTCAGCTCCGGCAGACTGCTCAAAAATCGCTCATTCTCCGGTATAAGCTGTATGGTGTAATGTTGTGACAGCACGGCAGCTATAGTTTGTGGAGGATTACGCTGCATATTGTCACGCAGCAGCTGGTACATGCCCGACTGATAGGCACTACGTAGGACCAACGTGGCTAGCATCCAGACACAGATAAGAAAACGCGCAAAGTTGCGACGTGGCAATAGATGATCTGGTATATTGGCACCGAAGGCCAAGACGAAAATATTAAAGTAGGGCGTGTGATTGCTGGAGCCCATTACAAAATGGCAGATGGTGCGAAATCGTGGACGTCGCAGCAGCCATATGATCAGACAGCCCAGCGTTAAAACCAAGACAACAGCCAACCAGAGTTGTGGAGCAAAAGGAAAGGCTAACTTCTCGTAGGTGGAAAAGGCGTTCTGTAAATTGGTAACCAGCATGATGTGACTCATAAAGTAGTAGGTGGATTGTGAGAATGGAGCAGATGCGACTTCTCGCTGTGTGGATCGTGGTTTATAATGAAAGCCGCCCAGAGCATAATCAGCATCTTTGGCAAAGATCTAAAAAAGCATTTTTTAAAATCTAGATAAATCTGAGTGTCAGTCCTCTACTAACCTCTTTAAATATCCAGCCTGTCTCATTAAACGTGGCCTGCACTTCAGTCTTGTTCATCCAGTATAAGCCCACGCTAAAGTTAAGATTAACGGCCATAAATTCCAGCAACGATCCTTCAATGCCTACAAAATTACCATCGCTTTGTAACACCAAATATGGCATATCCTCCCAGGTGGCACAGGTTAGCTGGCAACCAAAAAAGTTACGCAACTTCTTTGGAAAGTAATCGCTGCTAGTCCAACGTTGCAGAGCCACATCATAGCGATTGACCACACTCGCACGTATGACCTGACATCCATAAGCTGCACTAAACGGATAATAGCTGACCATTACCAGCTGACCCGGACTCTCGGAGCGCGTTTGCAACACCAAACCCACATTGAGCACGCTGAGCTGCCAAAGGAGCTCCAAAGCCTGCTGCACATTCTCATGGTATGCATCTGCCGGCTGTGTCATATAGATTAGAGTATGCGATAGATTACTCGTAGCTTCTTGAGCTGCATAAATACGTCGTAGTGACTGCAGATCATCCACTAGGAGCAGCACTGTATGAGTAAATGGCTTGTATTCCAATCTGCGTGCAAAGCTCAGGTATCTGGGTACTGCTGGCAGTTGGAGCAGCAGGTGGGTTAGTAGCTCATTGAGTTGGTCCCGTGCCGTCGATGAGCCTACCTGCACATGCACGTACAAAGTTTTGGCCTTGGCCATTACGGATTGCTGCAAGACTTTGGTCAACGCTTGAGCTCGTATCTCTACGGTATCCTCTGCGTAGCTTTGTTTAAGGCACAGCAGCAGTACTAAAGTCAAGACGTCGCGTAACATGACTTATCTGGAACTCATCCAGGTAGCAATTGCTGGTCTAGCTTGTCCATCCAGGTTGAGTCTCGTTGATTTGCTATTAGAGCTCCCATGGGAAATCTGTCTAATGTGCGTTAATGCTACTTTAATGAGCTGTCATACAAGATTACCAAGTGTTGACAGAATAAATACGTATTAACCCTTAAGTTGGTGCTAAAGTGGGCGTCTTTGATGTATATGACCGACTGCCCACTAAAGTATACCAAACTTGACCAAATCACCAGGAACTTACACGACAGCTACTGAAGGTATGTTTTGATTATTTGAGCTCTAATTTGTATTGCTCTAATCTGAAGGAAACATGTATTGTATTTTAACATGTTTTAAGATAATGTCTGATGTGATGGTGCCAATTGGTTTGCGACCCACAGCTTTAGACGAACTGAAAGATTTGAAAAGTTTAAAGACAATAATTTGCTCAGCATGCCATGTTCAAGATTATCCAAATCTACATGATGCCGTGTCTTTAATGAAAACCAAACTGTTACTTTCGAATTGTTTGCGATACGTTTTCAAGCTGAAGAATCCGGTTAAGTATCAACCTTTCCAGGTCAGGAAAAGTCTGATGATCAAGTTTTTCTAATGTTAAATGTACATGATTGTCTCACCATCTGTTTATTCGTTGGACTTGTGTACAGATCTGGTAGGTGATACAGAGCTTTTCTTTTAAAAAAGTCGCTTGGTAGCTACAAAAGTGCAAAATTCCCTTGGCTAGAAGCTCTTCTAAAAGCAAAATTTATTAAAACTGGATCGATATAAACTAGGAAAAAAAATTCCTTTTACTTATTGTACCATTCCCAGCTCCACAACATTGCGAAAATATAAGAAAGTACAGAGTACATTCAGGGCCGTAGAGAAAAAACTCGCGCACAGGGGGAAAATGTACGGGCCCCTCTATTACACCTTTAGATTGAATGATGGCAGAACGACAATAAATAAACCGGTCCTTGCAATCAAAAATAAGTAACTTGGTAAATTTTTACTATTTTATTTCGAATGAAATTGATAACATTTTTTGAATTGCAAATTTTTTTTTTAATTATATGCAAATACTTATTTACAAACTATAAATTTTTTTTTTTCGAAATGGAGCACGATATAGAAAAGAAATGCGCCGTGGCGGAGTTTAGAGAGACTTTACTAAACGGCTTACTAGTAGCTAACGGAAACTATCCTGGTGGCATCCCCATTGAAGCCTCAGTTGGGGCTGGTGAAAATCTTATAATAAAGGTTGTGCTGGATCAAAATAATAATATTGTAATCAATGATGTGCTGCCGCTGCCGAATATACGCGTTTACGTGGATACTGAACAATGATGCTAGTGAGGTAGATAATGGAGTTGTGCTAGCGCTGAAGGCAATGGTAGCCTGCCGAGCCTGGATTTATCATCTAAAGTAAGCAGCCTGTCGAGTCTGAATCTGTCATCTGAAGGAGATAGCCTGGAAGTAATCCGTGTGACAACTGACAGTGAGCCGAATACAGATACTCACATAATTTCATCTCAACAGAATGCAACATCTGAACCCCTCCGTTGATCGCGTCATATACTTTGGCTCAATATCTTTGTAACATCTGTTTCAACTATGCACGTTGTGCCGTTATTACCGTAAGTGGACATCTTATTGCTGGTACTGCCTTTGGCCACATCTGAGCGTCGCACGTGAGCCTTGTTGTCCGCTCTGTCAGCGGCCTTGGCTTTTCCATGAGGATCTCAAGCCCTTTAATAGCGAGGGACCCTTTGCCGCCGATAATGATGTCTAGGCTTCACCAGGTGATTTACCACGTCCCAGCGGCTTCTATTTGACTGATACAAACACGCCCTTCTGTTTTGCCGTCAATGAGATACGCTTTGTTGCATCTAATACCGAGCGGCGTAATATTTTAGAGGTTCTGAAAATGCTACGCAACAATCGTCCAGGAATCACTTGCTTTCTAAGTTTTTTGCAAGGTGTTCAGGCTCTCATAGTTTTGGTCATGTTTCTATTATTATGAAATATTTCTTACATGTGGTATTAAATAACTTTTGTATATTTTGGTTTAACTCGTCATAGCTTGAAAAATACAAATATGAACATTACATAAAAAATATATTTGACATATTACTTACTGTCACGTATGACAAGTATAGCAACGAATTAGTTCAATATATTATTTTCCTTAAAAATAAAAGCCCAATTTAGATTTTACAGTGTTTTTAAGCACATTGATAAGAATCTAATTGATTGTAATTTCACAAATATTTTCATTCATATAATCATTAAGAAATTTACTTAGGAAATTCCACCCCCTTTAAATTTATTTTCATAGGAACTTAAGGACTTACTTTATATATTTTTTTATGCGGTTTTTTGGATACGTTTTTTTCTGTGACGTATTTACCGTGTTAAAATAGAATCGGGTGAAATAAATTAAATATTTTTATTAACTTACATTTTTTCCTATTCCTGTAAAATTATTTGTAAAGAATTGAAATTAATATTTTGTATTTTATTTTGAGGAACGTAATGACAGACCCATACTGTTAGACAGCAAAGCCGCCATAAATAAGGTGACTGGCTTGAACATTAATTGAAAGTTCGTTTGGGTAACTAGAGGCAAGTTCAACCATCTAAGATAATTGAACAATTTCTACCTTAGATCGATACCGGGACACAAGAATATTCCTGTGAACGAAGCAGCTGACGTTGCTATCTATCAACGATCCATAAATTCTTCGCAGAATCTTGCTCTCAAAACTGCTTAGTCAGCTTTACGGGGTACCCATACTTCAAGCCTTATGCAATCAAAAAAAATGGTGTAAGTAAAGTCAGGCGCGGACGACTTTGGGATACTCTGTACCACTATCTTACAATAAAATCCGATTCCTTCATAAAAAAACCAAAAACAGAAGAATTTTTAAACAAACATTTTTTAGACCGATTGTTCCTATAGGAACTATATGATATAGTCAATCGATTTCGATCAAATTTGACACAGTGCTTTAATACCTTAAAAAAATATCTGAATGCCGAATTTAGTTCAAATATCTTTACCAACAAACGAAACAAGGAATTTTGTATAAAAACATTTTTTTGGACTGATTCGTCCTATGGGAGCTATATGATATAGTCAACCGATTTTGTTCAAATTTGGCACGTTGCTTAAGTGCTCTTAAAAATTTCCAATCACCAAATCTGATTACGATATCTATATTAAAAAACGAAATATAGCGAATTTTGCTTTAAAAAAATAATTTTGGCCGATCGGTCCTATGGGAGCTATATAATATAGTCAACCGATTTTGATCAAATTTGGTACAGTGCTTGGCAACTATAAAAAACTTTTGAATACCTAATTTAGTAACGAAATCTTCGTGAATAAACAAATAATCCATCTAAAACTTTTTTTTTTGTCGAAGTCGTCTCAAACACCCATATGGGAGCTATATAATTATCGCCGATATCAAAAAAATAAAATAAACTTGTCTCCTATGGAATAATATGGGATCTAATGTGAAAGTTTGGTTACTCTACCTCTTACCATCTCTGAGATATAGGCGTGCAAACGGACACGCGGACAGACGGTCGGACGGACATGGGTATATCGAATTCTCTATTCACCATGATTATATTTTAGGTAACTTTGGGGTGTCTCCGACGTCTCCTTCAATATGTTACATACATTTTCGGCTTGCACAAACTTAATATACCCTTTGTACCATACGGTACAGTGTATAATGAGTGACTTTGTATATTTTTACCCGCCCCAATATCGAATGAAATTAATGACATTGTTATACCATTTTTAGAATTGCATTTTTTTAAATTTAAATGTAATTATTTTACAAAATATAAATTTTTTTTTCGTAATGGAGTACGATATAAAAACAAACGCGCCGAGACGGAGTTTATAGGGACTTTACTAAACGGCTTTCTGGTAGCAAACGAAAACGATCTTGGTGGCATCGCAATTGAAGCCTTAGTCGGGGCTGGTGAAAATCTAATAATCGAGGTTGTGCTGGATCAAAATAATAATATTGAAAACAATGATTTGCTGCCGCTACCGAATATATAAGGTAACGTGGATACTGAACAATGATGCTAGTGAGGTAGATAATCGCAGTTATGCTGGCGCTGAAGGCAATGGTAGCCTGCCGAGCCTGGATTTATCATCTGAAGGAGGTAACCTGAAAAAAATCCGTGTAACAACTGACAGTGAACCGTATGCAGATACTCACATAATTTCATCTCAGCAGAATGCTGGGCTTAGTAGTCGCGACAACATCTGAGCTCCGCCGTTGATCGCGTCATATACTCTGGCTCAATATCTTTGCAACATCTGTTTCAACTATGCACGTTGTGCCGTTATTACCATAAGTGGACATCTTATTGCTGGAACTGCCTTTGGCCACATCTGAGCGTCGCATGTGAGCCTTGTTATCCGCGCTGTCAGCGACCTTGGCTTTTCCATGAGGATCTTAAACCCTTTAATAGCGAGGGACCCTTTGCCGCCGATAATAACTTGGCTTCACCAAACACGCCCTTCTGTTTTGCCGTCAATATCAATGAGATACGCTTTGTTGCATCTAATACGGAGCGGCGTAATATTTTAGAGGTTCTGAAAACACTTCGCAACAAGCGTCCAGGATTCTCTCGCTAAGTTTTTTTGCAAGGTGTTCAGGCTCTCATAGTTTTGTTTATTTTACTATTATTATGGAAAATTACTTACATTCGGTACTAAATAAATGTTGTATATTTTTGGTTTATCTCGTCATAGCTTGAGAAATACAAATATGAACATTACATAAAAAATATATTTGAGATATTACTTACTGTCATGTATGACAAGTATAGCAAAGAATTTGTTCAAAAATTATTTTCCTTAAAAATTAATCCCCATTTTAGATTTAAGCACACTGATAAAAATTTAATGGATTGCAATTTCTTTCACAAATATATTTATTCATATAATCATTAAAAATTTTAATAAATAAATAATTTAGTTAGGGAATTCCTCATTTAAAATTTATTTCCACAGGAACTTAAAGATTTATTTTATATATTTTTCTTATGCGGTTTTTTAAAACTTTTTTTTCTAGAACGTATTTAGCGTGTAAAAACAGAATTGGGTGAAGTATTATATATATATTATATATTTTATATATATTATATTTTATTATATATTATAAATATATTATATATATATTATATATATATCATAAATATTATATAACTTTATTGACTTACATGTTTGGGGAATTTTTTTTTAATATATCTTATTTGTAAAATTGTTTGTGAAGAATCGATAGTGACCAAGATATTAATATTATGTATTTTATTTTGGGGGAAAACAAATTATTTTATTGTATATTGACAAATATCTCTAAACTTCGTGAATATATTTATTACATATGAAAGAAAACTTTAAACCTACTTTGTGCATATAACTTCAAAGTTTTTTCTAGGTTCATTTATATTGGCTTTATGATTAAATAATATCGATATATGTAGGTAACATATCAAATACACCATTCTATGCCAAGCAGCAGTATGTGCCATAAGTGGATATTTGGACACCAACCTGGATAGGTAATATAAAGACAGAGCCATACTATAGGACAGTCAAGCCGCGATCAATGAGGTGACTGGTTTGATGACTAATCCAAAGTTCATTCGGGAAACTAGAGCTAAGCTCAACCATCTAGAACAATTGAAGAAAGTCTCTCTTAGATGCGTGCCGGGAAACAAGAATATTCCCGGGAACGAAGCAGCTGACGAACTGGCGAGAAATTGTGCTGCAAATGCAATAGTAGGGCGGGCGTGAACCTTATTGCTAAGAGAATGGACTAAATCGCACGGCTAGCTTACGGCAAGGCAAGCAGCTCGTCGGGTCCTATTACCTAAATAGTTTAGAAAAAATACCTCAACTGGGCAAGATCTCCCTTAGAATACTAACTCCACTTTCTTTGCTCCGACCCTCTCGTCAGTCCTGAATACATTATTGTCGTTGAGTCCCGAAAATACTTACCCTTCTAGTTTGCACTTAATTTTGTGGGTTGCTCTAACATACATCAACAATTTTGCTCTATTAAATGGTTATATTTTTCCTTCCAATTGTACAAACATATACTATTCATTTTTTTTCTAATGTCGTGTTGTTTGGTTCCATTCCCGCATTTAATTGTAAGTCCATCCATTAAGCACATCCATTTAAAGCCAATTTGTTCGATGCGCACGGTTGATAAGGATAGCCATGCACATGCAAGGACTAACACAGTTGTGAGTATAACCTAGTCAGGACCTGCTGCAACAGTTTGATGGTGTTCATCGTGCGGCTTCAATGTGGAATCTCAATGTGTTACCCGTGCATAATATCAGTCTGGTGTATGCCATTGTCTGGAGCATAGAGAATAGTTATGCCAGGTATTCCGCCATGCCGCTAGCCATATCACAGTTCTCGAAGACCGCGGAGAGTCGTAGTTATCATAATGATCTAATGGATGCCGTCATGAGACAGGCAACAGCTAAGGACTCTTATATAAGCTTTCTGCTGGAGAACGAACAGAATGATGTGGAAAAAAAACCTATTAAGGACGATAAGACCTCAGCGAGTAGCGGCCTGTATGGTCGTCAGTCGGCTATTTGGTTTCTGGACAGCTTGAAGGCCTTCAGGTGCGTCGCCGAGATTACTCTTTGGACTAAATTTGTTTATTGATTTTTGCATTTATAGATTTTTGGAGCGGCACATGCTGCGTGATAGTAACATCTATGCGCGCAATGGATATTTCTGTATCGTCTATACCGGCATGGAACGTGCACGTCTTGAAATCATACGCGCCATCTTTAAACGACTTTTTTCCATATACATGATCAACGTTAATGTGTTCCTGACCATACGCGACAATGTTCATCTCTACACGTATTTTCCGTATAAGCCCCATAAGTGTCAAGCATCGCTGCCCATGCACTTCGCCTCCTTTCAGGATGTACGCAGGCCCAACTTTAGTCTGGATAAACCCTTTTTTCCTGCAAAATTGGATAATATGCATGGCTGTGAATTGGTCGTTTCGACCTTTGAGCAACCACCTTATGTTGTAATTGCAACAGATCCAGATGATTCGAACAGAAAGCTGTTATATGGCATAGAAGGTGTGCTTTTCGGGTTACTGGCAGAGAAGATTAATTTTACCGTGAAAGTTGTGCTGGATCCTAATAGAGATCGTGGTGTTGTTTATCCTAATGGAACTACAACTGGTGCTATTAGGAAGGTGAGTTTTTAAGCGAGCTCGGAAATCATATTGAGCTGTGTGAACTCTATATTTGAAGGCTGTGTATTAAAACATTAGGATGGGTTAGGGCGGCAGTTGGGGCTTGGCGTCCCAACCCACTTAGGCCGACGAATTGACTAGTTGTGAAAGCTTTGTGTGGATCTTACACCACTCCTCTCCAATTCAGGAGGTCCCCTATATGATTCTTAAGTCACGTCCATTCGACGACTTGAATAATCCTCGAGAGACTTCTTGGAATATTTTCTGAGAGCTCAGATAAGTCAGTAATGAAATAAGATTTAAGAAAGTGGAACTTTGTTCTGCACAGTCTGGGACAGAAACAGAAAAGATGCTCCACTGTGTCTAGCTCCTCGTGATCACCGCAGTTTTTGTTGAAATCGTGATAAGGAGCGTTAGGCCTAAATACGTGGGTTCCCACCAGCCAGCGCTAAGTAATACCTCGGATTACAGCCGAGCATTGCGCTTTATTAAGACAGCAAAGTTTGTTTATTTCCTTTCCTGCTAAGAGATGGCCAAGTTTGCAATGATATCCTTTATGTCTTCGATGACCGATTCCACATCAGGTTTGCAGTGAGGGCGAAGTGATTTCGACCTCCGATCGCTGGTTTCTGGAAAATTAAATGTTTACGTAGAAGCTACAGATTTCTTTGTCTTTTATCTTCGCAGATGGTTAAGTTGCTTAGGGAATTGGACTACATATTCTATGGCTAGTAGAGTTTACCTCTCGGTCTAAATTAAAATTAAGCCCTCTATCCATAGGAACGAGTATTTTTGAAAGTTCTAGATAGAGCAATCTGACCTTAATAACTATATTGCTGGGAGGTAAGGCCTGCGAGACTGCAATCCTAGCCCTAAACATCCTCATCTAAGCTAATGGACGAGACAAACTTGACTATTTCCGCTGATTTTATTCGAATGACATCGTGCATCCATATTGCATGCCCACCAAAGATGCATATTCCTCTTTTGGCTAAAGCGTCGCAACCTCCAAATATGTTTCGAGTTGTTTCCTTCATAACTTTACAACACCTATTACTAATCTCATATTCAGGTGTTTCATGAGCAGTCTCAGGAAATGCAGTCATTTATTATTATTAATATTCCGATGTCCCAGTATCTCCAATCTAAGGGAGTCATTATCTATTATTTATTTTTATTCTTCAAGTCTGCGGAATCAACTTAATAACTCAAATATCATAGTCTTTACCAACTGTGTAAAAGGGTACTCCCCAAACTTCACAGAAAAATTTGAATTTTTAAACCCACTGAACTCTACAATTCTTAGGTTATAGACGGCGAGGCTAACGTTACCTTCGTTTGTATGATGTACAGCAGGGATCGCAACGACGTTATGTTACCTACCACCAGCTATATAAGTTTTCCCATTGTGCTGGTCATTCCAGCTGGCAAACCCATGTCATCATTTGAGCGTCTCCGAAAACCTTTTCGCTATATCATCTGGAGTTGTTTGATAACAAGCCTAGTATTCGGTCTCTGTCTAATTTGCATACTACAGATATGCACCAGCAACTGGCTGCGACAGCTTGTCTTTGGCGCCACCAATTGGCAACCATGCATGAACACATGGGCCATATTCTTTGCGGGCATGGCAACTCATCCGCCACGTGGCGCCTTTGCGCGTTATTTGTTACTGCTCTGGCTGCTTTATACGCTAGTCATGCGCACCGCCTACACAGGTGAGCTATATATATTGCTGCAGGATGGACGCTTGCGCACAACACTGGAAACACTTGCCGAGGCCATAGCGCAGGATTATACGTTCTTTATGCTGCCCGCCTTGGAGATCATCTTTCGTGCAATAATGCCCAACATACGTATGTCAGTGGTTACAAATGGTGAAGCCGGCATGCAGCATTTATTACGTAGTTTGCGAGATGATGTTGTTGATAACCTAGCATTGGTTATACCTGGTCCTTCGGTGGCCCAATTCGATGCACTTCAGGAGCCTGGTGTGAGAATGTTGACTGTGCTGCCGGAACAAATTATGACAGCACCCATAACAATCTACTTGCGTCCGCATTCATATCTAAAACAACGTTTTGATGATTTGCTTATGGCCATGATATCGTCGGGAATTGTGGATCGCTATAGACAAATGTATTTGGAGCGTACTCGTCCGCGTCGGGCTATTATGCGTCCCTTGGCTTTAAACGTTAAGCGGTTGGGAGGAGTCTTTGTACTGTATGGTAGTATGCAGCTCTTGGCGTGCATCGTTTTTGGATTGGAGCTGTGGGCAGTACGCAGGCCGCGATTACGATTGGTATTGGATATGGTTAATCGATATATGGCTTGATGAAATTTTGTTATACAAATCGCAACATGCACATATCGTATACTAAGTACCCTATATATTATTATAGCTATAAACTGGCGTTTGAATATAGTAGAACTAGTCTTTCCTCGGTATCTTCGGTAAAGTCACATTTTTTTTTGTATCAGTAAATTAGTGGTTAAGGTCTAATAGTCTTAGAAACTTCTGAAAAAGGTACTTTTTGTACACTATACCTTGGGAAAGTGATATTTTACCTTTTTATCAAAATGCTTAGGACGGACAAATCTATTAACCCATGTGCCTCCGTATTACCTGTTTCTTGAAAACAAAGTCGCTAAATTTGAGAGCGGAGCCCAAAAATCGTATCCTAAATAACGTGAATAAAACGATGTATTTTTGGTTTTTGGTATTCAGATCTTCAAATCTCACAAAATATTCTCAAGTTCGCGGATATTTTAATTTTTTATTTGCGTTTTTTGAGGTTATGTTATCGTTATACCTAACCAAAGCTTGGTACCAAATTTTATCGAAGTTATTTGTCTATATCATATAGCACGCATATGATCGATCGTTAAAAAAAATTATAATTAGTGTCGCCAGACAAATAAACAAATAAATATCGCAAACACACAAAAAAAAACTTATTTTGCGATCTACAGTTTGAAGTAAATGAATTCGTATTCAAGATTTAAAATACTTCGGCAGGTCAAGATTCTGCATTACCCCAAAAAAAATGTACCACCATTTGTTTTCAAGTACGGTTTTCCGTTTTATATTTCTTTTATATCTCTCTAGGCTTCTTGAATCCGAATCCACTATAAAAAAAAAAATGCAAGACGTCATGTCTCTAAAATGTTCTCCAAAACATTTCGTTTATAGCTTCATGAGCTTATACCCAAAAGCATAATGAAATCCGTTAATTTAGTGTGTTTCTATTTCCCAATCCCCAATAAAAAAAATTTAAAAAAACCAAAGGATTAGCTTTCGAAAATAAATCATTTTGCATTTTTTATTACAAAACTTTACTCAAAGCATTGCGTTGTGTTACACTTTTCGGCCTATAGATGGCGCAGCAGCCAATCTAACCAGTTTAAGCGGCGACAATGTTGCGTCAAACACTCCAAACAAAAGACGGCCATGGCTATGGCCTCCGCACAGAGCAAACAATTGAGAGCAGCCATAATAAAGCTAGTGGATTCAGCTAGACCAGTAGAACCATCCGCGCGTTTTGTGCCACGCCTGGTGGATGCTGTAGTGGGCGGCAGATTTGCATAATCGAAACGCTTGGAGAACTGACTGAATATGCCAAAGGAGCGCATATTTAGCAGGTGCATATTAAATGCAGAGGCCATGTATGAATCCTTTGGAAAATATATGCAGATCATGTTATCCACAACTTTTTCCTGCATGATCAGAAACTTGGAACGTTGTTGTCGCTTTATAGTCAAATGATAGGCCAGAAAAGCTTTGCTGGAGAAAGCTCCCGTTTCTGCGGGAAAGCTAAGCAATGCATCGAAGACATCCATTGGTTGACCAGGCACAATGTCGGTTACTTGATGCAAGCGCGGTATGGTTTCGGTCATGCGAAAGGTGGCATGATCTGTTATCACACGATAGCCTTTATTAAGGAGCTCCTGTAAGGTCTGGGGCATCGGTTTAGTAGGCGCATTGTGAACAAACTCAAAGATGGAGCCCTCATAGGAGCTACGCAAGACAAAGGTCATTATAAGCCAGATGCAGTGCAGCTGTTTGCATAGCATGGGAGGCAGTGAAAATCCCAGCCAGCGTTGCACCAGTAAACGTAGTGCGGCAAATCCCACAAACAGCAGCCATGTATAAATATCGAAGGGCACCAACATTATTTCATAGGTGCTATAGTGATTATGCGAGGGCAAGACTATGATGTACTGCATCTGAATGTAGGGCAAAGTGGGCGTTAGGTAATGGCTACGTGCGGTGGTGCAGGCTGCACAGCCCAGTGTAATGTTGGCACGACGCTGGCGCAGCAAGTGGTAGGCACCGGTCATGCTGCCATTGTCATAGCTGGAGCCACCTATTAGTTCCGGTGGTTCATTGGGCACAAGTGCTATACTAAAATTTAGCTTCAGCGCCATGACCTTTAGTATGTCCGCATCGAGACCATCAATCATAGCTGTAGAAGGGGTCGCATTCCAGTCTAGCTCTACAAATGGTGGTATATGCCAGACTACCACGGTCAGTGGACAGCCATGTAGATTTTTGAGCTTGAAGGGAAACGGTTGACCCCATTGTAGCGCTTTGCTTGGCAGTCTAACAGGCTCTTTGGACTCACATTCATGAGCCGTATAAGGATAAAAGGTATAGGTTTCTAGACTTAGTCGCATCATATCCATTAATAGCACCAATACATCTATGGTAAAACGTTGTTTTAAAAAGTAACTAAAGATTTTGGACATGACGCGTTGTTGTTCCACTTGACTGGAGTGATCCTCAAAATAAACAATTAGGAATTTGGTTTTGTGCGCAGTAGAGCTGCTATTGCTGGAAACAGAAAGAAAAGAATATCTACGTTCCCAAATCAGCAATATGTCCAACTGTCCATACATCACCTGCTCGGCGTTTTGCACGAAGAGCAACTGCAGATGTATGCGATGGCTTAGCGACGCGTGCAGCTTCTCGTCTAGCACTAGCGGCACCAGTTCCTCGAGGCGTCTTACGGATTTGCTTAGCGCACGACGCTGCATGGACAGCTGCAGTTCAGTCAAGTGACTATGGTTCGTGCTGATAAAGACGCTCATGTTTTGGCTGGCGCATAGCCGCTCAAGGATTAGATTCAATGTCTCCGATAGTTGCTCCACCAAGTTGAGCTCATCTGCTGGCATGGGATCGATGGTAAGCTCGTAGCCAATTGATATGGTCAACAAATAACAGCTGCAGATGCAGAGATACAACTGCGCAGTGTGCAGTAACATGTTGCCAAAGATACTGTGCCGGGTTGAGACTGGCTAAAGTCGGTTTTTATGAACATTTGGCAGCACTACTGTGAGTTGGTCTAATAGTGGGTTGGCTATCTAAGTGCTCCCTAGGTAGAACATTGATTGCATTTCGATTTCAATTAAATTTAATTCGATTAAAAGTGTTGGATTGAAGCCATTGGCTTGGATTGATTTTTGAATATTCAAACAGCAGTGGAACTTTGTGTTGATTTTTGCTGTGGTCTAAAGTGTGATCTATATGTTCCGCCAGGAGCGACTTTTTAATGCAAAATATATACATATTATATATGTAACTATGTGTATGTTTTTGTGATATCAATGAGAAAGTTCAAGGAAAAAATAAAGAGTAATAAAAGTGTTTTTTTTAATCAATCAATCTCTAAAATCAACAACTAACCGTTTATCAAATCCAAGAAAACATGGATGTGACTACGAAACCTTATCAGGTGGGTTTTATATTAGTAAAACTAAATACCATCAACATATGGTTTGTAAATATTTAAAAAATTTTTCTTTATACTTTTTAATTCACAATCGATTTTTTGTACGTCGTTTGAATGTTTCTCTTGATTAACTTATATTATATTTATCTTCTAAGTGCGGCCACAAGATGGCGCCAGCAAGCCTATTATCCAAACATAGTTAACCTTAGACCTGTCCTTCATCTAACCCGCCCTTGGGGCACTCAGTGCATGGATGGATAATGCAATTCTTCTGAAGTACTCAGCGGCAATATAGAAAAAATAGATAGTATTGTCCATTATTAACCATTTCTTTTTCCCATTTTTCTGGCAACATTCGAATACCACGGCAGAATGACTCTTCCTTTTTTTTATTGAACAAGTCTTTGTCTTATTTGTATGATACAAAGGGCTGCTCAGATAGACTAGGTGTCATAGATGGAAACAGCTGATAACTCTAGCTTACAAATTTAAGGACAAAATTTACAAAATTAGTGAACCTTCGTTTAAAAGCGTTTTTTAGGGTAATTTTGGTTCGAGAAAATTACATAAATTTTTTTTCTTAAGAACCGAGAAACTTTTTTTTTGTTATTCGTCAATATATTCAGAAAAAATTTGTATCGACATGAAAGACGAATAGAGAGAAGACCAATTCTTATACGATTTCTAAGATCTTAGACTCGAAATATTCGTAAAAGAAGGGAGGGAAACAACTCTTACCACTATTGTTTGTAGTTTTCTTGATAGTCTCACGAATATACACATATCATACCTCATTTCGTTAAGAAACCATTTCTTTATTATTTTACTTAGACTCCATAAGAAATTTTCCTTAGAGGCATCTATTTTTTTTCATTTGAACTAAAAATTTTAGGCTTTATTTTAAAACAAATTTTATTAAAACCTTTTGCTTTTTTTTAAGTGTATCTCAACATTCTTTTAATAAAATCTGAATAAAAACGAAAAATAAAAAAAAAGATGCAGAGCATTAAAGTCGCGGGCGGACAATATTGAGAACCTTGCACCACCTCATTGCAATCAAAAGTTACTTAATTGCGATATCTTCAAAAGCAACAAAATAAAAAAATTAATTTTAATGAAAGTTTTTGTTTTGGCCGATCAGCCCTTTGGGAAGCAATGTTAAAGAAACAACTGATTTTGATAACATTAGATACAGCTCTCTCTGACAACTCTAAAAAAACTTTCAAACAAAGAGACTTAGAATCTAAGACTATTATTTTTTTTCGAGTTGCTTTTGTACTCCCTTATTTTAACAATCTTTTATTAAAATCTAAATAAAAAAAGATGGCGAACGTTAAAGCCTGGGGCAGACGATTTTTAGATACTCTGTATCATCTCATTGCGATCATTGTTGATCACGACATCTTTAAAAGAATTTTGAATTAAATCTGTTTATTTTTGACTGATCAGATCTAGAAGGAGCCATGTTAAAGAGACAACAAATTTTGATACAGTTCTTGAGAACTTTGCAAGCAAAGAAATTTGGCAACTGAGACTATTGTTTCTTACATGTTGCTCTGAAACACCCCTGTGGCATCTATATCTATATATTATATAAAAAAAAGTGTTTCCCGGCATATAATAAGAAATCTAATTTGATGGGTCTAGCTCGTATCATCTCTGAGATCTAATCGTTCATACAGACGGACCGACGGATATGTGTGCATCGGCTACTCTAGTCAACTTAATCATATGTTACTTTAGATAACCTATGAAGGTCTCAGATGTGTACATCTGCATGCAATACAATTTTAAAGCAAAATTACATAAGCAAAAAAATTGGGTTGATAGAAAAGCGTATTATTGCTATTTTAGATTTAAATGACTTCGAAACTTTTAAATCTTCTAGTAAAATTGCTACTTAAAGGTTATTCCAAAGTCTATAAAAAAAAAAATGGCGGACGTAAAGTCGGGCGCGGACGACTTTAGGATACCCTGTACCACTAGCTTGTAATAAAGTCCGATTTCTTCACAAAAAACCAAATACAGAAGAATTTTTAAGCAAACATTTTTTTTTTGACCGATCGTTCCTATGGGAGCTATATGATATAGTCAGCCGATTTCAATAAAATTTGACACAGTGCTTAAATACCTTAAAACAGATATGAATGCCAAATTTATTTCAAATATCTTTACAAACAAACAAAACACATCGAATTTTGTATAAAAAACGTGTTTTTGGACCGATTGGTCCTATGGGAGCTATATGATCTAGTCAAACGATTTGGATTAAATTTGGTACAGTGCTTAGGAACTATAAAACACTCACGAATGTCAAATTTGGTCTCAATATCTTAACAAACAAACGAAACACAGCAAATTTTGTTAAAAAATCGATTTTTTGGAAGATCGGACCTATGGGAGCTATATGATATAGTCAACCGATTTTGTTCAAATTTGGCACATTGCTTAAATGGTCTAAAAAATTTCCAAACGCCAAATCTGGTTAGGATATCTTTATTAAACAACGAAATATAGCGAATTTTTCTTTAAAAAAGTTATTTTGGCCGATCGGTCCTATGGGAGCTATATGATATAGTCAACCGATTTCGATCAAATTTGGTACAGTGATTGGGAACTATAAAAAACTTTCGAATACCAAATTTCGTTACGATATCTTCATAAACAAATAAATTATTCATCTAAAACGCTTTTTTTTTGTCGAGGTCGTCTCAAACACCCCCATGGGAGCTATATAATTTATCCCCGATATCAAAAAAATAAAATAAACTTGCCTCCTATGGAATAATATGGGATCTAATGTGAAAGTTTGGTAACTCTAGCTCTTACCATCTCTGAGATCTAGGCGTTCACACGGACGGACAGACGGACAGACGGACAGACGGACAGACGGACATGGGTATATCGACTTCTCTATTCACCCTGATCATATATTAGGTAACTTTGGGGTGTCTCCGACGTCTCCTTCTATATGTTACATACATTTTCGGCTTGCACAAACTTAATATACCCTTGGACCATACGGTACAGGGTATAATTACATACATTTAATTTTATTCACTTTATGAAAGAGCATGCCATATTTTCTACTTTCTCGGCCGTCAGATTCATGTAGACTTACATCTTGGCCATGTGCGTGCGTTGGAGGTGTCCATGACAGGTTTCAGTGTCAGTATTATGCATAAGGCGTATAACCATAAATTAGTACCAACAAAAGCACTGCACGCCCCACGGAAACCCAAAGAGCACAGCTTGTACATGTCATATAGCAGAGTAAGAATCAACGCAACCCAACCCAACCCCTATGTCCAACCCCTTACAACAATTAACCCACTGTCAACGACATGCATGTGTATTATTTCAGCCATTACTATTAGTCATATGAGGTGTATATGTGTAACTATGTGGTTTTCATATATGATATGTTTGTCCTTGGAATGCATTTCTTATATGCAGGTTCAATAGATGCCATAGACGCTGCATACCAAAGCGACCAATCTCCCAGAGCAAAACGCACAGGCTGAAGACATAGCCCAGTAACAGCAGACGTAGGGCGCCATGCAGCTGCGTCATTGTCATGGGCTGCGGTTGGTCCTCCATGCTCGGTCTAGACGTACGCTCCATATAAAGTGGATCAACAAAAATGCGTACCCAGCGGCTCATTAGGCCACTATTCACATACTCATTAATATAGCGATTAATGCGTTGCAGCATATAGAAATTCCGTCTCATATAGATGACCAGCGGTTGCGTCAATAGACCCTCGTGCACCATATGATAGTCCTTCACCTTCTTGGGATAACTGAGACGGAAATGCCGATAGATCTCACTGCCCACAAGTAGCGCGCGCTTTTCTTGTGCACTAAGCAGCAGTTCAAAGCTCTGCAGACTAGGAGTATATATCACTTGAGCACTACGGTTTATGTGCCGCAGCTGCTTAACCGAATCGTAAACCGAAGGCGACATTAGTAGGGTCACATTTAGTGCCAGCAGCTGATCCACTTGCTCCGGTGCCGGCACTTGCACATCCATGCGTGTGAAATGATACAAAAGTGCCTGATAGGCACTACGCAGCACTATGGCCATCAAAAGCCAGAGGATCAGCAAGTAGCGTGCCAAATTCGGCGTCGGCAATGTAGTGACTGTGCCGCCTAGACCCAAGACCAGCATGTTGTAGAACGGATAGGGATTGTATGCGCCCAGCAGTAGGTAACGCCAACGTTGAAAGCAACGCAGACGCAGACAACGGAATAGGAGTAGGCTTATAAGACAGCAGCTGGCAAGTGTGCACCAAACGTCCAGGGCAAAGGGTAAGAGCAGTTTGGCAAAAGGACTAAACGGAGTTGTGCGTGAGCTGATGACAAAGCGCAGTGTGCTCAAGAAGTACGTAGTGCTGAAGACATAAGGGTCCAGCTCTTGAGTGTGTCGATAGCGAAAGGCGCCAATCGCAAAATCCGTGCCAGTAGAAAAGAGCTGCAAGATGAAGAAGAAGTATTAGGCGTATGTGATAAAAGATGGACCGGCAAGAAGTTGATGGAAGCTGGAAGAATAATTGAGCATTCTGACGTCATACAGCTAGTAAAGTACTCTATGCTAACTTTAAGCAATGGCTTGGTAGAAACAGATTTTACATAAATGACAAACTGATGCTCAACTGGAGTACTCCTAAATAAAACATATTGCTCCGAAGTGACTCATTTTCCGAACTTTAGGAAATGACTTGGTGGAAAGAAATATAAATGGGCAGGCTAAAAAGTTGATGGAAGGCTTAGCAGAAATGAATATTGCAATGTCATACAACGACTGTAGAAGGTGACTTAAAGAAATGACTGTATGAAAAGAGATTTCGCTTAAAGGAAAATATCGTCCGTCAAACTTATGCTCAACTGGAGTTGTCCTTAATAAAAAGAATTGCTCGGAAGTGACTTATTTCCGAGTTTTAGGAAATGACTTGGTGGGAAGAGATTTCCTTCATATAATAGAGTCACTCATAACATAAATGGCATAATGGAAAGAGATCTCCTTTAAATAATTTAGCTATATCGAATCTCACCAAATGCATTGCTCTAAACCAAGCTTTGACTAAGATACCCACATTGCTGGTTCGATTACTTTTCAGCCTGCCCACGTATGTGTTCATTTGGCTACTACTTACCCTATCGAACATACCGCCGTTGTCTTCAAGCGATTGTAATATTTCCTGCTCATTGAGCCATTGAAATTGCAGCGTAAAATTCAAGCGCTCTGACAAATACTCCAGCAGCTTGCCCTCCAGTCCCACCAGTGTGGGCATTTGCTTCGGATTCTGCTGCTCCTGCAACTGTATATAAGGCATTTCGGATCTGGCAGCACAACGCAAGCGGCAGCCATAAAAGTTAACCAACTTGCCAGGATAAAAGTCTTCTACGGTATTGCCGTTTTGCCAGCGTCCAAGCTCATAGCGATTGGCTATATGGGGCTCGTAATTGAAGCAGCGTTGTTGCTGAAAGGGCATAGCTGTGTAGAGCAGTATCTCCTGCGGCAGTTCTTGGATCAGCACGTTGACATTAATAATGCCTGCCAGCCAGTTGAGCTCGAAAACGGGCAGCAGATCTTCCGCGTTGCTAAGCAGTATTATATAGAAGCCACCTATGTGCAGATGATACTCAAGTAGCTTGCTGTAGAGAAATCTGGAAGAGAGACACTAAAATAAAAGCTCAAACTGCGCAGCTTTGGTAGCTACTGACCTCAGCGCTGTACTGGAGTCCACTAGAAGCAGCGAATAGTGTCGCTCTACGTCATCCGGTAGCATCTGACCCCGACCCAGTCGCGTGGATATCGGGTCACTGCTGTTATGCCAAAGCTGCTGCAGCGTTGCATCTATGATTGCACCAAAATAATACCAATCACTAATCTCCGTTTCTTGGTATGCTGCATGTGCATAAAAGTTAAACATGCGCCTCTTCTTGGCCTGCACAAAGGAAACGCTCAACATTTCCACCAGAGCTGTGGCCAAGTTCTGTAGCTGCTCTTCGGAGTGCTCCGCTGTGGCGCTAAGCAGAAAAAATGCCGAGACCAGGAACGCACCAAGCCGTACCAATATCATTGCAACTGTTTTGCTGCTTGGTTGCGCCTTAAATGAAGCGCAGCCATTTCCAACCAGGCATTTATGTGTTAGGGGCGTCTGGAGCGACTAAATGGTAATGGTCACGTGACCAAATCTCCATACCATTTAATGAGGCTTGCGCGTGTCAAGCTGTTAATTTTTATATAGCATTTACATTGAAAGTAACCGCAAATTGTTTTTGCTTTTGAATAACTATATAATATACTTTGTTTTACATATATGCATATACTCGTATAGTATGTAAGTGTTTCCCATGGTGCATACTTTGGTTACAGAAGTCCGGTAATTATTATGTTAAATACGTATACATAGTTTTAAGCGATTAATACGGATTTGTTATAGACTGAGAGATCTTGTGCATATTGTTGGTATATCGAAGAGTAGATACTTTTATTAGGGACTTGCTGCAGAATTCTTTTTATACCATGCACCGAATAATACAAAGGGTATATTAACCTAAAATTATAAACAAAGGACTAGCAGTTTGGCTTTATTATTGGTTGGACTAACACATATACAATTGAAGTACTGTATCACGTAACGATAGTCAATTTTTACCAAATGTAGCTTAAAAATATTTAACTTTTATAGGCTTTTACACAAAGGTGCCCCCCTTTAGCATCTAACTTCTTATGTCAAAGATGTTACGATTAATCTGCAGTTTCTAAAGTTTCAACATCATTCCAGAATTTTGTCGAAATGTTTATGAGTCTCGATGAAAAAATATTGAATAATTTTTCTGTGCAACTCAAAATTTTTGTCATTAGCTGCGAAATTGTAAACAATGGCCAAAAGAAGAGTGGAACATTGAATTCGGAAGAAATTCGCCAGAGCTCATATATACCTCGGGGCAGCAAATTAATACATTTTAATAAGCAAAGTCAAATTGTGGCTCATTAAAAGCTCAGATCACATCTTTTTTTGACTTATACTCCTCTGCGAACACCATTAGCACTGCACTGTAAAATTCGTGCAGAATATTGCACACACTGATGGCGAAATTCTGAACAGTTGTTTTACTGCAAGATTTCAAGATTTTTTCGAAAAATACACAAAATTTGTTAACTTTTTGAGTTATTCATCAATATTTCGTGACACATTTTATGATTTGTATCGACATAAAAGACAATTCGTTCCTATGGCATTCATATGCTCTTTACGGTGATTTACAATGTATACAGAGTCTACAATATAGCGTAGCTTACTTTTCACAAAGATGTATATAAATACTGGGCAAAAAATGCTTAGAGTAAAAGGTCACACTAAAATTTGATGTAGGGCTCATTTCGGGCTGGGACGGAAAATGTATGTTGCGACAAGGCAACAACAATGAGGTAACTCCGGGTGAAGTAAACAGCGATGTTCTTTAAACTTTGGTCAAATATTGCTAAACTGGAAACCTTGAAGTGCAGGACGAAAATGTTAACATGTTGCTAGCCACTGTCTATAGGTGGCAGATGGACTGTGCAGTCACAGCCTGAGAAAATTTTATGGCACTTAAAGTGGATGAATCCAACTGTCTAGGCATAGGCTTAATTGCAGAGCTGCAGAACTGCACCGCTTTGATGGAACTCGCTGTATAACAAGCATTTTGTAGTTAGTAAGCCAGAGTGAGGAGTTCCGAAAACTGAACGTTGATCAGCTGGGTAAGTTGCTGGCCAGTAATGATATTCAAGTACCACCGGAGGGATTGTTTTTCAGAGTCTTATGTCTTGGGTGCAACAATACGAGCCCATCTGTATGGTGAGGCTGCCACTACTAAAGCTGTCTTTTGCGGATCATGTGTATCATCATGTGAATGTATCCTATTCAGAAGCAATGGACACTTTTAAGGAAACTAAAATTACTACGTGATGATTATTTTGCGGCTGTTATTGATACTTAGCTTGGGAGACTTAAAGCAATGTAATACTGCAATAGGAAGCCACAGTAGCTTCACGACAAGGCAATGGAGTCTGCTTGGTCTGCTCTAAGAAGCCTTTGCTAGTAGGCGAGAGATTCAT
Organism: Chymomyza amoena; assembly: GCA_037043745.1. NCBI lineage: Eukaryota > Metazoa > Arthropoda > Insecta > Diptera > Drosophilidae > Chymomyza > Chymomyza amoena. The sequence continues at coordinate 525,600 of JBAMAX010003056.1, forward strand.
CATAGGGTTTAAGACTCGTCCAACGGGCGTCCAGATTGTAATAGTTGCGGGGTTAATATTAGAACCCAATGCAAATGAATCAATACAAGTTGGTCACTAGTCAACAGACTTCTCTACTCTACAAAATGCTTGTCGAGCGACCAATATTAAATATATTTAAAGAAATAAATGTAAAGAATAGCAAAAAAATTAGTTACCAAATTGGAAATAAAATTGCCATAACGTGCTATGCGAGTTTAAAGCAGTTGTGAATTGTAAGATGCATTATGTGGTATTTTCAGCATGATTTCTTGAAATTAGTTAAAAATTCTCGAATTAAGATATTGCTTAAAAAATACCGTCATTCTGCATTCTAGAGATAAAATCTTGGCACTTAATATTTTGCTAGACTTTTTATACCCTGTACCGTATGGTACAAAGGGTATATTAAGTTTTTGCAAGTCGTTCGTGCGTCCGTCTTTCTGACCGTCCGTTTATACGTTTGAACGCCTAGATCTCAGAAATGTTAAGCGCTAGAGTAACCAAACTTTCACATTAGGTCCCATATTATTCCATAAAAGACAAGCTTATTATACCCTGTACCGTATGGTACCAAGGGTATATTAAGTTTGTGCAAGCCGAAAATGTATGTAACATATAGAAGGAGACGTCGGAGACAACCCAAAGTTACCTAAAATATGATCAGGGTGAATAGAGAAGTCGATATACCCATGTCCGTCTGTCCTAGATCTCAGAGATGGTAAGAGCTAGAGTAACCAAACTTACACATTAGATCCCATATTATTCCATAGGAGGCAAGTTTATTTTATTTTTTTGATATCGGGGATAAATTATATAGCTCCCATGGGGGTGTTTGAGACGACCTCGACAAAAAAAAGCGTTTTAGATGAATAATTCGTTTGTTTATGAAGATATCGTAACCAAATTTGGTATTCGAAAGTTTTTTACAGTTCCCAATCACTGTACCAAATATGATCGAAATCGGTTGACTATATCATATAGCTCCCATAGGACCGATCGGCCAAAATAACTTTTTTAAAGAAAAATTCGCTATATTTCGTTTTTTAATAAAGATATCCTAACCAGATTTGGCGTTTGGAAATTTTTTAGACCACCTAAGCAATGTGCCAAATTTGAACAAAATCGGTTGACTATATCATATAGCTCCCATTGGTCCGATCTTCCAAAAAATCGATTTTTTTAACAAAATTTGTTGTGTTTCGTTTGTTTGTTAAGATATTGGGACCAAATTTGACATTCGTTAGTATTTTATAGTTCCTAAGCACTGTACCAAATTTAATTTAAATCGTTTGACTAGATCATATAGCTCCCATAGGACCAATCGGTCCAAAAACACGTTTTTTATACAAAATTCGACGTGTTTTGTTTGTTTGTAAAGATATTTGAAATAAATTTGGCATTCATATCTTTTTTAAGGTATTTAAGCACTGTGTCAAATTTTATTGAAATCGGTTGACTATATCATATAGCTCCCATAGGAACGATCGGTCAAAAAAAAATTTTTGCTTAAAAATTCTTCTGTTTTTGGTTTTTTATGAAGGAACCGGATTTTATTGCAAGCTAGTGGTACAGGGTATCTAAATTTGTGCGCGCTCGACTTTACGTACGCCATTTTTTTTTTTAATTCAGAGTATTTTGTTCATTTTGTGCAGTCAACATAATAAGATCTATTGACAATGTTTGAAAATTATTTAAAACACATTTATTAGTTCAAATTTTTTTTTTTAATTAATTAAAGTTTTTAAAAAATGTATTATAACATTTCTTTTTTTTTGCTATTAAAGCTTAAATTGGAAAAATTATCCCAACTTTGCACTAAAATAAGAATGATTTTTATTTATTAGTTTAAGTTCACTGCGAAAAAATATGCTTTTTTTTTGCATCATTTTTTCTTATTTAGCTTTGAGAAAACTATTTTTTTTTTTTACATTTTGTTATACGTATGCTCTTATTTCAACGCACAAATTCATTGTAAAAAGAAATTTTAAATCGGTAAATCCTATAATTTAAATATTAATATAATTTATTCTTAGCATCTTCAAGATAGTTTTCCGTAGTATAAAAATAAATAAAAGTCCTTGAAAAGCCGATTTTGTGATCTTATGACTGATTTTTAAAATTTTGCTTAATATAGGGTTATCCAATAGGGACTTGACAACTTTGAATTTAATTTATGAACGCACCCTTTCACTAATCATCGTCACTGTAAATTTACTCAGTAAACTCAACATTTTCATCATGGTAAAGTACACTAACGAACTACGTCTGCAAATTATAAAAATTTACTACCGAAATTCGGAGACGGTGACCGCAACTTTAAGAGCGCAAAATCATCTTTAGTAACGAAGTTTATTTTTGACTCAAATTATGCGTTATTGGTCGGGTGAAAATCCCCATGTACTTCATGAATCACCATTTGATCCACAAAAACGAACTGTTCGGTGCGGTTCGCAGGCCGGCGGCGTTATTGGCCCGAAATGTAGGGCCGAATGAACGAGGCCTAGTTCCATTCGTAAATGTTTTGATTGATTCAAGTCATTACCTAAGTTTTCGAAATATCTCGAATGTTTTGCGTTTTATTTAAAAAAAAACTTGTCAAGTCCTCAATGGAAAACCCTATATATGCATGCGTCAAAATATGCTACGGAATTTTACCAGGAAAAAAAAGGAAATGGGTCGACCAAAAGGAAAGGAAAATATATACATTTGTAAGCCATAAAGATGTATAAAAAAGTAGTTGGTCAATGTAATTTAACAAAGCGCGGATTTTTCAGTGCATTTTTAATTGTTAATGTTAGATTTTTACCTATACTTCTTTATACTGCTAAAATTTTAGGAACCGCCCTTTCTCTTGGTAAATGTCGTGTTCCAAAAGCACCTTAAATGACGACGATCCGCAATTAGAGGTAAGTATTTAGAAAAAAGTAGCATTATGAGCTACTATTAAACGCAAACGTCTTTTGAATTGCCATATTGTGAGAGATAATTCTGGCAACCCATAACGCCGTAAACAAATTGCCATCAACAAAGATACCGATAACTGTATGCAAACATCTTCTTCCAAAATTGTAACTCGCGTCGTCCACACATAAGTTTATACAAACATTATAATTACCAACTACACTGGTCAACAAAATTTTGTAACAAGAAAGGTACCATCAGGTCTAGTTTTGAAAATTAATCATATTTGTTACATTTTTGCATTCCGAAATTTTATTTATTTCAAAAGAATAGTGTATGGTTTATTTTTTGAGTTAAGTTTTTAAAGTACGATTAAGAGAAGATTTAAGAGAAAAGCAATGCCGTTGCAGAGATTGCTCTTATGATAAGCGATAAGGCGCTTGCAACGAGTTAAGCGCTTTAATGGCAACAGTTATTATCGTCTGTTCTTATGCTTAGCTTAAGAAATGATGTATAAAACATGTCAAATCACGCCACTTATTTGAAAGAGACAACCCTATGAAACTGTTCCTCTAAGGCATCCTGATGGTAAGAGTTTCCAACGCATTTCTCTTCAAAATGGTACTTGAAAATACTCGGTCGTGCGAATAAACGAAACGAATAAAATTGTTACGTTTTTGCGTGCTTCTAATTTCATATTTTTTTGCTATCAATATCTTTTCACATTTGTTTCACTTCTTGTTACACAGCTTTGCACCTTTCGATAAGGGTTAATCACGACTAAGCTCTTTCTATTACTAATTTGTTTCTATGCAAGACGTGAAATGTCAGGAGCGTTAAGTAATAACCAATTGGTAATAAAATTGGCGATTGATAAAAAAAATGGAAAGCATTAAAGGAGATGATATTGAGGCATTTTAAAGAATATATTTTTTAATTCCCTGTTTGATCCATGTTTTGCCCAGCTTATCGGTTCATCGAAGCCTCAAGTTTGTTAGAAATTGTTATTGAAATAACCTAACCGCCATTTTCCACAAATGCTCATCAAAAACGAAATATTTTTGTCTGTTTGATCTTAATCCGTAGAAAACCTTTACCAAACTAAAGCCTCTCTTTTTTTTTGTTGAATCTGCTTAAATCTGCCTTTAAAAACTTATTTACTTTATTGTACTATGTACAACTACAATATAAGTACTTATGTATCCATGTATGCTTTGTGGTTATGTGCACAGTTCTTGTTGCAACATGCAACAAAAGTTACTCAGCTGTTGTTTAATCTTTGTCTTGTACAAATTTTAATTATGTATTTTGCTTGTTGTTGCAGCACACATACTAACTGTTACTTTTATATATGTACATATATGTATTATATACATATGTACACACTTACATAGGCAAAAGTTTTCACTGACACATTTGGCTTATTCATAAGCTTGTAAAAGGCTGTAAAGTGTTAGACAGACAGCTGGCAGTTGAGTCGGTTGTCAGTGGGTTAACCGACTATCTGGTCGTATACTTATTTTTTTTTCTAAAATATTTATTTTGTTTTTTGGTTATGTTTCGCATAGTCCTTTGTCTACTCTGCTCTCTTTGCTGCTTCTGTTCATTTTTCATTTTTCTTCGTTGCTGTTCGAAATGTCAGCAGAGATTAAGAGACAAAAATCTGGCTGAGCAACAGATATATGAATATATGACCCAGTCGGAATTTGTATTTTATTTTGGAAAAATTGAAAATAATTGTACTTGAGGAATTTTTCATGCCCTAAAAAGAACTGTTTTGGATAATCACAAGTATGCTAGTCTCATTTACTAGAGTACCTCGGTCTATCTAGGAATAAACTTTTGTAAATGCAAATAGGCGTGAAACATTTTAGCGAAATCGATAAGACCAGATTTGATTTCAGGAAAACATATATAATTTCCATGTTATTATATATCTATGTATATATATAAAAGAAACTTATGTTTTACGTGCTACGAAGGCTCTCATGAATGCGTCGATGAATTTCGAATCTGATTTTTGCGTGTGTTAGAGGTTTTAAGCCTATTACGATGTGTTTGTGTTCGTGAGATATACACATTTTTGTGAATATCGGTTTTTGTGTGTATATTGCCATACATATATACAAAAACTGGTATTGTTGTTAATCAATGTTCGAGGTCCAACAATCGATCATTGAGAATAATGAATGGCGTATTGTGTGCAACGTATCGAGAGGAAAGTCAAAAATTGAATTTGAATCATTTACACTGGGATCAAACTTTAGCAGATGCTGCTATTGCTGCTCATCCATATCAAATATGTATTCTATTTGCGATTATTTTGGCAACATGTTTTCCGTCAAATCCACCTGAATTGTGGATAAAATATCAAGATTAATTATCAGAAGATATATTGATATATTGTTTCGAGTACGTCAAGCAAAACGGAATCCAGTGATAGAATTTACGCCGGAAGAATATGAAAGATCTATCCAAAGCATTAGGACAATTGGGAATGCCATCTCCTAATCGATCAGACCCGTGAAGCGCGACATTCGACTAATAATGGTGCAAGTTTGAATCGAGCTGCAAACTAATCTTAAAATCTTATATTTTATAAGGTAAGCTAACTAGAGAAACTTATTTATTTACTTTAAGAGTATTCAAAAAGTTTGGGCAGGACAACGTCTGCCGAGCTCACTAGTTAGTTATAAATATGAAAAGATTTTAACGTGAAGCTTTCATGGCTTACATCCTTAAGCCGAAAAATTATTTTATGGAATTGCTCTCCTGTGTCAAATAATAAATTGTCAGCTTTAATTGCTTACCTTTTTAGAATATTTGTAGTCTTCGAAAATAATTCCAAAAAAAGGGAATTCTTGGCACACATTACTAACAAACTTTTTTAACCCTAATGTCAGTCGATAAATTGATTTTGTTAAAAAAAAACGAAAAAAGCTTAAATTATATTTGAATCCTTTTTTTTTGAAAGCATGAAATTTGATATTCAATTTACTGCAAACCATTTAATGATTTAGGATTAGATTTAAGTCCTGGTCAGCAGTGTTAAAAAAGTTCGTTAGCTCGAGATTACTTGCGTAAATAAAATTAGAAAATTTATAATCTTCGAAAATAATTAAAAAATAATTTTTTTTTGGCAGACATAACTACCAAATGTTTTTTAAAGAAATTCGGCTACTGGAGATTACTTGTTTAAATAAATTTAGATTTATTGCTTATTTTTCTTACATTTATGCCGTAATATTGTAGCCTAATTTTAACAAATAAAAAAAAGCAATTTGGGATAATAGCTACATCTATTGTTTGGGAAACTAGATAAAAAAATAAACACCCAGTTTAGGGTAAACCCAGTATCTTATGTATTAATAAATTGTTACATTCCAGATCAATGTTGACAAAAACAATTTATTTGGAAATATATTTGAATTTTGTTATATTTGAAGATCGTTAAATTTTCTACAAAATGGGTTAAAATAGCCAAAAAGGCTAGCTTGCACCATCTAGCGGTTTTAAGTTTTAAGACGGTCCGAAAGTATTTGATGGCCGCAAAAATTGGTCCAAAATTTCGAATTTCATAAGAATGCGACCAAATATGTGTCGAAAGTAATCGATGGGTAATCAAGTAAAAAAATGGTCGACGTCAGTTTGGTGCAACCGGAAATATTTGCTGTTAAGTAGAGCCACTTTTTTTTTCTAATAAATGGCCATATCTCGAAACCCGTTTTATGAAAAATTTTCTAACTGAATGTTCAGTTTTATGATTTAATTTTCTACGGAAACGACTAAAACATGTTGAGAACACAAAAATTTTTTAGAATTTGTAGTGTATTCGAGCTTAACAAATTTATTCAGGCTCACTGTATATTTTTTAAAAACATGTTTAGATACACATGCGACTTTTTGAGCCATAATTTATTTGTTTGGAAATTAGTTTTGAAAGTTTAGGTAGAACAATTCAGTCAAATACCTTTTCACGACTATCAAATACTTTCGAATCGTATTTAGATATTACAGGCACTATATGCAGTTAAAAAAATTTGTTGGGTAGTCTCAATATTAAATATTTCGATTTAAAAATATAGTTCAAAATAAACGCTGTCTTGTCAAAAATAACACTCTTTAAAAATAAATAATTTAAAGGAGTCAGTCTAATTTAAAGGAATCAGAACAGTATTGTTTTGTTTGCTCTACTGGTACTATTTTTAACTAGTTCGCTGACTATGCGGGAGTGTACCAAAAAATTCTAGTACAAGGCACTAGTTAGTTAATATGACGATTGGAGTGTTGAGCATGCTACATACGAAAATAGAATTTTTCACTTCAGTTTTGTTCCAACTGGGCATGTATATGTATGCAGACACATTCACACACACACACATACACACACTGACAGCTGAACGTAATGAAAATATCAAAAATCTACAACGAAATGTGCGTCTAACTTGGAGAAGTTTTTTTCGGGGGTTGCAGCAAGTTTTGGGGGCACAATTCAGTTTTGCTTCATTTGAATGCGACACATTTGTGGAAATTTTTGTTGCTGCAACAGTTGCAGTTGTTGTTGTAGTTGTTGTTGGTCAGGTTCATTTAGGCCAGAACAGTCAGAAGTCAAAAGTTAGCAGCCCGCAGAGACTTGTGTGTAAAATAAACGTTGCAAAACGACTAGTTATTACACACATACACACACGCACATAGACACGTGTGTGTCACACACTCTAGTATCTGTGTGTGTGTGTGTGTGTAGGTGTGTGCTGCCTTGGGCCGCTGCACTGATGACAATGCAGTCTGCAGGCCAAAAAGGCGTATCGTCTTAATAACCAAAAAATGCAATCAGCACAACGTGGCCAAGTTAACACACACACATGCATACTTGTCTGCTGACATTCACGCATGCATGCCACAATGGTAGTTGTATTTGTGTGTGTGTTTGTGTGTGTGTGTGTGTGGTATATGCAAGTATCTGTGTCACACTACTGTAGTGCATATTTAAAGGCTACTGTTGTTAGTGCCACCCTGAAATGCAATTAGACTAACGATGGAACTCAATTTTGTCTTTAACTACACACAAACTGACTTTGGGTAAATTCCTAGTCTTATGTGAAACAACGAGATGTGTTTGAAAAATATGCAAAATATGGAAAGAGGTGCAAGAGGCACGCAAAACACTTATAACCTTTACGCCTCTCACAACCAAACAAAAAATGCCAACACAACAAAACAAAAAAATCGATAATCGAAAATACGTTGCCCGCGAAATTTGAAAAGTTGCCTTACTTTTTGAACACACCTCGTATATTAAGCTTATACAAATGGTGCCACAAAGAAAGGAAGAAGCAAGATCTAGATATATTCTGCTGTTTGTTTGAACTCCTAAATCTCGACAGATATAAGAGCTACCTTAACCAAACAGGAGACTCCCTCTATCGCCAAGTAATTTCCCAACGCTATGTTTTCTATAATGTTAAAGTTACTTTACTTTGTGAGGCCATAGCAGAGATTATCAACATGTTCTAAATTTTCCTTTTGATTTCCCAATATCCCTTTTCCAGAAAACAAAAAATCCAAACCTGTGCCGGAAAACGATTTTTTTGTTGATAACTTCCCTTTTAGTTTTTATTGGCAGATACATACTACGGTTGGTCAGTGAGGGGTGGAAGGGGGATAACAAATTGGGTCCTTAGTATGGGTACGGTACCTAAGGTTATCTTAGCACGCTTTGTAACTGCATGCGCCATCTAGCGACAAAAAGTGGTAAGTGCAGCTTTTAATACAGACAAGCTTATTGTGTATTGGAAAGGGTGCTGAAACTTATTTTTGGATGGATCTTTAGTGCTCGCATATATATATACTAGCCGGCCTTCGGCTCGCTCGCTTCGCTCGCTCGTCTAGATCTTTATTTTCATCCAATGATTTATTTTTGTGGCGAATTCACGAAATTGCATAATGTGCAAATATTGATCTGATCATATGTATTTTATACAGAAATCAAAAAATGAATTGTAAGCAAAAATCGCAAAATTCCTTTCTTCTTAAGAAAACTTTCTTGGAAAGGAATAACTAAATCAATATTAATTTCTAAAATTGATGAAATTGTAAATTATCCTACCGAGTTTTTAAATTCACTTGATTTGCCAGGAATGTTAGGAGTGGCAACCCTTATCGCTTAGGGGTATGAAAAATAGATGTTGGCCGATTCTCAGACCTGCCCAATAAACACATAAAATTTCATGAGGATCGGTCTAGCCGCTTCGGAGGAGTATGTTCACACAAAAACCAATATTCACAAAAATGCGTATATCTCACGAACCAATTCACACAAACACATCCCAATAGGCTTAAAACCTCCGCATTGACCTCTAACACACGCAAAAATCAGATTTGAAATTCATCGACTCGTTCATGAGAACACCGATAGCACGTAAAACATAAGTTTCTTCTTATATATAAAATTCTAGTTTCAAAATGTTAGTTACCATACTCCTCCGAAACGGCTGGACCGATTTTCATGAAATTTTGTGTGCTTCAATAAAATAAAATTTATAACGTTTATAATTTTTGTGATTCCTTTCGACAAAAACAATTATCTAAAAAATATTAGTTAATCTGACAATGTACACAATGCCAACCTAAATTAAAAAAAAAATTGTATTGGAAAATCAAATTGTCCTTTTTAGTATTTGCGGCGCAATTTTGTTATATTTTCTCAACCCTAAACAATCCTTGGACTTCCACGAACATTTCAAGACCAAAATTAGCCAAATCGGTTCAGCCGTTCGTGAGTAAATAAGCTTAGAAGGAACATAACATTGAGACACGAGAATTTTATATATAAGATATGATATCTTTATTAATTAAGTATAGCGAATTTTGTATAAAAAAAGTTATTTCGGCCGATCGGTCCTATGGGAGCTATATGATGTAGTATACCGACTTTGATTAAATTAATACAGTGCTTGGGAACTATAAAAGACTGTCGAATCCCAAATTTGGTTACAATATCTTTATAAACAAACGAATTATTCATCTAAAACTTTTATTTTTCTTTCGAGTCGTCTGAAACACCCATATTGGAGCTATATAATTTAACCCCGATCTCAAAAAAATAAAATAAAACATGTCCTATGGAATAATATAGGATCTAATGTGAAAGTTTTGGTTACTCTAGCTCTTACCATCTCTGAGATCTAGGCGTTCAAACGGACAAACGGACATCAGGTATATCGATTTCTCTAGTTACCCTGATCATATTTTAGGTAACTTTGGGGTGTCTCCGACGAGATATAGATGTTACATACATTTTCGGCTTGCACAAACTTAATATACCCTTTGTACCATACGGTACAGGGTACAACAAACGCGGAAAAACTCTCATTTGTATATTATATTACACAAAATTAAAAAAAAAGAGTTATTTCGCGTTTTAAATAAAAATTTGCATTTAATATTATAATTCTTATTTTAATGCCAAAAAATAAAAGTTAAACTTCATTTTTTATTGTGTACAAATTAAAAAATAAAATATATCCTTATTATAGCTCTTAAAAAAATATGATAAGTGGCACGTCACTTTTTTCGCTATTTGGGATCCCTGTTAAAAAAAGAATATTTGCTCAATTTTTTCAGTTACAAATCGCCTTTTTATTTTTTAAAAATCGTTGTGAACAGTTTTTGGTATCCTACTCTTCCATTTGAGATTAAACAAGCTAAAAAAAATGGCGTACGTAAAGTCGGGCGCGGTCGGCTTTGGGATAACCTGTACCACTAGCTTGCAATAAAATCCGGTTCCTTCAAAAAAAAAGCAAAAACAGAAGAATTTTTAAGTACATATTTTTATTTTGACCGATCGTGAATGCGAAATAAATTTTTGAGCACTTTTTATTTTATAAATTAAAAATTAAAGTTTTTCCGCGATTTTTATTATATAAATTAAAAATTAAAGTTATTCAGCAAACAAAAATGAAAATCAATTTCTTAAACTACTTCTTAAAAGTAAAAAATTTATAAAATAATAATTATTTAATAATTATTTAATAATTTTTATTTTATGGATATTAATTTAATTATTTAATAATTTTTATTTTAAAAATTAAAAGAGTTACGATCCATTGTTTGAAATTTAAAGCGTATTTTTTATTTGTTGGGGGCAGTTTAAGGCACGTTAAACAGCTGAAGTCTTTACTTTCTAGATTGCGATTAAGGTTTCTACGTACTTTATTGCATCTAAATTATGTTAAGTTAAATTTTCTATTAGGTTAATAATTTTTCAAATACCATTGAAAGATTTCTACAAAAATAGCAACTTGGCTATCTATGAAACAACTCTCGCAAATAAAACAATGTACATTGTGCTTAGAAACCATTTGAAAAATAATTTATAAAAATTATATCCGGAAAGCACACAAAATTACAAAAACATAATGGCTACAATAACGCCATAAAGTTAACATATATTATAAATACTTTCGAACAGGTTTACAGATATCTTGCCCATGAAATTGATAAGCCAATTATTTAATATCTTACATTTATTTTATCTTTTTTTAAACGCAGTTGCTTAATATAATAACATTTGTGTTATTTTCAATTTAAACAACTCAATTAATATGCTAATAAAAAGCTGAAAGGCGTATTTAATGGGGCGTGCCGCCAACAAACAAAATCTAATTAATATTTATGTCAAGTCAATTAAAAATCAATATATCATTTGCAAAAAAAAAGGTGAAATATTTGAATGACAAAGTTTTATTGCTCTGCATGTAATAAATATTTACGCGTATTAAATAAATGAAATAATAAAAGTTGTCACTTTTGTTTGTTGTGGTGATTTGATTTCGACAAGAATTAGCGTATTAAATTCACTTGGGTTGTAATTGATAAAATAAATGTAGAAGCAATTGGGGTGATTTTGGAAGTTTTGATAACACTCCGACTCGAGTCTACCATGTATTCTGGAAAACAATTTTTCTAAAATAACTAAAAACTAATAAATTTCTCTCTACATTTATTTATTTCAATGTATTGTTTCATTTTTTTTGGATGACAAAACTTCATTTAAAAACAATTCCACTTGGCTGCGTCTTTCCAAAAATAAAAAATTAAATGTTTGCTATGAAATTTTATGGCGGTTTTTATCATTTTTGAACACTTCTGGATTCACATCGAAAAAATCAAAAATCCCAAAAAATCTTTGCATCGATCTGAAATTTTGATACAATGGAGCTTACATAATTCAATGATCTTGACGACCAACAAATCGACGAAAAAATATTTCGAATTCACCCTACTTGCTTGTATTAAATAACGAAGCAAAATAATTTTTTGTTTTTATTTCATATATCCTTTGTTGTATAGTACAGGGTAAAGGTAATCAGCTAAAATATTTTTATGAAAATTTTATTTATTTTAATATGATAAATTACACTAGTCGACGATGAAAAATCTCCAGAGATGAGACTTATATTTTATGTTAGGGCAATGTTTCAGCATTCAAAATCCGTATTTTTATTATCCTCTTATACCCTGTTTTTTTTCTAGGACTATTTTAGTGAAAAAGGACCTTTTTCAAAAAACGGTTTACATATGATGTCATAAAATCTGTACTGATTCGAATTTTTTCAAATTTTTTGTTTCCCTGAAAAGTAGAATAGAGTACCTTTCCATAATGTCGACTAGTGGTAGTGTTTTGTTTAAGCACCATTATAAAGAAAAAATACTGTATTTATTCGGGAAAATCATAATTTTTCGTGTACTCTTCATGATGGATTCAGCTTGTGGTGTTCAATGGGCAGCTCGAATTCTTCGAAAAGTTGCTTATTTGAAAGCTGCTAACATCTACTTTCAAAAAGATTTAATTATAGAAGAGTGAACCACTTTTCAAAGAGTTAAATGCAGTTAAAAGAGACGAAAAAAAAAAATTTACAAAAAAAATTTTTTTTTTCTAATTTACTAAAAATGCAATAAGTCGGTCATCTTTTATCATAAAATATAAAGTTATATAGAAATCGCATCTACATATCATGGCCAATAACTTAAAATAATAAAATTTTCAGGTGTCTAAGACTTTTTCTAAAATAAATGGCTATTTTTGTAGAAAAAGTCACCAAAATGCTGTGTTTTTTGGCATTTCGGGCTCACAGTTTCAGCTGTAGTTTTTTCTTTAGACATCCGAGATTTATGATTTGGGACATTATGGAAAGGTACTCTATCCTACTTTTCAGAGAAACAAAAAATTTCAAAAAATTCGAATCAGTACAGATTTTATGACATCATATGTGAAACCGTTTTTTGAAAAAGCTCCTTTTTCACTAAAATAGTCCTAGAAAAAAAACAGGGTATAAGAGGATAATAAAAAATACGGATTTTGAATGCTGAAACATCGCCCTACATAAAATATAAGTCTCATCTCTGGAGAAAAAAAAGTGTGAAATTTGTCGACTAGTGTTAGTGGGCTCCGCCGCCTGAATGTTTGTCGGTAGCCAATGGCTCGTCTTCGGTGGGAAGGTGTTAGCTTATCCATACCGCCATTCGGGGCAATTTCAAAAGTAGTTTCCCCTTTTTTTAATCCTGAAAATATGGAATATACAGCTGTGTGGTACTGTCATAAAAAAGTAGCCCTTTATTTTTTCCACTTTGGGATGGATTTTTTCATTTGTATAGATATTTTTATATTATTATTATGGGTGTATAAGAGTTCTGCGACCCAGGTAGATCTATTGTAGCCCCTTTATGGCTTAGAGATCTCCCAAAAGTCCAAAGGCCTGCATGTATTGCAGTATTTTATTTGGACTTATAGGAACAATGGTCTCCGGTGGGAGAACGTACATGCGAGTGCCATACATTCACATAATATGTGCGAAGAAGTTTCTTTCTCTATGCTACAGAAGCGGCATAGTCCACTGTCCACTATGCCAATTTTGTTGAGGTGGCTGCGTAGCCTACAGTGTCCAGTCAGAAGGCCCGTCATAATTCTCACGGTGTTCTTCCCGTGCTTTATCATGACTTTGAATCTCTTACGGTTGTAGTTAGAGAGGAGGGTTTTTGACTGTTTAGGCCCTGGTATCTGCGCACAGTAAAGCAGTCATTTATTCTCCTCTATTCTTAGTAGGCCCCATACCACGTGGTTACCAATCCCACTGTGTGGTTCAGGACCGTTTAGCGGTGTTACTGCACCGGTTTTAGAAAGTGTGTCTGCTAGTTCATTTGCAGGAATATTGCTGTGTCCTGGAACCCATCAAATCGTGAGCTTATTCCTGGATCCTAAATTATTCAGTGATGCTCTCACTTCTTTAACCAGCCTTTATATAATCTTGGCTTTACTTAATGCCTTTATTGCTGCTTGACTATCAGACAGGATTGAAATATCCTTTTCATGGTAGTTCTTTTGCAGATTGAATTCTGCACATCTTCCAATAGCACAGACCTCAGCTTGGAAAATGCTGGTGTGTCTGCCTAGAAATTCATAATATTTGGTCCTAGGTCCTACTACCCCCAGGGCACTTCCTTGATCAGTGAGTAATCCATCTGTGGACCACTTTATTCTATGTAGTTTCATAGAGTGAACTGTCGCAAGAGAGTTCCAAGCCTCTTTTGTGCTGAGTTTGGTATAAAACATTGATTGAACCTGTACTCAGCAAGCATCTCATCCCTTGGCTGCAGAAGGCAGCAGTAGGACAGGTGCTCATAGCTCCTGTCATACATATGCAGGCCATTCTTTGCAGTTTCTGCATTTTTTTTCTGGTCGTGTTAACGCACGCTCCACTGCCCCAGGCTATGGTCCCATACGTTAGCATGTGTCTAACAACCATGAGGTAAAGCCATCTTAATATTCGTTGGTGATGTGACCCATAACTTCCTGGCAATACTTCTACACATAAAGACAGGCTTTGAGCACTTATTCATAGTGTTATCTACATGAGTCTTTAAGTTAAGCTTGGAGTTAAAGATCACTCCAAGATAAATACTTGACATCTTTGCTCGTTTTTTTTATTTTTTTATATATATTACTTAAATAAACTACAATTCTATACTATTTATGCTTGAGATTTTTGAATTTAATAATTTTATTTTTCTTCTGCAGAATGCTCTTATCTGGTATAAACAATTTGTGTTTATCTATGAAATACGTATGTACTATATAAAGTTGGATAGATATATTTTTTTTTTTAATTGCTTTAGTTTAGCTCCTACGTTGCATTAAAAAGCTCTATGCCCATTAAAAATTCAATATTTGAAGGCTATTAAAAACTGGCATCATGATGCATCCGTAGATTACACATGTCTCATAGTAAACATTATACACTCGTGCAACTTTAACTATGTAAATAAGTATATATGTACATCATAACTTATATACAAGCCTCAGTCATCTCTCTTTCTCATTCTGTTTATATAATCTAGAGAGTACAGGGTACATACTGAACTGATGCTGAAAAACACGCATTAATAATATTATTTTTGTGTTGTGCGTAAACATGCTTATATATTACGTATACGCCGCATGTGTTGGGGTGTTTGAGTAACATATCCGTAATACAACGATACCGCACGCCACACGGCAGCGGTTTTTTATATAATAACGTTAAACCAATTAACGGTTTACACACATACATTTATGTATGTGTATGTATGTACCATATGCAGAAACATAGATGAGGTGTTAATCGGCATCATTTTGATATAAAGCGACGGAGGATTTTGCTTGATATGTATTTTACGGCCACATATGAGCTTTGTAATTAACAGCAGTAAGTATCTCAATTACAGGACGGCACATCTCGGCTTCAATATACTCTATAGTTTTTCAGGTTTTTATACAAATGGCACACGGCATATTATTTGTATAAAAACTGATTTTTTTGAGCACAACTTGGTGACAAGCCCACAATTATTTTATAGCCAGAATCACATTATTCAAAAAACCGTTGTTAATAATCCTCTTTAGAGAAGAACTACTAAGTTTTCAACGAGCAAGCTCTATCAACAGACGGGCAGATGAGAAATTTCATTGGATGGAGTTTTAGCTTTTCTCTTTTAAATAGTTTATCGTATGTGATACATTTTTAAGGCTTCCCTTCATTAATATTTGATAAGATCAACATCTCCAAGAACTTCTCTATAATCTATCATTGTAGTGACTGTTGCAATTGTGAGTCTGGAGGTCAATTGTCTCCTACCTATTATTCATATCCAGTAATAAGGTCAGCAAGCCTCTATAATGCAGCTTCTGCCGATGTAACCCAGTGTTGAACAGCGAACCCACAGTTTGATGCACTCTCTCTCTCTCTGAGACAGAGAGTTAGCTTACGGCTTAACGTTAAGAATGTGAGCGTTCGGTTCTAGGTGATTTCTAAGCCTCCTAGCCTATCTTTCTATCGACAGAATGTGGCTATTTACTCATAAAGCAGGGGGCTACTTTGATCCCAATACAAACATCACTGCCTTACACTAGGATGGGTTCAAGATGCTGCTCCACCTTTTATTCGTTGCGGGCAGAGCTGACTGTCAGCGACTTAGTTAGTTATTATAAGTTTGCCGGGTGTAAAACATCCTCTATTGCGAAGGGGTAATGGTGTTCACCATGTATATGTTTCGTAAGTCCGGTCCAAATGCGTATAGACATCATCAATGTATTTTAAGGTACATTGCTTATGAGGTATCTTTGAAGTTTCTTTTTGGTGAACATGCTATATATTTTTTTTCTGAATTTTTCCAAACCAACGGTATTAGGATGTCCCACTTCCTTCTAAGATGTTCGGATATTAACATCTTCAATGTATTTTGAAGTGCTTCGTTTATAAGGTGCCCTTGAGGTTCCTTATTGATGAACATATAGTATAGTTTTTTCTACCTATCAAAGGCTTAAGGACTATCCGATCTTCTTCTAAGCTTCTCAAGTTACTATAATACTGGTTGGTCGGGTGTCTTTGCCTTTATGCTATGGTGCGTTAATGCATTTATGACTAATTTGAATTTATTTTTATTTATCTAACATTCACAAATAATGAATTTGAAATACGAATTTTAAGCTTAATAATAAAAATAGCTCTTGGAGTAATTTAACTTCTTAAATAACTTGCTTTTCATCGGAAAAGTCGTGATATTTTCTCTCAGTGTATACTACAACTACTGATGTCCGTCTCTCCTAGTGGAGTACATGGTTTCTCAATGTATAAAGAATTTAATTGCGCTGCTTTGAAGATAAGTGTATAAAGAGTATTTATTAGAGCCCAGTTTATTGCAATTTGACCATTACAATCGTTTATAGGTCGCGGAGCTTATCCTTTGTCAGCGGATTCTGTCTGCAGTCATTAATTAACGATCCGAAGGCTACAAAGATTCTCCTTTGCCTTCCCTTCGCAGTAACGTATGACGAGGCCCAATAAAGTGAGGCTTCAAAGTTACCTACGCAGGAAGTTTCAATAACAGATCTTTACTGCAGTTTTGTGGTCGACAGTTCAGTATTCAGAGCTTTTTTAAAAATGAAAATAAAGATACTTTTGCTTCACGTTATTTCGCAAGCCTCGGGAATTTTGAAAAAATTGCTTTCAACCAACCTCCGTTCCTTTTATCCTGTAGATTCCAACTGCAGGAAAAAATTCCGAGCCCAATTCGAGCACTTTCATTTGTTGATGCTACTTAAAACATTATTTGCTGCACAAAATTCAAATACTCCTTATTCTGTGGTAAAAGGGTATACAAACAACAACAAGGATAACAAGATGAACCAGCAGGCAAGCAGGTTAATGAGCCATCATTGATTATGCACACGTTGATGATAACATTGATTATGATAATAATAATGATGACAAGTGCAAAATGCGTGTGGTAAGATACAGATAGGGAAAGAGAGAAAGAGCTGCAGTCAGAGAGGGGGTTTAAAGAGCGTGTGTTTGGGAGAGGGGAACTGCTGCACCCATGTTGCACGCAACAAAATTAAATGTTGCATATGCTAATGAAATCAAATAAAATTATGAGCAATTATGAATATCTTAATGAGATTTATGGTCAAAACACATGCATCCTGCATCATTTACTGTGCGGGTTCGTTGCAACTTAAAGTTGCAACTTTAAAATGATATCTGTGTTATTTGGTGTATTATTATTGCCCAGCTGGATGTGCTTCTTATTGTTTGTCGACCATAAAGCAGCGGAAAATGTTCTAAAGCCAAGGTAATGTTTAAGCCAAAAGGCAGAGTGGTACAAGAACTTGGCAACTGGCAACTTGACAGAGGCAAGGACGGACATGCCAGCCAAGGCAAAAAACTCAGCCAGGTGTAAATTACAAACTTCTAAGATTTTTGCAGCCATTTCCTGACTTGGCCAGCCAACAAAAATAGCAACAAAAATGTAAATCAGTCGGTTAGATGCCTGACTATAGAATACACTGCATTCAGAAGGTGTGCTAAGTCGGAATGATTGGATGACCCAGTACTTGCGGCTCAATGATATTAATAGATTCTAAATGATGGTCCTATGCTTCACTAGAAGCAGGCCATAAGAAGAAGAAGTTGATTCTAAAAAGGGGGCTACAAAAAGCTGACTATGCCCTGACCTATTCTCATGAAAATGTTTTTGGGGTGTTTGAGAGACAGGTGCTCCGTAAGACCTTTGGCACTTAAAAGCATTTGTTTGGTCGTCGGAATGACG
Source organism: Chymomyza amoena (assembly GCA_037043745.1). NCBI lineage: Eukaryota > Metazoa > Arthropoda > Insecta > Diptera > Drosophilidae > Chymomyza > Chymomyza amoena. Next base: position 544,167 of record JBAMAX010003056.1, read on the forward strand.
AACTCTGTAGTATCTATTTTAACTCAGACCAAGCCCGATGAAAAGGGGGAGGGGGATTACTTCCGGGCCTTGTGTAATTACTATCGTAATGTCCTGAGTCAAGCTAAAGGTAAGTGAGAGGAGCCGGTACATTTTCCCCCTGGGTCCGATCTTTCTCTCCACACTTCTGACATCGTCAAGTGGTAAACATTCATTGGGGTGTGTAGACTTTTCAATATGAATGTTTTAAGAACTTGGCGAAGTGGAAGGACTAACTAGCTCTGGGAGGCACGGCCTATGACAGGTCGTAGCTCGATAACATGTTGCTATGGCAAGCTTAGGGGATAAATAAGATCTGAAGATTTATTTACAACTCTGGACTTACTTCTTTTCCCTGTATGTTTTGAGAGAATTACGAAAAAATAATCAACCAATATATTTTATTCTTTACCAAGAGAATGCAAACTCTGTGTGACTCGGCCAGGGCTTGGCTTTTGAGCACTTGAGTCAGCGAACAACGTCGACTTGGCATCTATCTTTCTGACTGAAAACAAAAATTTTCTTAAAGGAAAAGTGTCGGATATCAGCATGATCGATATTCTTCACTTACAGAGCATTTCCCATTCAAATGTAATCTTCTTACGAGATCTCATAATTAATTCTGGCCCATGACGAGACAGCTGGACATGATAGCTGAGGTGGCGTTCAGATTAGTGGCATTAAGAACTTATGGTCTGCGACGCCTCCGTCAATCTGTTATAGACCATGCATAAATCTATAATACCCTTTGACCTTAAGGATGGATACAGTGTATCAAAACAAGAACTGCATGCCCCAGAGCTCTGCCGCTGCCGCAGCTGCTGCTGCTGCTCTGCCTGTCGTCATAGTTGGCTACACAGACACAAGACAAAAAGGACAGCAGCAGTTGAGCGACGGAGTGAGAGAGAGCACGGAGAAAGAGATTGCGTGAGAGAGAGAGGGTCTGTGAGTGTATGAGTGAGATGACTGCCAAGCGGCCAACGTAATGCCGACAATTACAGAGCTGAATATTTTATGAGACAAGCAGATTAATATGAATATTTTATTATCATTTTAGATTCCTTATTTCTTTGCCTTACAGAGCAGCTTCGACTGCCTTTTTGTTGCTTTACCTTTAGCTTTGTTTTCTTTTTATACACTGTGCAACTTTAGGTAAGGGTAACATTGGGTTTGTGTAAATGTATGTTACTTAGAGAAAGAGAAGCCGAAAATTCCTAGGATTGTGTGAGTATGTATGAACGCCTAAATCGTGGAATCTTTAAGAGCGAGCAAAACCAAACTTGGGATTTGGACTGCTTTTATGTGTTGCTTTTGGAAAAATTTTAGCCCAAATGATGCGGATAATGTGCGTGAAAATTTTTTTCTGATCGCCAGTGATCATTAGGGTAGCTGAGTTGGTATAGAGTTTTCCTTCTAGAATTTAGTAAAGAATTTATTGACATTTTGAAGAGAATGCACGGCATCATCCAACAAATCACATGAAAGCTATAGAAATTGGGCCGGACACAGGGACTTTTGGCGTCGGGATGTTCCAACAGTTGCCTGTATGAACTTTTTTTTTTTTGTTGAGGATGCTCAAGAACATCAAATTTGCTGCCTCTGCTGTGCTGCTTGCCACCGGTTGCTCACTGACTAGCTTGTTGACTGACTGGATGGAGGACTCCTGTGCTGCCAAAAGTGCTCCTGGCATGGGAGAACAAGTCTAAGCTAAGCCAGGCTGAGCAGCCAAAAGTCAAGTCAAACCATGTCGAAAAATATGCTTTATGGCTTTTTGGTTGAGTGTTGCTGCCACATTTTTTTTGCTCTCTTGTTTTTTTTTTTCCACCTTCCCTTTGTATGTGTGTGCGTCAATGTTTGCTCTGGCAAAAAGGAAATGTGGTGAGAAAAGAATTTATGACCACGAGCCTTCAAAGGGCAAGTTGCCTAAATGTTTTTACACATCTGCCCCCCGCTCTGCCCGCTCAACAAATAAAAAACAAAAAGTTTGAAAAAAAGAAAAAGAATATTCAAAATTGCAGCCAACATTTTCAGGGTGTAAAATTTTTCATTTGGCTTTTGCGTTAAATTTTCATATGCACAAGGAGCAGCTAGGACTGGACGCCTTTAAAAAAAAACGCAGACACACAAATTCATTTCTTTATCTGCATAGGCGCGTCTGTAGGAACGATCCAACGAACGAAGTAGCCATTCTCTCTTTCCCTTTGCCCCCCAAAAAGTATACAGCACAATTTGCGCAGCGGAAACGTCAGTCCACAATGGTGGATTCGACATAGCCGGCAATTACAGTAATAATAATGTTGTTAGAGCACAACATGTTTAAGCAATAAATTCGCTTATTGAAACTCTCCGTGTGTGTGTGTAGAGGAGCGTTTGTTGTGCAGGGCAGCGCTAAGAGAGCCAGTGGAATTGCAGCGGATAAGCAAAACCAAAGATTGATTTTTAGGTATGGAGCAAAGATGAGTGAATTGAGATTACAATATTTTCGAGGAGGTTCATAGGTGTGGCGAATCTGAGGTTCACTTAACACCATCAAGTCAGGTTAATTGATTTACATGCTTGCCCTGAAAGGTATGCTATGATTTTTCGCAAAATGCCATAAGGCCAAATCAGGCCGTTATATTTATGTTGAAGTTGGGGAATTACATTTATTATCAATCGTCTCTTCAATCGTCTTACTGGATTATCACTCAGTAAGTTCTTCGCCAGCCTGTGTCTGTGTCTGGAATGTTTTTTTATTTGAAAAAATTGGTAGCATCTCTATCAGCTGGAAACAACTATGGTGGATTACTTACGCTGTCTTAAAGCGCTCTTCTAGGTCGGTCTATTAGCGTTGTCTACTCGAATTAATGTTGGAGTAGCTTGTTGTGCGTTCTTTTTTGAAGTCTTTTAATTGTGGGTTCATCTGGAATACCGTTTGTTGAAACCAGGAGTCAAGCCACGAGAGGATTCATCTCCGGAAAAATGGATTGACAGTTTTTGGCGATCTCTTATGCATAAAAACTTCAAAGTGGTCATTGATTTCGATATACACGGTTTAGAGTCTCTGGTTATAATTTTTATACCCTGTACCGTATGCGACAAAGGGTATATTAAGTTTGTACAAGCCGAAAATGTATATAACATATAGAAGGAGACGTCGGAGACACCCCAAAGTTACCTAAAATATGATCAGGGTGAATAGAGAAGTCGACATACCCATGTCCGTCTGTCCGTCCGTCTGTCCGTCTGTCCGTTTGAACGCCTAGATCTCAGAGATGGTAAGAGCTAGAGTAGCCAAACTTTCACATTGGATCCCATATTATTCCATACGAGACAAGTTTATTTTATTTTTTGATATCAGGGTTAAATTATATAGCTCCCATAGGGGTGTTTCAGACGACCTCGACAAAAAAAAGTTTTAGATGGATAATTCGTTTGCTCATCAAGATATCGTAGGGCCGATCTTCCAAAAAATCGATTTTTAAACTAAATTTGTTGTGTTTCGTTTGTTTGTTCAGATATTGCGACTAGATTTGGTATTCGTAAGTTTTTTATAGTTCCTTAGCAATGTACTAAATTTGATCAAAATCGGTAGCTCCCAGGACCAATCGGTTCAAAAAACGTTTTTTATAAAAAATTCGTTGTGTTTTGTCTGTTTGTAAAGATATTTGAACTAAATTCGGAATTCAGATATTTTTTTTATTTTTTATTAAAGCAGTGTGTCAAATTTGATCAAAATCGGTTGTTTATATCATATAGCTCCCATAGGAACGATCGGTCAAAAAACAAATTATTGTTTATAAATTCTTCTGTTTTTGGATTTTTGTGAAGGAACCGGATTTTATTGCAAGCTAGTGGTACAGGGTATCCAAAAGTCGCCCATTTTTTACATTCAATTCGCAAATTGTTATAAGACGAAATGTTTGAATTGATTCTTTCGAGACGCAATACTTGCGATCTGGATGGCGTACCTCTTTGTGGGCACCACTATGGCACTTTATAATGCACTCTTGTGCTAGTGTGGCTATTTTCAGACTGTACCTTTTTAACTTGTTGTCAATGTAAGCTCTAAGGGTGAGTCGACAGTCCTAGATTGCTCCAAGATATTTGACTATTTTTTTTTTTGCTCATGAGGGGCTATCTGCCTAGCCAAAGAGTAGGTGCCGTTTTTCTGCCTAGTGTGTATAAAACTGCCTGGGCTATTTTAACAGCAAGCCCAGCTCTCAAGCAGATGTATATTTCCCTGCATTCCGTCTGTTGCTTCTTACTCACAATCTTCAGCATGGAGGAATGCAAAGTTGGTCGTGCATGTAGCTATCATAAACTGATCTTTCTGGGGTGGATGATTTGTAGAGCTTATAGAGCATTGGGACTTGGATGCTTCCCAGAGGGATTACAGCTCTCAATTATTTGGTTCAAGTAAATGGTCACTATGGGATCTGTTCCATTTCGCTCCTAAATTACATTGCGCTCGAAGTCACTTTGACGATTACCCAAGTCTTTTTAAATGTATGAAAAATTTACTTTTATTAGAAAAAGGATCTCAGAGCTTTAAAAATTTGTTTTCAAATCTTTACATAATTAGAATACTTAAAATATTTCATAGAGTTCATTAACTCTTTAAAGAAGCTTATCGGCATCATTTCCTTTATCTCCCACTGGAACATAGGGCCTCAATAAAGCATTTCCATCTGGGTAGGTTGTTAGCTAGCATTTTTACTTCGTTCCACGATTAACCACACTCGTCAATTTCCTTTTGCAGACTTCTTCTCCACATAGTCTTAGGTCGGCCTCTCTTACGGCTGCCTTGGGGATCGCTAACAAAGGATTGCCGACTAACTTCAAAGAGAAAGCATATAGAAGCAGCTTAACAAGTCTGTACATCTGCCTCAATTTTTTATGACTGGTAGGGGCAACATATGAGCTGTCTGTCAAGAGCCAGCAATAGATACATATTTGACAGAGTTGCTGAAAGTTAATAAAATTTGTCTGAAAGGTTATGTTATGTTAGGTTTTTTCTTCAATATCTTGAAAGCTTTTCTGCTTGGAGATTCTGCGGCCAAAGTGGAGCTGCCAACGTGCCTAAGACCCTTCTCTCAAACATTCCCAGAGCCTTATGCTCCAAAATTTTTGTTTGACTAGAAATATTATTCTCCATACAAATTTATTGGTCTTATTGATTTGGATATTGCTTTGCGCTGCTGCAGCAGATTTGAAGTAGAAAGTTGTGAAAATTCAGAAGACTTGGCCTCTCAAAAGACTTACACATGTTTTGGGTACTTCAGAAAAACTGCTAAAAAAAAATTGGCGTTTTAAAGTTTCATAGCTTAGCGTTTTTTTCGCAGTCAGATCTGGCTACACCCGCGCCTGCTGCCACGCCCAGAGCTGAAGGCAGCCTTTGGGACAGCTTGTTGGGCGTCTGATTTATGCACGCTATAAAACAGCGTGGCGTGAAAAGTATAAAAAATTTTCCAAAAACTGCAATGTAACTGCAACACCAATCCCAATCCAGCCCGAAACCGAGCTACTGTAACAGTGTGTGCTCCCATAGAAGAAGTCAAAGGAAGAGGCAGCAAGCGTACTCATGCCGCCGCAGGCATTGCCAAGCGTGTCGTATCGTGTCGTGCCCAGCCACTCTTAAGATATGGATGTGGCTGTGGCACGTGGCCCCCGGTTCTGGCCTGGCTTACTGGTTTGCCAGCAACTCTACAAGTTGAAGGAGTTGTTCTTAGCGCATTTTGTTGCAGTTGTTGTTGTTGGAGCTGTTCCTTTTGTTTTGTGCTCTGCCATTCGAAAGTCAAATGCAGCAAGTCACGTAATTTAAATATAGTCTCGGAGGGCTTTGGGCTCCATGGCATGACCGACTGCAATTGCAAAAGCTGTCGTTGCTTTGGATCGCTGTGAAATTTGTAGCTAAAGAATTGCTATCTTCTAAGTATGGGTCTTGCAGCAATTCTTGACTCATTATGCGTTCACATTGTTCTCTTGCCCACATACCCTTACTGCAGGCATATAGACTGGGCTTAGCAACCGGAGGTTTCAGCTAAGAACGTTGTTACTTACGCTTATCTTTTTGAAGATAAAAATTCAGTCAACTCTATACTCTTACACTCATGCTCATTGATAGCATCGTTACGTTTCGATTTTTGTATAATATTTCTTTTTCTGCACGTATCAACGCATCGATCTCTGAGATGGTATGAGCTGGAGTAACCAAACTGTTAGTTTCGATACTTTATCACGGGAGACAAGTTTATGGTATTTGAATTTAATAACGGTTTTATATTACATGCAGTGAAGACCCCCCAAAACCAAATCTTAGACCCGCACCTTGGCTCCCATCGGGTAGTTTTAGAGAAACTCGAAAAAGGTCTAGTGATTTAACTTAACTCTCAACTCTCTTAATTCCAATTTTCGATTTGCTCCCAAAATTTTTTTTAAAATCCATTGAGCGCTTCAGTTAGTCCCTTAAAAAAAAATCGAATTTTTTTTTACATTTTTTTAATCTAAATAGTGTTAGCAATACGCTGGTAAAAGGATTTACTGTGGACGGGCTCGTTTGGCAATGACAGAGCATTTTCCACGGTCATGCACGATTGTTTTTAGTGTTTCTGCCGTATATATGTATTTTATTACGTTGTCAATCTTTAAAAGTGTTTTTCCGAAAGTCGTCTTTTTAGAGGTGGGGTGAACGTTATCCAAAAATCATATTAAACATTTTTATCATCAGAAAACATGTCGCATCAGATAGACACGAGCTTTCTTTGAAATTCTTGTCCAATCATTTTTAACAGCCTTGAATAGCAGAAAAAAAGTGTCAAAAAAATATGTTTTTTCCAAAATTTTATTATTATAAGAATTTTTTGAAAAAGCTCGTGTCTATCCAAAGCCAAGGGGATGAGAAAAATTAATTTTAAAGGTTTTTTGGTTTCTGATAATCTGATCAGTCAAAATCGTTCACCCCGCGCGCCCCGGACACTTTTGACGAGGACGCAGTGAAGGACGTGTATACATACGTGTCACATACGTAACTTTTATGTAAAACTCAAAAACTATTTAAAGTTCAATAATGAATGATAACAATACAAAAAACTGCTTCCCGAAATCATTTGTAGTTTTCTAGTAATAAATTTTTGAATATAGCGCTCGGAAATTAGGTTTTACATACACAGTAAGACCCCTTAAATCCAGATGTAGGTTCAGCTGGACTTAATTATAAAAATTAGTAATTCAAATTTTTTGTTTTGCATCCCCGGTCCGGGCTAAAGCCTCCACCCTCTTTTTGGACTTCCTTTTCACTGGAACAGCAGTAAACAATACTTCAAGGTAGGGTCTCTGTGCGCCATTTCTTGACATTTCTTCATAGCCAGCTTCACGGTCCCACCTTTTTCTTATGCTTTAATTGTTTAAAATTAGGGTACATTATAGTCGTTGTGTAATGTTACTAACCATCTAACTTGTTAATACATATTTTTTTTTACATTTTTGTTAGCCATTGTTAAATGCCAAAGTCATATAAGCAACAGGCAGCGCCAGGACCTTTGAGTTGCTGGCTCTTCATCTGGCTATTCAATTTGCAGCCAGATCTCATGCGATTTCTCAGGTAACTTTTTAGTCTGCAGGCCTTGGACGCGCCTGGCTGCATTTCAATCAATTGCAAGGATTCGTTCTGGTCGTGCGTCCGTTTTGAATTATGGCACTCCATGCAACACATGCTCCTGGTTTTGCCTCGACAAGATAGTCTTTTCTTGGTGGGGGTTTTTATTGTGCGGCTGCCGCTGCTACTGCTGCTGCATGTGCTCGGGTTTTGATTACCAACGTTTATTACTTGCAACCAAGCTAGCACCGGCATCGACATCCTTCGACATCCACCGACCAAGGCATCCAGTTCTAGCAGCAACTCATCAATATGCGACGTGTGCATTGCAAATGTACAACATGATTACTTGCAAATCACGTGATTGTGATTGGCATTATTCCGTACACACATCCCGGGTATCCACAGACATCTCTCTGTGCCTGAACGGGAGGGCGTTGATTTTGTTGTTGCATTATTCTGTGGCATAAGTTTTCTATGTGTGTTGGTGGTTGGTTAGTTGGTTGGTTGCCTGCTCCCGATGATTGGTATAACAATTGAAAATGGGGTTTTGGGATATCCAGTCTTGGTTGCTGCATCTTGGGAAGCCACCGCCACCACATCATCGGATTGGCAGCAGAGCTACTGATATGGCTTCATTTTCTAGGTTTTGTCAGTATTATATTTCGAAACTATCATCGATGTTTTTGCCGTGTGTGGCAGAGCTCATCCAACTCTGCCATTGTATTCTAATTAAAATTGGAGCTTCTTTTTGTTCAGATTTGGATGCAGCATTTGGGGAGCAAATGCATTGCGAAGAATTCTAATTTTTACTACTCGTAGTGTCTATAATGTTTCATTTTTAAAGTGTTTTTTGTAATAAAGCTTTGTTGGCTGTTTTGTATTTAAAGCATTTTCAGATACTGGCTAATTTATGATTCGATTATGAGGGCTATCTGCATTTACATTACATTTAAAAACAAAAAATTTAAGTTTTGTAAACTTTCAGTTAAAATTTCTTTTTAACGATATTTTATTAGTGTGACCATAAAATAAATTAACTAATCAGTAAAATTTGTTTAAGATATTTAAACTTAAATATCAAATTTTATTGATTTAGTTTATTCTATAAAAATTCCGTTGTAAGACACTTTTTCAGTTTAATCAAGGATGTAGGTAAGAGTAAAACTAAACGCTTTTCAAAGTTTTTAAGTATTAAAATACTTCATTTATTTATTTAGTTTAATTTAATTTTAATTCACATTTCTTTGTGACGCAACTTTTTTAGTGTGACCAAAGATATAGATAAGAATAAAAGACCTAAAATAATTGTCAATTTATTTTAGTTTAATTTTAATTAAATTTTCAATTACTAAAAAACTTTTTAACATTTTTTTAATATGATAAAAAATTTTAAAATATCATACACTTATTGAATTTATAATTTTACAATAATATTACAAGTGTGTTTAAAGATATAGAAAAGTAAAAAAAAAATTTTTTTAAGAAAGTAAAAGACTAAAAATAGGAAAAACGTGTCAAGATAAAATTCAAAAGATATAATTATTTGATTTATTTTAATGAAACTTTAATGATATTTTCAATTACTTAAAACTTTTTAATATTATTTAATAATGGTAAAGATTTAAAAAATATAATTTTTTTTAATATTTTTAAAAATTATATGTGTGATCAAAGATATAGATAAGAAAAAATGTTAATTATTCAAGATATTTTAGGTAAAAAATTCAATAATTTTAAAATATTTCTTAAAGCTAGTTTGATATATCACAGTTTAGAATTGAAAGATATGATTAATAACATTTTTACATATGTGTGGTCAAAGATATGTTTAAGAACAAGAAATGTATATAAAAAATTTTTTTATATAATTTAAGTAAGAGATCTTAACCAACGTTAATTAATTTAATTAAAATTAGACATAGAAAAAAGAAAAAACTCAGAATTGTTTTAATAAAATGTAATATAAAAAGAACTAAAATATTTTTTTCAGTAAGAGAAACATTTTATCATATCAGGCAATCGTAATTTTGGACTTAAAATAACAAAATCTATTTCAAATATTAATTCTAATATAAAAAAAAACGGAGAGGGTCTGTTATTTCAGAACTATTTTTCATCCACTAACTATGAAAATTTATAAATCTATATAATTTTCATACTACTATAAATAGTTTTTCTTCAAACCTCTTAAGCTCAGTTAAGAAAAAAAAAACAGCAAAAAAGCTTTACATTTAATTTTACTTGGCACTGCTTGTAATTCTCAAATGGTTTTAACATAAAATAGTAGAGAGGTTAATAAGAGAAAACGGTTTAGATGTTCTTATTTCGTTTATATTAGATTTTGCTATTCTTTTTGTTTATATTTTAAAAAAGAGTAGTCAACTTTCTCTTAGAAGATTTTTATAATATTTATAACCTTAAATGGGAAATTAAATTTTGAAGCGTGATTGGAATCTTTATGAATACATGTTTAAAACTACAGTTTATAGCCGAATCCGAACGGCTGAGCGTCTTTTTTTTATTAAAAGGGAACGAAACGAAATTCGCCGAAACACAGACGCAAATGCAGCATCATTGCGTTAACCTCAAAATGATTTCTTCATTAAATATCTTAATATAGAACGCCAATGGTATCCAAAGCAAACTGGCAGAGTTGGAAGCCATAACAAAAAAAATTTTAGAATAATATTACTTACTGAGAGAAGATGGCCAGCACAAAGAACAATTAAAATTCAGGATTATGACACTAACTTGGCCTCTATGCCAACACGCAGCCACCCAGGAGAAGGTTGTGCCGTTCTTGTAAGGCGCAGATTTTCCCTCTTCTCGCAATCCAATCAAGTGTGTAATGCATTCCAGTTCTCATCCATTGAAGTTGGTACTGTCCACGGAAAAATCGTATTCGGCGCTTTTTATGGCCGCCCATCGACAAACATTGAGGAAGCAGATTTTAACATCTTTAACTCAGCAGGAAGAAGGTTCTTAATAGGTGGAGAGTGGAATGCTAAGCAATGGCTCTGGGGAGACACAAGGTGTGACAAAAGAGGAGAGGCACTAGTTAACAGTTTGACTTCTTGAAAAGCTGCCTGAATTTTGCGGTCTACCAAGCTGTCCCGGATCAGCTCCTCACTATTACTGACACTTGGGACCTTTCAAGTGATCACCTTGGGCTGATCATCACCCTTCACACAACACCTGCGCTCCTTCAAGGTGTGCAACGACTCATTAGCCAGAAGACCGACTTAGAAGTCTTCCGAAGTACATTGGGAAACTTGGTCCACTTAGAGATATGCTCTAGTCGAGATGTAGCTCACGCGGTTGACCTAATTACGAGAAAAATTCACTTTGCGGCAGCTGCAGTCAATCCTAAACCAGTCGTTGTCTTACAGGACGAAGTAGGTAACCAGCTAACTTCTAAGCTGGTTCGACTTCTCTCTAAGAAGCGACGACTTCGTAGGAAATTTCAGACCACCCTTCAACCCGCAGACGAAGCTGTCTGGAAAAAGGCTGAAAGGGAACTTAAAGTGGCACTTCAGACACTCAGACAGAACTCATTTGACAGAAGAATAGAGGCTCTGGACTATACACTTAATACTGGATATAACCTTTGGAAAGCGACATAAAGACACAACCCTGTCGAATTATTCCTCTAACGCGTCATGATAGTACTTAATGCTCAAATACAGAGGAACAAGCGGATACATTTGTTCAGCACATCGAAGAGCGATTTACGCCTTTTAAGCTGGCAACGGATGAAGAAGTCAGACAAACTCTTAGCATCATTGACACATCACTTCAAATGACGTTGCCTGTTCGTCTCACCCGATTAGAGGAGATTGAAGAAAACACCAGGTCATGACAGAATATGTCATGCTACCCTACGAGTCTTGCCAAGGAAAGCTCTTCTTTTTATTACGCTAATTTTTAATGCAATAATAAGAACACAACACTTCCCTGCCTATTGGAAAAAAGCTCCCATTACTATGATCAGGAAGCCAGGAAAAGATGAGTCGAGCCCTGAATCATACCGTCCAATAAGCCTCCTCCCCACTCTTGCCAAAATTTGGGAGACGTTGATGGCTAAAAGGATCAATGACCATCAATTTGGATTTAGGAAAGAACAAGGCACCGTCGAGCAGGTAAATAGAGTGGCTAACCATATTCTTAAAGCTTTCGACGACAAAGAATACTGTTTTGATGTATTTTTCGACGTCAAACAGGCGTTTGACAGAGTTTGGCTGATCGATCTTCTGGCTAAAATTAAGATCTTACTTTCTGTTTCGTAATTTGGCATACTGCGATCATACCTTGAGGACAGAAGATTCCAAGTCAACATCAAAAACACGCTTCCACTGCCAGGCTGATGAGAGGTGGAGTACCTCAAGGAGCGTTCTTGCGCCACTTCTTTACAATCTGTACACTGCTGACATCCTTACCCCAATGGAGTTAATGCAGGCTGTTGTGAACGACAAAATGCTAATCGCTTCATACGCTGACGACCTGGCAATATTTTACACATCATCTTGCGAGTATGAAGTAGCTGACGGGATACAAGAGTACATCCACCTGCTTGAGAGCTGGACTCGCAGGTGGAATATTACCTTAAATCCGACCAAATGTCAGTCGGTTTTATACACTTTAAAGAGGAAGACTCCACCCGCAGTATGGCTAGGCTGCTAACATCTCGATCCTATATTAACCAAACAATCAATAGTTGCCGCTTTAAAATGATTAAAATTTACAACAAATTTACGTAATACAAACCCAATCAAAAGAATAAAAAAACTATCATACAAAAACTTAATTCAAAATTAGAATAACGGCATGACCAACGATGGCTCCTACACCCTGAATTGTCCATAAAAAAATATAAAAATTCAATATATAAAAATAAATGAATTTTTTTTTGAGTTGTGGCGAAAGTATATAAAATAAAAATAAAATAATTAATGATATTTTTTTAGTTTGACCTTAGATGTGGATAAGAATAAAATACATGAAAAACAGATTTTTTAAATAAAAAGAATTAAAAAGATGTTAATTAATTTATGCATTTCCAACGAAAGAAATAGATAAGAATACTACACTTGCAAACAAAAATTACTTTTTAAAATTTCTTAAGTAAAAAATCCAAAGGTATAATTAAATATACATTTTCATTTAATTTTAAGTGAATTTTATTTCCAAAGCTATTTTCAATATGCCCAAAGATATAACTCAAAAATTAGTGAATATTTTGCAAGTAAAAATATTATTATTTTAGAGTTTACGTCACGGAGAAAATTAAAAATTTTGAAAGTAAAAAATTCAAAGATGTCACTCATTAATTTATTTCAATTTAATTTTTAAAAATATTCTTTCTAACGATATTTGAACCAACATTTTTATACCCTGTACCGTATGGTACAAAAGGTATATTAAGTTTGTGCAAGCCGAAAATGAATGTAACATATAAAAGGAGACGTCGGAGACACCCCAAAGTTACCTAAAATATGATCAGGGTGAATAGAGAAGTCGATATAGTCATGTCCGTCTGTCCGTCTGTCCGTCCGTCTGTCCGTTTGAACGCCTAGATCTCAGAGATGGTAAGAGCTAGAGTTACCAAACTTTCACATTATATCCCATATTATTCCATAGGAGACAAGTTTATTTTATTTTTTTGATATCGGGGTTAAATTATATAGCTCACATAGGGGGGCTTGAGACGACCTCGACAAAAAAAAATGTTTTAGATGGATAATTTGATTGTTTATGAAGATATCGTATCCGAATTTGGTTTTTTTATTGTTCTTAAGTACTGTACCAAGTTTCATCAAAATCGGTTGACTATATCTTATAGCTCCCATAGGACCGATCGGCCAAAATAATTTTTTTAAAGAAAAATTCGCTTTATCTCGTTTTTTATTAAAGATATCGTAACCAGATTTTGTGTTTGGAAATTTTTTAGAGCACTTAAGCAATGTGCTAAATTTGAACAAAATCGGTTCACTATATCATATAGCTCCCATAGGTCCGATCTTCCAAAAAATCGAGTTTTTATTAAAATTTGTTGTGTTTCGTTGGTTGTTAAGATATTGTTACCAAATTTGACATTCGTGAGTATTTTGTAGTTTCTAAGCACTGTACTAAATTTAATCCAAATCGGTTGACTAGATCATGTAGCTCCTATAGGACCAATCGGTCCAAAAACACGTTTTTTATACAAAATTCGATGTATTTCGTTTGTTTGTAAATATACTTGAACTAAATTCGCCATTTAGATCTTTTTTAAGGTATGTAAGAGCTGTGTCAAATTTTATCAAAATCGGTTGACTATATCATATAGCTCCCATAGGAACGATCGGTCAAAAAAGAATTTTTGCCTAAAAATTCTTGTTTTTATTTTTTTGTGAAGGAACCGGACTTTATTGCAAGCTAGTGGTACAGGGTATCCTAAAGTCGTCCGCGCCCGACTTTACGTACGCCATTTTTTCTCTATAAATTTGTTCAAATGATATCATTAATAATTTATTTAAATAAATGATAATAAAATTGTCTTTTTGTTTATGTTTCTTCCAAAATTTTCTAAGCAGAAAATCTAAATTTATCATTTATTAATTTATTTTAATTTAATTTAAAAAAATTTTCTTTCTTACGATATTTGAATTTTGACAAAATAGTTTTTTCTAAAATTTTTGAAGTTAAAATTCAAATGATATCATTAATATTTAATTTGAATTTAGCTTTTATAAAAATTTCTTTCTTTGTGACCAAAGATGTAAATAAGAATATATGCTTAAATAAATTTATTTTTCCAAAACTTTTAAAGTAATCAAAAAATAACTTATTCTTAATTTCCTTTTCAATCAATTTTCTTAAAATATGAATAAAAGATTTAAAAAAATATAATTTTCTTTCCAACAATATTTTTGGTGTGACAGAATTTTTTGTCTTCCGTAAAAGGGTTCCGTACATAGAGGTGGGGCACTGCGACCAAAAGGTCTTTTGTACCATAAACCATACCATAAGCCATAAAAATGTTAAAGCAAAAGAGTTTTCGCTTTCCGCAGTAGGTCTTTTGTTGGTATTGACCTGAGATGGAAGGGACTAATCCGTTCCTTTCCCATGTGACAGGCTCTGTTCCATACCAGCGCAGGGCAGTCATAGAGAATATGTCTGGTGGTTTCATCGTCTTTTAGACAGAGCCTGCACTCTGAAGAGTCCGATAGGCCAATTTTCTGTAAGCTCCCAGGAGCTTTTGCTCCACTCTGCCAAGACCTTTTGTCTTGATCGCATCCAGAGGTTTGACAAGCACTTTTGCTTGACAAAGCCCCGGAAGGGAGAACCAATATGCGCTCCTGCGGCCTATTTGCTTATCATGGTTTTGATCGTCGACCAACCAATACCACAAAACGGCGCAGGAGATGTAGTCAGGGTGGAGGCACCATGTCGTGCTAGATCGTCAGCGATCGCGTTACCATCCACTCCCGAGTGTCCAGGCACCCATAGCACGACTTTGTTCCGGGCGGACAGGGCTTGGAGGTAGTTATAGCATTCTTTAACCATCCGGAAGGAGATGCTCCTGGAAGATAATGCCCTAATGGCAGCTTGGCTATCTGAAAAATGCATATGTTTGCGCCCCTAGTTCCCTTAAGAAGGATACTTAGAACGTAGATCTCTATTGCATGAATCCCTGCTTGAAAGACGCTGGGCCAGATGCCCATTGCGTCCAACGATTCCAACACCTACACCCTGCTCAGTTTTGGACTCATCCGTGAACCATTGTTGCCACCGGGGGTTTTCACAGGGGCTGCCATCAGACCAAGTCTACCGACTTGGTAGATGAGGTGACAGAACTTATGACTTTAAATTTTTTGAAGATTAATAAGCTTAGCTCTATTTTAACCAGAAATGGAATCAACTCGTCTCAGAGATTTTTCTAATACGACAGTTCAATGTATTTTATCATAAAAATGTTTGGAGCATCTTTCGATTTTTTATCGATTTAAAGAATGGCTGCCGTATTAATACTTTCAATTTTTTAAGTAAGTTTTAATTAAGTGCTCAACAACGATGAGGAGAAGACAGTATAAGTCTATAGATAAAAATTCACCGATGCTGAGAATGACAGATTTAGTTTTTTACTGCTTAAAGCTTACAAAATTTGACAAAAACCAATTCCATAGCTTAAACGATTAATAATTATGCAGATATACCCATTTAGCGAATGAACATAATGAAAACTACGAATTTAAAAAATTAGTTCTAATTATAGAATTCAATTGAAATTCGTAATGTTTAAACGTTTTTATTTTATTTTATTTTTTTGAAAATTATTGCTATAGAACATTGAGTTGACATCAATTAGGGCTTAAATCTTTTTTCATTCTGAGCTCAATTGGTATGTCAACATGCATTATACAAGTATGTAAGTATGCATATATATATATGTATGTATCTATTTCTAATTAAAATTTAAACAGCCGCGTCGTTGGTTCATGAATATTAATTTGGTTTTACGGCCGCAACACTACAAACTAAACATGAATTACAACTAAATATTTATAACTCATTTGGCGCTTGGTTCTCAGTATGTGTCATAAATAATATACAGATATATACACACGCATACAGTCTAATACATATAGGTATATATATGTATAGTGAATGCAGCGCGCTCTTGGCATAAAATACAAATGCATTTCGCCATTAAGTATTATTTTATTTTTATTTTAATATTTTTTAGAAATTTTATTTTTTGTAATTTTTGTGGTAATTTTTATTTATTCATTTTTGTTGTAGTCGTGTATGGCATGAAAATACGCAAAAATTAAGTTGTATTTAAAATTTAATTAAAACTTTTGCTGTGTGCGTGCGTGTGTGTGTTTGCATTTACAATTTGCATACAGTGTGACCAGCGCTCAAAAGTATGCAACACTTTTTACAAAAACAAAGAGCGAGCGAGTGTGCGAGTGAGAGCGCTGAGGCAACTTTCTACGCTTTTTAAGTGGTTAAAATTGGCAGAGAGAGTGAGTGTGTGTGTGTGCAGTGCTCATGACCATTCAATTAAATTATATTGTTTTATGTTTCTATGCAAGTGGCTGTGTGTGTGTGTGTGTGTGGTGTATCTATGTGCACTTGTGTGTTTGTTTAATTGAAATAGCCGCTTGCTAAACTACATATGCAGTTTGGTGTATCTGTGTGTGTGCTTCACGCACAATTTTAGTTTATCGCATCAAAAAGCGTTGGCCATGGCTAACTGGTAGCTGCGGTTTTGGCATTTAGCATAATTAGTCCTTTTGACCGCATTTCGTAAAATGTGGTTTCAACTTTAATTTTTAACACACCAAAAAAAGTAAACAAAACTATAGCCAGGGTGTTGGCAATTTTTGAACTATAGTTTGTTATTTATGTCTTGCAACAATAAATTTTCATTTGTAGTACAATACTTTATCTGCATTCGACTGTTATGATAATTTCGTACCGAGTTTGAACCTAAACAGAACTAGCTCGGTATAAAATATAGTAAAGCTGCAATACAAAATATTGTTTGTGAAAATTTCGTTTGCATTAAGTTTAATTTTTATAGCAAATACTTGGGCTGGTAATTGTTCTTTTTGTGAAATTTGATAAGAGATTGGTTGGTAAGCTGAACCGAATAACCCTAATATCTAGAAACTCATAAGATAAGGTTTATGGCATAAAACATTGCTCAACCTTCTGTTGTTATACTTATTTTCCATATAATATTTAAAATTTTCTGACTAAATACTTACAGTAGATTTATTCTGACTGATCAAATATATTCGATGGGAGTAGTTTTTATTAAATCTACAGTTTTGTGTGTAAAAGAAAGTCAATACTCCGACAAATGCGAAAAAGCCGAAACTTACTGCTGGCTCCATCTATTATCATATTTGATTTAATACTACTCATTCATTGTGTGGCCCTGACAACCCTTTCTTGGGTTACGGCCGACCTCAACAGCTCTTGCCAGGCGCCAGAAATATCAAGAGAGGATAGGTTCTCCTCTACGAGGTGTGTTCAAAAAGTATCGCGAATTTGGAATTTTCGCGGGATGCGTATATTTGAATTTCGATTTTTTTGTGGCGTTATGTTGGTACTCATGTCTCTCACTTATGCCGACAAGCTCGGCCATTTTGAATGTTCTTTTAATTGTTGACAGCTGCTTTGCTTGCACGTGTTTTGGCTCGTCTTCGATTTTTACCTATTCAAAAAAATGGAACAAAGAACCTGTATCAAATTTTGTGTGAAAAACGAAATTGAGTGCGCGGATGCATTCCGAATGTTGGCCAATCGTCGAATCACCGTTACAGAAGTTGCTGAGGACCTAGACATATCGATTGGCTCGTACAATTCGATTTTTATCAATGATTTGGGAATGAGACGGGTCGCCGCGAAATTCGTACCAAAATTGCTAAATTTTGACCAATAACAGCATCGCATGAGCATTGCTAATGAGATGTTGGACTCTGTCCGCGATGACCCAAATTTGCTCCAGAGGGCCATAACTGGTGACGAATCGTGGGTTTATGGTTATGACGTGGAAGCCAAAGTTCAATCATCTCAATGGAATATTACCTGCAAGTTATGCGCAATTTGCGCGAATCAATCCGCAAGAAACGCCCGGATTTGTGGAAGAACAAAAATTGGCTTTTGCACCACGCTAACGCCCCTGCTCACACATCGTTGCTTGTGCGCGACTTTTTGGCCAAAAACTACATACTTATGATGCCGCAGCCACCGCATTCCCCAGATCTGGCCCCCCGTAACTTTTTCTTGTTCCCTAAACTGAAGAGGCCCATGAAAAGACGACGCCACGCAACGATTGACGAGATAAAGACGGCATCGAAGGAGGAGCTGAACAAGATAAAAAAATAAGATTTTTTGAAATACTTCGAAGATTGGAAAAACCGTTGGCACAACTATATAATATCTCATGGGGGTTACTTTGAAGGGGACAAAACAGATATTCATAAATGAATAAATAATTTTTGAAAATACACAAAATTCGCGATACTTTTTGAACACACCTCGTACTTGATCTTTCCATCAGATTCGTGGTCGTTCGCTTCGTCCTACTTCGTCGGCGTTCGCATCGAATACTTTTTTCTCTCAAACACCTTAAGTGCAAATGCATCTGTCACCGACACAACCCATGCTTCTGCGCCGTATAAGAGCACGGGCAAGATGAGCATCTTGTAGAGTGTTAGTTTTGTTGGTCGAGAGTGGTCTCTGCTACATCTATTGGCAAGTGTGATTCGTCGTTTTATCTCCAGGCTGATGTAATTTTCGGTGTTTACGGCGGTACCCAGGTACGTAAATTCCTCTGCAATATGGAAGCCCAGACGCCGTGCGTCCCGGTTCGAAGACAGCATGTACTTTGTCTTGCCCTCGTTTACCGCTAGACCCACTTTCGCTGACTCCTTTTCGAAAGCGGAAAATGCAGCAGTAACATCTCGCTTGCAACGCCCGATGATATCTATATCATCAGCGTACATATCTTTGAGCCCATTTATCTCGAATTCATTAGTATAAGGCGTACGTTAAAGTTGGGCGCGGACGAATTTGGGATATCCTCTACCACTAGCTTGCAATAAATTCCAGTATATTGCTTAAGAACAACAAAATGCATTTTATTGACAAACTTCATAAACCTTCATAAACAATCAAAAACAGACGAATTTTTAACCAAACATGTTTTTTTGACCGATCTGTTCTATAGGAGCTATATCATATAGTCAAATTGGTACAGTGCTTGGGTACTCTAAAATAGTTCTGAATGCTAAACTTAGTTCAAATATCTTCATAAAAACACGAGGAATTTTGTTCAAAAAACGTTTTTTTGACCTATTTGTATTATGGGAGCTATATAATATAGTCAACCGATTTTGATAAAATTTAGTACAGCGCTTGGGTACTCTGAAAAACTTCTGAATACCATATTTGGTTCCAATATCTTCATAAACCAATCAAATAAATACAGCGAACTTTGTATAAAAAAGATTCTTGGCCGATCGGTGGTACGGAAAATATAAGATATAGTCAACTGATATTAATTAATTTTGGTACAGTGCTTGGGAACTCTAAAAATCTTCTAAGTTACGATATCTTCATAAATAAACAAATTAGGTTTTTTCGAGGTCCTCTTAAACAGTCTTATGGGAGCTTCATAATGTAACCCCGATATAAAAAAAGTAAACAAAAAACTTGGTTCCTATGCAATAATAAGGTTTCTAATCTGAAATTTTGGTTGCTCTAGCTATTACCATCTCTTTCATACGGACGGACGGACAGACGGACAGACGGACAAGAATATATTGACTTCTTTTGTCACCCTGATTATATTTGAGGTTACTTTGGGGGGTCTCCAATGTCTCCTTCTATATGTTACATACATATTTGGCTTGCACAAAATTAATAATACCGTTTGTACCAAACGGTACAGGGTAAAAATATTGTCAACTAAAAAAAAAGTTATTAAATTGTGCAACATATAAAAAGCTTTCCAACTTTTAAGGTAAGAAGCCAAAGGATGCTCTCATAGATATGACTCCCTTGGCCTTAACTCAGTTTGGTCAATAATGCACTTAACTGGTTATGCCTACTTGGAAGTTTATACGAACTTTATATACCCGTGTTGGCCCACGTGCAGGGGGGTGGCCAATATCATAGTCCCAACAATGTTACAACGTTCATCCAAACATAATCCAAAACCAAAATTCAAGCCCCACCAAAATTCAGATCCGTGGAAAATCACAAAAAAAAATTCTCATCAAACCGCATGCTCAGCCACTCATATAACCGCTTCGTGCACATTGGGCGCTATTTCAATTTATGGTAAATTAATTTGTAATTAATTTTTACGCAAATGAATTTGTAGTGCCATATTGTTGACCAGTAACGATTTGGACTCCTTCCAGTTCCAAGTTCCGTCCGAAACATTTTGTATTGGTGTGTGCGTGTATTTTGATTTCTATTTTACGCTAGTTTAGTTTCAATTGCGTCCAATTAAACATGCGGCTACGTTGATTCCCAAACTCTTTTTCCCCAACTCCGGCATACCTCCCCCACAACCACCCGCTCAGCCAAATACCCAATTCCGTTTCCATACCAAAGCTGCGTGCAACACGCGGCATTCATTATTTTGTTATTCGGTATTCGAGGCATTCACTTTCGAATTTGTTGTTTCATTTTTCGGAAATTGAAATTGCATATTTAAGCAGTGTACCGGGTGACTGACTCCAGTAACTCCGGCCCATTAGGTAGCCGCTAAGTGAACTCGACGGAAATACATAAATGTTTATTTGTTAAGGATTTGTTCGCTGCTGGTGTAGTATTTTTTTATTTATTTTTCTGTCTTCGCATGTTTTCCAGCACTTTGCCACTTGGAATTTGTATTAGTTGTAATCTTATTTTGATTGCCATTAACACCAACATTATTTTTATTATTTAGATTTTGTTTTTGAATGATAAACTGTTAATTTTCATGGCAGTCATAATAAGAAATTTAAATTACTTTTATGTTTAAGAAGTTTTGTTTTTATGCTCACTGAGCAGAGAGACCAAACGTATTTGGCTTAGTGTTTTCCCAATACTGGCTTTTGAGCAGATGAGGATGTTCAAGCTGTAATCTGGCTGTATATCGATCTAAGCAGGGCCTACACGATAATGTTCCCTCTATTTTATAAAAAAGTTTTTTTTTTTAAGTAAGTAAGTTGGGGGTTGTGAGCCATGCGAGCAGGTGGCTAAAAAAGTTTTAATTTTTGCAGAATCAGATACAATATATATATATATATATATTATATAGATATAATAATCCTTTTTTTTTTGCTCAGCAATGGCATCGCCAGCTTAAAGACGCGAGTAGCAAAAAAAAAAAAAAAAAAATCTCCATTGATTCAAGATACCTCCGTTCGAATTCGGCAATAAACTATGTCCATGTTTTCTTCGAACAGCTATTAATAGAGATTCCCATGCCAGTCAGGGAATTATATTATATATAAAAGCCCAAGAGGGGAAAAACAAGAAAGTGTATTTAGTGACCCAGATGCCAACAACTTTAAACAACAATTTAATTTTAAAATTTTTATACTGCAATAAACACAAAAAAAAACTCAAGTGCTCATGCAAGTCCCAAAACTCATACAAAATAGATAATAAGCAAAATAAGACTTTTTCTTTAATAAAATAAATTTAAATAACTAAATATATAAATATTATATAAACAAAACAATTTCATCATGACAACAACCAAAAGTTGCGCATAAAATTTATTTAAAATCTAAAAAAAATAAAAATTTTCATTTGGTTCAACCTAATACACCTAATACCGTAATTAGAGTCATTAGAACAACCAAAATATTTTTAAGTGCACTTAAAATTAATTTAAAATCGAAAATATTTATATTTATATAAGAAAATAATAAATATATAAAATAATAAAAATGGTTCCCAAATATCTACAGTTTTTCAGTTTAAAGCTTCATACATCCCTCTATTATATAAAAAAGTTTTTTTTTCTCATCTTTTTGAAAGTGTAGAACTAGTTTTTCTAAAGAACATTTTTACTTAGGTAATAACGAACTACTTTCAGACTATTTTCAAGGCCTTAAAGTTCTTCATGTTTGATGAGTGCAAAAAGATGTTAAAAGATTAATAGTTCATGTTGCTACCAGATGGATAAACTTTTAAATCTAAGAATTGTAACCTAACCCGCTGGTGGCGCCACCTTTTGTTAAATGTCGAAAACATGCTTAACATTTTTTTTGCTCAATAATTTATACAATTAAAAAAATTTGCTTGTATTATAAAAACTGCATATCATTTTTTATACCATTTTTCACCAAAAAATAATCTTTTTTATTACCTATCTATACCATTTAAAAACTTTTTATAAGACAAAAATTATAATATGCATTCCATATTGTAAGAAAAAAAATCTATTATAATTTTTAATATCTTTTCAACAAAAAAAAGAACTACAGGGTCGTCGAGGTAAATCCGGAAAATTCAATGAAAAATAAATATTATCAATAATTATGTTTAAATGTTATTTAGTCAAGAAATACTTTTTACATAGTAAGTACATATATGGAACATCCTAATTATTCAATATAGCCGCCTTCAGCCACAACTACCGGCTCAAGCCTGGACCGAAATCGAGAACAGGCCCGTTTCACCTCCATTTTGTTCATGTTGGTCATCACATCCATGATTTTGGCCTTCAGGGCGTCCTTTGTGTTGTGAGATGTCTTGTTCACCTTTCCTTCAACTACGCCCCACACGTAGTAGTCGAGAGGATTGCAGTCTGGGCTGGACGGTGGCCACAAATCTGGGGACCAGTGGTGATGCATATTCTCGTACGGCCAAGCCTGAGTCTTTCTGGACTTGTGAGCTGGTGCAGAGTCCTGCTAAAACACGTATTCTCTTCCAGCGGTCACTCGGTCTATCCAAGGCTTCACAACTGATCTCAGTACTTCGATATATCCTTCGGCGTTTAACCGAAGCCCCTGCTCGAAAAAGTGGGGTGGCATGACGTCCCCATCACTGCTTAAGACACCCAAAACCATGACTGAAGCAGGAAATTTCGTGTGCATGACAGTTCTTATTTCCTAAACTTGTGTTTTTTTATATCCAAACCATTGAATTATCTCCTTCGGTGTTTTCCCGGCGCGTAGTGACTCCAGTATCGCTGCCCTGCGGTCCTGTTCTCGGCTCATCGTTGCGCGTTATCAATCAAGTCTACTCTGTAACTGAAAAGGAACACCTAAACATGAAATGCAACGCTATCTTTGCAGATTTGTGCTTAGCTGTAATAAAGGAGACCCGCACGAATATATTCCGGCTTTACCTCGACGACCCTGTAGTATTCGGTCATGCGACCGCTTATACGTTTTCAATATAAATGTGGGAAGTTCCATTTATTATTTATAAATAAAGCTTCAATAATTTAAAATAATATATGACAAATATTTTCGTTTATTATATGAAA
Source organism: Chymomyza amoena (assembly GCA_037043745.1). NCBI lineage: Eukaryota > Metazoa > Arthropoda > Insecta > Diptera > Drosophilidae > Chymomyza > Chymomyza amoena. The sequence goes on from JBAMAX010003056.1 coordinate 567,758, forward strand.
GATTATCAGAAAAATAGTCTAAGTGATAAGGGTGTTTTTGTGAGACGTAATTTCTTGATATATTTCTCCTTTTGCTGACATAACTACGAATAATATTCTTTTTTTTATTTTAGCAAATTTCCACTCCATTGTTATTGTATGTATGTAATCCTACTCTGACAAAATCTTTATCCATACTGAATAAAAGAGCTGATTCGTAGTGTCTTGCTGAAAGTTTTTTGCAGAGGTAGTTTTCTTCTATTATGATGGTTACGCAAAGAGAGTGTGTGTTATTCGCGAAATTAGAGAGTAGGATCAATTTTTACACGGTAGCTGTATTTATTCCCAGACTAAGCATTTATGTGAAGTTTAATTTGAATTGGTCGACTATTTCATATAGATACCATATAAAAATTAAATCAAATTTCTGCGCAGCCAAACTTGCACAGTCCTAAAATTCGTGACATCGGTCAATGGTTTTTCTTAAATGTAAATTGGTTTTGAGATTATAAGTTCTGCTGGTTGAGAAGCTACATGATTCGTTTTATTTTCAAAATAAGTCATGGAATAAAAACTTACGATTTTTTTGTATTATGTATTTAATATTCTATAGAAATTAAAATTTATTAATCAAAAATTATACGCAAAATAGTAATTTTTTGGTTTATATCACATAAAAATAAAAAAAAATATATTATATATAAAAAAATTGAAAAACAGCAAGCAACAATTTTTCGCGACCCCAAAAATTTTGAACACTCCTAAAATTTAATAAATAAAAAAAAAATAAATAAATTATTACTTTTTTTGTTTTCATAAAAATTTAATATTCTATTGAAATCAATTTTGTTCTTCAAAAATTATATACAAAATAGTAAATTGTTTGCAATATAATATAAAAATATATCAAAAAAATTAAGGAATTTGCAAAAAATTGATTAAACAAAAAACTGTAACTTATATTATTATTAACAAATGCGCAAAATGGGTAGAAGTGGGTGCCATTCCGACACACCTAGGCCTATGAAAGGCCCCTTATAATGAGTCAGTCCTCCATTCTACTGTATCCTCTTTGAACCAACCTGTCGATTTAATAAACGAATAAATCTTATTAATTCTTATTCATTCGTATCCTCTTCTGCCTCCTGACAGCTTCTACAGTAGTCAAAATGCGACACGCCCAATCTATTGGCGTGTCTGCCAGTAAGACAATGCCCCGTAAGAGCCCTTATCGTGGCTATTACTTCTAGTCTGCTGAGTTTTAAAAGTTGTTTGATTCTATTCAAGCTCCATTGCGGCCAGGTTTTCCTACTATTGCTTGCATCATTAATGATACTTCTATCTATTTACAATTTACACGTTGCTAGTGCTATAGATACCAACGCCTTATCTGGCTGAAGTGGTACCCTTGTACGCCGTCTAGCTAGTTCAGCTGCCAAGCAATCGCCAACGATATCTCGGTGGCCTGGTACCCAAAGCAGATTTATGGTGAAGTATTTAGTAGCATCCTGTAAAAGCTCGTAACATTCCATTACTGTTTTGGATGTGAGCCTTACTGACTGTAGCAGCCTGACTGTCAGAACTGATCTGAATTTCCCTTTCGGTTAAAACACGATTCTTAATTATGAGAATACTTTCCATTATAGCTATAGAAAACACTATAATGATCTGGTAAGCGGAAGGATTCGTTAATGCCTACTTGATCATTGAGTTTAGGTCCGTCCGTAAAAATGGTAATCTTGCTATTGCAGTCTTGTATACCATTGTCCCAATCTTCACGAGATGGGAAACTAACACCGAACGGTTTGTCTAAGAATAACTCCATTGAGTTAGAAAAGTCGGTGGTTCTACTCGTAGGAATTTTCGGAAATTGGCGCAAAGTAGTCGAGTGTTATCTAGAACTTGTGGCTAGATCTGAAGATTCTCTTAGCCTTAAGGCCGATTTCACCGCTATTTGCTTGCTGTATAGGTCTAACATAGTAGGTAATTAAAACAATTTTTCGCGACTTTAATTTTTCATTTATTATACGCTTGCGAGGTTGCTAAATTTAAATCCTAAGTACAAAAATTTTCAGAATTTCAGGGTTCTGATATAACTCAAAATGCTTTCAAGTGGCTCATACGGACTTAAATTAATTTTTTAAATTTAAAAAAAAATTAAGTTTGACAAATAATATGAAAAAATTGGCTTACGCTAAACATCATAAAAATATATTTTAAAAAATTGTATTATTTTAAAAATTGTTCTCAATTTAGAAAATTTTAAGGTCTCAAGTAATTCAGTAATTTTTAAAATTTTCTGAATTTCAAAAAATTATAGGTCTCCAAATAATATGAATTTTTTCTGTTACGTCCCTAAAAATATTTGTAGCCCATAAAAATTCATTTCTTCTTATATATTAAAAAAATTGTATGTAAGTTTTTAAGGATTTAAATATATAAATATTAATTATAAGTATACATTATGATTTCGAGATAAACTGGATTTGTATATGGTTACTTACACTAAAATTCGAAAATCACTTTACGAAAATATGCTAAATTAAAGAAAAAAAAAATATCGAATTATATTAAAGTAAATCAAAACTATTGTTTTATATATAAAAAAGAAACATGCTTACCATTAATTTCTGGATGCTGCAATATATTTTGTATCCCACACCATTAAAAAACTTTATGGTTGTTATTTTGTTTTTTTATATTTTATTTTTTATTGTTTTCTTTGTTTTTTATTTATTTTTGTTTTGTTTTAATATAATACTTTCTTTTCGTTTTGTTAATTTGCGTTTTTTTATGTTTTGTGTTTTCTTTTCATTGTTAATAATTATATTTTTAAATATGCTCATTGTTATTATTATTTGCAGTTTCCAATTCGAAATAATAATTTGCTCTTAATTTAATATTAGAATGTATTTATTTTTTTCATTTATTTAAAGTTTTCATTTCTTTGTAATTTGTCACACACTAAATCATATTTTTGTTTTTTACTTTTATAGTAACTAACAAATGTATATGTGCATAAAGAATTTGCATAGCTTTTATGTAATACGCATGTATATGTTTGTATATATATATAGTATGTATATATATGGTTGTTTATTTTTTAATGGCAACGCAATATATATAGAGTTATGTATTGTAGTTAGTAACTTACAGTCATAGCAAGTGTTTCCATTCAGTAGCTTTTATTTATTTATTTTTTTAATATTTATATATATTAATTGTTTTTTCGTTTTGTTTTATACAGTTTTATAATTTATTTGCTTTTGCTTTTGGTTTTCAACGCTTAAATTAATTGCACGATTTTTTTTTGTTGTTGTCTGTGACTTAAAAAAAAAAACGTTAACTTATATATTACAAGCCATTGTTATGACATAGCATATATTTACTATGTACTATATATATTATATATTTGCTAGTATTTTTACGCTTTTCTAGTTAAGTTTTCACACTTCTACACATAAACATTCAATACATTTAGCATCATTTACAAATATACTTAACTAACAAAAAAAATTAACATAATAACTTTATGCTAAGCCTAGTTACAATAGTTTCGTAGTAAATATATATATATTGTATATATATACTTGTATAGTTCTGTGTGTAGACGTCTGTATACTTTAAGCTATGTATGTATATGTAGTGTGTATATATATATGTATATATGCAACTGGCTAATTGAACTTACGCTTGCTCTATATATAAGTTGGTTATGTACTACTATGCGTATGAGTAATTTTTTGTTTTCGTTTTTTATTTTTAAATACCAAATTTTATTTGTATACTCAAGAGTTTTTCCCCACTTTATGCGTTTAAATATTAGCTATAGCTCTGTTTGGTTTTTTTTATTAATCGTATTATGGTACACTGCGGCGCAAAAAAATAGAAACAGATTTTTTGTTTTTCAAAAATTAAATATTTTTATTTTAGTTCAGATTATTTTGTAATTTTTTGCTTAATGAATTTGTGAAGCAGTTTTTGAGACGCATAGAGTTAATTTGCCTGTTGGGCTTAAGCCGATGTTATGGCTCTTACCAGGTAACGCTCAGATTCTTCATCTTTCTAAAACCAATAGATTTTAGTGTTGGGAAGTTCGGAAGTCATCATTAACGTTCGGCAAATAAATTTGTTAGCCAGTCATTCAGTTATTAATTAAAGTTCTGGCCATATTAGTTGAAGCCACTTGAGTTCCGGTAAGTAAACCTTTCTGTTATTTAAAGAAGTTTATGTCAATTAAGAAGATTTGAGTTCTGTAAACCAAGTAGTGTTGTAAGCTGTTTGAGGCTAGTCGTGAAGATCTTGTCTAATGTTGGTCCGGATGTTATGTATTTGCTACATGTTGTCTTTCAAAGCTTTATAAGGATTTAAAATCTATAGAAGGGTTTTACAGCGTTGTCTGTGGCTATCTTATCTTCAATTTATTTGCTGACCTGGTAGTAAACTCAGAAAGGGTTTATCTGGCTAAGCTTTTCCCAATTTATTTTCCCAATGCTTAAGCTGTTAAAAGTTAAAAACAAATTTTTTTCGCTAAATATGATTAAAATCTTTTTAAAAGACAAATTAGTCCAAATTCTTTTGTTTATTAAATTATTTCTTTTTAGGGCTGTGGCAAGCTTTAATTAAAACGCATAAAGTGATTTATTTTAAAGAAATTTTGTAAGTTCTTTAATCCTGTGTTGACCTAATTTGTCTATTTAATGCAGTTTATTTGCAAAGTAATTACTCTTTCCTTCACTTTTAATGAATTTTACTTATTTATGGTATTAAACAGACCCATACCATGGAAGGCAACTTTTTAATCAAGAGAAAAAGATTTAAATTTTCACAAATGAAACTTTTTGAGTTATTATAATTGTAATAAATTGGGCATCTTTAAAGTCCTTTAAATAATATTTTTGGGCTACTGTTTAAGGCAGAAGACTTACACATCTTGAAGTTTTTCCTAACAATTAGATACTGAGCATATCTTTTACAAACTTTTTTTTACTCCAAAGTCTGGGAATCAAAATTAAAGTTACTAACAATATTTTTATAAATGCGAAATACATGAAATCCCGGGATTTATGACAGGACTATCTTAAACATTATGAAGCACTCGTCAGCAGTTGATTTTGGTTGGATAATGTTTTTAGACACAAAAAAAAAACACAAATTATTATTATTATTTACACATGTCAACGTTGTTTAGTTGTTGGAAAACTGAAGTTCGTTTTCGAAGTAATTTGCTGCGTAGAATTCGAATCAAAATTCTCCTTTCGCGTCAGGATTTTGGATAATTTGAGGTTATACACTCGATGAACTGAGTTTTTTTCTCCTACTTTTGAGGTTATGTATAGGGTGCCAAAATTGCTATGTTTGGTCTCTCCAGTTACATTATTAGTACCACTTCACCCTTTAATTTTAGAGTTTAAGAGATTAATAACGATTAGTTTCCCAAAGTGTTGGCTATTCGAAGTTACGAAATATATCCCTTTGACGTCATTAGCGTTTGCATTAGGCCTTTGAGACAAACATTTTGCACTGCGCCATTTCTGTTGATAATTTTCACTTGAGGGCTCTGACTTTTCAGCGACCACAGACCAAACCAATTTTTTTCACCCTGTACATTACCTTAAAAGTAGGAAAAATCGCCGTTTTTCGCGATCATAAACTCAAATATCTCAAAATTCTGACGAGATGGGCCAATTCTGACGCAGGATTACTTCGGAAGCGACCCTCAGCTTTCCAAAAACTAAACTATGTTGGCCAGTGTTATCTTTATCCAGATATGGTCATGTTATTGAACAACGACAAGCTTTTAATTTTGTCTGGAGAGTCCAGCTCTAGAACAATTTTCGAAGATAAAAGTAACTATGTTTTTTCTGAAACGATTCAGTTAGGGTCTATAAAAAAGACACTTGAAGGCTTTTTCGTAAAGAAAGATGAACCTAGATATTTCTTAATCTTTCAAGATCGATATTTGCATTCTTTAAGAACTATGCCATGGTTAAATTAATAGTTATAGGAAATATAAAATTTTTTTCATAAAGAGTAGGGAAACTCAAAAACTAAAAATAAAGAAAAAAAAAAAAATACGTTTCAATTTTTTTGCTTGACAGTGTATACATTTGCTTGACAGTGTAGCGTACATAGTTTTATATAACAGGCATATAGTCATTAAACTGCGCTAAATTGTTGATGTACTTTAGTTACCGTATGCAAAAAACTTGCAACTGCTTTTTCTTATATATTTTTGTCTTTTGCTGTATGGGTAGTATGCGTATGTATGCACATATATATAAAGTATATATATATATGTGTGTGTGTGCGTGAGATTTGTATTATTTATATGCATTTTACGCCTTGTCATTTTAGTTTTGCATATTAAACACAAAAAAATTCTTCAATATGAATGCCAGTATATATCTATATATATAGATTGTATATATATAATGCATTTGTATATGTATATGTATATTTATATGAATATTTATGTTTGTTTCTTTTGTTTTAAGGTCTATATATTTTAATTTTCTGTTTAGTTATTGTCCACCCATCCAGTTTACGGAAATTCTTATGTTTTTTTATTTTTATTTTTCGTTTTTGTTTTATTTATTATATTGTTTCAATTGTTAGGTTTGTCACACAAAAGACTTTAAATAAATACCAGCTGAATGCAAATAAAAAAATTTAACTTAAAATTATATATATGTAAGACTTAAAGCTATGCGCTTTGATTTGAGTTTGATTTGATTTCGAGGAATTTTTAAGTCAAACAACAAATAGAAAAAAAATTTTGGACAGTCAAACTATTTAAGAAATGTCTCCGAATATTTGACATAAATTTTAAAATAATGGCCACATATCGAATAGTTTGTGAAAAATAGGCGTATATATCTATTAGCATTTAATATTGTATAGATAGAGCATTAGAAATATGTAAAATATTATAGAATAAGAATTGTATTTCAAAAGCATTGTCTATTATGCGTATTTTTTCAAAAATCAATTAAGTCCGAATAGTTCGAATATTGACAACGCTGTAAATAATATATGGTCTATATTTATGTTTTAGCGTATATTCAATTTTTTAAAGTTTTTCGAAGAATGAAAATGTAGTAGACAATATATATTAACTAATCTGTTCAATATTTTAAAATTGTTCACAAAGTCCGAATATTGAATAGGCAACAACTATTTTACCGAATACTCAATATTCAAAAATGTCCTAATACCATAAAAACTTAGTAAACAGTATATGACAGCTATTACCATATCGTCCTTCTCTCCTAGTGGAGCATAGAGCCTCATGCCTAATATCTTGAAAAAGTCAGAATACTACGAATATAGAAAATTCAGTTAATTATTAACAACTACTTTACCGAACACTTAATATTCAATAGTTGTCCGAATCTCAAAATATTTGTAGACAATATATGCCTATAAGTTTAGTCCTAACATAGAATTAGCCTATAATTAAAGAAGTTTTCCTAAAACCGTAAATTTAAGACAGTGTATGGCCAAAGTTATAAATATGTCCGAATTGGCCGGACACAAACTAGTTTAACGTATACTCAATATTGAAGCGGTGTCCGAAAACTTTAAAAACTTTGAAAACAATTTATGTATGCCTAAAAACATGCTCAAAAATGCAGTCAAATATTAACATCTATTTTACCGTATACTTAATATTCAAGAGCTCTCCGAAAGTCGGAAACTTTGTAGACAATAAAGACCAATATTATTATTTTTTGTTCGAATAGTCCGAAAATTGAGTAAACTTAATATTCAAGAGCTAGCTTGCCGAATATGGTAGGCTTTGTAGACAATATTTGTCAATATTATTGATTTATCCGAATAGTCCGAATATTAAGTTTATTGTCAATTTTGAAAACAATTATTTTGTGGAATGAGCCTAAATAACATCTTTACCGAAAATATTCCGACTATTGTAAAATTTCAGAAAAGAAACTAATACTTAGGCGTTTACTTTCAACTAAAAGTAAGGGATCTCTAGAAAAGTTAATCTAATAGTTGGAATCTGATTACAAAAACCGAAACTTCGGACGATTACTAAATATTCAGATTGGGAAAAATTTTAAATTTAGTGGAATATAAATTGTGTCCGAATACCATAGACTCAATAAAACAATTCGTATACTATTATTAAGTTGGAAAAATTTCTGTTAGAATTATCGCGGATTTTCCTAAGAGTATTAGAAGGATATACGATAGCGAATTCTTGGAACTTTTTTTCTATTAAGAAAGTTTTATTAATTAAGTAAACAATTTTATAGGCGAATATATTTAATTTAAAAGTTTTTTTCATTCAAAGTCAGTGTAGCACCTAAAGCGTGTTGATTTTTGTGACGTCATTAAACCAGATCTAGAATGCATTATTTTCAGATTGGTCAATTCAATGTCAACAAATTGAAATATTATAAACTATATTAGCAGTTGCATAGAACTTAATCAAAAATAAATAAAACAACTGTAGCATATTAAATAGAGCTCAGAAATTTATATAAAATGTTGTTAATTGCATAAATGAATGTTGTAAATATTTGCCTTAGAGAATTTAATAAACTAATTATTTGATTAGGTTGTATTTTATGTATTGATTTTATGTATTTGTAAATGTTATACGGTATGTTTTCAATTAGTATTATTATTTTTTAAAATGGAAATCACGCAAAATTAAAGCTAGTCAAATAATTGTTTCGCTATAAGGGTATTTACACTGACAAGCAAAAGTCTGCGTATAGTATAAAATATTTTTGAGTTAAATTAAATTTAAAACATTATTATTTTAGGCAGCACTGTATATGAAGAAATAGACACAATAAAAGATCCATTTATTTTTAATTTTTTTTTTCAAACCAAAGTAGCTGTTGTTACTGCTGGCGCCATCCAGCGTAAAGGGGAAAAAAAGAGCAGCCCTTTTTTTTTTAGCTAAATAAGCAAATAGTTGGAATAGAAGGAGTAGTAATAAAAAATATAATTTCATGCTGTTTTGAAGAAAAAAATTTCTATATTGCACTTGAATCCAAATCATCCCTTAAAAGAATGTTTTTTAGAGAACTTGAAACAAAAAAAAAGTTCACCTAATAGTCACCAAGAAATTTGTAAATAAATACTATCCCATGGCAACAAACTTTTGAAGTAAGGAGCTTAGCTTTAGAATGAATGGGATGACCCAGAAGACCATAATACAGCTGAAGGAGAAGGATATATCGATGGATAAGGAATACTGAATATTAGCGTAAAATTGACTCGATTTAAGCCTTTAATTCATAAGATGGTCATTAAATCATTTTAAAAAACAGCTATGTCCAAAGTATGCTTCACTTTCGTCTAGAGGACGAGCCCCGAAAATAATGTTTTTTTTTTTTAGGAGGGTCTTAAAGAAGTATCAAAAAAAGTATTGATAATTATGGGCAACAGTTCCGGGATGTTTCTTAAGAGGCGTGATGATATCAATAGTTATTGGTTCCCAATACGATTGTCTGTTGAATTTAGTTCAGACTCGAAAAAATCGAACCCATTATTGGATATTTTTTGCTGGATGGTGTCCGAAAAAATTGGGCAACACTGTTTGTTTACAAAAGCTGTTTGTTTCTTTTGTATGAAGTTTTGTTTTATTTCAGCGCTTTTTTCGATTCTGCGTACTGGCAATTCTTTCAATTGGTCTTCAATTTGATGAAAAACTTGGAAATATGAGAAAGTTAACCAAATTGCATTTTTGATTGTTTCAATGCAAAACTTTCGGTTTAAATTTACGAAATTTTGATTGTATTTTTTTCGATTAATTTTTTTTATAAACTTTTTAAAGTTTTGTACAAATTTATGACAACCATATTTTTTTTTTTTAAATATCGGATGAGTTGTAGACAAAAATTTTAGACTGTTTAGAAAAAAGAAGAACGAGATAATTTTGTAATTAAATAAGTTAAGTTATAAATTTGGAGCATTTGAGATCAATGCTTTATAATAGATTTCCATATTGGTAAGCAGAAATGGAGCGTTTAACAGGTAGTTTCAGTTCAAGGATTAAGATATATTTCTATACGAACTTTTTAAAAGAAAAAAACATTTCGTTGCTAAATTTTCATTCACTCTTTTTTACGCTGTACGCAGACTTTTGCTTGCTAGTGTATTGTATATTTGACTGTGTTAGTATTTAGTTTATACATGAATTTATTTAAATATTACAAAGTATAACATTTGCTGTTGTTAATGTTGCTGTTTTTTTTTTTTTTATTGTTAGAGTTCTGTTATTTTTAAAATTATTGTTTATTGTTTTTTTTTTTTGCTCTATTTTCTTTTGTTTTTAATTATATTTTTGTTAGTTTGCCATTTTTAATAATGAAAAAAAAAATAATAATAATAATAATAATATTTTATTTTGTGTTGTAGGAATATTGCAAGCCAAACGAATCCTGAGTTCGTATTATAAACATTAATATAAAAATTTAATGTAGAATAAAAAATATGAAATGCCTTTGTAGGTCTGACTGCCGTTATGCGAATTGTTCTTACTGTTGTTGTTGTTTTTGTTGCAGCTACTGCCGTTATTGTTATAACTGTTGTCATTATAACTGTAATTGTTTTAATTGCAGTGACTCCGTTCTCCGTTTCTGTTTTTAATTTTGCCATGGCCAATATGTTTTTGTTATTGCTGTTGTTGTTGTTCCTTTTGACATTGGCAATTTCGCCATTTTGTCTGCAATTTGGCTGGCATTGTCAACGTATCAACAGACCCGTATCCGGGGACCAACGATTCGCCCTATAATACATATCCTTGTACATCGAGGGGCACGCATTTTGATTCTGTCGTATTGAAGACATAAAAAAATATATCAAAGTGTTTAATATTAAGATATTTAAGATATACATGTTTTAACAAAGCCTATAGGTTTGTAAAAAGTTTTAAAATAAATAAAGTAAATGGGATTTGTAGCTTGCTTGGGCTTACAGTAGCATTAAAAAGTTGATCTGCGTAGCAACCCAATGCACTATGGTCCCAAAGCCCTTATTTTTGACATTAATTAATAACTCGAGAATTACACAATCAGGCATGTTCTAGATTTCGATTCCGACAAAAAGTGTCGGAATCGAAATGAAAGGTGTTCTGGATTTCGATTCCGACAAGATTTTACTCGTTACGAAAAGTTTGGCTTGCAGCTTTCGAAATGAAAAGTATTTTGTTTTGTTTGCTGAAATAAATGCATTAATGCCACCAAAATTAATTTTGTATTATTTTTTAATGCTTTAAGAAAATTTAGATGTGCTCAATTGAACGAATTAGGGTTAATTTTCATTATATATTTTTATTACAAAAAATGTCTATTAAAATTGTGTATACATGCAAAACCAAAACTAGTGGAATGAAAGTAAGGTGTTCTGAATTTAGACAAAACAACACTTCGAAATGTGTATTGTGTAGTCGTGTTGTCGTGTTGCACAAGTAAATTCGAAGATAATTTTATTAATGGATGGCTTAAAATATGTATATAAAATAAATTATACAAATTTGGTAAATAAATAAAAAATGTTTGTCTCTTATTAAATTAATAAAGTGGATGTTCGAAAACTTGTGGTAACTCTATAAGTGAAGTGCTAAGCAAAACACAATACCAACGTTGTCAAATGTTGGCAAATTGGCAAGCACCAACGATGTCAACTACAGGAAATACGACTGTGAGAAAGAAATGTGCCTGTTTAAGCGATGATAATTAACCGCATGACCAATACAATTGTGAAATGCTTATGGAAAATAAACAAACAACAATTCAACAAAGCGGAATGTAGCAGAGAAGTAACTGAAGGTGGCTCTGAAACTACTGCTTAAACTAAATTTGCTGACTAAAATAAAATAAGCACAGAGAGTTGGCGAAAATTTGTATGTTAACAGGTCGCTCAAAAAGTCCCCGGCCTAACTAAGAAAAACACAATATTTTAGCAAAATTCGATTTTATTCATCAACATAATTTCCATTTAAGGTATTATAATACAGTCGGTCCAACGCTTCTCTAGCTTCTCGATTCCTTTTTTGTAGAAGGCTTGATCTTTTACCTCGAAATGAGCTTCAGTAGCGGCAATTACTTGCTCGTTGCTGCTAAATTTTTTTCCCTGGAGCATCCTTTTGAGTCAGCAAAGAGCCAGTAGTCGCTGGGGGCCAGATCTGGAGAATAGGGGGTTGGGGGATCAATTCGAAGTGCAATTCATGCAATTTGACCATTGTTTTCATCGACTTGTGGCACGGTGCATTGTCTTGGTGAAACAGCGGTTTTTTCTTCGCCATGTGGGGCCTTTTTTTCTTTACTTCTTCGCTCAATCGATCCATTAATGCCATGTAGTAATCACTATTGATCGTTTTTCCTTTTCAAGGTAGTCGATGAACAAAATACCGTGAGCATCCCAAAATACTGAGGCCATAACCTTTCCAGCCGATTGTTGTGTCTTCGGACGCTTTGGTGCGCTTCCACCAGCCTCAGTCCACTCTGCTGCTGCACGATTAGATTCAGGTGTGCAATAATGGATCCATGTTTCATCCATTGTCACATATCGACGCAAAAATTCGGCTTTGTTGCGATTAAAAATCACCAGACAGGCCTCAGAATCGTCAATTCGTTGTTGTTTTTGGTCCGGTGTCAACAAACGCGGCACCCACTTTGCCAACTTTTTTTTCATGCCCAAATGTTCATGCAAAATTGTGAATGCGCTACCTTCTGATAACTTTGAGACCTCAGCTATCTCCTTCAATTTTAATTTACGGTCGGTCAAAACGATTTTTCGAATTTTTATGATGTTTTCTTCGGTAACAGCTGTTTTTGGGCGACCACTGCGTTCAGCGTCTTCGGTGTCAGTACGACCACGTTTAAATTCATTATACCAGTCTTTTATGGTTGATTTCCCTGGGGCAGAGTCCGAGTAATATTTATCAAGCCAAAGTTTAGCTTCTACCGTATTTTTTCCGGTTAAAAAGCAATGCTTAATTAGCGCACGAAATTCTTTTTTTTCCATTTTTAATAACAACACTGAGGTAGCTTCACATTGACGCGTATAACTTGAGAACGCGTTAACCAAATGACATGAAATTTTTACACATATCTTATGAAAGATGGCGCTATCGAACCCCATAAAAGAATTTTCGTTGGTGGCGCCCTCTATATGTCAGGCCGGGGGCTTTTTGAGCGACCTGTTATACTTTTAAAACTAAAATGCAAACTACAAATTGCTTAAGTTTTTACTACGTGTCCATTTTTAAAAGACGGCTGCTGTATGATGTCGCTTCCATTTCAATTTAGCGCCATATAAACAAACATAAATAACATAGCTGCTTCGGGTCTAAATGAAAACGATTCGAAGTGGATTCGAACTCGGTCGAAATCTAGAACACCATTTGTCGGAATGCACTCGTTATGACTTTTCAAAACGAGTCGAAATCTAGAACAGGCCTGAATATTTTTTGTCTGGTTTTTTGCATTTAACTAAATAATATCAATAGAATTTTTTACTGGCGAAAATAGGCGTGGCACCGCCTTTTTTCTTGTATTTTAATATGCAAATTTTTTGATTTCGTAGCTTTGTCAATAAATTTTTTTTTAAAGCTTTAAACTATAATATATAACTTACTTATATCAAATATGTAAATAATCAGCACAATTCTAATTTAAAATTTTAAATAAATTGTAAACGTAATTTTTTCAATTTTTTATTTTGTGTTCTTAGCTTTTTATGATTTTCTTGCTCATCCAAAAATTCAGATTGTGCATATTCGTTGTCAAAATCACATTAGTCCAATTCAGACTCGTCCATATCAGAGTAATCTACTTCAGTATCGCTTCTGGTATTCAATAGCTCGCCTTCACTGGGTGTAGAAGTTGGCACTTCCAAGAGCGCTAGAACATCAGCCGAAAGATGTTTCTTTTTATTTTTTCGCTGGGTCAGACATAAGCTTGAGATTAATGGATCGCTAGTGTGCATACATCTGTGGAAAACATCTTGCATGTTATTTTGTCTGCTATTTTTTCGTGCTTTTGTCTATCATGTTTATATACTTTGTTTGGAGCCTTAGATGCATTTTTACCCATGTAAACCTTTCTAAAACTTCATCTTGTAGTGTGATCCAAAATATTTGTAAACGACGGCAACAGTTTCAAAAACTGAAATATTGTCAGGTCTGCACTTTTCTTTTCCACATGCATGTAGTTAGGATATATTTCACAATTACGACTTTAATTCGGCAGCCTGATGTTCACATAAGTGTTCTTGGTTAATGTAATGGACAGAAGGAGGCGCGGCAGATCCCAAGTCCTTTATACCAAAAATTCTTATCATAACCTCGGATAGCAATTGAGCCATGTCCGTCCGTCCGCCTGTCCGAATAAAAGGATATTTCTCAGAGACTAGTAGAGCTAGAAACACTAAACTTTACCAGCCGGTGCGCATATTTTCTGAGAAGATGAAGTTTGTGGAATCATGCCAATATCCGTTTGCCCCGCAGTAGATTTTCGCTATTTTTGGCAACGCCGTTTAATATTTTCATCTCAAATTTAACAGAGTGATGCGTTATGGTTATGGTCCGCATCTGTGTGTCAAAAATGAACAAAATCTGACAAATATGAATATTTGACTCTACCTAATTATGGTTACAAGTGACTCCGAATCACAATTTTTAGTAAGCTGATTCATGTGGCTCTAATGGACAAATCCATATCCAAATTTTATCGATGCGGACTCCCCACCCTGCAATACCGTACCCCATATAACACTAGTCGACGATGAAAAATATCCAGAGATGAGACTTATATTTTATGTTAGGGCGATGTTTCAGCATTCAAAATATGTTTTTTTTTATTATCCTCTTATAGCTCGTTTTTTTTTCTAGGACTATTTTAGTGGAAAAGGACCTTTTTCAAAAAACGGTTGCACATATGATGTCATAAAATCTGTACTAATTCGAATTTTTCAACATTTTTTTTCCTTAAAAGTAGAATAGAGTACGTTTCTATAATCCCCCAATCATAAAAATCGGTAACCTGAAGAAAAAACCACAGCCAAAAATGTGTGCCCGAAAGCCCTAAAAAAAACACAACATTTTGGTAACTTTTTCTAAAAATATCGCTATTTCTTGCAGAAAAGTCTGAGACACTGAAAAAGTTAGCTATTTTATGTTATTGGTCTTGATATGTAGATGCGATTTCTGTTTAGTGTTATCTTTTTATGGTAAAAATTGACTGATTTATTGAAGTTACAGTAAAAATTAAAAAAAATATTTTTTTTCTGGCAATTTTTTTTTTGTCACTTTCAACTGCATTAAACCTTTGAAAAAAAGTTCACTCATCTATATAAGGATTTTTTATGATTGGGGGCATTATGGAAAGGTACTCTATTCTACTAGTAAGGAAAAAAAAATGTTGAAAAAATTCGAATTAGTACAGATTTTATGACATCATATGTGCAACTGTTTTGAAAAAAAGTCTTTTCACTAAAATAGTCCTAGGAAAACACAAGCTATAAGAGGATAATAAAAAAAACGAATTTTGAATGCTGAAACATCGCCCTAAATTGGCGGAAATTAGAAAATCAAATATCGCACTGCGAATATAAATTTCAATAATTTACAAATCGTTTTAAAATTTAATAATCTCTACCGAAATCAGCCACATACTCATGCTTCTCGGTATCGCTGTTTTCGTAAGTGTAATTTTATCGGTCTTAATAAATTTTTGTTCGAAATTAACTGGTTGCCTTTGTTGTTTACTGAGAACTTTGAACTTTCCATTACCAACTTCTATCGGGTTTTATACGCTGCTTTGATCTCTTTGTTCCTTATTCTGTCGTGACTCCTTCTTTAAAGCCACCTTGGTTTACTACTACTCTGTCCTCTTTAAAAAATCGTAAGTCTTCCTCTTACAAAAAATTTAAGACTTCAGGATCTCCTTTTGACTTTTATAAATTTTCTATTATACGCAGCAAGTTCATTCTTCTTAATAGAGTTTGCTACAATAATTATCTTTCCCGTTGTCGGCTCAACTTCTGTAGTGATCCCAAAAAATTTTTTTCTTTTGTTAATTCAAAACGTAAATCTTCCTTATTTCCTGCATCGCTATATTTAAAAAATGTAAGCTCTTCTAAAAATTCTGAAATCTGTCAGCCCTAATAACACTGACCCTAACTATCCCTATAACCTTCCTCATTCTAATCTTATTCCTTCTCCAGAGATCTTAGAAACCGACGTGTTGCAATCCCTACTGTCGTTAAATCATCCTTCTCTCCTGGCCCCGATGCCATTCCTAGTTGCGTTTTAAAGCAAAAAATATTCTTGTCTTCCGGCCATCTGGAATGAATCCTTTATTATCCCTATTCATAAAAAGGTTCCAAGTCCAACATTGAGAGCTACCGTGGTATTGCCAAGCTTTCATTAATTCCTAAAGTTTTTGAAAGGATTGTCACATCACAATTGCAACACTACTGTCGTTCTTTAATGTCGGACTCCCAACATAGGTTTATAAAACGTTGGTCCACTTCTACTAACCTTTTAGAACTTTCGTCTATTATCAATCTAGCTTTTACCGAAAAAAAGCAAACTGATGTCATTTATACTGACTTCAGTAAAGCATTTGACTCGGTAAACCATAATCTTCTCATTGTAAAACTCTCACGTCTGGGGTTTCAGTCTTGCCTTTTAAGTTGGATTTCATCCTACTTATCAAATCGAGTCAAAAGGTAGTTTTTAAAGGCTGCAAATCTAAAGAAATTCAGGTCATCTGGGGTACCTCAAGGTAGCCATCTTGGCCCTCTTCTTTTTAATTTATTTTTAAATGATCTCCCGCAAGTAATCAAATCTTCTTGCATTCTAATGTATGCGGACGATGTAAAACTTTGTCTGTCCTTTTCCGATAAAAATAAGCATTTACTTCTCCAACATGATTTCGATAACATGCAATCTTGGTGCAATTTCAACCATCTCTTTCTGAACAAGTCAAAATGTAATGTTATGACATTTTATCGTTCTGCTCCTTATTTGGCTACTTACTATTTAGGATCTTCTACCCTAGAACGCATCGAGTGTGTGGCCGACCTTGGTGTTTTGTTCGACCATAACCTTATATTCAACAATCATATTTGCAACATCGTCAATAAAGCTAGAGGTGTTCTTGCTTTTATTAAGCGTTGGTCTAAAGAGTTTAACGACCCTTACACAACCAAACTACTTTATATCTCTCTCGTCCGTCCTATTTTAGAGTATTGTTCTTGCGTTTGGAGTCCTCAATACCATGTTTATCAAGACATGGTTGAGTCCGTACAAAAGCAATTTCTCCTCTTTGCACTTCGTGGCTTAAACTGGGACCCAAACATCCGACTGCCGCCATATTCTGATAGGCTTCGCCTTATAAAATTGCCGTCTTTAAATCATCGCAGAACATGCCATGGCGTGTTATTCTTGCATAAGCTGTTACTCAGTCTTATCGATTCTAATGTACTTCTTAGCAAAGTTACTTTTGTCATTCCTTCTAGAGTAACTCGTAATTTCCGACCTTTAGCCTTGCAATTTTGTAGATCTAATTATGCTTTACACGATCCTTTCCGTGTCTTATGCTCTAATTATAATAACTTCTATAATTTCCTCTCTTTCGAACAGTCTATTCAATCTATCACCTCTTCTATCCTCTGTTATCTTTATTTGCCACTACGAGTATCCTTGACCAATCCTATATTATGAAGGTTTCTTTTGGTCAACGATGCTCCCTTGGCACTTTTTTCTTATATTTTTATTTATTTATTTTTTGTTATTTTTGATATGTTTAACTTTTATCTTGCTTCCTTTTTTCAACTTTTATGTTGTAAATCCAAGTGTCTGGCCAGTTCTTGATGTGAGAAGGTGCATATCATTAAAAAGTTCACCCATCGGGCTAGATACGCGGATTAGTTATACCTTTTATTTTTCTTTTCTAAGTAAATTTACTGTTATTTTTTTTTTCTAAAATATTTAATGTCAACTGTGCTTAGTTGCACTCCTTAAATAAATAAATAAATTATTATTATATCGATTTGGTGGAACAATATAAAAAAAATAAATCGAACATTTTTAATGTTTTACACCCTACCATCGTCGCAAGCTGCTCAGGTGGGGCTCACTTGAAATTAAATTACTTCTTTATTTTTCTCATGCCTCTTCTTTGATCTGTTCTCTCTTGCCCTATTTCATTTCCTCTTCAGTCAAATTCAACTTCTTTCTACCCATTTCGCTAATTCCTTACTTTTTAAAAACATGAGAATCAAATATCTTCTGCTATACACATAACATCTTCTACACTATCAAAAAGTTGAGAAAATTTTTTTTTTGCATAATAGAGGGATAGCTAGCCCGGCGTGCTGCGCAGTTCGGAAATATGCAAGAAAATTAATATCAGTACATCCTTGGTTAACGATGCCCTGATATCTTTCATAACCATTATATTAGAAAGTGTTGGGGAATCGATGACGAAGAATCAACATATTTTGGAACAAAAAATTATTGAAAAAGTATTTTTCAACCACTGTGGTTTATTTTATTTATTAACAGAACTGATGTAAAATGTTCAAATTGATACGTGCGCAATACGTTGTGATACACGACATTTTTGGTTTTCCCGTCTTGTCATCGCGAAAAAAAGCCGAGTGGGAAACTGAAGACGTTTAAAATCGAATGGTAAATCATTAGGTATCATAGGAACCCGCTAGTCGGGTTCCATTGCATAGCCGTGGAGGATTGATATTTCGAAGCTTAATTATTTCTGAACCGACAGACGTTGTCCTGCCCAAACTTTTTCAATACTCTTAAATTGTATCAACATCGTAAGATTCGCTAGTTAGCTTATCTAAACAATCATAAGATTTTTATATTAGTTGACTTTCATAACTCTCTAAAAAGCCGCATGGACGAATTAAAGTATTGTTAAGAGAGCTCGCATCTCTAATAAATTCATGCCCCATAGAAACTACATTTCAACCCATTGCGACTACGCTTCTATCTGCACTTAATATTCGATACCGTGTGTTGAACAATTTTCTACAATGCTACTATTCACGATATTCAAAAAAATAAGTATATCTCACGAACCAATACACACAAATACATCACAATAGGCTTAAAAGTATTGAAAACCTCTAACCCATGCAAGAATCAGATTTGAAATTTATCGACGCGTTCATGAGAACACCCGTAACACGTAAAACATAAGTTTCTTCTTATGTATAAAATTCTCTTATCACACTGTTAGTAATCATACTCCTCCGAAACGGCTAAACCGATTCTCACGAAATTTTGTACCGTATTTGTCTGATATAAGAATAAAGACTCTAGCACATGGTGATGTCATGGCTAGGATAAACTCATTTGGCGTACATTTGACCGTTTAAGTATGTATTTATATAGCTTTTTAATACTGATATAAAGTTCAGAAATTAATAAAATGCTTAAACTCTAAAATATCAACATTTGAAGAGTTATGGGCTAAATACGGCTGTGAAAGCCGTAAAAAGTTTATGATAATTGATGTTCTAAAAACCCCTTTTTTTAGACCAAATAGGTGTGGCCTAAAAAAAGTAATGCAGCTGGTTGGGGTGAATAGCAAAGTTGGTCTAGAGACCAAGGCAGCTTTATTTTGTATCAATTATTTTTAAAAGTCATATTTACAATTGCGATAAATTTGTTTATAATTCACAAGTGCTTAAAACGTTTAGTTATACAAATTGTTAATTTTTTTTCTCGATAATATGTAATTTTTTTAGTGCTTTTGTTTATTTACATTTTTATTTAAAATGATCATTATTTACAATACCGCATTTTTCAACGTTTATGTTATGTGTCTATCAAAACGAATCTCGCTTTTCGGCTTATAGTTGACTATCTTAGAGGATCCCTTGCGATTACCCAGCGAAGTAATGGCCGGCATGACCTGTGGAAGCGACTTTGTCGGCTTAGGGAGCTTTACATGTTTTTTAACTTTTTTGATTTCGTAGCTTCGTCAATAAATTTTTTTTTAGGCTTTAAACTATAATATATAACTTATATCAAATATGTAAATAATCAGCATAATTCTAATTTAAAAATTTAAAAAAATTTTAAACGAATTTTTTTTTAATTTCTTATTTTGTGTTCTTAGCTTTTTATTGCTCATCCAAAAATTCAAATTCTATATCAACTGCGTATTCGTTGTCAAAATCACATTAGTCCAATTCGGACTCGTCCATATCAGAGTCATCTACTTCAGTATCACTTCTGGTATTTAATAGCTCGCCTTCACTGGGTGTAGAAGTTGGCACTTCCAAGAGCGCTAGAACATCAGCCGAAAGATGTTTCTTTTTATTTTTTCGCTGGGTCAGACATAAGCTTGAGATTAATGGATCGCTAGTGTGCATACATCTGTGGAAAACATCTTGCATGTTATTTTGTCTGCTATTTATTAGCACGTGCGTTTGCCTATCATGTTTATATACTTTGTTTCGAGCCTCAGATGCATTTTTACCCATGCAAACCTTTCTAAAACTTCATCTTGTAGTGTCATTATTCGCTTTACAGTGTGATCCAAAATATTTTGTAAAGGAACTACGGCAACAGTTTCAAAAACTGAAATATTGTCAGGTCTGCACTTTTCTTTTGCACATGCATGTAGTTAGGATATATTTCACAGTAACGATTTTTATTCTGCAGCCTGATGTTCACATTAATGTTCTTGGTTAAACCATTTTCCAGAAGAAATGCCAAAGCTTCATCAGGTCACAACGGAATTGGAGCAAGAAACTTTTTGAAACATATTCATCATTGCCTCTTGCTGTTTCCTTTAGGTCGAACGATTTTATACGTTGATTTCCAGCAGAATAAGAAGTACTTGGACGTCCTGCATTTTTCGGTTGCATCTCACTTTTACTGACTCCTATTACCTTCTTTGAAGACAACCAATTTTTGTGTTTTGGATCAGTTTTAAATCTTTTGCATTTTGCATAGCATCTTTTAGCGTAGGCTGCAAAGTTATAGCATTTTTTCTCTATTTCCATCTCCTTAATTTCCAAAAGCCTTCCATTAAACTTTTTTAAAATAAAGTCAAAAATTGAAGAGGCTTTATGCTTATTCTGCAGCCGCACTTCAAGCAATTCTGCATGCTCGAACTCAAAGTTGCCTGGTGAAATTTGCGATTATATGGAAACGGGGAAATTCGGGGACAAGATTTTGGGTGTTTTATAAAGAAGACACATTGACACACAAGACTGCATTTATAGCTACAACAATGCACGACAATATACTTACTAGAAGATCTACGAACCAAAATTTACTTGAGGTTATGGTCGGCTTAAAAAAAGCCTGCAGCTATGTTTTCCATAGTTATATTTATAAATGGGCCTTTTTCTATTTATTTTATAGAGGAAATGAAAGTGAACAATATATTGTGGAAATCTCAACCCCGTGCGCGCAAAATAAACAGTCAACTTTTAGGGCCGAAGAAAAATACAAAAAAATTTTCTAAAAAAAAAAGAATTTAATTTCTAAGTTCATTGGAATATTTGCTATTGGAATATAATGTGTTTTTTGCATAAATCACGATTATGATTTTTTGAATTTACGTAAAAAAAAGGTTTTGGGACCATAGTGCAATGGTTTAAATCTGGAATCTGAACTTATTTTTATTTGTTCTAAAGATTCCCGAATTTTACAAAACTATTTGGGACAAATATTGTCTGACCACAATTTTTTATTGTTGTTGCATATCTTGATCAAGTCTATTTGAAAGTTATAGATATATATGATTACTCACCTTGTTACGCTTAAAATCTATATTCGTCCTTACTGTTCTATGATGTAAACTTTGCACGGGGCGCGCATTATTACCTAATGGAGCTTTGGGTGTACTCTCGGAGCCTTGCATCAGTCGTCGGAGTTGATATAACTGCAATGATTAAAAAGTTTTAAGAAAATGAAAACAAATTTTAAATTATAGATTATAATTAAAATTTTAATTATATTTAGAAAAATTATTAGAGTTTCTGTTGAAAACATTATTAATATTATTATTATAAAGAAGTATACAAGTTGAAAACATATAAATGAAAGCTGTATATAGTATGATCCAGAGAGTTTTCTGTTCTGATTATGCATTAGCATAATGTACAATGTAACATAACAGAGTAAAGAGTTATCGCTGTTAATAACTCTCTCTGACTCAGATGTAAAGATGTTGATAAATGCCATCTGCTGTTGTTGGTATATTATTTATATCAGTTTAGTTCTTAATCTATATATTTAAAAGAAACTTATGTTTTACGTGTTATGAAGGTTCTCATGAACGCGTCCGTGAATTTCAAATCTAATTTTTGCATGTGTTAGAGGTTGTCAATACGGAAGTCTTAAGCCTATTTCGATGTGTTTGTGTGAAAAACGCATTTTTGTGAATATCGGTTTTTGTGTGTATATTGCCATATATACAAAAACTGGTATTGTTGTTTATCAATGTTCGAGGTCCATCATTAGTTCAATCATTAAGAAGAGTGAATGGCGTATTGTGTGCAACATATCAAGAGGCATGTCAAAATTGAATTTGTTGGAAAATTATTTGCACTGGGAGCAAACTTTAGCAGATGCTGCTCATCCATATCAAATACGTGTTCTATTTGCGATTATTTTGCCAACATGTTTTCCATGAAATCCACCTGAATTGTGGATAAAATATCAATTTATATCAGACGATATTTTGTTTCGAGTAAGTCAAGCAAAACGTACAATGAAGCTTTAATTTCTATTGAAGATCTATGCTTGGCGATGGCTAATAAATCGTTAGGACAATTCGGAATGCCGTATCCTAATCGATCAATGGTGCATTTCAATTGGAAGAAATGCAACGAATGAAATTAATTATCAATCTTAGCGTACTGCCCAGGAACGTGAAGATCGCAATGAACGTAAATGAATTCGGTTAACACAGACCCGTGAAGTGCGACATTCGACTAATAATGGTGCAAGTTTGAATCGAGTTGCAAACTAATCTAAAAATCTTATATTTTTTAAGATAATTATATAGCTTATAAGCTAACTAGAGAATCTTACGATGTTTATTCACTTTAAGAGTATTCAAAACGTTTGGGCAGGACAACGTCTGCCGGGCTCACTAGTTCTTAATAAACCATAAACCGCACAACTAAGTCTATGCTATTATTCCTAACATAATTAAAAAAAAAAAAAAAATGTTAAACTCTCTGAAACTATGTTAATAGGTATACAATTTTATTTCAAAGTGAAATTTTTTGCTCATTAATGTATTCTTTGATGCTGAGTCCTCATATGTGAAGAATAAAACTAATTTTGAATTTAAAATAAGAAGAGAGAGAAAATGCAGAATCCGAACATTGTTTTCAAATAAATCCTAGAAATGTTTAGAAATTTTTTTATAACTCCAAATCTGAAGTCAATAAAATTACAGTATTTTTTATTTAAAATGAGTAATCCAATATTCGCAAAATCCCAGCCATATTTCTTAACTACAAACTCGGAATAAAAAAATGGCGTACGTTAAGTCGGGCGCGGACGACCCTGTACCACTAGCTAGCAATAAAATCCTGTTACTTCACAAAACACCAAAAACAGAAGAATTTTTAGCAAAATTTTGTTTTTGACCGATCGTTCCTATGAGAGCTATATGATATAGTCAACAGATTTAGGAACTATAAGAAACTCACAAATATCAAATTTGGTCCCAATATATTCATAAACAAATGAGTTATTTATCTAAAAAATTTTTTTCGAGTTCGTCTGAAACACTTCATTGGGAGCTACAGTGTGCCACTAAAGTTATTGTACAACAGGCAATTTTACACTAAAATGTGAATTTCTCCCATATTGCTTAAATATTCCAAAAACTAATGTGAAGGTTTTCTTAAATATATATTTTTAAATAATTAACAAAAATAAACACAACAATTTAATAACAAGGTAAAAAAAAAGGTAAAAAATGGCATTAATTCAGCGCTACAAAAGTCTTAGTACACTTAGACGGCATATCCAATTTACGTTGCTTTATTAACTGCAAATATGACACGTAAGAAGCTCACTCACTATTGAAGAACGCAAAATAATATTGAATTTACACGCAAAAGATGGAAAATCGTATTCCGAAATTGGAAAATTTTGTCAAGACCCCGGTCAAGAGTCCAAAAGGTCATAACTCGTTTTCAAAACGACGATCGGGTTAAAAACAAGCCCAGCAATGGTCTTCTGACGAAATAAATAATAGAGACAAACGCAGCATGTCGCAAAGAAAAACAAGTTTAAGCGACTTATGTTTGCTAAAACGTACAGGCATTATCCCACCACGTTGTAGCGCCAAGTTTTATTCTCCAATAAGTCGAAATATAACATTTTTAGATCATATGGGCGCTACAGTTTCGGCGGCGGCCTGGAGATGCCTACAAACCCAAATACATAATTAAGACGGTTAAGCACGGTGGTGGTGGTCACATTGTTTGGGGTTGCATGGGTGCTGCAGGCGTCGGGAACTTGGAATTTATAGATGACACTATGGATCGTAAAACATACATTGAAATTCTGAAAAAAAAAACATCCAACATAGTGCCAATCGCCTTAATCTTGGGTCAAATTTCCACTTTTATCAGGACAATGACCCAAAACACACAGCATTGAATACTCGTCTGTGGCTCCTTTACAATGTGCCACATATGGTTAATCCGCCGTCATAGAGTCCCAATCTCAATCCCATTGAGCACTTGTGGAACAGCTTGGAGGAAAGGCTCAGTAGGACTAATTCGTAGTAAACCGGAAGAGATAAGACTAACTAACTAAGACTTTTGTGGCGCTGAATTAATGCCATTTTTTACCTTCTTTTAGAATTAAAGGAAACTTGTTATTATATTGTTGATTTTATATTTTTTAATTGCTTAAAAATATGTATATATTTAAGAAAACCTCATCATTAGTTTTTGGAAAATTTAAACAATATGGAAGGAATTCACGTTTTGGTGTGAAATCGCCTGCTGTACTATGACTTTAGTGGCACACTGTAAATAATTTAACCTCGATATCAATAAAATAAAATAAATTTGTCTCCTATGGATTAATATGAGATCTAATGTGAAAGTTTGTGTGCCCTAGCTCTTACCATCTCTGAAATCTAGGCGTTCAAACGGACAGACGAACATGGGTATATTGACTTGTCTAGTCATCTTGATCATATTTTAGGTAACTTTGGGGTGTCTCCGACGACTCCTTGTATATGTTACATACATTTTCGGCTTGCACAAACTTTGTACCATACGGAACAGGGTATAAAAATGCCAGCAAATGGGGTTTCTAGTTATTCTCCTTATTATGGATCCAACACAACTTCAAAAAACACCACAACTATTTTTTTTTCAACTTTTTTGTATGTGTTCTTGGGGTCGTTAAAATCAAATCTGAACCCGAAATAAAGAAATCCAGCAATTTTTGAATTCTGACAAGCTCAAAAACGAGAAATTTATATTTAAAAAAATCTCAGCCCATGGGGCTTCTAAGTTAGTTTCCATAATATGGCCGAGAAGCTAGACCTGTTTTTAATTGGTTAAAAAAAATCTCTCAAGTTACCAATATTAAGTGAAAATAAGCTTCAAGCCACTTTGTTTTTGCCAGTGTTGTAAATAGTAAGTGTTAGTTAATGCTTGAGTGTTGATGACATGCAAACAATTAAAATGCATGAATATATCATCTGGTCACATTAATAGCCATATACGATAAAAGTTATAATAACAACAAACACAACAACAAGCATAACAGCAACAGCAACAATAACAACAACAACCGAAGAGCATTTGACAAATGAGAAACTGTTGTTTATTGTAGTTGTAATTGGATTTCAATGAGTTTTACAAGTGTGTTAAGTGGCCAATTAAAATGATGGCCATCATATGGTTTTATCCCGCTTACTCCCAACTCCATGTTTTTTTTGCAATTTTACTAGTCATAAAGGTTGATTAAAATAATCAAATATTGTTTTTTAATTATGTACAATCCAATTGCGACTGATCCACGCTAATGATGAGCAATTTTTCAATATATTAAGCATGTAATTGCATTGCTCTATTTACATATGTATTGGCATATATACTCGTACATATAAATAGAGATTTGTATTTGTATTTGCTTATGTCAATTGCAAATAATTTTTGTTGTACGAAACCTCTAATTGCATTTTCAGCTCAATATCTCTCTGTGTCTGTCTGGTTGCATTTTAGGATTTGTGGTTGATGGTATAGGGTCATTCAATAGCTTTATTCGAACATTTGACAGTTGGATTATACTCATTATGTAAAGTGGCAACACTGAAACCCCGGGGATACTGTCGAAATTGTTAAACAAATTAAGTACTACAGAGATGACTCGCATTTTTTGGCTTAGTTTTCTTTATGAATGGGCAAATTTGTTGAATTTTGAGAGAGACTCATTGATATTGTAGTAGGAAATACACACAATGTAACTAACACATATGTATATCGGCGAAAATAAGTGAAGCGGGCCACTTTTTTGGAGAACTTCTCCGATTTGGATGATTTTTACATGTGTTTAGAAGATATGGCTTATCAAAAAATAGTCTAAAAATGAAAAACCTTTAATTCAGTTATCGATAACTCGATAACTAAAAAATATTTTTTTTTTTAAGATTTTTTTTAATTTTTTATCATTTTTAATTTTTAATTTTAAAATTGAAAAGTGATCTACCACTCTCACAATAAAAAAGTAAAGGTTTTTAAACAAAATGTTATATAAAAAAGACTTCAAAGTGTGAAAAACAAAAAAAAACAAAAAAAGTATAAATCTCAGATAACTTTTAAAAAATCTCGTAGTTGTTTTGTATGAAGTATAAGCGAATGTATATAATCTTAAAGCTTGAATCTTCTTCTTTCCAAAACCGTAAAGCAATCAAAAATCGGTTGAAAAATGACGACGTTGTGATTGTTGGAGTGATCGCAGTACACGAAAAACGGTTTTTTAGCAATAACTTGAGAATTTCGGGGTGTTAGACAATTTTGAAACACATTATCGTGATCTACTCGTCAAGACCTGCAACGTACACTAGGTCACTTGAAAAGTGTTTTGATTTTTTTTTGATTTATGTGTTATTAATATAATACCAACACATATTATCCCCATTCAGGGCAACAGCGTCTATCTAAAAACAATAGCAGCTCTCAAACTACAAATATGAAAATGTTATTTGCCTTGTTTGTTTGTCCCATAGGGCCGATCTTCCAAATAATAGATTTTTAGACAAAATTCGGTAAGATTCGTGTTCCCTGCTTTCGCCAAGAGAGTTAAGATCGGGCACAAATAGATATTTTTTCCAGTATATTAAAATGTATTTAGCTTTAAGTTTAGATATATGTAACATATGTATGTATGTTCAGTATATTTGCTTGCTTGTTGCAGTGGCCGTATGTTATCAAGTGCAATGAGAAAGAGAGCTTAATGCTGGCTTGCATTGAGCTTTTATAAGCTTTATGTTACGGACATTTTGTGTATTTTATGTTATAAAGTTAACATGTTATGTTATAATAATAAGAGAATTTCGTTGTTAATTTACATGTTGAGTACTTATGTGTAGCTTAGTATTAATGTTAATGTGTTTAACAGAGGTTTAAGCTATATGCTAGGTTTTCATTGCTTAACAGAGGATTAACTTATATGCTAGGATTACATTGCTTATCTTATACACCTATACCTCGATCTACAATTAAGGCATGGTTTCGATTAACGGCCTTAAATGTTTCGCTATAACGGCCACAAAAACTTTTTTTATTTATTTTTTTTTTTAAATGTCTCGAGATTAACACGCCAAATAAACTCGATTATTGAAAAAATGGAAGAACTATTGATTACATATATGGATTGAGGACAATAACAAACGGAGAATGTCAATGAGTCAAATGTCTACCCAGGAAAAAAGCTTTAAGTAATTTCGAAAATTTAAAGAATGAGAATATCGATGAATCTGCTGAAGACATAACATTCGAAGCAAGCCAAGGATGGTTTAAAAAATTAATAAATAGTTGTCATTTGCATAGTTTGAAAATTAAAGGTTAAGAAACTAGCGGCGATGAGGCCGCATCTAAGGAATATCCCAACATTTTAAAATAAATTATTGAAAGAGGTTGTTATTAACCTGAACAAATATTTTTCGTAGACGAAACAGGGCTTTATTGGAAGCGAATGCTTGATCGCACGTACATATCAAAAATCGAAAAATCTGAGCCTGGCTATAAGGTGTCTAAGGAACGGTTAACTTTGCTACTTGGAGCAAATGCCGCGGATGATTTTAAGCTACAAACACTTTTAATTTATTCGCCCGAAAATCCAAGGCCTCTTAAAGGACTAAATAAAAATCAATTACCCGTCATATGAAGATCCAACAAGAAAGCTTGGGTGACTAAAGCTACTTTTGAGGATTGGTTCAAAAATTTATTTTGTTCAGAAGTGAAAAAATTTTTGCGATGTAATAGCTTAAGCAATAAAGCTTTGCTAATTTTGAATACTGCACCTGGGCACTACTACTAATTTATCCGAACTATCTGTAGATATCATGTTTGAGTACCTTCCGAAAAATTCAACAGCTCTGATTCAACCAATGGATCAGGGTGTAATAGCCACTTTTAAGGCATATTACCTACTCCGACATTTCCGACTTATAACGAAAACCGATGGTAAATCTTCAATAAAATCATTTTGGAAAAACTATAACATCAAGAATGCTGTTGACAGCATCGGTGAATCATGGAAAGAATGAACCATGTTTAAATAAAAAAAAAAAAATGGCCAGAATGTGTAAAAACTTTTGGTGCCCAAGTTAATTTCCTGCCTGAAATTAGGCAAAACATTTTGGATCTAGTACATGATCTCGTCTTTGAAGGTTTGAACGTAAGTGATATGATTCATCTACTTGAAGCTGATAAGGAACTCCTTTCATATGAGGACCTCATTCAGTTGCAAGTAGAATCGGTATTTGATGAAGAGACAGAGCTTGTTGTATACAAACAACTCACATCAAAAAATTTGTCGAAAGCTCTTTCCTATTGGGAAGAAGGAATAAACATCCTCATTGAAAACGATCCTGACGTGGAACTCAGCGATAAAGTTTCTCAAGCAATTAACTCAACCATAAGCTTTTACAAATCAATGAAGAACGAAATGGACAAAACCAAACAACGTTGGACAATAATTTTAAGACAGGCCCATCCTTACCAGCAAAAAATGATGACATTGATCTGCATGTTACTATTTTATATTTTAACATGAAGTTGTTTCATTTTTTAACCCCCGACGCAAAAAGAGGGGTGTTATAAGTTTGACGTGTCTATTTGTCTGTCTGTCTATGGCATCGTAACTCCCGAACGCATGCAGTGATTTCAATTTAGTTATTTTTTGTATTAAAGGTGACTTATGTGCGAGTGTTTCTAGTCATGTTTGATGAAAATCGGTTGAGCCGTTTAAAAGTTGTGGGGAGTGAAAGTGGGAGAAAAAAATGATAACTTTCATTTAAAAAGTAAAAAATAATAAAAGAAACTTAATGTTAAAGTACCTAAGAATTTATTAATAATTCTAAAAAAAATACGTCGCGTTGGGGGACCGCTCCTTAACTAACAATTTAAATACAAATAGTCTAATTAAGCGACAAAGATTAACCCTTTGCACTCGAGCCTAAAAAACAAAAGTAGCAACCAACAACTCGAGAGCTTTTTTTGTAAAAAGTGAATGCATTAATGTTTAAGAAAAATGCGGTCGCTGCAGCTAAAGAAATTAATTTATTTTTACATATATTGTAATAAAGCATATTGTAGCTTATATTCAAGACCAAAAGAAAGAAATAATTATCTAACATAAACATTACCTAAGAATCAAGAGTGCTGAGTGAGAAAAATAAGCGTGGCGCAAATGCGGCGCCATTCGAGTGCAAAGGGTTAACTAAAAAACCAAATTTAGAAAATACTTCAAAAACTTTCTTAGAATTACTTCAAAAAATTTGCAAGTAAGATACGACCGTCAACGACGTCTGACCTAGCGTGTCCCCCAACGCGACGTATTTTTTTAGAATTATTAATAGATTCTTAGGTACTTTTACATTAAGTTTCTTAAATTATTTTTTACTTTTTAAATGAAAATTACTTAAGTTCCCTTTCTTATTTATTTTTATAAAATTTGGCCAAAGTGAATTTCTAAAATATAAGATTATTACAATTATTTTTCTTTAAAATTTCAACCAAAATGCTTTTTAAATCATTCTAATTTTAACTGTGTTGAAAAAGAACGATCAAAAAAAGAGTTGGTTGTCTTTAGGGATTTAACTCACATTACTCACATAATTTAATTCTTATTTAAATTTTATGATAAAAAAAATGGCGTACGTAAAGTCGGGCGCGGACGACTTTGGGATACCCTGTACCTCTAGCTTGCAATAAAATCCGGTTCCTTTACAATAAACCAAAAACCTGAAGAATTTTTAAGCAACAAATTTTTTTTTTGACATATCGTTTCTATGGGAGCTATATGATATAGTCAACCGATTTCAATTAAATTTGACACAGTGATTAAATACCTAAGAAAAGATCTGAATACAGAATTAAGGTCAAATATCTTTACAAACAAACCAAACACATCGAATTTTGTATAAAAAACGTTATTTTGGACCGATTGGTCCTATGGGAGCTATATGATATAGTCAACCGATTTGGATTAAATTTAAGACAGTTCTTAGGAACTACAAAAAACTTACGAATATCAAATTTGGTCCCAATATCTTAACAAACAAACGAAACACAACAAATTTTGTTAATAAATCGATTTTTTGTAAGATCGGCCCTATGAGAGCTATATGATATAGTCAACCGATTTTGTTCAAATTTGGCACATTGCTTAATTGCTCTAAAACATTTCGAAAAGCCAAATCTAGTTATATCTTTATTAAAAAAAAATTTTGCGAATTTTGATTTAAAAAAGTTATTTTGACCGATCGGTCCTATGGGAACTATATGATATAGTCAACCGATTTTGATGAAATTTGGTACAGTGCTTGGAAACCATTAAAAACTTTTGAATATCAAATTTGGTTACGATATCTTCATGAACAAAACGAATTATCCATCTAAAACCTTTTTTTTTTGTCGAGGTCGTCTCCAACACCCATATGGGAGCTATATAATTTATCCCCGATATCAAAAAAATAAAATTAACTTGTCTTGACTTGGGATCTAATGTGAAAGTTTGGTTACTCTAGCTCTTACCATCTCTGAGATCTAGGCGTTCAAACGGACAGACGGACTGACGGACAGACGGACATGGGTATATCGACTTCTCTATTCACATTGATCCTATTTTAGGTAACTTTGGGGTGTCTCCGACGTCTCCTTCTATATGTTACATACATTTTCGGCTTGCACAAACTTAATATACCCTTTTTACCATACGGTACAGGGTATAATAAAAGGGAGGATGATTTCGTTATGGATGCTCTGTGGGCTTAATGATATTATAAGGTATAACAAAAAGGAAAGTTTGAGACATGGGAAGGTTTAACGATGCAAGTTTCTTCCAAACATCGTGCAATGGATCGTATTCCTTCACAGTCGAAATGCGACTAAAATAATGCTATTACCAAAGAGAGCACAGCCATGTGTACACCAGCTGTCTGCCAACGAGCAAACCTTTGTCCATTCATCAATCGTGGGATTGCAATATCTGCCTATAGCATATAGAAGCCCATTGACCACTGATCACCATTAATTCCATAATAACTGCCACATCGGCATTCTCTCTTGCGGTGAGCAAGTGTATAGGGTGCCACACTGTTTCAAGTGACGGTTCCAGGATGCCATTGCTTTAGCGTATGCAAAGGTGAAGCATTCCAACCGCCTACCACATAGAATGATCTCATTAGCACTGACACGCCCATTTCAATTCTTGGTGACTCTTAGGTAGGAGTTGGGTCCAGGTCATGCTCTTTTACTCTAAGCTCTGCATCGTGTTTAAATTCCAATCAATATCTGCCTAGTATCAATAACAGCCGCAAAATAATTATTACGTTGTAATTTTAGTTTCCTTAAAAGTGTCCATTGCTTCTGAATAAGATACATACATTCATATGATGACACACATGATCCGCAAAAGACAGCTTCAGTAGTGGCAGCCTCACCTTGGACAGCAGTTTTCGTACGTGCTATTTGCGGACGGGCTCATTATGTTGCACCCAAGACATGAGACACTGAAAACCAATCTCTTCGGATGGCACTTGAATACCATCACTGGGAAGCAGCTTGCCCAGCTGACCAGCTGTAGGAACTAATCACTCTGGTTTACATCTACAAAATGCTTGCTGATAAAGTCCACAGCGAGTTCCATCAAAGTGGGGCCGTTGTGCAGCTCTGCAATTAAGCTTGTGCCTAGACAGTTGGATAAATCCATTCTGCGTGCCATAAAATTTTCACAGGCTGTGACTGCATAGTCCATCTGCCATCTATGGGCAGTGGCTAGCAACATGTTAACATTTTCGTCCTGCACTTCAAGGTTTCCGGTGTAGCTATAGTTGACCAAAGTTTGAAGAACAGCGCTGTTCACACAGAGTTACCTCATTGAAGTTGCCTTATCGCATTGGGCTGGTGAACATGGCCGAGAAGAACTCACTCTTGGCGGACAATATAGAACGATGGGCCGGCAAACGTTGTCCATCTATGCCCAAAATGAGCACTATATCGCACAATTTTCCTTTGTCCAGATGCAATTTAAGTTGTTTTGAAGGTATCTCGGCATGGCTATTGCTAGAGTTTTTGTGGCTCTATCGTTGACATTGCGTCTTTAATAAAATTAAATAAAACTGATTGATATTTTTCGGTGCGAAATCTAATAGTCGCATTTCGACTGTGAAGGAATATGATTGTAAAGAAAAATAATTGTAATAACCTATTATTTAAGAAACTTAGGGAATACCCGTTTCTTACTTATTTTCCTACTATTTAATTCATGTATTGTTTATGCGATTTTTTCTGGAAAGTATTTATGTTAAAACAGAAATCTGTATACAGTGCGTTTCAAACCTATAGGACAGTCGGAAATTTTTTTTGAAGTTTAAATATTACGGTTCATAAGCACGATCCAGCAAAACTTTCTTTTACGAAAATAATTACCTAATATTGGAGCTTCTAATTTACCGTAAGGTTATTGCACTGTTGCTTCACACGGTGCTTCGCAGTAGCTTATGCATGGATATGCCATTTTTGATGCAATTTTTATCGTTTCATAATCATAGAACAGTAGTCTATTATAAAGAAATTAAGTGTAAAAATGGCATAAATGTAGGACTCGAGCTGTTAAAGCTCGAATCGGTCCAAATAAAAGCGCGCACTTCTTACGTTTTTTCTTCATAACACACTTAACTGTTTATTTTCATTAATAATTCATTACAAAATCGTTCATTTACTTTTTACTTTATTATTTGTATCCGCGTAACAATTTTACGTCTTAATAGTAAGACTGCTCTCTTAAAACTATGCCCTGCTGTTTTTGTGCTGCCAACTCATTCTTCTTTAACCCTGCCAACTCCCTCACTTGACGGTCAGCTGCTGAGCTGCCAACTTCCTAGCTTGATGGTCAGCTGCTTAGCTGCCAACTGCCAATCCCACATAAATATATTTTATTTCAATTTTAAATCACTTTTTGATAATTTTATGATAAATCGACGCAAAATATACACCAATCTCTGCCCCATGTCGTTTTTGGCTATAATATGGTCTCTCTACCATAAACTAATATTCATACATTGCGTCGATTTATCATAATATGACCAAAAAGTGATTTAAAATTGAAATAAAATATATTTATGCCATCCTTACACTTAATTTCCTCATAATAGACTACTGTCCTATAGTTATGAAACGAAAAAAACTGCTTCAAAAGTGGCATATCCATGCATAACCTATTGCGAAGCACCGTGTGAAGCAACAGTGCAAAAACCTTACGGTAAATTAGAAGCTCCAATATTAGGTAGTTGTTTTCGTAAAAGAAAGTTTTGCTGGTTCGTGCTTATGAACCGTAATATTTAAACTTAAATAAAATTTCCGACTGTCCTATAGTTATGAAACGCACTGTATATTGTTCTTTTTTATAAAAAGCTATTGCGATTAGTCGTTATTCGTGGTTTCTATGGCTTGTGGTAAGGTAAGAGAAGGGCAATCTTACTGCCTTGATTTGAAGGAATAAATATTGATGGAAAGAATAAAATTCAGTATTAAACAAGTTTATATCTGTGAGAAATCTGTTATATTGATGCACAAACGCAGGTTTTTGACGTGACAACGTCTTAAATTAGGTTTGTATGGGTGGCACCATTGAAAAAGTATAACGATAACCGTAACGATAAGTCTAAAGATAAATAATCGTAACGATAAGTGGCATTTTTATTTTTGGTTTGCGCTCTGCTCTTATCTATAAACGAACCAGCGACTTTTTGTGAATCGCAGCAACAAGCAAGCAACGCACATTGTCAGCCGCACCGCTTAGCGCTCAGCACCAAAACTGGCACTGCTCAAAGCGGTGGCTATTTTTAGTTTTGAGTGAGCGCAACTGAATAACTATTTTATTTTTGGTTTGCGCTTTGCTCTTATCTATAAACGAACCAGCGACTTTTTGTGAATCGCAGCAACAAGCAACGCACAGCGTCAGCCGCACCGCTTAGCGCTCAGCACCAAACCGGCACTGCTCACAGCAGTGGCTATTTTTAGTTTTGAGTGAGCGCAACTGATTAACCCCAGCGGCGCATAGCCTCTGCGGTCTGCCGAAATACTGCATTACCTCCGCAGAAAACGTAATTGATTACAAGCGCTGCGTTTTGTTTGAGGGATTGTAGGCGGAGGCAAATAGAGAAGCAGTGATCTGCCGAAAATCTGCATTACAACTGCGGAAAAAGTAATGCACAAATAGAAACTCGCACTGCGCTACCTTAGCAACACAAAATTTTGTTATTTTGTTTGCATGCTAACAAGCATAGTTCGGCCTTTCTTCTGTCAAACCATTCGTTTATACCTTTTTATTTATTATCTACTGCCGAGAAAATTTTATTTTATTAAGAGATACGAAAACGTAAAGTCTGAGAACTCGTTTCATAATTTCATGAAATATACGTATAATCTTGATTGCGTATCAAACGTTTCTAAGTCAACTACGTTAAAAGAAACAACCATCGACTTGACTTTCGCAAGACACATTACAGCAGAAACACTTCCTTTCATTTCCTATTTCTCCTATCATCGTCCTATCCTCAACAAAATCACTCAAATAGGAATTATTATTGTGCAATTTAATAATATTCATATCAATAAATATTCTACCGAGAAAAAGACGTTGTCACGTAAAATCTTCGCCCGTAAAACCGACTTTACAGGCAACAGTTTTTAATTTGCATTTGCACTTATCTACGGAAAAATTATCCTCCACATGTTTTACTCGTTTCCCGAATAAAATGAAATGGATTCTTTAAACTCACTATTATTACCTACTTTAAAATACTGGAAGAATGATTTGAGAAGTAGTGGTCAGGAACAATTCCATAGATGTTGTCCTAAAAATGAATCACTTTTTTAGGAAAAAACGCAAACTGATATAAAACCTTTGAATAATAGTAGCGTAATTTTACTTCATCGGAGGGGCACGTTAAAATTTCGTGATTAAAATCCTTAAGTAAAGAAGACTTGTGACAATTTTTGCAAGAAAATGACTAAAAAATACTGCCAAGATACAAGATATTTCCAGAAATTCAATTCATTTATTCATCCAAAATTCAATTTATAATTATTAATTAGTAATAATTATATTTACAAGATTGTTATGAGTTTTATCAAAGATATTACAGCAAATTAAA
Organism: Chymomyza amoena; assembly: GCA_037043745.1. Lineage (NCBI taxonomy): Eukaryota > Metazoa > Arthropoda > Insecta > Diptera > Drosophilidae > Chymomyza > Chymomyza amoena. Next base: position 603,646 of record JBAMAX010003056.1, read on the forward strand.
ATTTATTTATATTACAATAATAATTTTTTTACAATAAAGTATAAATATTTTTAAAGGTAAAAAGGGAAAACCTTCATTTGACAACAAAAAATATATAAAAATCAAACACTAATTGAAAAATTAATGTATATGGTTGACTATTTTCACAATAGTCGACAATATATCATTAATTTCAGTTTGGTAAATTTCAGTTGTTAGTATTTAAGTACTTATGTTATCTCTCTGCATTCTCCAATTATGTCATAAGAAGAGTTTGTTATTTTGTTAAAATAGTTGAGGTTCTGTCTCATGATGAAATATATATATATTTCCAGAAAAAATTGTTGTGCCCTGTAAATAACCTTAAAAGTAGGAAGGGCGTCGTTTTTCGGGTAAGTAACGTCAAATATCTTAAAATCCTGACCGTATTCTTCGCAGCAACTTACTTCCGAAATAACGCTGATTCGTAGACCTGTGAAATGCTAATGACGGCGAAAGGATATATTTCGTAACTAGAATATAAATCGTTATTGATCTCTTTAGCCCTTAAATTAAAGGGTAAGAGTGGTACTAAATTTTGTAATAGGAGAGACAGACCAGAATTTTCGCACCCTGTATATAACCTCAAAAGTAGGAAAAATCGAAATTTTTCAACTATCTCAAAGTCCTGATGTGATGGATCAATTCTGTCCACGGTCTCGCAAATTACTTCGTAAATGTGCCATATTTTTTCAACAATTAAACCATGTTGACCTGTGTTATAAATCCATATCTATTTATATGGGCCCAAGCCACGATAGTAAGTAATCGCAAGAGTGTTGGAAAACGATACAAACCTAATAAAATAAGTTTACACAAAAAATGAAAAAATCCCCGTGTCTATGGAAAACTGTAGGCTTATAAATTCTATTCAACTATTTATTTTTTCAGAAGTTGTGGAAGAGCTTAAAAAATTCCACCGAGGAACAATTTTCGAACGTTGTTATCAAGGAGTTTATTTTCAAATTATATTTATAACCTTAACCTAACATACAACTTACCTCTTGCTTAGTGATATAGATGGGTTTATTAACTATTATCCAGACGGTGCTCTCCCAGCAACCTGGATGCGTTGTGGAACCTTCATAGGTTATATAATGATCTGTGTTTGGCAACAGTGAACGCACCGATATGTGCCTTATGGGCGTCGAGAAGCCTAAAAAGTAACAAAAAAATCAATAAAAAGATTTATGCATAAAGTTCTAAAGATGTATAGATTTTTATTTTTCAATTTTTTTCCCGAAAAGTTCAAGGTGCAGCAACAACAATAACAACTATACGAATAATAACAGCAACTATTTTTGTTTTTTGGTAAAAAATTTATGCACATATTGCGATCGAAAATATAAACTAAAATACTTTACTATAAACTGCCGTCTACTCCCGACCATGTAATGAATAATTCAAATTCTGGCTGTACTATAAGGAGATTGCCTTTGGTTCGAATTCCTACTCGTTTTGGGTTTCGTCCTTGTCATCCTGTTGGCTCCCACTTGCACTCATACAAATCATTTTGCTAGCAGGAAATGAAGCGGTTCGTGGCTGGCATAAACATTTGCATCACAAGTGTTAGTTTTACTTTCAATTTTTTCTTTTTTTTCGCTTCTTCTAACTCTTCGCTGCTTTTTGCACACTGCTATTTCTGTTTAGCTGTATTTTGCATTCCCGTTATTATACTCTTTCAACGGTACTTGTTAGCCATTGCTTTGAAATTTTGTACATCTTTTCTGATTTATTACAAGCATTTTGCTGTTGCAGTGCTGTAAAGTGTTTTTTTAAAGTTTCTTTTTCATTCTTTTTTAGGGGCTTTTTTAGCGTCTTTTCAGAAATCACGTTGGAATTTAATTTTATATGAAGGTGATTCATTTAAAAATTACCAAAATGAAGCAATTTTTAAAACTTTGCCTTAAAGTGTATTTATGGTAACGTTAAGTTTTATTTTTAAAGTTTTTAAACAAACTTTCAATTTCGATTTATTTTGAAATATCAGAAATTTTTTTAAGTCCTGTATCTATTATTTAATTGTTAATATTGAAAAATTAACTTAACTTAGTAATTACAATCGAACTTGCCTAAAATGAATTTCATCTCCCCAATTTTTTTATTGAAATAATCTTTTATTAAACTCTTGTTAATAAATTGATCCATGCACTTGTGCAAAGATCTAGAAAAACTAAATGCACCAATGCCCACCAAACTCATTTCATACCATCTCTATGAAACCATCATCTATGAAAACGATCTCCAGATCCTCATTCGAGAATAGTCTGAGAGCTTCGTCATAGAAGAAGAAGGTGCTCATAAGCAAAATATATTTATAGTTTACTAGTGAGCGCGGCAGACGTTGTTCTGGCCAAACTTTTTGAATACTCTTAAAGTAAATGAACATTGTAAGATTCTCTAGTTAGCTTAACTGGAAAAATATAAGATTTCTAGATTTGCAGCTCGATTCAAACTTGCACCATTATTAGTAGCATGTCGCGTTACACGTGTCTGTCTAAACCGAATTCTTTCACGTTCATTGCGATCTTCACGTTCCTGGGCAGTATGATTAGATTGATAATTCATTTGATTCGTCGCATTTCCTCCAATTGTCATACATCATACCATGATCGGTTAAAGGACGGCATTCCCATTAGTCTTAATGCTTTATTAATCATCGCCAAACATATATCTTCTATATGAATTAAAGCTTCATTGTAAACCTCCGGCGTAAATTCCATCACTGGATTACGTTTTGCTTGACATTCTCGAAACAAAATATCTTCTAATAAATAATCATGATATTTCATCCACAATTCAGGTGGATTTGATGGAAAACATGTTGCCATATTCTCGATACGTTGCACACAATACGCCATTCACTGTTCTCAATGATTGAAACTATTTTTGACCTCGAACATTGATTAACAACCATACCACTTTTTGTGATCAAAATTTCCGGAAATTGTAAAAAAAAACACATTTTTCTTAAATTTTAATTAATATATTTTTTATCGCCTTCGAAGAATTCACTATTAGAGCCTACACAAATATTATAACGCTTGATCCAATCATCCATAGACTTCTGGTAGGCCTGGGCCGGGATGGCTTTGAGTTCCTTCTTCGAATTTTGTCTGAATGGTGTTAAAACGCAAGGAAGCGAATCGAAAATAAATATACCGATTCATTTTGCACGCGCCTTTTAAATCGAAATTTCATTCAATTTGATCACATGGTACACACAAAAACCGATATTCACAAAAATCCGTATATCTCACGAACCAATACACACAAACGCATCGAAAAAGGCTAACACACGCAATCAGATTTGAAATTCATCGACGCGTTCATGAGAATCTTCGTAACACGTAAAACATAAGTTTCTTTTATATCGGGTTTTTCAATAGGGACGCTACAAAAGTTGACCGATAGGGACAGAAAACGACGCAATTTTTTTCCCCCGCTTTGCCATTTCATCATGGAAAGATATACGATCCAAGAATCAGTCGAAATTATTAAAATTTACTACCGAAATTCGGAGTCAGTGGCCTCAACTTTAAGAGCGATACGTCCCATTTATGGTCGCATTAATTGTCCTGCCAGATCAACAATTGAGCGTCCTGTACAAAATGTTCCCGTGCCAGTGAGACAAAAAAGTGCCCGTAGTATCGAGAATATTGCTGCCGCTAGCGCATCAATTGAGGACGACCCAAAACAGTCTCTCACAAGTCGTTCTCAGGCGTTGGGCATATCTGTGACGTCGTTGTGGCGAATTTTGCGAAAAGATCTTGGCTTACATCCTTACAAGATCAAATTGACGCAAGAACGTCGTATTTTCGTGAATTGGGCTGAGCAACAACTTGAAAATGATCCGGACTTTCATCAAAAAATCATCTTCAGCGATGAGGCTCATTTCTGGCTGAATAGCTTCATGAATAAGCAAAATGTGCGTTATTGGTCAGACAGCAATCCACACGTACTGCATAAGTCACCATTGCATCCAGAAAAAATTACGGTTTGGTGCGGTTTATGAGCCGGCTGCGTCATTGGGCCAAACTTTTTCCGTGATGATCAAAACCGGCACGTTACTGTGAATGGGAGCCGCTACCGCTCAATGATAACCGAATATGGATGATATGGACTTGGACAATATGTAGTTTTAACAAGACGGCGCCACAAGCCACACAGCGAATTTCACAATCGATTTATTGAAAACCAAGTTGGGTGAATGAATTATCTCACGAAATGGCCTAGTCAATTGGCCGGCTCGGTCGTGCGATTTCACGCCGTTAGACTATTTCCTGTGGGGCTACGTCAAGTCTATGGTCTATGTCAACAGGCCAGTGACAATTGACCAACTTCGAACGAATATCGAACGTGAAATTGCAGCAGTATCGGCCGATTTATGCTTGAAAACCGTCGACAATTGGGTTCAGCGACTGGACTTCTGCAAGCGTGCCCGTCGTGGCCATGCAAAAGAAATCGAGTTCCATACATAATGGCATCGAATGTACTTGCACAGGAATAAAGAATTTCATTGATATCCAAAACCGTTTTTGTTTTATTGAATTTTTATTTAATCTTATTAAAAATCCCGTTATTTATAGATTATTTCCTTGTAATTTAATCGATCTTTCACTTTGATCTTTCATATCGCATAAACTTTATATTTTTTAGGATCCGGTGTAACTATTGTTTTTTTAGTTTTCTATATTACAAAATAAGAAGCTATAGTCAGGGTCGTTGATTGTCAGAACTAACGCTTTCGAAGCAATTCCGAAAAATTTGGAAAAAGACAAAATGGTTTTTCTCTTTTTATTGATTATATCTGTTACAACATGCAGGCCAAGTATCAGACATTTATATGAATATTTTTTGCATATACCATATTTTGGAACGATAAATCATTAGTTTCCAGAAATGATAGATGATATAGGTAGCCCAATATATTTCTTAATGCAACTTGTTGGCAGATAGCCATACCTCTTTATCTTACTGCAATATACATAATATTGCAGATAGAAGCTAATCTTTAAAAGAAAGAAGTCGAGTGATTGCGAATTCCCCAAATTTTTTTTCCGTATCATCAAGTCAATGCGGTGGGAGGATTAAGAGCTGTGGAAGCTGTAGAGCCCGCTTACGCACCACGATCAGATTTTTGTTGAACATTCCCAGGGTCTCGACACAAATGTGCCAGTTTGAGTTGGAAATCTCGGAAATTCATTGAGTATGCCAAAAATTGTATTGAAAGTGCCCTTAAGCCAATAAGTCTCAGTAAGGTTGGTTAATTAAGGTTAGCTTTCGATGGTATCAATCTTTTTTTGCAATCTTTTGACCCTGCTGACAATTTTTACAACGACATTGTCTATGCTGGCAAATTTAAGGAATCACTTTGGTTTGGTTGAGCAAAATAGGGTAGGTCATCTGTTGGTTTGGTTTTTAAATACACATAGTTCGTAAGATAACTGTCCAAATTGGATATAATTAAAAAAATGCAATAAACAAACTAATCAACAGATAGCCCATCCTATATTTGGCAAGGTTTGACGATATCTAAATAAATGAGGTAAATGCTCTGTAAATATTTATATGTCTTTGCGGTTTTTTTTTGTAGTCAGTACAGAAGTATTACCCGCAGCTCCAATTCTATTAGATTCCCATTTGGATTTTGGACTTCAAAATGTTCAGGAAAAAAATATGCCCCGTTCCCTGTTGCGAAATTTTTTCAGTGGCTATAATGAAATATCGCTCTTGTATGGGTTCCCGGACATAGGAACGTATACGGGAATGAAAAAGATGATGAACTGGCGAGCAAAGGAGCATCAGATGGCGAAGCAGCGGAGGTAGCTGTCAAATACCCCTCAGCGCTATCAAGATAGAACTTTTTCTGCGAGCTCAGAACATGGCTGAAACCAGATGGAAAAATATTGGCACTTGCAAGATTGCAAAGGAAATTTGGCCACGATACGACAAGCGTACAACGGCCGAACTGCTAAGCAAGCCAAGAACAATGATCTTCAGAATAGCATCGACAATAACCGGACATTGGCCATTAGGAGACCATGCAAAGAAAATGGGCTGGCCCTACAACGTCAGATGCCGAAGCTGTGACCAGGAGAACACAGAAGAGACAGTTTATCATTATTTATGTGAGTGCCCACGATTAGGGTCCTTACGCCACAGAGCACTAGGAAGCTTCGCGTTAGGAAGCCTACGTGACTTGGCAGAAAAGAACATAGACAACATCAGCAGGTTTATTAACGGATCGAGATGGTTTGATTAAAGCGAACAGCAGTGGTTCCCATAAGTGGTGTAACAAAATAGCGCATTAGCGCTATTGTTGAGTTTGAATATGTTGCCACTCAAACAGCACCCAAACCAACCAACCATAATGAAATAAAAATTAAAATTTTTTTTTCGCTTAACATTAAGTTTTAGCACTATGCTTTAAAATCGCTTTCACTTTGAGTTACAGATTTCCAGTGTTGTCAAACTTTTAAAGAGTGCATTTAAAATTCGGCACTTTAAAGTTGGCTACTTTTTGAGCCTCATATTATTTAGCTATCGCGCATATTTTTTGCTGTTATGATTTTCATTTTCTTTTTTCTTTTTGTTGTTGTTGTTGTTCATGGTTGCTTTTCTTTGGTTTTTCTTTACGTATTTTGTTTTTGTTGTATTTTACAAATTGCCATGTTGCACCTTGTGGCACATAAAGTTGTACGACCTGTAAAAAGGCTATTAAACTGCTCAGAGGGGCCTTGCCAACTGGCAGTACGTCAGTTAGTCAGTCAGTCAGTCAGTGAGTGACTGGACTGGATTGGACTGGACTGTGGACTGGACTGAGCACTCACTTCTGGATTCCGGGTGCCTTGTGACCAAAGAGAGGGCACATAAAGTTAATGTCGACTTTGACGTTGACTGTCGGTTCAAAATTATTAAGTGTCGGTTTAGTGTAATTCGAGGTTTCATTTCACATTTTCGTCTGGAGTACGGAGTGTTGGTTTTTCTGTTCCTGTTGCTGAATTTGTTGTTTTTGTTTTTTTTCATTTAGTGCACTTTGCTCCTTTTTGCTCTTTGGCTCCTGAACGATTCTGTTGCTTTATTTTGCAGTTGCACTTTGCAGCAATTTCGCGTGTTGCTTTTGTTGGCAGAGTTTTTATTTTATGGTCAAGTCGACCCTCTCTTGCTGGGCATAATTATGCTCAGTTGTTGTTGTTGTTGTTGCTGTTGCCGATTCAATGACATCATAAAATGCGACTGCAGGACTCAGAGCACAGGACTCAGAACTTGGCACAACCAACACCGGACTCTGCTTGAGCGATGCGTAAGCGTCAGCAAGTTGAAACATTTCCGGAGCATTTTGCGTAACGGAAATGAAGCCATGAAATGGGGTCTGAGTACCCGTTCCCGCCCAGCTGCCAGCCTTACGTCACACGCAGTGTTGACTTACCTTTATAGAGCACCTTATTGAATGTGCTCGTTATGATGCGCAGCTCGGGATTGGGCGTTTCACCAATTTGCACCATCAATGAGAGACCAACAATGCCCTGTGATTTGTGCTGTGCCTCGGACATGTTGTGATACAGTTCCTTGTTGAATCCATAGATTTGTATCTGCAACAAAACAAATCCACACAGATACTCCGCTGTCATATTTGGTCTGTTTTTCTGTTTTTCCTTTATGCTTTTTGTGTATTAACTTACCTCGCCTGGAAAACTGTAGCTTTGTATAAAGTGCTCGGAACCGCGACTATTCTCGGTGCCATAGTGTATATAGATTTCCTCAAATTGATAGCGATAGGCCAGTGGTCCGCCAGTAATGTTCACATGCTGCTTTGTGTCCTTGTCGACGCGGAAGACAAGTGATTGACCTGTATTGTGTAGTGTGCCGGAAACCTGTTTTTGAAAAGCGAGACGCAAATAGCGAAAGAGTTTATGTTATTATTGCTATCCTTGTTGTGTCGTGTGTCGAGTGTCGTTGACATTACCTTGTGCTTATCGATATGCAGCGGTCGCAGGTAGGGATCGAATAGCAATTTATCGGGCACCACATCGATAGGTGACTGACGTCGTCCTTTGTTGCACATGTTCCATTGTGGATTGATAAGGCCCCAGAAACTTGGTCCTGCACAAAAACAAATGCAAACATACACACACATGTATAGTATTACCAAAAACAACAAGAACATATTAAAATTGAAATCATTCTAAAAAGTTGTGTCAAATGCATCCAGTTGTAAAATGCAAACATAGCATTAAAAGTCCAATAAAATAGCAGAAAATGCAGAAAGTCGGGCGGACCGATTTTTTAATGCTCTTTTTTTATTGTTTCAAATAAGATTCGATTGCTCTATTTATTGAGTATTTTTTTCAGCTTATTAACGATTCTTTTCCAAATGTGATATGTAATTGTATATCGGTTGATTAATCCAAATTTTTTGAGATTTTGTTTTATGCAATGAAGCGGTTTTTGGAGGTTAACTCAGAAGCTCCTTTTTTGTTTGTGGGGTTTTTGGAAACTTGCATTCGTTTTCAGCTGCTCAAAACCCATATCAGAGTCATACATCTTTTTTTTTTGGGGACCTGTATTAAAAACTAAATTTAAATTATGTGACTTCACAAGTTCAACTTCAGGTGAGATATTCTTATTCAAATAATCGCTGAAAAATAAAGGTCCTAAAACTTGGCTTGTTTTTTTTTTCAATAAAATTATATTTACTAAAAGTCTGATTTTAGCATTTTTGAAAAACATTGTCAAGTCCATTGCTTGAGTATATCACGAAACTTAGGATAACAAAAATAATAATATATAAAAAACTAAATAAATAAATAAAAAATATATTGACACTACTGGGAATCAGATTTCGCATTATTAAGCTGGGAGGCCGACACCTAGCCTTTCGTTCGATTTTGAGGCTATGAGCATTTCCGCCCCCAAAATAGTATATTCTGAATATCTCTGCTGCTTATGATGCGATTTTAATGTTTTTGGAACTTAATCGAAAGAGTTTTTTATTTAACACATTTTGTCTTTGCTATACAAAGCTGTTACTTTGAAATTCTAGAAAATAAAGCGCTTGGAAATTTATTGGCTGGACGAAGGCATGACGGGCCATATAAGCAGCCTAAATGTAAAAGAACTAGGCGTTCATGTCTATATTAATTTATTTTGCCCTCATTGGGTTATTCCCAATGTCTTCTGCTCTATGCCACATACATTTACAAAAAAAGCTCTTTAAAAGTACATAACGCAGTATATAGCTAATAAGGCCGTATATACTACAATTGATGAAGCTTTAAAACGGCAATTAAATATGTTGCCTGGGCGTACCAGGAGTATGAGGTTCAAAAACCAATGCTAACTAGCATGAAATATGTTAAATTTGATGTGACAACCCTACTGTCCAAAACTTCTAAAACAAAGCTATGTGGTTGACAAAAAATAGTGGCAAAAGTGTGCATGTGTGTGTGTGTGCCATGGATCTGGTATGAGTTCTCAAAATTCGGCTTTATACAAAATTTAATATTTGTGCGAGTCACTAAACAAAAAACACTGTGGAGCTAGGAGCAGTGAGTCATGAATACAACTAATATAGTAGATAGATTATAATGAAAACCATTCGCAATTGTTGTTGGTAGGTGTAGAGGGATTGGGGGAGGATGGGGATTGTGTGTCGTATGTTTTGACACCGACACATGGAGGCAATAAATGCCAAAGTTTTAAAAGCTGCGAGTTCGTTGTGTTGCGGCCTCATTCGTTTATTTTCCATGTACAACTGTGGTCAAAATAAGAGTCATATGGCATATAAAATTTAATTTTTAAAAATGTTCACATTAAAATATTTGAGGATTTAAAAAATAAATATAAAAATATAGCTTATAGCTATAAAAATTCTCAAATTCTGAATCTCTAAAACAATTCCGGTATTTTTGACCATTTCTTAGGGCAGTTGTGGCTCCTTTTATGGTATCTCAAGTTAATCAGGCTGGATTTGCGATCAAAACTGCGATCAGAAAGAAGAAGAAATTCATGATCGAGCTTTGATTCTAGCTTCGTTACAAAAATAAATTTTAAATATTGTATATAAAAAAATTCATCATTGCAAGCCCATCGGAGCAACTCAAGTTATAAAACAAAACCTAAAAGAATCACCCTATACCTTTATGATTTCATGTTGCTATAAAATTCAAATTACATACAGGCATTTATTTTGCTGACCACAGCTGTACCCAACTGAGACTATGTATGTACATATATGTAGGTCTATTTTCGTATATATATTTGTTGCTGCAGTTCTATTTATATATTTTGTCCATTGTTTTTTGTGAGTTTGGGGCTGTCTGTTGTGCATAAATAACATTCCATGTGGCATTGTAGGCAACGCGGCGGCTACGTAATATCAAAAATGACCAGCCCACAGTATTGACAAGCCCAACACACACAAGCAAGCTTATGCATACACACACTCATACAGATGCAGCGAACTGCGCTTTGTATTAGCTTAAATGTTGGAAGCCTTCTGTTATTATTATTTTTTATTTATTTTTATTTATTTTTTTTTTAAATGTAATTAAATCAGCAGAATGACAAAGTTTGAACATTGCCAGTCATTGTATTTTACCTACATTGAAGTGGATCCGGACAGGATGCATTCATTTACAGTAGTAACTCGTTTAAATGTTTTTGACGTCAGTTAATAAATAGCTTTGTAAGCAAAAATATTTAAGTGAATAACTTTTAAAAGTCTATCAGTTTCTTGAATTTTATTGGTTGAAAGTCAAGACCAAAATTTTTTTTCGGGTTTTCTTGAATAAATATGTCAAAAAAAATGGTTGTTGTGCTTTTAATAAAATTTAAATTTCAAGAACTTTACAAAAATTAATTTTTGGGTGTTTTTTTCTTTTAAAAAGACTTAATTTTTTTTTTAAGAGAATTAATTAGCATGTAATAATAGTATTTATTAATAATTTTGAGTTTGGGGTTTTTTTTTTAATTTAAAATTTTATTATGCTTAAAATTTTAATTCTAGATATTTTTTTTTTATTTATTTATAAATTAGAATTTAATTCTAAAATATAAAGAAAGAAACCAGAGCAACAAGGCCTTCAGGCTGGATTAACATTTATTATTTACATTTAGTTGTTTATTTTAAGTGTAGAGGTTAGTTTAATGAATTTCTTTATGTTATCGGTGTTAGTCTCTGCAAGTAATTCGGATGGTTTCGGAAATTGTAAGGAAGTGCATAGGTTGTGGATAAATTGACAGTGTTTAAGGAGGTGCTCCATTGTAAGGTTTCTTGCGTTGCAATATGGACATATCGGTTGGGGTGTTTTGTTAAGTAAATGCTCGTGTGTGAGTTTTGTATGACCCAAGCGGAATCTCGTGTATATAATGGCGTCTCTTCTATTTATGGTTGTAGGTATTTGTATTGGGATATGGAGTGGATTTATAGTTTTGTAGTGGTGGGTGTAGTCATTCCAGATTTTGTTTAGAGAAAGTTTGCTATTGTAAATATTGACGTGTATGTAGGTGTTATAGCTGATTTGAAAATTTTGTTGTCCTCAGTGACAACGCTGAAGGCTGTTACGGTGTCTGTTTTAGAGCCATCGGTAAAGATATATTTCCAAGTGGGGAATTTTGATCTTATGCTGTTGAACGATTTAAGGTATATGTCATTCGGGGTTGAGTCCTTTTTGTAACGTGAAATTATGATATTATGGCATTATGTTCTGCTGCTTTTTTGATAATAAGTTGAAGGGTTGATGGTATACGAAGATCTGGTTTACGGTTAAGTTGGTAAGTGTTGTTTTGAGAGTTAAGTCGGATGTGTTATTGAGTCTGCTTATTTGTCTGCCGATGCTCCATTCAAATCTGGTGTTTAGATCAGGGAGTCCGGCTTCAGTGAGAATGTTGATGATGGGCGTTGTACGAAAAGAACCCAGAGCTAGTCTGATAGAGGAGTGATAAGGAGTGGATAATTTTTTTATATTGGCTTTGTTTGTTTTACCAAACACGCAGAGGCCGTAATCTATTTTAGACAAAATTTTTGCTTTTGCTATATTAATAAGAGAGTTCATGTTACATTTCAAATTTTTTCTACTTAAACACTTTAGAATATTTAGTCTAATATTGTAATGTTTAATGATTTGATTAATACTTTAATATGTTCAGTCCTATTATGTTTCTTATCAAAAATTAATCCTAATATTTTAAGATGTTCCTTTTTAGGTATAATTGTATTGTTTATCATTATGTCTATATTTGTACATTTGTGTTTTCTACATATGTATATATGCGATGATATATATGTGTAGATATTTTATTTTAAAGTAAAGCTTTAAATATAATTATGGTTTTTTTATTTTTTGTTTTAGTAGCAATATAAGTATTATTTTCTATAAAATATTATATTTAACTAATTGAACAATAATTTATATTTGAAAAATAAGAGTTATTTCGAAATTTTGAAGAACACCATGAAATATTATTTTTGTAATAATTATTTTTAAAGTCAAAAAGTAAGAATTATTTAAAAATTGTAATAAAAAAAAATATTTTTTGGTGATTTTTATTTTTTGTGATCTTAATTTAAGAATGTTGCGTAGTATTTTTTTTTTTTATAATATTTATAATTTTAAGTAATATTTAAGGAATTTTGTGTTTTTACTTAAGACCTTTAATATTATTGCAAATTTTTTTTATATTAATTGGGAATTTTTGTCATGACAACAGAATTTTTTGTTGTTTTAAATTTTAATACATATTTTACTATTGATTCAGTCAGAAAAACGTCAAAGATGCTAGGTCCACTTTTTTCGACTATCTTTTAAATATAATCTTGAAAAGAAAAATATTTGAGTTAAAAAGATATTTTTCCCATTTTCGTTGTAAAGATGACTTTTTGAAAAGGTAAGAGCTAAAATATGTTTAGTTTTAACTGCTTAAAAACTGCTTTTGCATCCCATTTTAAAAATACCAAGAAAAACTGAAATTTTGTGAAAATCAATTAAACCAAAATAGCCCATTTTTAAAATTCTAGAACAAATATGAGTCAACATAAAACTTTATGATACAATTTTTTATAATACTTTTTTTTTGAGCGCTTACTTACTAAACTTTTAATTTTCTGGGGATTTCCTGGGCAAGTTAAGCGCATGGTGTGTATAACAAATAGTTTTTTGTTCCTAAAAGCCTTAAGCCTTAAGCCTTAACGATCACATACTACAATCGCAAAAAGTTTGCAAGTTGCATAAAACGTGTAACTACTGTAGCTAAAGTATATGCAGGTTTTCATATGTTTGCAATAAAATTGGCTTTAATTGTTTTCTTTTGCATGTGAAAAAATAATGGCAAGCAGTTTTTGTTTCAACTCTCAACCCAGAATCGTTTTGCACTTGGCCTTCTTTGTAGCAATTTGCATGATTTTTAATGCCCCCTTTTTGGGTCCGACATGCAAATATGGACAAAAATTGCTACATTTATAGCAGAAATAAGTTTTGTTCAAGGCCTGAGGCATTAGACTTTAAGTACATCAATTTTAAATGGAATGCATTAATAGCAAATGACCTGAAACATTCAGATACATAAGTGGACCAACACGTAGACAGCTAGTTGGAGGAAGCACGTGCCCCAGTTGGTAGCTCTATGTCATTGTCTACGTGGACATGGTTACCAAGTCTCGTAAACAACAGCTAAAATAGAGTTTGATCTTTTTACGAGAAATAGTCGAATTTAACTTGTTAAGCAAGTTTCTTTGATTTAGTTACATTTTTGATGGGTCTGAAACAGAACTACTGCTCTATTGTACTCATAGGAACAGTTTCATCAGTAAAAACTACTAGGTTAAATTTAAAAACTTGATAAATATACTTTTTAAAAGTTAATTTTAAATTTCTTATCTTTGCTATATTTCTGAGACCATAAAAGCTAGGAGAAATTTTACGAGAATTCAAACATTATCCGGTTGTTACTTTTGTCCCTACCTTGTTTCATTATTTTCATGAGTTTTTTCAACCACACCATAAGCATCCAAAGCTTCTTTCCTAAAATAATTGTTTCAAGATCTAATTAAACCTACCTTTGTAATAATTTGTTTCTATGCATAAAAAATGGCGCAAATGCTTAGGGCGTTTATCTTGTCGGACAGAAATGCGGAAATACTTTGCTCAGCCCTCACAACGATGCATAAATGCAAATGTGCCAGACTAGCAACGAGAGGAAACTTAAGATGTGAACAAGCCTAATGATGCAGAAGTGCCTGAGCAACAACCACTTCACAAGTGCCACAAGGTTTATGGGGAAAAGATTTTGTGGAAAAAAATACCACTAAAAAAATCATAGATTAAGTTCCATTAATTACATTTCATTACAATTATTATTATCCTCGCCACGCGAGGTGAAGTCATTTACCCATTACGACGGCAGTTCGACTGCAATTCTCAGGGTTTTTTAATATTGCATGTTTTTTCAAATAGCTGCTTTTTGAAGGTTGTGTATATTTCAGTAAATAGACTGTGAAGTTTTTCTCTGTATCCTACTTGTAAATTTTCTAACTTGGTTGCCTTGTAGTAACATCGCATGAGATTTATATTCATATCATTTGTTCATTTCAAGCGTTGTCGAGGGAGTCCGGCTCCGCAGAAGCATTTGTAATGGAAAAAGTAGTTCGTGCGTTGGTCCGTCTTTAGGTTGTCGAAGTCACATTATCTCTGCTACGCCATTATCGAAACAATTGAATAAACATCCAACGACTTCCCTGGCTGGGTATGTGCGTATGTACTTATGGATGAAAGACCCAGCGAGATTGGGGCTCAATGGCAAGGGTGGACCTTGGCCACGTTAGAAGCACCTGGCCATGAACGCCCTAGCAATCTCTAGTATGACAGAGTAGAGAAAGCAACACAAATCGAAATAATTTTTCGTAATATGATACCGACTGTATATAACTGATCTTAACTCTAATTTATCTTATAGTCTGACCTTAAACTAAGCTTCGTCTTGCTCTCAGTTGTATTTAAGAGAAACATTATCTTAAGAGGACAGACATATGAAAGCTTATTATTCATGAACAGACGGAGAAAATGACAATAATTGTGGTAACTATCTAATGTTTTAATTTATACACCATCAAGAATTGGGAGCAAAGTTTGAAATAAAAAAAAAAAAATAATATTAGAAAATTCGTTGCTTCTTTTCTGATGTAGAATAAAGTCCTACACCAAAAATATGCATGTCATATTGGAACCTTAGCACAAGTATTGAGTTTAACTTCGAATCCAAGGTCCAAAACACCATAAATTTTTTGGGATTCTAAAATTTGTTTTCCATTTTTTACTCCTCTGTTGAACTTAGTTGTTGAAACAGCAGCCTACTCTTGTATCGGTTTCAGTAACTACTATCCAAGTTCCCAGGGAGAGAAGCTCATTACTAGCAGTTGCCATATGTACATGGAAGCCTTTTCATCTTTTGGTAAAGATGAATGCGATGATAGCGGCTTTGCCTTCGCTGATTGTAGTGAGTTTCCTTTGAGCTTCCAAACCTTTGAATAGCATTACTTTTTTTATTCTTCCTTTGAAGGCTGTGTGTTGTAATGCTGCTTGCAGGAAGAGTTGCGGGGCTTAGGTGGGTTTGCGTAGAGTAGGAAATATTGGAGACACAGGTAATTACCCAATTGGGGGTTTTGGTGCTGGACGGTTCGTTGCTTCGAGAACCAGGGACCTCTAGGATGGGAGTGCAGCACGCTCAGTACACAACCGAGGTCCCATTTTTTTTTTTTTTTTATGAATTACAATCTGTTGAGAATAACATTAAGCAATTGGTGTGGGGGGTTCGGAATTAAAATGTCCCTTCCTTTATTATTTTCGAGTGCGGGTAGCTGACAAAGTTTCTTTCAATATTCTAATAACACTCAAAAAATCTCGTTTTATAGGATTTTTTGGGGCTATTTCCGGAACATTACGGCTAGCGTATTTATGAGCTCCGGTTCGGGTTCCGCAATCCCAAATTCAAACGCTGAGCCACTTGATCAGCTATGTATGGTTGTAAAATGGAAAATGCACAATATAGATTTCTCATTTCAACATCATCAGTATTCAAATTACTTAACTTAGCATCGTTATTTACTCACACAATCTTGTACGCAAAAATCTATGTGCATTTATTCACTTTTTTAAATTCTTTTCCAGCGCTTCAACTTACCGGATATACCATCGTAAGTCCACCATTCCTCCCAGCTCGATAGAACTTCTGTAAATAGACAAGCAAGACATAAGGAATTAGCTCAAAGAAAACGATTCCATTGAAGTGTTTATATGGCATATAATATACTCTAGATGTGCATTATGTATACGCGCAGTTACTTTCATTTTCCGGAGTCAACAAGCCGGCCTCAAATAAGCCCGCCGCCATGTCAGGTAAGTTTGATGCGTTTCAATTTCACACGTACATATGCATAAGTTCATAGATTTACCAAAAAAAAAAACTCAGATCCGGAGCAGAGTCAATGACACTAGAGCTGGTGTGTGTGTGGGTACCTTAAGGTCTTAAGTTTGGCAGCCAAATCTAGAGTCCTTTCAATGCGCATAATTCACTGGCAATGTAAACAGCGCATGAAATCAACTAATGTAAGATTTCCTTATTGCACAAAAAAAAAAAACACGCATTGCACCCGCGCTTCCTGCGCTACCCCTGAACACACACACACGCAAGCACACACAAACACAGTCAAAATAAACAGCTTATGGGGTTCGGAGTGCTGAACTACTAAAGCAGTCGACGGGGGTAGCAGCTTTGGACAAACAAAGTGACATGGCTGCGTTGGATTTTCCTGCGAGCCATTGAGACGCCGCTGCAGTGGCTTCTCTCTTGGCATGAGTCAACGTCAATGTCGTCCCGTTTGGGGGAAAGGGCTACGTCTGTGGGTCTGGGTTGACAACGTCGCCAGCCAGACTGGCGCCAATAAAGTTTACAGTCAGTTGCCACATTTCGTTTATGGCCAAGTTTTGCTTCCGCTTTATCAAGCGACAGACATTTTTCGCAATCTCTTTTTTTTCAACCCCCCTTACCACGCTGCCTTCGTCTAGGGCAAAGAGTGTATGTTCGAACCGCCTTCAGTAAGCGTATTCAAAATTTATGCTATATGCGTGCCGTAGTAAGCGGAGTGCTGGGGGTACGGAGGTACGGGGGTTCGCTACAATAAAGCCCAAAGAAATTGGTGCAACCGGAAGTTCAAAAGGGAGTCGTTGGAGAATCGTTGTTGCTTCCGTATTTTCCGTTGACAACAACAACGGCTGGCTGTCTGTATGTTTGTCTCTCTGTCTGGCTGACTGCCAAGCCAAAAAGTGCGCCAGTGCGTCCTTCTGCCAACCAATCCGAAAACTAACTACCCGCTGCCCCAGCATAACAATGAAGGTCCGCTTGGCGGCTGCGTTGCGTCAACATTTGGCTGGAGTGACAAGAGCGGGGCACGGGTGTGAAGTGGTCGGGTCTTACGGCTGCGGCACTTCAGCTTGTTTGTTTGGCGTTATTTTTGGCTGCTCTACAACTATTCCGGCAATGGACCCTCGGCACTGCCCCTTGCCACAAAAGCCCAAACCAAACCAAACCAAAAAAAAAAAAAAAAAGAAACCCCGAACATTGTCCTGGCTGTCATAGTTTGTATTTCTGTTGTTATTGTCTGCTTAGCGCTGTAAAGTATGCTATTAAATTGGCGTCTAACTGACTCACAAAAATAGGAAAAGCAGCAAAAAGAAGCGAAAAAAGAGAAAAATAATAAAAGCTGCAAAAAGCGGGGAGACAAACACGCAGACAAACATATAGAACGGAGAGAAACCAAGGAACCGCCATAAAAACAATAAAAATTTGAAAATGCTTTACGGTATTGCTTGCACTCGCAATACCTGAAAGATATACGTACACGGAGAAAAAAAGTTGGGAACCCAAATAGTGGGTTATACTTAATTCTAAAAAGTGGTAACTTTAGCTTTTACGTAGTCTCTGTAATCCTCGTATTTAGCTAATTTCGATATACTGTCTAAAGCGCATGATCTTCTTCTGAAGAGTCGGGAACGGGAGTCCCGATAGAGGCATTTAGATAAACGTACTACTCGGTAGTCCCAATGATGAAATGTCGCTAAACGTTCATCTCGAGAGTCCTGATGGTTGCATTTCGATAAACCTTCTACTCAGGGTCCCGAAAGCAGTCAGCTTTTTCGATTTTGATATTGAAATTGTACCAAGACTTGGGATTGAAAATTTTTTTAAAGGAAACGGCATCTGAAGAGCAAAAAGGGACCTTGAATGATAGCATTTTCCTGCGTCTTACAAGGCACTTACAAAGGATAAAAAATTGATCCATTAACCTATCGAAGACAAAGTCATGTGCACCCGCAGCACCAGCCTTAATCAAGAAATACCAACCCGAATATTCCCAGAAAAAGCTATTCCGGTGTATTTGATGGGATTAGCTATTGAACGAAATTAATTCCGAAGCTTTAGTAATGGGGTTGAGTCGAGTACTCAAGGAAAGGTACTCCAGACTTCTTCTTCATCTGCGGCGCGACGAACCCGATGTGGGCTGAGGCTCGTATCGCTCGCCTCCATTCTTCCCTATTTTCCGCTGTATTTTTATAGTCGCGGATCTCACTCCAGACTAGATACAATTATTCTTCCACGTTTCCGGGTTGCGTACAGGTCAAAACCGATTGGAAAAAAGGAAATCCTACCCCTCCCACGATATTCAGCATACATTGCCCCTTTCGATTATGATCTCTTTGAATTCGTGGACATACTCCAAAGATGAAGAGTTCTTCTAAAATTTCCAGTAAAAATTTTATTGGAAAAGCTAAAGAACTATGTTGCCAGTACCAGAGCTTCTAAGACGGTTCAATTTCCGAAACTAAACTTAATTAATTGGGATGGCTCTAGTGAGACTACATTAATCCTAGATATTTAATGGAATATTCTTTTAGATTTTCATACTCAGGTTTACTGGCAGCTGACCTAAGGCAGTTGAAGAAGCTCATTAAAATAGTTTTAAAAAAAATTACCCTATGGCGACGGAATTGTTTTTATCAATCTCCGACAGCTGCTGGAAATCATAATGCTTAACTTACATGGATGTTTCCCAAGTTAGAGTATAGAGAGTTGAAAATTCATACACAATAGGGTAACTTTTTTGAAACTATTTTAATGTGTTGCCTAAACTGACTTAGCTCAACTGTGGTTAAGCAGACCGGAACTTTCGTACTCATGTTTTTCCAGCAGTTCTTTTAGTAAAGAAAACTGTAGTAGAAAATAGATTTTTTAACGCTTCTTCTTCTTTTTCAACTTTAGACAAGTTTTTTTTTCAGTGAACTGCCAAACTACATACTATCTCTATTTACTACTCAATGGTTTGGTAAGGGTTTTCGGGTGTTTGCGTTTTCGATTTTCTTGATGATTCGTCAACAGATTGCACATCTTTATCGGGCGTTTTTTTTCTGTTTTTTTCGGTAACCCCCTCTCGAAAATAAAAGATTGCCATTCCGGTTTATGCTTTATCGTTGGCTTTTGTATTGTATTATACTCTAAAGGAGCTTGCTGCAACAGCAACTTAATTTATTGTGAAAACAGTTTTAGCCACCATTTCGATTTATCAGCCAGACAGTCAGCTAGTCAGCCTGTCGCCACTTGGCCAATTTTATTGGTCATTTTCCACATTCAAATGTGGCCGCATATGCCAAGTGACTGTTTGCCTCTTTTTGCTTATTTTTAGTTCTGAATTGGCAAGGGGAAGGAAACCCTAACGAAATAACTGTAGCTGCTGGTAAGCTTAGATTTTAGAATATATTTTGTAGATAACGGAATTTCCAAGATCTTAAAGTATGGTGGGCTGTAACGATGAAGCGTATACGCTGTCCAAACAGACTTGAGAGTAAATCCAAATAATAAAACAATGATCTCCCCGATGGGAGAGAGTATATTTTTCTTGATAGACGGAATGGTAAAAATTTGCAGCTAGACCCTTTGTATTATGGCTTGTGTGCCCTTAGAAGTAGGCAACAATTTTTTTAAAATCACTTTTGGAACAATTTTCTAACATCATGGAGTCTGATTTTATGAGTTCCAAATTCAAGGGATATCATGCTCATTTATTCTTCCTTTATTTACCATCTATCCCTATGTATGTCAGGAACTAAATCCTTAAACCTTTAACAAGTTATTTTTAAATTACTTTCTAAAGAAGGGACTTAGATATAAATTGTTTTTACATTTTGTGGATATCATTGGAAGTCCTATCGAAGAAAGGATTTCAAACTCGGTGCACTTAAGAGTCGGCCAGGCACTACTCTATCATTCTAGTCAGGCTATATCGAAATGAGCAAAAAGGCGAGAATTGGGGTAGCCGGGGTTTTATTCACCTATCGCTCTATTGATTTTATGAATCAAATGTACACTCCACAAAAAACCGAAGCATTACCCTTGGGTGTCTTACAATATTTACTTATTTTTAACTAAATGTATAATTTGAAATTATCTTATCCAAAGCAGTTCACACTAAACTAGTATAATATAATAAACAGATTTGCTTTAGCTTATCTTGTATGTTTAGATACATATATATACTATATTATTAAATAATTAAGACTCTTGCTCTCTTTAAACAAAGACTGCAAAAATATTTAGAGAGAAAGCGAGAAAGATTTGTGAGAGCTGGGCCACAAAGTGGCATATAATTAACCCACAAAAAGCTAATAAATAAATTTACTGACTTTGAAGATACAACAAAATGTATTGCATGTGCGTGCGAGTATCTGTGTATGCCACAAACACACACACACACTAACAAATGCTTACGATTTATTAATAATGTCGATAACTGTTTGCAGTTAGATGACTAAATTAAGGTTGATTGTTGTCATTGGGTTGTTATCGTAATTACGATAAGCGTTAAATCAAAATAAAGTGCGACAAAGATAAGCCATTTAGTGTGCTCTGTGTGTGTGTTTGTATATGTACGTGTGCTTGTCTGTGTTGCTCTCTTTCTGTCGCTTTGACTTTGTGTCACTCTATTCGTGTGTGTGTGTGTGTGTTTATTTGTTTACGTGCATGAAAATGGCGTAAAGATGTTGGCAATCGGACAAGGACGAACAGACAGACAACCCGTAAAGTGGCAATGAAAATGACAAGGCAAGGCGACCTACAGCGGACTCGTTAACGAAAGTCAAAGAAAGACTCACGCGATACGCACACACACGCACATTGTGTGCGTTTATTGTTTGTCAGCGGGTGTGTACTTTTGTTTGGCAGTATGCGTGTGTGTGTGTTTTCGTATCTGTGTGCACTTAATGGCGCCGCACATCAAAAGGCAACACGCCCCAACGACTGAATGTCTAAATAAATTAAACAAGCAAACAAACAAACAAAGGGCAAGGGAAATGAGCCAAGTTGCTTTAACTTAAGCCGAAGTTTTGATGCACTTTTAAATGTTTAAACGATGGTAGATGCAAGTATCCCTGGTAGAAGCTCTAAAAAACTTTGTTTTAAAAATTTTTTTTTAGCAAAAAATGTTTTTAAATGGAATTAGCTGAAAGAAAAGTCGCATAAATCACTTCTCTACCGTCTTGAAAGATATTTAACAATTTCTTGTGGGCTTAATAGCCTAACACTATTTCTTAGTATAGCCCCAAAGAACTATATCGAAATGGACATATAGCAACTCCAATATAAAGCTATCTTAATGGAATCACATATTATCCATCTCTATGTCATTTAATTGCAAAATAGGCATGACCCGATTAATGTCAACATAAGGCTGATCTTGATTTGAGGGCGTATTTCCTCAGAGAATGACATCTGATTAAAACCTACATTAAAATATATATATTTTTTAATGCCATAAGGACTAAGATAATGTTTTGGATTAATCTCTTATAAAGAGTATTTGTATTGTCAGAAGTACAATCGACCCTTTTTAGATAAAAAACTCAATAGGAAGAAAATAAGTTTAATAAAAGTTTCGAGTTTGAAGCCTTGCGAATGTAATCTATTATACATAATCTATATATATGGTATAATGCAGTGCTGCCAAGTTGAAAATCATCGATATATATTTAAGATCTATTAGCCATATTTTTGAAGTTGTTTTTTATAATCATCAATAAGAGTTGTGTGGATAGTGGACTACTTACGAATACCTAATATTAAGTTATCCAAAAGGTATACCTTTAGTATTAAAAAAAAAGGATATATTGAACTTTTTGTTAATATTCTTTGCCAGGATAGGACATTATTTTCTTCTTGATTTTGCCTTAATTTCTAACATTCTCAAACAATGCTCAATTATAGGTTTCCATATAGCTGAGCACAGCAAGCCAATATTACGACTGAAAAACATCTGCTCATTTCAGTTTTACTATCATTTCCATGCAGTATACTATTGATCTGTAAAAATGCCCTTTAAATACCATGCCAACTTTCCATTTTAATGGTTAAAAAACAAAGCACAGGTAAAGGAGACGCTGTATAATCAGGTCGCTTAAAAGATGACGTCACTTCAGGAATTGTTGTTGATCAATTTCAAATTCAATAATTTTTTTAATTTTTCCATACAAAATACACTTTGGGCACTGAGTGCCCCAGGGACGGGTAAGATCAAGGACAGCTCTAAGGTTAAATCTACAAAGTGCAATCGAAGCGAAATAGCTATCGATATTCGATTAGTATATCATTTCGCGTTTATGAGACGTGCGCTGTTGCTTATCGATTGCAAAAATCATTAAAGTGCCCTTAGATTAATTTTTGTGAATACATTTCTGTCCTCAAGGATACTAGGATATCCAAAATTAATATACCCTTTAGTAGAGTGCAAGATGAAATTTTTGTTGGTTCGGGGAATATACACAGCTTTTGTCTAAGAGGAAACTACAGTCAGCACGCAAAGACAATGGCCAAGCCGCAAAAGGAGCACACACACACAGCAACACACACACACACACACACACACACACAGAAGAAGCAAGATAAATGGATAGATGGATAGATGACAGCCCTTTTATGTGTAAATTATGGCTTCAATATAATATTGACAAAGAATCAATAAAGGAAATGTCCTTAAAATTAATAGGCGACATTTTGATATAGAATTACCGCTATGTCATCGCTTTTAATTAAAATTTCTAGACACGCACGCACACATACTCACACATACATGTGCATGCCAGGAGCCAATGCCATGCCGTGCCATTCCGTACCATTCCAAATCATTCGATGGCGCAAAATTTATTGCTTCCGTTAAGCGCTCCAAAGCGCTGATTAGTATCTGAAGCGCGGTCCCGCCGAGGAATTCGAATGGGTGTGGGAGCGTTACGAAGAGTTACCGACCGACCGACCCCGACTGACAGACGGCAACGAGAGGCGTCTCAGTTTATCAAAATGTCGCCTGGCCAAGATTGACGGCATAACTTTTCACTCAATGACTCAGATAGTGTTGGCGTGAGTGTGTGTGTGTGTGTGTATGATGCGGCATATTTATTTGTTCAATTGTTTGTTTGTTTTTGTTGTTATTGGCATAGTTGAAAGTTTTTGCATATACATTAAAGACGTCTTAAAGTGCAGCAAGAAAAAAAAGCGAAAGCAGCAGAAACGAGTGAAATGAATGAAACGAGTGCAACGAATGCAATGAGTACAATGAGTATACTGCAATGCAGCGGGCAACGTGGGTTAATTTGTGGCAATTAAGTGAAGAGTCAATTGCTTGTTTGATGCACACACGCACACAAACAAGCATTTACTCACATAGATACACTCACACAGATACACACACACACACACACGCAGTTATTCACAGCTGCAGACTGGCGTACCATGCACTCAATGAATTTTCAATTATTTTCATTTCACGCGCCATTTTGTTGCTCTTGTTTCTGCTTGACTAATACACTGATAAAAAAATTCGTATATCAACTATGTGATAGATTTTGGTTTTTGTGTGGCACAAAGTGCGGACTTCGTTAATCTGTTTAAGAGTTGCCCAGGCTTATAACCTTGAATTTAATTTGTCTACGTTATTAGCATAGAGGCATATTTTTTTTTTTATATACTCATGAGATCCTATCAACTAGATGTTGAATAAATGGTGAGCTACATGCAGCCTTATCCGGCACTCACGATATTAAGACCAGGATAACATAATGGTAGCACTTTCTTAAAACCACAGTAGAGGGGAATCTATTTATAAATGTAGCAACCTTTTCTTGAACTGGTAAGCCCTTCTTCCTTTTTTTTAAAAATTCGCAAATTTGAGTACAGGTAACCCTCCTACAACGCGGGTATTTATAACGCGTTTTCGCTACAATGCGGCTTCCAAAATACGGAAATTTTCTTACAACGCTACTCCTACAACGCGATTTTTACGAACTGGGCAACCGTCACAATGAATTTTTGTTGCTGGTTTGCATGTTAAATTTATTTTCAACAAATCAGTTCAAAGCTGATACGCAAATCCTTTGAGTTAATATTAGAGAAGATGGAGTCAGCAAAAGTCTGGAAACAATTCTCAATTTTAAATTGCGTTGAAATTGTTGATACGTCACTTAAAGAAATTCGTAGTTCAACACTTAAAGCTTGATGGAAAGCAATATTACCGAAAATAGACGGTCTGGAAACTGTTGCTACACCAATAGAAAATGAATACTCGTATAGGAACATAGTGAGATTGGCACATGCAGTAGAAGGCGATGGATTTTATGAAATAACAATAAATAATATTCAAGAATTAATTGCAGACGACGAAATAAACGAAGCAGATTTAGTGGCAATGACAAATGAAGAAGCGGTTGGCGATAGCTCTGATGATCTTTCCGATGCACAAAATAAAAACTTTTCACTAAGAAGTATTGAGAAAGATTTAAATATGGCAAAGCAGTTGGAAGAATACATTTTGGAGAATGATCCTTTAAATCTTCAAAACGGCTTAGCTCCCTACTAGAAATTTATAAAGATTTATGAAATAAGAGCAAGCTGGTTTCATTAAAAGATTTATTTAAGCCAATAATCGATGAAAGAATGCCCGATTCTGATAGTGGATCAAGCTCAGATTTTGAACTCGAACAAAACGTTCGAGACAAATTATACTAAGTGATAAGGAGGAGTAGGAAGTTATGGTTATATTTTTGCTTTAATTTAATAATTGAAGTTATTTCAACTTGAATATGTTACGTAGAATTGAAATTTTTTTTTGTTTTTGTTTAAATAAAAGAAGTCTTATCAATAAATTTTATTATTATCCAATTTTTTAATTTGGAGCCAAACTCTGATTATTGTATGGAGTTAATTTCCCTTACAACACTATTTCTTCAACGCGGCATTTTTTGGTAACCTATTCTCCGCGCTGTAGGAGGGTTACCTATAATTGCTTTTGGACATTTTTCTTTAGAGAAATTGCACGTCCGTTCTATTTCCAAAGATCACATTTTGACGGCTTTCATCTTTTATTTTTTTAACTTAAGAAAATTCACAAAATTTCATTTATGTATTGTACCCAAGCATTTTTTTTTTTGGAAAAAGTCCACTAACAATGTACAAGCCCAGTACCTTTGACTTATAGTTGCCGCTCTGTACTGGTTCTTAGATTTTTGATGATTATTTTCATTAACTCCCAGTGGAGCGTTACATTTTTTCGAAATGAAATTCTCTAACTTTTAGTGATATTAGATAAGCAATCTTGTATTAGGTAATGTGCAATGTTTGAGTGCATTTTGTTCGCGAATTTTTATTTCAAAATATTTTACGAACCAAATAAAAACAAGTTAATCTCGATTTACTTAAGTAGATCTGTTCAAATTTTGAGAATTTACTGAAGACATTTTAGTTTCATTGTCACTCTGTCAGAGTAGAAAGGAAATTTGTAAAGTACGTTTTCGCTCTCACTTTTTGTTAACAAATAAAATCCGCAAAATTTAAGAGAAATTCAAAGTGTATTGTAACGATTTAATTTCGATCTCCTTAAGTAAATACAATTAAGTTTTTGAAACTACGCCTCCGTTCCTTTGCACCTGTGCCCCTGGCAAAAAAAAAATTTATAAAGTGCGTTTGGCTCCCACTTTTTTTTATGAAATAAAATTCGCAAAATTTAAGTGAAATTCAGTGTGTGTTGTAACGAGTTGGTCTCGATTGACTTAAATAAATCTATTAAAATTAAGCAGATATGGTAAAGACATTTTAGTTTTGGAAACTGAGCATCCGTTCCATTGCCACTCTGTCCCAGTGCAGAAGAAGAAGAAAAGTACGTACTAAGTTTATAGAAACTTTTTTGGCTCTTGCTTTTTTCAAAATGAAATCCGTAGAATTTAAGTGAAGTTTATAGCGAAAGTAACTAAATGCAGTAAATTTAAAAAAATTAAAAAAAAATTCCAAACTTTAAAAAAAAAATACATTATTTTGGAACAATTTTTTTTTAACATAACAAGTATTTTTTATACGATTTTTTGTTTTATTTTTCTGTTATATGTATATATATATTGTTTTATTTTAAGTTCAACGATTTTTGTTTTCTCATTTTAATGTTCCAACTTTCATTACTTATTAATAATTTCATGATTTAATTAATTATTTTTTGTGTCTCTTTACTTATTTTCGTCAAATCATTAAAATAACTCTTTTTAGCCAAATAAAAAACATATTTAAATTTCAGCGTTCCTTTGCCAAGTAGCAATACTGATAATCTTTCGGGAGTCTTCTGACAAGTCTCTACTAACAGACTCAATCTAAATTTTTGATATAACAACATAAGCTCGTCTAGAGAAATTACGGATATCCTCCAAAAATCTTCCTAATGCTGTCATTTTTTTAAGACAATCTCTACAACAACTTAAGATACTTCAAAAAAACTGCTCAAGTTAGTTCATATCATATTCGTTGCTGTGAAAATAGTTTTTCATTTGGCTGCTACTTGTTGTTGTCAAATTTTCCATTGTTTTTCTTTCGCTCGTTTGCAAATGTTATTTGCACTTGTTTTATTTTCTCTTATTTTACGCTATTATTGTTGATATTCACGCCTTCGCCTGCTCTCGATTTCAAGGACCTTCATGTCAGCAGCGCCAAAAAAAAAACGCATTAAAATTGATTAGCCTTAAGGCAAAAATTTGCCACTTCTTTTTTGTTTATTAACTTATTTTCTTTTTAAACATTTTTTAAACTTAATTATCAAGCAAATTTACCCAGCAACAAAAAAGCTCTGACAGCCAGCCATAACATGATTTTTGTAAATGTTTGCCAAACTTTTGCCACACTGTGCAGCAAAAACAACAAACAAAAAATGAAAAGCGAAAAATTCCAAACAAAGTTGAAACTGCCCCACAACAGAGGCAACATTTTGGTCAGCTCAATTTGGTTTTGTGGCAACGTTTAAAACAAAAAATAAAGTGAATAAAACCAAATAAAAAAATATACCGAAAAATAAGTGAAATACTTTTCGTGTTTTTCAAATAAAATTCCAATTTCATCTTTCAGCGTGCCCCCCTCCCAATCACTTATTATAGTAAATTAAAAATAGGTCAGTTTTAAAATAAAACTCAAAGAAATTTATTTATAACGAACAAATACAACAGCAACAACAAAAAGTAGGAATAGCGGCAAAACATTCAACTCACGCGATGAGTTAACAGAAAAAGTTTACAGTTTCGTTCTTCTGGAACGGTGTTCTTTGTTGTTGTTGTTGTTATTGTAGCACTTCTTTTTTAATTGCTCTCATAGATCCTCTCCACAGCTGTTGAAAAGAACACTTTGCAAGTGATTTTATTTTAATTCCTACCAGGAACGCCTTCAGGGGATTATATCTAAGCTCCTACGAAGTAGTATTAGAACCGCTCCTGTTCAGCTTTTGAATAGATTTATGCGAGTCCTTATTGAAATATTTCATATTTTATTTGAATATAAAGCAACGTTCATGTTTATATACAAGCTCCTATGAAGGGCTTCTGTTCAAAAAAAAAAAAAAAATCTTGACAACATTCTTAACGTTCAGCTTTTGAGTAGATTTATTTTAATATTTTATTGAAATATTTTATATTTTATTTGAACATAAAGCAAGGCTTAAAAGTTGCCCAATTAGCAATGCCACAAAAAATATGCTTTTGCACAAAAAAAACATGTGATAAATATTTTTATACGAAAAATTTGAAAAAGTTTATTTTGCAGAGTCCACACAGCCAAATAGTATGCAGATTAATTCAAACAATTTTAACTTGATTTTTTTTTTATAAAATATTTATTTTCAGGAGAGTAAGAATTTAAAAAAATATAAACTAAGGAAATAAGAAAATTCAGTTATCTTCTTATATTTATGACACATATTTAAAGTATTACATAATTTAAATAGACAAATGATTTATTTCGAAGATTCCCATTAGAGTAAAAAAATTCTCAGTTTTTCGTTTTATGCTCGCAACTATATTTTGAGAGCATAGTATGGCTTTATAAGGCACTCCGCCAGCCTGTGTGGACGTCAAACATCCTAAGCATCGAAATAATTTCCATTAACATTTATAGCTCTTGTAAGAACTAAGAAATTCACAAACACTTGAAAAAAGAAATTGAGCAATGTAATTATGATAGACTCTCTGACGTCACTTGTCTGAAAAGACTTGAACCTTTTAGCTTGATTTCTATAACATATGTAGTAGAATTGTATTGGAGGCCAATCCATCCAGTCATTTAGTCTTTATAAAATCTTAATCAAAAATACAAACACTTACACTTAATGATCTTAAACATTGGGTTTTGTACAGTCCAAATCATTTAAAAAACGACTTTAACAAAAAAGTTCCCAAAACTAGTAATCACGCTTTTCACAAATTCATGACAAATTTTTGTAAATAATTTGTTAAGCCAAAGCACTAAGTCAACACCAAGTATTATAGATCAAATATTACCCAAGAACTAAACTCCTCTCTGTATCTCCATTTTAGTCTATTTTGCACACACACACACAAACATACTAGCACGGCCAAAATGGCGCCTCACGCTTGCAGTAAAGCCGAAAGTTAAGAGAGGCAAGGTGGCCGGCATGACTTCATTTTAACTTGGTAAACTTTATCTAAACGGCGCGCCTTGAGGCATGCTACAATTTGGCCAAAACGCCAATATATGCACCTATGTGGCTTGTGGGTACTTCTTTTACAAACCGAGCAGCTTTTGGGAATTTTTTTATGCAGCAAATTAAACATTTCTTAAGCTTTGATAAAATACAGCCATGCGTTTCCTTAAGTGAAGTAAGTATTGACTTGGTTTGTCTAAAATCAAATTGCTTCAGACGGTATATAGATGGGAACCGCTTAGGAACACCTATAGTCAAAAAAACGTTTGTTTTTCAAAATTCGTAATGTTTCGCTTGTTTTTTGAAATATCGTTGCTCCAAATTTTTTTATAGCTCTCACGCTCTGTATCAAGTTTCATCAAATTCGATTGTATATATCAATCAGAACCCATAGGGCCGATCGGCTAAAATAAGTTTTTTCGTTTTTAATTCGCTTGTTTCTGAAAATATCGTAACCAAACTTGGCAAATAAATGTGTATCTTTAGGGGATTTTGAACAATATTCTGATTTTTGACCAATCGATGCTATGCTGCTATATGATATAGTTAACCGATTGAGATAAAATTTGGAACAAAGCTTGAGAACTCTCAATATCTTAATAAACAAATGAGTTATTCATCTGAAGATTTTGGTTTTTAAAACCAATTATAATTTTTCACTTTCTGCAAAAATTCCTTAAATTTTCACATTTTACTCCCATTTTGATGAACAAGCATTGATTTGGTTTGTAAACAAATATAAAAAAACTATAGGAAAAGTTTTTTCCTTAATTTTTAAGCTTAGGTACACATGCAATATAATTTTTTTTTTTTTTAAGTTTGGTAAAAATTTCGAATAATATCATATGATTGTATTAGTAGCGTCCAAGCTGAAAAGACAAAAATATGCTTCAAGTATAATCCATGTGTAGATTTATTATCTACAGCTTAGTAAAAAAATCAAAATCAAAGTAAAGACACAAATTTTTTTTTTAATTTCGAATTTTGTTTTTCGAAATATTTTAAAATTCCTTTTCTTAGAAAAAAATGTTTGACTGCATTTTAAGTTTTAACACTTTACTAAAAAAATTACAAAAGTATGTTGAGGATACCAAAATTATTGAAACTTTTCTAAAATAATGTAATCAATATAATAATAAGCTACCCTAAAAATTGTTTTCTTAAATATTTTTATAATATTTATATACTGAAATTGTTTTACAATTGTTTTGGTAGCTCCATCAACTACTTATGTCGAATTTTAATTTTTAAATACTTTAATTAATTTTTTGAACGTTTTTTATCTTTAGAATTAGAAAACATTATCTTTTGACTCAATTCCCAAGTTTCATTTCAATTTTACATTCTTTGTTATCAATATTCTCTAATTTTTGTAAGTACAACTCTGAACTATCGATTAGTTCATATTATTTATATTTTATAAAAATATGGATATCAATTTATATATTTTCTTTAAAATAAATTATCAGCAACAAGATTTTTTAAATTAACAAGAATTAAGCTGTTTTTATTACAAGGGAAAGTTTTCTTAGGCCAGACATGAACCATGTCTTGAGTGTATGTAAAACTTTTATTTTTCGTTTAAGGGGAATTGGGGGCACCAAAAATGTGGTTTTAAACGAATCCAATTAATATAATCGTTTTTGCTTTACATTAAACTTACATTGTTTTAAAATAAAAAAGAATAATTTATAAAAAAAAAATAAAATGTTATAATTAACTTTGTTGTTCTATTTTCAACGAATGTTCATTTTGACCATATTAAAAAGTATTTTACCATTTACCAAAAAAAAAATTTGAAAATTGTTGCATTCAGATTCTCAAAGAATTACCCCACGTACTATGTTTGGTCAGGAGTCATGGTTAAACCAAAGTGCAGCAGTTGCTTATTCTGCAACTTGTTGTGGCAACTTGGCTAAGTGCAAGCAGTAAGGCTGGAGAGGCATGGGGGGTGCTTGTGTGTTTGGCAGAGTCAAATATAATTGTTGTAACAAGTGAATGAATTTTGTTGCACAAAAAGTCATGTAAGTAGCAGGCAAGCTGTATGACGGGGCAGTTCAAGTGGATCTAAGGCTACCTAGAGGTTAATGTGTTCTTTGAGCGGGTAGAGCAGGGGTTCGGGGCAGTAATACGGTAACACAACGTTTGAAAACCATAATTTGACTAAAAACAGTCTAGACGTGCAACTATCTTAATGTTGGTGCAAAAGTTTTTCGTCTAAGGTATATAAGTATATTAAAGAAAGCAACAAAAAAAACAAGAATTGTTCCAAAAAGGCCAAAGTCGCTGCAAGTTGTCGGCAGGAAGTCTTTCCAGCAGTTTTGTGGCATATACAATTTCGATAATAAGCAACAGCATTACTGGAGTAGGCGGTCACACACACACACACACACGCACGCACACAGATACTCCGACTTTCACACACAAACTCACAGATACGTGTGCATGCATATGCATGCACTTGGGTTTAGTTAATTCGAGTCACGTCAACGCTGCATACGAAATCGTGTCGAAATTTTTAACAGCAACAAAACTTGGCCTTACATGCTTCTTATAAAACGCCTTACCTTGCCACGCCCCCTACGCCTGCTTTCCCTGCTACAATTAGCGTTTGTGGCAACATTGTGGCTTCACATTCTGTGGCATTGGCCTTTAAAGAGATACATTTTTGATAAGCTTTAAGTGGACTACTTGAATTTGTGGCACGCCACACAAAAGTGCGTTTTGTGGCTGTGTAGTTGCAACACTGCTATTCAGTATATTAGTAACAAGTGTATGCACTGTATCTTAAGGTAAAGAGTATATTAGGGCAAGTGAACAGGAAGATATTTTTTTATATATTTTTTATTATCTTAATAATTTATTAATACAAAAAGAGTTTAGGATTCTAAACAAGTCTCGGGAATTCGCCTAGGAAAATTCCTTTAAAACCAGGAAATTTTAGAGAATTTTTGTGCA
Organism: Chymomyza amoena; assembly: GCA_037043745.1. Lineage (NCBI taxonomy): Eukaryota > Metazoa > Arthropoda > Insecta > Diptera > Drosophilidae > Chymomyza > Chymomyza amoena. The sequence goes on from JBAMAX010003056.1 coordinate 635,678, forward strand.
GCAGCTATAGCCACCAAAGTCAGTATTTAGTGTTATATAGACTAAATATTGTATATACTTAACTCTTACTTAGGTGCGAAGCCAGAATTTGGAGCCGAAAGACTGTCAACCCATTTTTCAACTTTAGGGTGGAGCGTCCAAGCCCGAAAGCCCACCTTTACTTTTAAGGGATATTTAAAAGTATGAAAACAAGCTAATAGTTCGCTCCCGAATTTGGTTATAATATCTTCATAAATAAACGAATTAGCGATCTAAAACATTTTGTTTTTTTCTAGGTCCTCTAAAACACCACTATGGGAGCCACTAAGCCTATAATGTAACCCCGATATAAAAAAAATAAAATAAGCTTTATGTGAAGGCTTGGTTACTCTACATAGCACTTACCATCCATGAGATCGGACATGGTTATACTGACTTCCCTTGTCACCTTTATCATACTTTAGGTAATGTTGATGGGTCTCCGATGACTCCTTCTGTCTGTAACTTACATTTTCCGCTTGCACAAACTTACCATACAGTGCAGGGTGTAATTATTTAAGTTACAAGCAGCCAATGCTTTTCTATTGCCAGTTTCGACCATTTATTTAATTAAAATTATGTTAAGCTTTAAGCTGAAATAGAATTCGTTTACGAACATTTCGAATCTAACAGCTTTAAAATCGGTTAGAATTGTAGATGCTATGAAACAATGTAAAAAAATATCGAACAACTTTATTAAGTTAAGTAAATTACGTTTTCAACGATGTGCAAAATTAAAACTATTCGTTATTTTTGTATCATTTGGAATCATTCCTTCGCCAGGTAAATTATGCGTATTTATTTGAAAACCACATATTTAGTGCTCTCAATTTTATCAAAGCTTGTTTTTTATGCGATTTGTTAACCATTACTGTATCGTAAGAGAAACTAAAACGAAATGACGAAATAGGTTTAAATGCTCAAAAATCGGTGTTGGAAGCACGCAAAAACGAACAAAATTTATCGTTTCATTTTCGGCAGAACGGCTGAATATATCCAAATCTATGCCCCAGTCAGTAAGTTCTTAATAAATCGATTGTTCTGATGCTTAGCTTTAGTAATTTAAACCGCCTTGACGTATTAATATGGCCCGAAGTGTGCCCACTAGAGGCGTATATGTGTAAGAGCATTGCCTACGGCTGACATATGTATTGGCGTTTGTAATGTGACAGTCAAAAGCACAATCAGCTAAACGCACTCCCACACACACACACAGGCTTGAAAAAACATTGTATGTGTATGCGTTTCTGTACATGTATTTGTATGTATGTATAAAAATAAAGGGCGAAACGTAGCCATACTCATGTCAAAGTGATTTTTCACCTCAAGGGCAAATTTAACACAATAATTTGCACAATTTGTCAAAACACCCCTCGGGCTAAATGGTTGCATAAACCAAAGTAGCGCGCACGCACACACAGATACGTTCAACACTCACATACACTCGCATACAAGTATGTCATGCACATTAGTCATGCTCCCATATACATATATGTAGGTATACTTATGTATGTATATATGTATCTATGTATGCTCGTTACACCATAAAGTTGATTGTCCTGCGTGCAGTTACATTTTTTTTGCCCCCTTTACATTTTGTTTTCTATTTTCTCTATTTTTTTTTGTTTTTTTGGTTTTTTTTTCTGCTGCTCTTCATATTTGTCGCCATTGCCCTGAGCTTTCAGCTTGTTTACAGTTTTTTGCTTAGCTCTTTTGTTCATTTTTTGTCTCTGCTTTTTTTTTTCGTATTTATGCGTTTCAGCCGCACTAAATTGTATCCTTTAGTTGTTTTTGCTGCATATATCCTTTAGTTGTTATTTGCACTTGTTTCGATCATGTTGCAGCATTTCATTCATCCTCTCTTCTCGGCTGTTCTCTCCTTTGTATCTATCAATTTATGGCATAATAATTTGGCGATAAAACCCGCAATTCATTGCCAAGTTAATAAATGTTATGCACTCTTTTGGAAAGGTTGGGCATTGTCTGTATAGCATACAAAATGCGCAGGATTCGCTTTATTATTTCAAATAGGAGCTATTGAAACTTTCAGTTTTTAACTTTACTTTACTTTACGCAGAAGATGATTTTGACTTTAAGAGAAAGCTGGCCTTGTAGATGTTCCAAATTCTTGTCTAAGCAAATCCTTTGATCCGAATATGTGATATTTTTCAAACATTTCAAAATTGTAATTGTAAATTTTAAGCGCTTATTAGACTTTATCTTTTAATCCGAATTTTAGATATTTCTTAACCCTAAACAGACAACGTTAGTCGAAACGACGATAATCATTCTTTTATGTCATTATTAGTTATGCTTAATATTTAATATTTTTTGTTGAAGCGTATTTATGTTTTCGTGCTTAATTTGTTAAGAACTCTAGGTTTTCTGGAGAACCAATAGTCAAATATTAAAAGGCTTCCTCGGAATATGCCATTTTTTTAAACCTTTCAAGTCCACTGTTGCCTAAAGACAATACATATTAGAATAATATGCAAAAGAGTCATTAAAAAAAATTTTATTAAACTAAAGTTATTTAGTATTATTCAAGATTCTTCTAAGATCCTATAGGAAACATCTCTAGGATACCCACGAACATTTTTTTTTTGTGACTATATAGCAACACAATTGTAGGGTCAAATATTTTTTAGTCATCCATATTAATTAATTCCTGAAAGGGGTATTGTCTATATCTTTTAGCTTATAATTTTGAAATATCTTTAAATATGGAGATAAACCTAAAAATTGATTAATGACTCTTCATTTTTGGATATTTATAATCTTTACTTTTTGTACGGCTATAGTCTCTAAAGCTTCTGAAGATTTTCGGAGACAAAAATAAGAACAAATTAAAAAAAAACTTTTTTTTGATAATTATAAAAATTTTTGAAAGAATCTTTTTGAGCAGAGTTTTGTCATTTTCCAGCGTGACGTCCCAAGTTCCAGCGCATCATTTCGGTTTTCGTCCGAAACATGGCACGCCTGAGCAAACTCACAGAGTGGTGCAACACATCTTAGACTCCTTCGAGAATCGTCGCTACTGCATGGCAGCATTTTTGGATGTCAAGCAGGCTTTTGACAGAGTGTGGCACGAAGGGTTACTGCAAAAACTTAAATCTGCCCTTCCTGCTCCTCATTATGAAATCATAAAATCATTTCTTGACAATCGATCTTTCAAAGTTATGGTGAAAGGTGAACTCTCGGAACGACGGACCATTAAAGCTGGAGTGCCGCAAGGTAGCGTTCTATCTCCATTTTTATTCACCATTTTTACTATGGACATGCCGAGCGTTCAAATGGCTGCTGATACCTTACAGAACCAACTGGACATTATAGCAACTTGGGCGAAACGCTGGAACATCCAGCTTAATGGTGACAAGTCTTCCAGCGTTTTATTCTCGTTAAGGAAAGACCCAAGTCCTGCGCTTACTTTAAATGGAGAGATAATTCCAATGAAAACATCACACCCGTATCTCGGAATTCACCTCGACAAAAAATTGTGTTGGAGGGACCACTTAAAAATAATAACATCAAGATGTAGAACCAAACTTGGCAAAATGGAGTGGCTACTTGGTAGAAATAGCAAGCTATCTTTGGATAATAAAAAAATTCTATATAAGAGTCAAATTATGCCTACTTGGTCTTATGGCATTCAAATCTGGGGAACAGCTGCCAAGTCAAATATTAAAAAAATCCAAATTTTACAAAACAAAACTCTGCGCAAAATTGCAGATGCCCCGTGGTATATCCGAAATCGAAACCTTCACAAGGATCTAGGCATTCCCTATGTGGGTGACGTATTGAATAAACTTAGCGACCGTTACGCTGATCGCATAAGGAACCATCCGAACTCGCTTGCATGTGCCCTGGCCGGTCATAGACCAAGAAGACGCCTAAAACGCCTTCATGCAAACGACCTCAGAAGGCGTGTCATATCATAGAGACTACTTGATTTTTTAAATATTGTACATGTATAGAGTAATCTAAATGATACCACACAAAAGGTTTCTTTAAGTGTATAGTGACTTACTTTTCATAAATGTTGGATTATAACGCATAAAATCAAGGGTTGATTTCCAATAATAAATATTCGAGAAAAAAAAAATATATATTTTTTTATATTTTTGAGCTTAAATTTTTCAAACATTTTTAAAATTCGAAATAACCCAAAAAAATTGGATTTCGTTGATTATAGCATTAGGCAACGATTTCTAAATTTCGAAGGTATAAAGCTGTGGTTATAATCTCAAACCCTTCTGCAAATTTTCGGAGGCAAAAAAAAAAAGAAATTACAAAAAAAATATGTTTTTGTGATAATTACGAAAACTTTCAATTAAAAAAAATGTGATTTTTAACTATTTTAAATATTTATGTTTCTCATTTTATTTTTAAAGTTGATTGGATGCACTGAAGAACAATCCTGCCAACATTTTTTTTGTCTATAAAATTGCTGAATATATTAAATATAAAAATCTTTCTGTTGCAAAAATCGTTATCAATATCTGAAACGCTTGTAAAACTTTAAAAGTTCATATCATTTTGAAAAATGTAGTATTTTTTAGTATTGATAAATATTTGCTTTCTTTTTTTAATTTAATCTTTAAGTCTAAGAAAAATTATAAGAAAATCTTCTGCAAAGCTCCGCAGGCAAGAAAAATAAAAACTACTTTCTAAGCTTAATTTTTAAAAAATAAGTTTTTACATTGAAAATCGAGATAATAAGAAATTATAATAAGATAATATTTACAAAATTTTCCTTGATAAGTACATATCTGTGGCTAAAATATATCTGAATTTAATTTTTTTTTATAGCTTCCTTTTATGCTTTTGCGTACTACTCTATAAATTTGAAACCTCTGAAAACCGCACTTTGACTTCGTTCAAAACTTCTTTCTGAGCTTGATTTAAATTAGAAATCGAGAAAATACAAAATGCTATTAGCCATGATGAGATGTGAAACAGTGTGGCTATTTGTAATAAATGGCAAATTTCAGAATTCCAAAAATTTTTTTTTATTTTTTTATAGCTTCTTTTTATAGCTTGTTTTTTTTTTAAATTAGAAATCAAGAAATTAAAAACTCGAATAATAATGAGATGGGGAAAGAACTTATAAGTGTAGTTTAGCAAAAAAAATATATATAACATTCTTAAATATTAGAAAATTTAAGACCTTGAAATTTTTGGTTGTTCATTTTGATAGCTTCTTTTTCATCTAGTGCATACCGCACTCTAAATTGGGAGCTCCAAAAAGCGCATTTTGGCTTCGTTTTTGCATCGAATTGTGACTTTTGAAGAACAACACCAACTGTTCTTGTACATACATAAATACATTTATATATTATATATATATTATTCTATTTTTTTGTTACCTGTCGCTTGTGGTTTTAACTTTATGTTGTAATAACCAAAGTGTGAGCCCAAAAACGCCCCAAAAATTTTATATATACACATATATAGTGGGAAAAACAAATGCATAAAGCATGTAAAAGCTGCAGATAAAATGCAGTCGGAATGAAAGGAAGAGCTTTTTCCCTCCATATGAAGTTTTATACAAATTGTTTTCCACCCGTTGCTTTTGCTGTTGTTGTGCTTCCCCCATTTTCCATATTTTGCCGAAATTTATTACAACATTTTTGAAGAGCTTACAACCGTAACTGATTTTTATGTATGTTTGCTCAAATAATATTTAGTTTCGGCATTTTGTGTATTATATGCATTTGTTGTTTTTGTAACATTGCCTTGTTTGTTAAATTTTGAAGTGATTTAAAAATTGTTAGATGTAGATATTCCATTTAAACAAAAATACAAGACTCAGTGAACCTTTTGTGCCAGACAATGAATGCATTTCCATCCACTTTGGCTGCTAAGTTGTACATAAATATTTGCATTGAAAACGCATCTAAGCAAGAATGTATCTTCAAATGAAGAGTCCTTGAAATTATAAAACAATAGTATTGTTCATAAGTATCTTGAGGGTAGGTAACTGGTTCAATGAGAGGCTGCTTTTGTTTTGAAAAGCTAAAAGATGTTGCAACATGTTTTTAAGCAACTAATTTTCAGTTTTAATGTTTCATATTTACAAGACACAAAACTTTTAAGAGCAAAGATTCTGAAGGAACTTTATTAAATAAAGTGTACTATACGTAGTGTTAAGAAAAGGATTACATACTTATTTTTTGTACTGGTTGTTGTTTTCAAGCCATTTATAGAATATGGTTTGAAGAACTTTAAACCAGCCCAACTATTGGTAAATGGTACTAATGCTGACATTACAGATACTAAGATAAATGCTATAGTAAATGTTTTAGGTCTGGTCCGCAAGGCTACAACCTTGTCATATGCCATCCAGATTGAAGGACTAAGGCATATTTAAGCGTAACGACACAAAAAAATATTTGGCTGCCGGTTCAGGCATTCTGATGTCACCTTAGACCGACTAAAACCTTCGTTTATCAAAAGTTGAGATCCAGAAAATAATTACTAATTAAAGTCTTTAAAATGAGAAGCAACCAATATTCACAAGAATATATACACGTTCCTAGCTAGACGACCGTGTACGTGGAGGCGTCTACGTTGAGGATTTCAATATTAGAACTGCTTTTCGACTCCCGGACCAATGCAGTGTTTTTCAGGCAGAGGTCACTGCAATCCGAGAGGCTTTATTAACAGTAAGGAACTTACAAGTTAAAAATAAAAACATTTGCATCTGTTCGGACAGCCATGCGGCTATTAAGTCCCTAGTTTCAATGACTTCGTGTATGAAGTCAGTGAATAACTGCCGCATCTCTCTAGGCGATATGGCTGAGCAGTTTTCAATTCGCCTCATATGGGTCCCAGGACATTGGGACTTTGAGGAATATTGTATTGCGGACGAACTGGCTAGACAAGAAACTACCAGCAGCCTCCTTCCAGACAAGGAGGGCCTGGGTATACCTATGGCCAGCTGTAAACTGAGAATACGACATTTTTTCGCTCTCTGTGCAAATAAAACGTGGAATCGGACATCGAACACGTGTAGAATCTGAAGACGGTGGAACACATCTTCTATCACTGCCCAGGACTGAACAATAAAAGATTTAAGTTCCTACAGTCACACCTTCTAGACGATTTATCTCAGCTTTCTGAACAGAGTCCAAAATGCCTTTTAAGGTTTATTCAGGTAGCCAGATGGCAGATGGACTGTGCAGTAACGGCCTGCGAGAATTTTATGGCACGCAAAATGGATTTATCCAACTTACTAAGCATAAGCTTGATTCCACAACTGCACCACTTTCGTGGAACTCACTGTGGACTCTATCAACAAGCATTTTGTAGATGTAAGCAAGAGTGAGGAGTTTCTACAACTGAACGCTGATCAGCTGGGCAAGCTGCTAGCCAGTGATGATATTTAAGTGCCCCTGGAGGGATTGTTTTTCAGAGTCTTAAGTCTTGGGTGCAACATTGTGAGCCTGCCCGCAAACAGCACATACCAAAACTGCTGTCTTTTATTAAGGATCATGTGGAGAGCGTGTGCAATACGAATGTGTGCCTTAATCTGCTTATGGAAGCTTATAAGTGTGTTGCCATGCGGAAGCGACTATTATTATTATTAGAAAAACAACGGACGGCAATTGTTTAATTGCAATTGGAAAAATTGTTCAAGATCTTGTAATTGAGAGACCTGTCCTATTTAGAATTAATGGACACTTTTAAGGAAACTAAAATTACAACGTTACGATTATCGTGCGGTTGTTATCTATCTATCTATGTATATAAGTATATATAAGTTTTAAGCTTATTTCGATGTGTTTGTATGTGTTGGTTCGTGAGATATACGCATTTTTGTGAATATTGGTTTTTGTGTATATATTGACATATAGGTATACAAAAACTGGTATTGTTGTTAATCAATGTTCGAGGTCCAACATCGTTTCATTCCTTGAGAACAGTGAATGGCGTATTGTGTGCAACGCATCGAGAGGCATGTCAAAAATTGAATTTGTTGGAAAATGATTTGCACTGGGATCAAAGTTTAGTACATGCAGCTATTACTTCTCATCCATATAAAATACGTGTTCTATTTGCGATTATTTTGGCAACATGTTTTCCAGCAAATCCACCTGAATTGTGGATAAAATATCAAGATTATTTACCAGAAGATATTTTGTTTTGAGTACGTCAAGCAAAACGTAAGCCAGTAATGGAATTTACCCCGGAAGTTAACAATGAAGCTTTAATTCATATTGAAGATCTATACTTGGCGATGGCTAATAAGTCATTGGGACAATTGGGAATGCCGTCTCCTAATCTATCAATGCATGATGTATTTCAATTGGAAGAAATGCGACGAATCAAATTAATTATCAATCTAATCGTACTTCCCAGGAACTTTTAGATCGCAATGAACGTGAAAGAATTCGGTTAAGACAGACTCGTGAAGCGCGAAATTCGACTAATAATGGTGCAAGTTTTTATCGAGCTGACAGCAGATTTTTTATAACACTTTTCGAAGAAGCCATCTATGGGAAATTGCCTAATCTTCAAATACTTATGGTATGTTCGCTGAGAATGTAATTTTGTGTGTTTTCTGTAGTATAATATTTTGGCACAAAATGGGTAAAACAAAGCGCGTTATTGGCATTACAGTGAAACAAAAGTTGGAAATAGTAAGAAAGTGAACTCTACGCCAAGTACGATTGCGAAGGTCAATAATTAACCGTATTGTACGACAAAAAGTTGCAATTGAAGAGTCTGCCGCCGCCAGTTTGGTCAAAGATACGTTGTTCATATGGTTCAAGCAAAAACGCTCAAACATCGTTAAGTGCGATCGACGTGTCATCTCGGCTAAAGCAAAGGAATTTTCCACAAAATTTAATGACGAATATAAGCCTGATGCCAATTGGCTCTGGCGTAAGCGCTACAACATTAAATTTGGCAAGATTCACGGCGAAGCTGCTCAAATTGACGACACAGCCACAAATAGCCACATATGCGAAGTATTGCATAATTTAATAAGGAGCTTTGCTCCAAATAATACCTTTAATTGTGATGAAACTGGGATTTTATCAATCCTTGGCTCATGACAATAAGAGCACTGATGAGGAAATGGATAGTGATGATGGCGGTGAAATTGATTGTCCATCCTTTAAAGTGGCTTTTTGCGCTATCAATGTGTTGAAAAAAACTTGTGTAACTAGAAATTGCAATGAATTTTTAAACACTCTTAGTGAATTAGAAGAAAAACATAAAAACTGCCAGACAGAAGAAAATAAACGACTTTTTTAATTAGTTAAATTTAGCAGTATTTAATACATGTATTGTGACAAAAAGTTTTCGGAATTTCTAAATAAAACGCAAAATAGTTAATTAATCTTTAATATTTATTTTGTTTCCTTCAAAATATGCCCCTTCTGCAGCAATACACATATACCAACGCTTCTTCCAATCTTCGAAACATTTTTTATAGGCGTTGGCTGGAATGGTGTTTAGCTCTATCGTCGCATTTTGTTTTATGGTCAGTATGGAGTCAAAACGGGTTCCCCGGAGTGGCAATTTCAGTTTTGGAATGAGCAAAAAGTTACACGGTGCCAGATCGGGACTGTACGGTGCTTGGACGATGGTATTTATCGAGTGTTTGGCCTTAAATACGTTCAAAATCGTGGCTCGATGATATGGCGCGTTATCGCCGCTCAAGATCCACGACTTGTCTGCCCACAATTGCGGCCGAATACGACGGACCCTTTCATGTAAACGCCTCAAAACAGTCACATAATACTTCTTATTGACCGTTTGTTCCTTTTCAACGTATTCATGTTGCACCACATAACGAATTTTGAAGAAAACAATGAGCATCACCTTGAAATTTGAGCGGCTTTTTTGGTTTCGCCGCGTTTTCTTCCAAGCCATTCGGGCGATTGTTGACGGTTATGATGCTTCCCAAAAATTTTGAATCAGAATTGCCACGATCTATTATGTCCATCGCGATCTGCATCCGATGGTTAAGAAGAAAATTCAGTTGGATCGGAACAAGCGTAGTGGCGACGTATCGCATACCCAAATTTTCAATTTTTGACATGTTGAGGTCACGAGCTTACTCTCTAACACTGGTATGACGATTTTCAAGCACAATTTCCCTTACTTTTGCGACGTTATCTTCGGTGGTTAGAGTTGAAAGCCCGGCCGGAACGAGATGCGACTCCCTACCATCGTCAAACGCTTTATACCACTCGTAGACTTGTGCTTTCAATAAAACAGACTCCCTATAAGCCTTCTGCAATGTTCGGAGCACACGAATTATCGTTCAAAAACACAAAATTTGAGACAATCTCGTTGTTCAATATTTTTTCCTTACAATGGAATGCCTTCAACGAGCGCTAATGTGACGGTCTGGTATTAATAGCTGCCGTAAACAAACTAGTTAACAGATCCTGCTAATTTTTGGCATAGTTATTAAGTACAGTCCTACCAATATACAGAAACTTAAAATATTGAAAAATACTTTATTTATTTGGTGTGGTGCTGGTAGTTAAATGGTTGGAACTACTGACCAGAGAAATCCAGTCGTGGGTTCGATTGCCACTTAGGCCTGGTCAAAACAGCCTGAAGGCCTACGTTGCTCTGGCTACAAAACCATTATAACTTAGAATTAATTCTACTTTATAATTATAAAAAAAAATTTAATATCTGTAGAAATTAATGTTGAATTTTTGTATAAATAGAGTTAAAATTGCATAGCGTTCAGTTTCTTAGCAAAATTCCTCGCCAATTAAAAAAATAACAAAATTTAAATTAACTGCCTTTTTAGGATAGCTGCCACGCAAGTCAGTGCAGATTTGGAAACAATTGAAGGAACCCACGTAAATTAATAACATTTTATAACAAATAAGAATAATAAACTAAATTCAAACATATTTAGTTATGTTGTTTACAGCTTGAAGCAGTTATGAACTGTAAGCGAATGAAAAAACAGAGTTTTTATACTTTCTTAAAACTACCAATATTCTTAATCGGCTTCAAAATAATTGTATTCTTGCATAGGTGCAAAAAGACGCATACCTGCGGCCATCGGTGTGTGGATAGTAACTTTGGAAAACTTAAAAAATTCGGTTTGGTTCTAATACTTAACAATGTGAAAATAAGCGAAAAGCTCTATTGAGGGAAATGGAAAGCAAATATAAAATAATACTGAATTCCTTGTGCCAAAAAATAATTATAATCAGTATTTTGTTTTTTTTTTTTCTGAAAATAAACTAACGATGAGATATCCGCCATGTTTGGCGCACAAAAGTTAAAAGGCTTTAAAAAATCTGTAGCTAAAATTTTAAATAATTGATTGAGCTGCCACCTCTAGGTAGTAACTTCAAGTTTTAAATTATTGTTTGACATAAAAAAGAATCTTCGTAAAAAAAAGTGTTTTTCGGGGTAATTTTGGGTCGAAAACATGAAAATTACAATTTTTTTTCTTAAGCACCATTTTCAAAATTTTTTTCAAAAACAGATATTTGGAACAAGTTTCAGTTAATCGTTAATATCTCGTGAATAAAATATTTACAGTGATTTATAATATGTACATATTAGGTAGAAATTATGTTAGTTAAATTTCAGTTTGCTTTTAATGAACGAATATTTTTTTAATTATATAAAGCTTTAAGCTAAAAGAGAATTCTTTTCGAATATTTGGAGGCTAACATCATTAAAAACGGGTAAAAACCGTAAGTGCTATGGTATCAAGTACAACGTTTCAGTCCAAATCTTTTTCCTATCAAACGGACTTATGCAATAAAAATATATTTTATTTTTGAATTATTAATTTTATGAAGTATTTTTAGGCATTCTACTCTTTTAAATAAACTTAAAGTTTCACATGTAAAACAGAGCTGTAAAGAAACTTTAATAAAAAAATACATTAGTATAGTATACTTAAAACAATCGTAACAAGTAATTTATAACTGAAGGCAGCCCCTGCGGAAACCGCCGGTGGCAACAATGGTTCACGGATGGGTCCAAAACTAAGCAGGGTGTAGGTGTTGGAATCGTTGGACCCAACACCAGAACTCTACCGCAATGGGCATCTGACCCAGCGTCTTTTAAGCGGAGATCCATGCCATAGAGATCTGCGTCCTTAGTATCCTTCTCAAGGGAACAAGGGGAGCAAACATATGCATTTTTCAGATAGCCAAGCTGATATTAGGGCATTGTCATCCTGAAGTATATCCTCCAGGATGGTTAAAGAATGCCATAACTACCTCCAAACCCTGTCCGCCCGGAACAAAGTCCTGCTATGTTGGGTGCCTGGATACTCGGGAGTGGATGGTAACACGATCGCTGACGATCTAGCACCACAGGGTGCTACCATCCTGACCACATCTCCTGCGCCGTTTTGTGGTATTGGTTGGTTCACGGTCAAAACCATGATAAACAAATGGGCCGCAGAAGAACGTAGGAGACACTGGTTCTACCTTCCGGGGCTTAGTCAAGCAAAAGTGATTGTCAAACCTCTGGATGCGATCAAGACAAAAGATCTTGGAGAGCGGACCTAAAGCTCCTGGTAACTTACCTCTCTGGCCACCACACTGTTAGATACCATCTACAGAAAATTGGCCTATCGGAATCTTCAGGGTGCAGGCTCTATCTCGAAGACTATGAAACCACCTGACTACCCAGGGCTGGTATTGGACAGAGCCTGTCACATGGGAAAAGAACGGATTAGTCCCTTCCATCTTGGGTCAATACCAACAAACAACCTTCAGATATTCGTGAGGAAAGCGGAAAGTCTTTTGCCGTAATTTATCGGTATGGTACAAAATATCTTATGGTCGCTGTGCCCCACCTCTTTGTGGGGAACCCTTATGGGGGGAAAAAAAATCCCCTTCGTGCTTTTACCATTTCAACTCCAAAAATAGCTAGTCCTCTAGTCATGTCCTTAGTACTGAAGTACGCCCTACTTCCGTTAACAACCCTATCAAAAACTAAATTCCCAGAAGTTATTGTTGCAAAAAATCAGCTTTATGCTAGTTTGCAATGCCTCAGTGACAATCTGTACCTTTTCTAGACCTATAGTTAAGATATTCAAAATTTTCCCATAAGAAATTTCGCTATTGTCGTGGATACAGTGTACACTATGGTCTTCTGTAAAATAAAAATGTATTCCATTGTCTGGATATTAATTGTTTGCTTTAAACGTGCAATTAATTGTCCATTGTATTAATATATTTCTTTTAATATTGGCAGACAAAGAAAATTTCATCTTCAAAAGAAATGGAAAGTTTAACGCATGTACTCTTACATACATAAAAAACGAAAACAATCAATTTTGAAGAAAACAATGAGCATCACCTTGAAATTTGAGTGGCTTTTTTGGTTTTGCCGCGTTTTTTTCCAAGCCATTCGGGCGATTGTTGACGGTTATGATGCTTCCCAAAAATTTTGAATCAGAATTGCCACGATCTATTATGTCCATCGCGATCTGCATCCTATGGTTTAGAAGAAAATTCAGTTGGATCGGAACAAGCGTAGTGGCGACGCATCGCATACCCAAATTTTCAATTTTTGACATGTTGAGGTCACGAGCTTACTCTCTAACACTGGTATGACGATTTTCAAGCACAATTTCCCTTACTTTTTCGACGTTATCTTCGGTGGTTAGAGTTGAAAGCCCGGCCGGAACGAGATGCGGCTCCCTGCCATCGTCAAACGCTTTATTCCACTCGTAGACTTGTGCTTTCAATAAAACAGAGTCCCCATAAGCCTTCTGCAATGTTCGGAGCACAAGAATTTTCGTTCAAAACACAAAATTTGAGACAATTTCATTGTTCAATATTTTTTTCCTTACAATGGAATACGAGCGCTAATGTGACGGTCTGGTATTAATAGCTGCCGTAAACAAACTAGTTAACAGATCCTGCTAATTTTTGGCATAGTTATTAAGTACAGTCCTACCAATATACAGAAACTTAAAATATTGAAAAATACTTTATTTATTTGGTGTGGTGCTGGTAGTTAAATGGTTGGAACTACTGAGCAGAGAAATCCCTTCGTGGGTTCGATTCCCACTTAGGCCTGGTCAAAACAGCCTGAAGGCCTACGTTGCTCTGGCTACAAAACCATTATAACTTAGAATTAATTCTACTTTATAATTATAAAAAAAAAATTTAATATCTGTAGATATTAATGTTGAATTTTTGTTAAAATACTATACTATTGAAGGAACGTAAATTAAAACCATTTTCCAGTGCAGCAAATACGAATAATAAGCTATATTCAAACATATTCAGTTATGTTGTTTACAGCTTGAAGCAGTTATGAACTGTAAGCGAATGAAAAAAACAGAGTTTTTATACTTTCTTAAAACTACCAATATTCTTAATCGGCTTCAAAATAATTGTATTCTTGGATAGGTGCAAAAAGACGCATACCTGCGGCCATCGGTGGGTGGATGGTAATTTTGGAAAATTTAAAAAATTCGGTTTGGTTCTAATACTTATTGAGGGAAATGGAAAGCAAATAATAAAAATAATACTGAATTCCTTGTGCCAAAAAATAATTATTATCAGTATTTTGTTTTTTTTTTCTGAAAATAAACTAACGATGAGATATCCGCCATGTTTGGCGCTAAAAAATTAAAAGGCGTTAAAAAAGCTGTAGCTAAAATTTTAAATAATTGATTGAGCTGCCTCCTCTAGGTAGTAACTTTAAGTTTTATTGTAAATTATTGTTTTATAAAAATATTAACGCACATATTTTAGTTGACATAAAAAATGAATCTTCGTAAAAAAAAAGTGTTTTTCGCGGTAATTTTGGGTCGAAAACATGAAAATTAAAATTTTTTTTTCTTAACCACCATTTTCAAAATTTTTTTCAAAAACAGATATTTGGAACAAGTTTCAGTTAATCGTTAATATCTCGTGAATAAAATATTTACAGTGATTTATAATATGTACATATTAGGTAGAAATTATGTTAGTTAAATTTCAGCTTGCTTTTAATGAACGAATATTTTTTTTTAATTATATAAAGCTTTAAGCTAAAAGAGAATTCTTTTCGAATATTTGGAGTCTAACATCATTAAAAAGTATCAAGTACAACGTTTCTGTCCAAATCTTTTTCCTATCAAACGGATTTATGCAATAAAAATATATTTTATTTTTGAATTATTAATTTTGTGAAGTATTTTTAGGCATTCTACTCTTTTAAATAAACTTGAAGTTTCACATGTAAAACAGAGCTGTAAAGAAACTTTAATAAAAAAGTACATTAGTATAGTATACTTAAAACAATCGTAACAAGTAATTTATAACTGAAGGCAGCCCCTGTGGAAACCGCCGGTGGCAACAATGGTTCACGGATGGGTCCAAAACTAAGCAGGGTGTAGGTGTTGGAATCGTTGGACCCAACACCAGAACTCTACCGCAATGGGCATCTGACCCAGCGTCTTTTAAGCGGAGATCCATGCCATAGAGATCTGCGTCCTTAGTATCCTTCTCAAGGGAACAAGGGGAGCAAACATATGCATTTTTCAGATAGCCAAGCTGATATTAGGGCATTGTCATCCTGAAGTATATCTTCCAGGATGGTTAAAGAATGCCATAACTACCTCCCGGATCAAAGTCGTGCTATGTTGGGTGCCTGCCAGGGTGCCTCCACATTGACTACATCTCCAGCGCCGTTTTGTGGTATTGGTTGGTCCACGATCAAAACCATAATAAACAAATGGGCCGCAGGAGAACATAGGAGATACTGGTTCTCTCTTCCGGGGCTTCGTCAAGCAAAAGTACTTGTGAAGCCTCTGGATGCGATAAAGACAAAAGGTCTTGGCAGAGCGGATCTAAAGCTCCTGGTAGCTTACCTATCTGGCCACCACACTGTTAGATACCATCTACAGAAAAGTTGGCCTATCGGACTCTTCAGAGTGCAGGCTCTGTCTACCACTAGACATATTCTCTGTGACTGCATGAGACAGAGCCTGTCACATGGGAAAGGAACGGATTAGTCCGTTCCATCTCAGGTCAATACCAACAAAAGACCTACTGTTATTCATGCGGAAAGCGGAAAGTCTTTTGCTTTAACGTATGGGTATGGTACAAATGACCTTTTTGTGGCAGTTCCCCACCTCTCTGTGAGGAACCCTTTTACGGGGAAAAAAAAAACCTTAAAACAATTACTAGCATACTTTTCAGGGCATACATTTTTAACTTTATAAATGAGCTCTTTGCAAATATTCTGATTAGAAGTTCGTTTGGTGATCTCTAGCAAGATGATTTCTTGATAAAAAATTATTTTTTTTAGCAATTTTTGTATTTATTTGTAAAAGACTGGATATAGTTGAGATCTTAATAAAAAACACACTTGCTCTCAAAAAGGCTTTTGAAAAAACACCCTATTTAAATGGTGATGAGACGGCCTATAATCGAAGATTAAAAAGACTGACTAATCTGAAAGCCAAGAGCGCCAATGAAGGCTCTAACGGGAGAGACGATTGAATATTTTTTTCGAAATATTTTGCACAAGAATGATTTAAAAAACAAACAAGGAACACAAAAGCAAAAATACTATTGAGTAAGAAGCACTTTAGCAAAAAAAAAATCCTAACTACAATATCTGAAAATCTGTTGCCAAATTATAGGGCTCATAAATACGTACTATATGTGTAGCACTGCCTCAGTACTTGGATTACAAGCTCATAAATGTGCTCTCCGAGTTTCCAGGTTAAAAGTTAATTTGTTGCATGTCTTGACCACTTTGTTGCCGCCCACTCTCTAAATGCCTGTCGCCTCTAAAATTTCATGGCACAAAAGCTAAAATTCACCAAGTATAATAAAATCGAAGCAGAGAAAAACAGAAATTCAACGTTCGAGTAAAAAGTAATTCTTTGAAGAGAAAGGACCTTAAGAAACTAAGGCACAAAAAACACATTTTGTGTAAAAATATTTATGTTTTTGTGCAACAAAATGCATTAACTCAACTGTTGGAATTCGAGAGTTCGTACCGCCCACTGCTCCCAATAACACACACACACAAATACATACACACGTTTAAGTGAAGCGAGTGTGAAGACTGGAACTGCAGACGAGTTGGCAGCACAGCTGGGCCAACTGGCGACTTGTGACTGCCAACTGGCGCCTGACGCTTATGTTTTCTGTCTGCTATTATTATTGTTGTTGTTCTTGTTCTTGTTGGCCTTTGTATGCAAGTGTCGGTTTATTTGTGTGCTACACACACACATACATACATGCATGGGAAAATCCTTTTAAACTTGCCCTGCAAAACATTTTACATTCGATGACGTTTTCATTGCAAGATGCAACGTCAACAATAACAGTCGCATGTTAAATGTCCTGGCGTAGAGGCAGCCCAAGGGGCATGCCACGGCAAACGAATTGAAGAGCTTTCCAAAGGATAATTTAACTATTTGGTATTACAATTCCTCACATGCTCTTACTTTGATGGCTATTCTAGGATATCAAATTTTTCATCAATAGTTGTCAATATATCTTTTCTGAAAAAATATGTTTTACATTTTCTTTTTTACATTTTATTATTTTGAAACGATTTTAAAGCAGCTGTAATCAAATTCTTTTAATAAATAAAAGTTAAATACAATTTTTCGGGTTTAAAATTATACACACTCAACATAAAAGTATTCCTCGTTGGTTTTTTTTTAATGCAGTTTTTCTTAGTTCATTCGAACCCTTTCGCTTTGTTCATTGTATAGAAAATTCGTTATAAAAAGTGTTTTTTTAAAGGATTCATAACTTGCTATATTTCAAAAACTTTTCTCCAGAACTTACACAAAGTTTCTAGCTGAATAAGAAACAAAAAACTGCTTCACAATTTTTTTATTTTTTTTTTAATTCCACATTTAAAATTAAAATATTCTTAAAAATACTTCAATTTTTGTAAATTTTAAAATATTTACTTGAGAAGAAACAAAATTCTGCCCAAACTAATTTTAGTCAAACTCAATTTATTTTTTAAAAAAAAATTTTAAGTTTTACAAATATATTTAATTTTTTTATTTTTCTTGGCGAATATTTTTTAACAATTTTTTACTAATGATGTACTGATTGTTTCATTTTTTATATTTTTTAGAAAAATCACTTATTAAGTTTCGAATCTAATGCGTGTCTTTTGTTTTTCATTTATTATTTCTTATTTTATTATTACTCCAATTTAAACTTAATCTAAATCGTTGAAAATATTTATAAAATAAATTTATACAAACACATTAATAGAAAAAAAAAATATGAAATTAAAAAAAGTATTTTTTAACATTTGTTTTTTAATTTCTTTAACTTTATATTCTTTTTTGGCAAAAAAAAGTAAAACTAAATATATTTCAAGAATGTTTGAAATTTGGCTAAATTTTTTTAAAGACTTAAAAAATTTATAAAATTGTTTAACAATTTTAATTAAATATTAAAATTGAGAATGAAAAAAAGTTAATGGATTATTTTATGCAATTTTTTTACAGCCTGACAAACATTTTATAACTTAGAGTTAACTTCTACTTTAAAATTTTATAAAGAAATTTATAATTAATTTATAAAAATTGTGTCTATTAAATCAAAAAAAAAGTGTTACTTTAGAAATTGGCTAGGGAAACTTAAGTTTCTCAAAATTTTTCCGAACTCGATAATCAAATGGTTCAAAGATGTATCATAATAATTTATTAAAATGTATTTTTGGCAGAATTTTTGACTTAAATAAAAACGAATAATAAAAAGTAGGAAGTATATTCAGTACCAGAACCTAAAGGCAAGTGAGTTCTATTTACTTAATCTGTGTGAAATGCCGTGCTGAAACAAGTACGGATTTTCCACTTGGAAAAATTAAGTTTTGCTTTAAGTTTAAAATTTTAGAAAACGTATTTTTAGATTATTTCAAAATATATAAATGTCGTATTTTTCTTTTTTTTAAGAATTGCACTTTAATACAAAAGATTTTCCATTCCAAGTTTCTCTGTTATAATCTAAAAAAAATAAAATTTTGTAGTAGGTTTTCAGTTTTATCAGCAAATAAATCAAAAAATAGACTCTATATAAGAAGTAAAAGAAAGGGATTTCTCTGGCAAATGAGTACTCATTATATAAAGACTTCGCGTTTTGTGGGATAAAATCGCTTTTAACCAAATATCACATATTGGGTCGTTCACTAAGTAATTTCGTTTGATGACAACAGCTGATCGTATTGCATTTTTTCGCAGCCAACTTCACACTTAACCGCGTTACCTTTATATATATATGAACAGCTGATATAGTAAGGCTTTTTTGTATAAAATTTTGTTACATTTTTTGGAATTGTTTTTGTTTGGTGCCCTATCGAAGATGGAAGATCGAAAACAACATTTTCTGCGCGTGAATTGGGTTGATTACAAGAATGTAAAGCGCAAGAGATCATGGTCTAAAAAGGATGAACCAGCTCAAACCACTTAGGTTATGTTGTCTGTTTGGTGGGACAATACCAAAATTAATTCCGAAGTGTATTGTGATCAAGTGCACAAATTGAGTGACGCACTCAAACAGAGGAGGCCAGAATTGATCAATAGAAAAGATTAGTGTTCCACAAGGATAATGCGAGACCTCGGATGTGCAACCACACCCACCACATTCTCCAGACCTAGCAACTTCGGACTATTACTTGTTAGGGTCTCTGTAAAATTTTTGGTCTGGGAGAACATTCACCTCAAATCAGACGTGAAAAACCACATGTACCAGTTTCTTGCCTGCAAGGATCAAAAATTTTATGAGCGCGAAATCAATCTCTTGCCTGAAAGATGGCAATGGCATTGGATCAAAATGGAGAATATGTAATTTCATAAAAGGTTTTACACAATAAAAAAATCGTGTTTTAATTGCACTAAAAAAAACGACCCAATAAAAACAAAATTACTTTTTTATAAAAAAAAGTAGTTAGCTAAAATTTTTTTGAACAGGTTTAAAATACAGCTTTCAATTGGAAAAATAATAAATAAATAAATTGGAAGCCTTGCACAACACTGAGTTTTTTAATTTTTGTAAATTTATTTAATTAACGAATCTCTAGGATATTTTTTATACATAGATGCAATGGCACATAAGAAGCTGAAATAAAACAAAATTAAATTTTAACTCTTATAACTTGAACTAAAAATAGAATTTACGGAGTGAAAGCTAAATATAAATTTGTATATAAAAATCGCACAATAACTTTTATTTTTTAATTTTTTTAATAAAAATTATTGCGAAAAATAAAAACATTTTTGTTTGTTAATGTTTTTTATTTTGCAATCTGTCAGAAAAAATAAATTAAAATTAAATTCAAATATTTTCTATTTATATGACTTAGACGTCAATACTTGGATTATCCACTTTATAATAGCATACCCTTGGGTTAGATATTCAAATTAATATTTTTATTTTAAACGGAATATTGCGCAATAGCTTGTATTTAAAATAAATAAAGTTAAGAAGCTATAGCTTAGATTTTGTTTTAAAATAATAATTATTAGATATAATAATATTGTATTTTTATTTAAATTTCGGCCACTTTTTTTTCGATTCTCCGTTCCCGACTTAGATGATTTGGTTAAGCTACTAGCCAATAAAATTACTTCAAATTTTATTGCACAATTCCAAGTTATCGATAACTGAATATTGGTTCTTTAATTTTTAGACCATTTTTGATAAGCCATCATATCTTATATTTAAGAACATTTATATTACTGCAAAGTTAAATATATGTTTAAATTTATATTAACATTTCAATTAACAAAAAATTAATGAAATTATGTAAATAATTTTGCAACCGATTGAAGATCTCCAAAAAAGTTTTACAAGTGTTAAAAAAAAGTTTATTGAAAAAATTGCAACTATTAATAGTTAAAGGCTTTGTAATTTTCAATTTTTTTTTTACGAAATCTAATTTTTTGTTGAGATATCAAAACGATGTTAAAATTATTTTTGGAACTGTGTATGTAACTTAAGAAAAACTTATCCCTGTGCTGGACCATAATTTAAACTAAGCAGTAATTTTTAGGCTTCCTTTTTATAGTGCAGTTTATATTTTTAATTTCTTTTTTTTAAGGTTTTTTTATACCTCTTAGAAGAAATAGCTTGTAACTTGTAACTGTTACATTTTTCAATTTTTGAGGAAAATAAATTGAGTTTTCGTTTGATTTTAGACGAAGTTTTTTATATATAAATTATTGTAGCGGAGGACTGCAGTTCTTATTTGTTTATGTCTTTAACATATTTGCCATAAAATCAAGTTAAAGATAATAAATTTAATTTAATAATTTGAGCAATTAGTTGTATTGAACAATTGCACTCGGAAAGCCTTTTAATTATTAATGCTATCAGTGGGATGAAAATACTCTAACTAAAAAGCAAGTTTCATAGAATTCAAGAAATTTTTTTTTATAAAAATGTGTTGGTTAAAAAAAATTAGAATTAAATATATTGTTAGAAGCTAAGTTGGCAATATATTAAATTTGTTAAGGAGCTTTGTTGCCAACTCAGTTAAGTTAACTTAAAAATATTGAGTAGTTTAGTTATAATTAATAAAAATATAATATTAAATAAATATAAAAATATAATATAATAAATTTCATAATAATCAATGAAAACAAAAAACACGTTTGTGAAGTTTTTTTATCCTATGAATCGAATTGAATGATTAGTTTTCATAAATTAAGCAAAAATATCTTAATAAGTACTTTATAATATTTTCATATTTTTTATGCTTTCCAGACTGGATTACGCGAGAAAGCTCGAAAAAAAATCATCGATCTGATCTCCAGTTATGAAGCTTAAAGCACAAAAAATAGGAATTATGTTATATGTATATAAAGATAGTTTTTAATGTGTTTTTAATCTAGTTTCTGAAAATGTCCAATTGAATTTTAGCTTTTAAGTTTTTTAAATTTATTAAAAGAAAAAAAAATGGAATTGGCAATTTTTTTTATTTGTCTAAAGATCTATTTATTGAAACTTTGGCACTTAAAAAAAGGGTTTTAGGTTATATTCACAATATTCGACAATTAGATTTAATTTTTAGCAACTCTCAAAAAAATATTTCAAAACTTTAAGTAAAAATCTCAACACAAAATGTGTGACAAAGTCAATATGCATTTTATTTTTTTGCAAGTTGTGTCCAAAAACACAACTTCATCTGTTTTGGCAAAGAATGAATGAGCCAAGTAACCAAATGGATGGATGGATGGATAGATGGATGGACAAGTGGATGGCTGGACAAGTGTATATGGATGCCTGCTGGATGTACGACTGGATGGCTGAATGAATGGCTTGCTTCGTTACGTTTCATTTTGAATTTTTGGACTTGCTTGTGGTCATAGCCATTGTATTTGTGTTTGTGTCTTGACGTTGTCCACCATTTTCTTTTCGTTCATGTGTGTACGTGTGTATATTTCACTTACCGGAACTACAGAGCAGAACGATTGCTGAGCAAGCGATAACTCCAAAGGAGGAGAAACAAAATGTGTGCGCTGGCGACGGCATGTCTGGCTTGCTCTATGAATCCCGCTCCCGGACTGTCTGGGCCTGGGTCAGACTGCCTGTCTGTCCTGGGACACTGTATGGTGTTTGGGGTGGCACCAGCAAATTCGGTTAGTTGGTCAGGACGGCGTTCAGACGTAGTTCTGTAGCTTTGTATCTTTGTATCTTTTGCTGCGCTGCTCGATCGTGAAAATGCTGCAACTGAGTTGGGTCGGTAACTGGTGGGTTCGTTGGGCGCTAAGGCGTGTGAGGTCTGGAACTCTCTCTCTCTGTCTCTCTGTCAGAATGTGCCGCTGGTTGAGTGAGGCTTAGTTAAACACAAACACACACACACTTTGCACACTCGATTTTACTTTTTTTTTGCTGCTCTTCTGAAGCTGTCAGTGGAGTTTATTGAAAACAGCTTAGGAGTTGCACGCGTTTTGAATGCGAAAAATTTGCAGGTGATGCCATTTGGATTTGCTAGCTAAGTTGTTGCCACACGTTTTTGGTCAGGTCTTGAGGCAGCTTTGTTGTTGCTGTTGTAGTTATTTTTGTTGCTACTACCAAGTTAGGACTACTACTATCTGTACTTTTATGTTTTTGCATTTGTCACGGATTTGACTTTGGACTTTTCTGACTTTAGCTGCGGCTTTTGGGTTTTTCTTTGCTTGCAACAACTACAGCTGCCACAACAATGTCACACAAAATGTGCACATGCAAATTTTAATTTCCGTTGCTTTCTTTGATGTGGACACAAGTTGCATACTTCATTTCCGTCATTTTTCACAAAAGCGAGCAGACAAAAAAATTAAAAAAAAAAAATATTTAGAGCTTGCAACAGCAGCAACAACAACAACAAAAGCAGCAGCTACAAAGCGCAACATTTCAAAATGGCGCGCTTTTTTCATGTTGCGGTTATCTTGCTCTTTCTTGCTGTTGTAGTTGCTGTTGCACTTAAAATTTAAAACCTTGCATTATTTTTCAATTGCACAATTTTTGTTTATCAAGCAGAAATTTGTCATCTTATTGTACCAGCTGCTTTGCAAGCAAACAATGCGACTTAATTTAATTATTTTTTTCACAAACCAACAACAAACTGCAACTAATTGATTAACAAATCTGCCAAAGCGCGCACATTTAGTTCGTAACAGAAAAAAAAACAAAAAAAAAACAACAAATAAATAAAACTATTTTGAAAGTTCGTCGCGTTTCGATTCTTCTTATTTTGGTTCACTTTTTTGTTTCGTGCATTTGCCGCGCTACGCGTCCGTTTATCTCTGAATCCGCATTTAAACTGAATTGTCATTGCTATCAGCGCCGAAGGATATGCAACGTTTTTCCTTTGCCGGTCATAGCAGCAGCAGCAGCAGCAGCAACAACACGAACAGCTGTTGTTGTCCTCACACAGCTAAAAAGTCCCAACACACACATACAGCCCCACGCAAGCTGCTGTCTTATAAATACTGGTTAGACAGACGCGGCGTATAAGTAACGTTACACTGGGACTTTTTTGCCATTTGAAGGGAAATTCTTTACGTGTGTTGTGAGTGAGCTTCAGCTGTTTGATCACTTTAAATGCAAGGGAAATCTTGAGTTAAGCATAAAATGGTTGTAGGCATAAAAAATTTCAGTATTTTAATGAAAGAAGAAGAGACGCAGCTTAATATATTTATTTATTTCCGGTTAAACTATTAATAAAAAAAAAAAATGGTGTACGTAAAGTCGGGCGCGGACGACTTTGGGATACCACTATCTTGCAATAAAATCCGATTCCTTCATAAGAAACAAAAAACAGAAGAATTTTTAAAGAAACATTTTTTTTTGACCAATCGTTCCTATAGGAGCTACATATATGATATAGTCAACCGATTTCAATAAAATTAGACACAGTGATTAAATACCTTAAAAAGATCTGAATGCTAAATTTAGTTCAAATATCTTTACAAACAATTGAAACACATCGGATTTTGTATAAAAAACGTTTTTTGGACCGATTGGTCCTATATGATTTAGTCAACCGATTTGGATTAAATTTAGTACAGTGCTTAGGAACTATAAAAAACTCACGAATATCACATTTGGTCCCAATATCTCAACAAACAAACGAAACACAACAAATTTAGTTAAAAAATCGATTTTTTGGAAGATCGGCCTTATGGGAGCTATATGACATAGTCAACCGACATTGTTCAAATTTGGCACATTGCTCAAGTGTTCTAAAACATTTCGAAACGCCAAATCTTGTTACGATATCTTTATTAAAAAACAAAATATAGCGAATTTTGATTTAAAAAAGTTATTTTGGCAGATCGGTCCTATGGGAACTATATGATATAGTCAACCGATTTTGATGAAATTTGGTACAGTACTTGGGAACCATAATACCAAATAAAAGAATACCAAATTTGGTTAGGATATCTTCATGAACAAAACGAATTATCCATCTAAAACCTTTTTTTTGTCGAGGTCGTCTCAAACACCCATATGGGAGCTATATAATTTATCCCCGATATCAAAAAAATAAAATAAACTTGTCTCCTATGGAATAATATGGGATCTAATGTTAAAGTTTGGTTTCTCTAGCTCTTAACATCTCTGAAATCTAGGCGTTCAAACGGACAGACGGACAGACGGACGGACGGACAGACGGACATGGGTATATCGACTTCTCTATTCACCCTGATCATATTTTAGGTAACTTTGGGGTGTCTCCGACGACTTCTTCTATATGTTACATACATTTTCGGCTTGCACAAACCTAATAGACCCTTTGAAGGCCTTAGGTGCAACGATAAAAAGGAAATTTGTAAAATAAATTAAAATAAGTGAATTTAATTAGTTACTATTAATAAAATGTAATTATAATAGCAAAAGAATGGATTAAATTGAAATTGTATCAAGGCTAGCAAATTTAACAGCTGCTGGTTTTCGAATTGTGATAGTTCAAGTTTTTATTTCAAAGATTCAATATAAAATATTATTGTAACATTGCGTTACCTCTAATATTTATAATAAATTTAATAACATTTTGTACTTTATTTTAAATTTATATAGGGCAGAAAATTTATAATAATAAAAGCTATAACCTAGGGAACATATACGCGCAAGACATCGAATGAAACTCTCAAGGATCTCGCAGAAGGGGGCGTCCATCGAACACATGGAGAAGTTAGAGCAGTTAGAGAAAGAAGTTGAAGCGAGTAAGACGAGCTGAAATTAAATTAAAAGAATGTCATAGCAGGATAGAAGTAGATTTAAGAATTTTGTTGCAGCCCTATGCTTCACTCTAGAGTAAAAGAAATAAATATATTATATAATGAAATGTTTTTTTTTTTTAATATTCTCAATGGCCATTTTCAGAAGATATTGAAAACAAAAAATGTGAAATTGGTAACTTGCAAGAACGAAAAATTAAAGATTTATTCGTTTTCATCAATTGTAGATTATTAACATTCTTGCGAAAAAGTCCTCATTCCGGAAATATCCGTAATCTAAAACGATACACATTTGGGCTTAGACAAATTTTTATATCGATTTGCGATGGCAATAAATAAATTACTCATGAGACTTAAATGATTTTCACATCTGACAGCAAAACGAAATTTTTAATTTCACAATGTGATTAAATTAAGTAAATTGAACTAAAATTAATATTATTTTGGGAATGTTTTTTAAGGCACATTTATTCAATTCCTATGTCAGTACATTTTAAATTAATTCAATACAGTCTCTTGTTTTTTGGAGATATAGCATCTAGTTGTAAAATTTGTAGAACTCATTATCCTAATGCTATAAAGAACTAATTTTTATTTCAAGAACTAACTTATTTTACTCGTAATTGAAAACATATACTGGGGTGCCACAGAAAACCAATTCGATTTCAATTCCAATTCTTGGTGCCACAGACATGGCTAACAAGGGTTTTAAAAAATCCAATTCGATTCAATTTCGATACAATTCCAATTCTTGGTGCCACATACATGACTATGAGCGGTTTTAAAACCGTTGTTAGCCATGTCTGTGGCACCAAGAATTGCAATTGCATCGAAATTGAATCGAATTGGTTTTCTGTGGCACCCCTGATACATACGTATTTATAAAAAAAAAAAAATATTAACGAAACAATGCAAGCAAATTTTTTTTAGCTTTATAAGTGAGAATCCTGCGATTTTTTTTTGTGTATTTTCCGCAAGTACTTAGCCTTGGGATTTTTTTTAACAAAACATTATGCATATTTATGCACTGGAGCCTACGCTTTAGGATTAGGGCGTGCTAGGTTTCTCTAGACCCATTACTCTTTTCGATAAATTTTTTTTTTTTCAGTCTGCTTTAGTATTCTTCTTCATAAACGAAGTAATTCTTACCTGAATAATCTAAGACCTTCGAGTTTTTAAAATCATTATCAACATTTTCGTAAAAGTCGTTAAAGTCATTAATTATCAATAAATCCTAAATATTGATCGTTAAAGAAGTTACTCCCATTTGGAACATTGTTTTAAATTTTTTTTTAGAAAATCCTAGCCACTTCCATGAAAATGTCATTAAACCCGAAGCGAAGTAATCTCATTTAGAACAATACTTATTTTGGGTGCTCAGGATTTTTTAAGACTTTTTAAATGCTATTTTTACGAAATTCTCGCCATTTTTGAGAAAGTGTCTATTTTTCGAAATTCAAAGCAAAGTAATTTTTATTTAGAAAAACGCTTCTATTGAAATGATTTTTTTTTTCAAGACTTTTTAAATTCTATTTTCAGGAAATCCTCGCCATTTATGTAAATGTGTCTACTATATTTCATTGAATCCGACCGAAATAATTCGTTTTTGGAAAAAGACAATTATTGTGGCCTGACAAAAATAATTTTAAGATCTACAAAATCGATTTTATAGGGAAAAATTGTCAACATATTGAGAAAAATTTTACTTATGAAGCAATTTTTTACTTTTGTATTTAAGACTAGTTTTTTTTTGCGCTAAAATAATTAGTCCTGTCAAAAAACAGAAGGATTCAAATTCAAGTGATTGCCATCATTCCCATGCTCTGCTCCACACTCTACTCAGTATTAAACCGGTTTTTTGCTCTCTTATACCAACTGGTCTCTCTCTTATATCCACAAAAAATCCCAACAGCCGAGATAGTATTCAAGCATTCGTTTCAAGACTCGGCTGCACAGCTGGTGGCCCAAAGGACGACGCGTGCGCCAAGAAGGCGGCACTTTCAGCGAATTAGAGCGCTTCGTGCCACGTGCCACGGAGTAGTTGTTGTTGTTGCACTGAATGTTATTGTTTTTGTTTGGCAATCAGCGCTGCCTGACTCTTTGCAGCTCTTTGTTGTTGTTATTTTTTTCGTTTTTGTTATTTGGTGTTGCCACCGCTTAGCGTTACTTTGGCGGAGTCTCTGCTTATCACTAAGAGCAAGACGACGTCATGGGTAACTTGTGGTTCCTATTGTTTTTGTTGTTGTTGTTATGAGCGTAGTCGTCGTTGGGGCTCGTTCCAGCTTGTCGTTGTTCGGTGTCTGCGGCATCGGCGTCATCCTCGTTGGCAGCTGCCTCGTCGTGTTCCTTGAAAGCCGTTGATATAAATTCTTATTGGCGCATTACAAAATGTCGTCTTGGTGCGCCTATATGTAGAGTATGTGTGGCCCCATATGGGAGAGACTCGAGCCGGGAGACTTCTGTGTGAGCCGCTGTGCGGCTGCACATAATGTAATCAGTCACATTATATAAACATTTTCATTTACATCGACACACATACAACAACATATGTGCGCGCCCCCCAAGTCCGTAAATCTGTGTGTTTATTATTATCTGACAGATTCTTTTCATTTCATATGATTTCGCGCATATTTTCAGTAATTAGATTTTCACTTCATTTGCATACAAATGAATTGCAAGATTTTCCAAAAAAAAAGGAAAAGATTTTTCTTTTGTTTCAAACATATTACAAGTTCTTAACGGATTTGCTTACTTTTGAGCTTAGATGTCTTTTTCTTTAATGAAATTTGTTAAAGAATTTTGTTGGGCATAAATTAGGCGTTAATCGAAAAAGATTTTTATACAAGGTTTCTGGTGGTCTGAACACCTACCACCAAAATATCAATTTTTAGTAAGAAATTAAATTTAACCTCCCTCTAATATTCGTCTGTATCTGCCTTTTTGTAAGTCCGTAGAAGCAAGCGATAGGTTTAGGGTTCATATTAACTGCTTGGATTGGATAAAAAAAGGCCTGCACGAGGATATTATAATACAGTAAACGATTAGTTTCAGCTAGAAAAAAGTGCTTTATGGATGAAATCGAGTTTTCGTATCAGCGAACCATTTCTAACTTTAAAAAGGCATTGTGCTTGAACCAGCATCAATCTTTGAACCAAGGCCTTAAATTTGATAGAAAAAAATACATATCATGCAAAAACTGTAGCAACATTTATTGTCAGGAGGTGATGCCACGCCCTCTAGCTACAAATATGAAAACTCGGTTATAAACTTGGAACAAGGTTCTTAACGATCCCTGAAAGTTTCATCAATGAAGTATTTTTTCCCATAAACGTATTTTTTGAGACTTTATTTACTATACTCTTAATCAATTGGATAAAGGAAAGATTAAAAAAAATATTTATCGATAAGATAATTTATTTACTATGTACATCGTATGAGGCCTTATGCGCCTCGAGGAGTTAAAATAATATGAGAACTATTGCTATGACATTGTATTCTTTCTTTTAAAACAGCCAAAGGATTACACTTCACAAAGTAAAAAAAAAAATACCGCTTAGGAACGATACGATTTATAGAAAGAAAACATGGAAGCAGACGACCACTGGATGATCCACGGTGAGTTTTCGGATTCAGACCCCTCAAAATTAAAAAAATGGGTTGACAGTCTTTTGCGTACACTTGTGGGTAAAGAACGCTCTAAATAAATGTCCGGTAAGTGAAAAACAAAGATACCCAAACATCATCTGATGAAGACTATTTGAGATTAACGATATTCATTCCTTAAATCGAGTCCGTAATAAATTCCAACGAAACGATTCATGGGCAAGATAATATTATTTTTTGTGCAATATTTTGCCTGAAATTCATAGGCAAGTACTAAAAATTCCCGTCACAGTAAGAACAAATTAAAAACCTTGAAATACTGCTTGAATTCAAACTCGTAGTTAATGGGAATTTAAGTTTAAGCACTTAATAAATTTACAAAAAGGTTAAGAGATTTTGTATTGGAATGGATTAGTAATTTACAACCCTCAGACAAGATTGGATCGTTTCTACTCTTTGGATGAAATCACCGATTTTTTTTATATCCCGAATCTACATTCCTATTAATGCTTTCGACCAGAAGGAAAAAGCGTTTAAATTTCCTATTTTATATTTTTATTATTATATATATTTTTTAAAGATAAGTAAGTGCCTACAGGAATCAAAATGACACATAA
The DNA here is from genome assembly GCA_037043745.1 of Chymomyza amoena. Classification (NCBI taxonomy): domain Eukaryota; kingdom Metazoa; phylum Arthropoda; class Insecta; order Diptera; family Drosophilidae; genus Chymomyza; species Chymomyza amoena. The sequence continues at coordinate 665,579 of JBAMAX010003056.1, forward strand.
TACTCTTAAGTCAAGGCAAAAAAATCGAAGATTCAGCCGAGTACTAAAAGTACTTTGTTGCATGTCGCATATCTAACCTCGTTTTGTTGCAGCTCCTTGCAATCAAATTATGGTCTTAACAATGTCTTTGAGCAGACAATAGTACACGATCTCATAAATTTCAACATTATGATGTTCATAAAAATTTGTATCTTTTATTGCTTCATAATGGAAATTTGTTTTTGGTTCTTCTGGCGCCCTTTCCCTGGCCTTTTCTTTTGATATAGTTAGTTGAAATAGTTAGTGGTATATTAAGTTGCCGAGCAAGTTTCTATACAAGTTTGTTTTATTTTTTCAATATTGGCTTTATGTAATTCTACAAACCAATTGTATGGCATCCCGAAAAAAAAAAAATTTCTTATCAAAATTTCTAAGTAAATAAGCTTTAAATATATATCGTAAGTATACTTGGTGTTGGGAAGTTTTTAAGAATTCCAACAGTAGGTATAACAAATTTTATGAAAACCCCTATATTGTATATAGGGTCCTTAGACCTTTAGGAAATATTCACTCAAAGATATGTTTTTAGAGCGTTACTCGGATATGTATGATGACATTCTAAAAACTTTGTTAAAGTACTAACGCTGTCCAACGAATTTTTTTTAAATGTGATTCTAGAGAGTACCTCAAAATAATCCGAAGTTAACAATAAAAAAGTAGGAACAACTAGATCTAAGAAACTACCAATATATTTTGGCACAAGATTAGGTTAATAATAAATAAAAAACTGATTCGACTTATACCATTGTCGCGCAGTCTTTCGATTGATTTATTTCGCTTTAAATCTGAAACAAAAAAATATAGTCTAAAAATATTTTACAGACACGACGCTGTAATCTGTCCTTAACCAAACCCTAGTGCTAACTCAAATCGAATGTCACAACAATTTCAAGTAGCCAGACGAAACCCATTGCCATTACCAGGCTAACCTCTCAAGGGTAGTTACTATTATGGTTACAGTGAAACCTCATAAATATGTTATAACAGTCGAACTTCGCTAAAAGCGAATATGGTTTTTAAGAATTTCTTTCTAAGAAAATTGTAAGTTGAATAAAATTCGTAATATGAAAAACCCGTTTATCGAAATTAGAAAACAAGTGTCTTTACTTAATCTCAAATATCTCTGATTGAACTAAAATGATTTATTTTTGATAATTTGATTTAACTCTAGGAGCCATGAGTGAAAAGTGTTTGTTTCGAAATATTTCGTTCCTTGATCACTTTTAGCAATCCATTTTTAATATAACAAAATTTTAAAAATTTCCAAGCTAGTGTAATTAAATAAATTAATTCCATTAACGATATGACTTTAAAAAAAAATCCAATGTCATTACTCGGCTATCTATTACTCAATAAATAATCGAAATTTTGGAAGAACATTGTTAAAAATAAAATCAACAAATTGGGATAGATCGATTTAAAGCGGCCCGCTTGACATATAATTTCGTTATTCGTTCAATAATATTATGTGTAGTCGCTATTTGAAGCCCTGCACATGGTAGTATATATATCCTCTGGAAAATGCTATCAAGGTTTCCCTGTCTCTCCATATATGCTGGTATAATCTTATGATAATATTAATTATTATAGCTTATCAATATTCTCTTTCACTGAACTCATAATTGAATGAGCCCATATATTCTCTTTATAGTTCTCTTTGGCTTATATGAATGTACTGTACGCTAATTTTGAGTACATTAAATTTGAGTACAGTCAACATCGCAAATTTTTGTAGTTGTAAGCTCTTGCATTTGTTTCAAGATCTGTCATCTCCGAGTTTCAAGATCCACTGTAAGTCTTTTTGTGGGCTTACTGTAGCTATTTCCAGCAGCAAGCAGTTCAATCAAATGGTAATAGTAAATACACACACACACACACACATTTACATACACAAAGAGAGACTTACACTTATACAAATTCACTTGACATTGCAAATCGCGAGTAATTTATACAAATTCAATTGAAAGCGAAGGCAGTCGAAAGCAACAACAACAACAACGAGATGGAGAACAAAAGGAACAACAAAGAAACAGCAACAAACAACATAATAACACGTATACGCCATGCTGCAGACGGTTGACGCTGCAGCGCTGCTGACGTCACAAAGCTGCAGTTGCTGCGCTCATATAATTGGCAAGCACTTTGATTAAGGTATGCCCCAAAAGTGTGCAACACTTGTGTGCCCGATGCAATTTCGTGCCACAACACATCGACCCACACACATATACATATAAATATACTATAGAAATTTTTCGCTAGTGTAATATATTTAACTACTTTGAAAGTAACTAGTTCCGCACTGGTGCAAAATAGCATAGTAGCGGCACAGTTGTATGGAATAAATGGCGCTCTAGGTGAGTGATCAGAAAATTAATATCATGTCGTGCTCCGGAAACTAATAGTTATTTGTTGTTGGAACTTTTTTATTGGATTCGTTTTGACAACAAATGTTTGGTGCTTCCTATTTCACCAAAACGAATTATTTACTAAAAAAGTTGCTTAAATATTCTTTGAAATACTTAAGCATACTATTTTTGCAAACTTTAAGGTAGATGTTCATTAGGGTGTCAATTTTTGCAACATCTCACGATATCAATAACGCCACCACCTAAATAGTATTTTTTTACCTGCAAATAGCGCTTGAAAATTTTTTGTTCGATGATAACTTTTTTGCGTCTATCATCTACTTTCGGATCGATTTTAAAATTTTACAGCCGTTTTACGCAGATTAAATGGAAACTTTTTAGGCGGTGGCGTTATTGATCTAGTCAGTTTAAAAATTTGTCATACCAGTGGCGGCTACCCTAATATTCATTGACAATTATTTTTGATTATTTTTTTTCTAATTCAATACAACAATCAGCATGACAGCCAAAACGAATTTTCGTTTTCGGTAAGACATCCGCCTTACACAGAAAATTTTCTTTCTAACAAAAGTAGCCAAGTCGTCTTTAATTTCATTCAATATTGTTGCGAGCACTCGAAACCGATTTCGAAAAAAATTGTTTGGTTTGGTTTTTTTTCGTATTCCGGAGCACGTCTGAATAATATGGTTGGGAGAGCTAATCTGTAGGGCTTCCTGCTAGAGCTTGAACCTCTCACCTAGTTTAACTACTGCAACTAATTTGATTAAAATAATGGTTCTAGTTGAATGGCCTTGTAGTCCGCCAAAGTTATCAGTAAGTAAAGGGTGGATGCAATGGTATTTTGACAAAAGCTTGTGGATTATCCTCACTCCAAATGCGTACCCATTCAACCATGGGCATCATTGGAGAGCAACATTTTGAATTTTAAGTAAGAACGGAACCATTATTTTGGTAAAAAATTTCAAAAATTTGCAAGCGTTGCTCTTTTGCAAGTCTATCCATAATGAAATGTCAAGACAAACTCAACAAAAACCAACTATCAGCTATAAAATGGGTTGTCAGATAAAGCAGAGTTGCCATCACAAAGTTGTGAATCTCTTCAAAATACAGCCTTTACCTACATATGTACCTACCTATGTATTACCTACGTATGTGTTGGATTAATCATCCTACGCTTAAGTTAAGCCTGCAATATTGTCTATGCTATCTATATCGCTAACTTACTCATTCTAACATTGCCCATTTAGATAATTTCTCTTAAAGGAACCAGGAAATTCCAGCCATTAGTTAGCCGTCCTGCTTCCTTCTCTTCTCTTAGTAGCTGTTTGGTGGTCTGCCTGCTAATGTAAAGGGTTCAGTTCTCTTTCCGCAATCTACTTCGACTCCCTAAGTCCACAAAAATACTAGTTCACAACTGGTACAAAATTGACCAGTACCATGCTGTAACAGCTAGACTGTTCTTTTGCCCTTTAAAAGCGACAGGTAATATGCTTTCCGATAGTGAACTGTTGGTGAGAAAATGAGACAAAATCCAATAGAATATTGGATAAAAGTGGCTGAAAAAAGTGGTGTTGACCCTATTTTGCAAAACAAACGAGTTCCGAAACGTAAAAAAACATTTCGATAAGATGTGTGAAGACGAATTACATACACTCCAACCTGTTCAACTATTTTCTAAAGAAATATTGATGGTATTTAATCGAATCATATCAGAAATTACGCTGGCAATGGGAGCCCCATGTTTATTAAACTAGTTACTACTACTAGTTGGTTTACGGACAGTCACACCTTTAGAGTGTAGTGAAACTAATTCCCATATAGATTGGTTTCCTGCAGGGTAAGCCTGGGTTTGCGCTTTGTGTGCAACCTGCAGCTGCCTCCAGTCGCCGCCAACGTCCCCGTCCCATCAAGCCATATTCACATTGGCAATTGCTTGGCTTGTTCAATATACACACAAAAACGCGATTGAATTTGTGGCAGTTTTAATGTAATTAGTTTTTACACCTTGCAACAAAAAGAGCGACACAGAGACAGCGTGAGTAAATGGCTTAGTGGTGACGTCGTGGGTGTGGGATACGAGAGAGCATGGAACCTGTGGAACCCAGCTAGACAGCGTATTTTCTAATTAAAACGCCGACGGCAATTGTTTTCGGGCCAGCGCTAATTGGCAACAAGATAAATCGTTTTAGCCAATTTGCCAGCAAAAGATGCGCTCCAGCATTATGCGACAAGATCAATTGCAAGGCTAACCCGACTCCCGCCCAGCGCAATACCGACAGGTTCAAGGTCTGTGTGCAATCGTTGTAAATTCAGCTGCGGAATTGCTCCAGGCCAAGTGGGTCATTCTCTAAATTGCTCATAAATGTTGGCGCTAAAAGTTTTACTGCTACTCCCAAAAAAAGGAAGAAAAAAAAGAAAAACTAGACTACGCCTTTTGTGGCACATTAAAGCCATGAAAATGTTAAACGTTTATGTTGCTGCTGCGGCTGCTTCTTTTTCTTTGGACTGATTTGAAATTAATATAACTAAAAGCTTCTGGGTAACCTTTAACAGAACGCGCTCTTTATACGGTTAGTTTCCCTAGCCGAATGTGTATCTGTGTGTAGGAGTATCTGACGGATGCCAGCTGAAATGTTTGTTTCTGCTGCGTTCATTTTTTTTCTTGTATTTCTATAGCTCTTCTCTTTATTGATTTCCACGGCTGTGTTGCTTCGATATTTTTTATTTTGCTTTGCCAATAAGCGAACAAAAAAAAAATAAGAAAACTAGCAGCAAAATAAGAAAAGTAGCATGGTGAGAGGCGCAACGAACCGACTTTAAAGTACTCTGCTGCTTAAGCCGAAGGCATATAAAGTAGTCAGCTTTCGACTTGGAAAGTCAAACAGTAAAACGTTAAAAAAGTTATTGGCTAAACAGGCGGTCTAAAAATTTTGAGAAATTCAAAGACAGAAACAAAAAAAAAATTGTGAAATGGCTTCTAAAGTATCGTGACTTTCTTTGGGCTGCCTTTAATTAAGCTTAAACACTTAAAGCTATGTCGACTTTGTGACGTCATTCCCATGTGCTTCACTTAAGCAAGTAATACTCCTTAACATTTGAGAGCAGAGTATCAAAAAAAAAAAAAAGAAAGAAAACACGCAGCGACTTCTACAGTATTGATGTAGTTGGCCTTTGACTTTTACACACTAACACACACACACATACACTCTCTGAGCGAGCGACTCACACCTACACACAACAATCTATATACACACACATACAAAGTGCATGTGTCGATAAAAAATTTATATAAACATATACATTTATTGGGATAGTTCTGCTGCCTGTTTTGCTAGTTCGAATGACGTCATCATTAACCCTTTTACTGTGCAAATATATACCATATTTAAATATAAGCATATTTTTGGCGAATTCTTAGAGCAACTAGGCAACTACTTTTAGATCGCTATAGAAGACCGAGATTCCTGGAAGCATTTAAATACCAAACTGTGGAGCTGCCTTGATTTACTGGATATCTGTAGAGCAAACTGGTAATGGATGCAATGAGTAATGACGTACTGGAGTAACCTTTTCGAGTAATGCCATTCTAGATGATGCTTAATACCATTCTATGCAACAAAGATACACAAAAAAAACATGTTTACTTACTGGTTCGTAGAAGAAGGTCATTGGCAATTTGTTTTCTTTCTATGCTAAGTTTTATTTCTATTTATTTTAAAGTGTGCATTTGGCCAAAATTCAATTTTTTTCTAACATAGTTGGCTTTCGCTTTTGTTAAAATTAACTGTCAAGTTAGAATTATTGGGATATGCCATTGTAGAGCTCAGTTCGAATCCAAGCATCAAATCGAAAGCACATATTTAGAAGTAAAAAAAAAATAAAAAAAGGTTGGAACAAGAAAAAAAAAATGTTAAGAAAATATAACAAAAAAAGGCAAGTACAATTGTTTTATTTTAACATTTATTTCAAAATTAATATATTTTTCTTTTAGAAATTAAAGCGACTGGCGTAGACAGGAACGGTGGCCGTAAGAGTTAAACAACAGTCTTTTCCGAGTTTTTGAAGAAGAAGCCTGATAAAAACGTTGCCAGCACTCTTTTGTCCAACATCTTCGTTAAAGCCATGTCACTATCCATCAGTGCCAACGATTTTGTTGTTTGATCCGACCTCGTTTAACATCTTGCAAAGCTAAGCGCATTCATAATGTGTTCTTTGCTAATAACTTCGAAAACAACTGAAGTAAATATAGATATAACTTTGATAATTTTATATGGTATCACTTGACACAAACAGAGATTGCAAAAATCTTTCACTACAATGTCATCCTTGTACTTAAAGAAAACAAATAGTACTTTGTCTTGCTCTTATTCAACATCAGAGAGATTTCTCTTCAATAGATGCAATGAATTCGCTGATAACTTTCTATGTAAGTAAATAATACTTTTAAAAAAAGGATTTGGTTCGGAGAGATACTTTCCAAGCTCAAGGTTACAATCTCTACAAAGAAGTTTTTTGAGACTCTCAGTCGCAATCTATGGAACAATGGAAACCGTACCAGACACGCCAGAGAGTGGGGAAGAGTCCAAATAGACGGTTGCTAAGGCTGAATATGCAACAACGGAGATCCGTCGGCCAACAAGGCTGTTTACTAAACAGAGCTTTGGGAAATATTCAATATTATCGGAATTTGAAAACTTTCATGATTTGGACTATGCTTTTCCATTAAATATGTTAATATTCTTCAAATCTGATTCCTTGCAACTATTTTCCGTTTCCAAAACTGAAGCAGGAGCTTGGGATGGAAGAAAGCGATCATGAAAAGCTCTAACGCCTTTATAGAATCCCTTTTGAAATGCTATTATTTAGAAAGTGTAAAAAAAAAAAAATGAAGACCCATTAGACTAAGTGCATTGAGTAAAGAGAAGACTATGTATAGTATGTCCCAAGAATAACTTAAAAAAAAAATAAATCAGAAACAGCATGAAAAAGTTTCCGGGCTGACTCTAGTTTTCTTTTGGAATTATTGAAAGGGTTACCATAAAACAAGAATTTCTAAGTTAAAAGGATAGTTCTCAACAATCACGCGTCTGAAGTAAAACTTTTTACGCCCCACTTGGTATAGGGCATGCTCCTCCCTTCCATTTTCTTCGGGGGTATAACTGTTCTCCTGCCCAGCTTCTTCTTTTACGCCGTTCCCGTTCTTGTACGACTTTGCTCCTTCACCGCGCCTTTGCCTTCCCCGTTCTCATTCCATTCTAACACTTTTTGCTCACCGTATCAGAATCTCATAATTACTTCCAACGAAAATCTTTACTTCAAAAAATCCAAACTCTTTGAGAAAAATAGAAAAATGGCTCCAAATAAATATAGCTACCCTCGTTATAAACTCTAACCAAAGCGACAAGTTTCAGTGCTGCCAACTTGTTTGGCTTGCTCTTGCTTTAATTTTATCTACACAATTATTTCCGCTTGAGTTTAAAGCACAATATCCGTTTCCGGTTGCAGCCAGTAAGCCATTGTGTGTGTGAGTGTGTAAATAAACTGTTGGTCTTCAGGTGTAAACATTATCTGAATTTTCACGCTCGAACGTGAAATTTATTGCATCCAAAGCCACAGCCAACAACAAGTTTCTAGTAACAAGCTAGCAAAAGCCAAGTATCTGTCGTATCTTGGGGCTGCCTTGGCCCACAATCTTTCTGGTAACTTTATCGCAGCCATTGTGCAGCCCTGCCGCTTCTCCTCCTTTTTCTCCTGCTGCTTACGCTAAACTACATTTTGAATATTGAATTTAAGCTGACCTTATGGCTACTGCTGCCATTTTATTCCTGCAATTCCCATTGCAAGCAATCCGATTCCGGTATTCCGCTGTTCCGTATACCGTATCCATATCTAAATCCAAATCGAAATCGGCTCGTACATTGTGCATTGTGGCTCGTACACACACACACCAACACACACACAGCTTGCAATTGAATTTTGCGGTGCCATGTTGTTATCCTCATTGTCATCCTTTCGCCAGACAATCTCCATTTCTCCCCGTTGGCTACTCTCGCACTGGCTTGTTGTTGCCGCTTGGCAACTCTAATTTGTTGGTCTCGCAAACAAATTCATTTTCATTGAGCGCTCGGTTTGTATGTCGCCAACGTACCTGTGCCTTTACCCATGTCCTTACGCCGACTAGCTCCCCCTGGCCCTATGCCGACTCTTCATTTTGCTGCAGGCCACGTTCGGTTTTTGGTTTCGTTTGTTGAGCTTCAGACCCAACTAACCATCTGACAATTGCTACCTTCTGTCGTGACTATCCCCGCCAGACTGCACCATACCAGGACCTTGCTCTTCATTCCGTCTACCTGCCAAATGCAAATAAATAAGTTTTCTAATAATGCAGGTGGCAATTTTGCATTTGTCAGCGAGGTACGTGAAACTTTGCCCTGCTTTCCCGAACTTTCGCATCAACCCACGCTCCTAGCTCTTTAATGGTATTTGTTTGTGTTTAGTGGGAAAGTATTGGAGCACATTTATCAATGACATGTGTAAAATTGCAAGACATTGTGAAGATGGCTAAAATAATTTAAGAGCAAAATTATTTAATGGCAGGCCAAAAACAATCATCTATCTTTGTAATAAATTTTGTTTAATCTTTATGAGTTTCAAGCTTTTACGGCTCGGCAATAACATATTAATATGGCTGACTAAAGCTCAATAAGGCGGTACTCAGGTAATCTTATAATGCAATCTATGGCGATAGATTATTCTTGGATGACATTTTGACTCAAGGATAATTATGCTGCGTAGCGGTTGTAAAGTACTTTAAAAAAGAGCTCAAAATCGTTTTTTAACTAGGCGCTAAAGATAATAACTTGATAAAGCAAGCAAGGTGACTATTAGAAAGAGCACTTATATTTATGCTGGGTCTGCCGAGTCAGACTGTTACTCCTGGTGGAGCATAGGGCCATGCGGTTTCCATTTTATTATGATTTCTAAAACGTGGGGTTCGTGTATACTGCCGGAGCAGGTGGATTATCCGCAGGAACACGGGTACCACTTGGTGAATGAATATTTCTCGGGTTTACTCTTATGTTTATAAAGAAATATGTGAGGATGCAGGGTTCTCACAGTAAGTTATAAGCTCCAAGTCAGTCCTGACAACTCTGCACGCAATGACAGTTAACTTTTAAATAGGACGCCCTTAACCTGGAGAGTAGACGCCTTTTACAGCCGTTCATTCTGAGTACAGACGCTACGTTGTGTATCTCCATATAATCGCGAAGCCATGATTCGCCTTCTCACAATTAGGTAGCCCCCAGAACGGTTGTTCAGGGGGTTACCCAGAGGTTACTTGACTGAAAGTTGGAAGCTTGTGAGCTGCTTGAACCGGTCAGCAAAAGAATCATTACTGGCTACTCCCAAGTGAATGGCGATCAAAAATTTTCCGCATTAGCAAGCACTTCTGCGAACGTCTCCATCCTTCGGTGAGACTTACTCTACCTTATATAAGTATACCCTGGCTTTCACTAAGGTAAGAAGCCGCATGAGCGGATGCGGTGCTTTTACTTTAACTGAAGCGCAATACTTTTTTTTAAATATTTAATACTTAAACAATTTTTTTTAAGATTTAGCCATGCCGGCTTTAAGCATTTATATGGGGTATATATTGCGTATACGCATTTTCTTAGAAGTTTCTTAATTATACACTTTAGCTTATGATACAAAGGGTTTATTTAGTTTTTACAAATCAGAGCTACAGAGATAGTGGTCAAAAGTATTTTGACATACAAAAATATTTTGTCATTACTTATTATGTATTAATTATATACCTTCAAATCATTTTTTTTTTTTGAGAATACTGTTAAATGAAACTCCTAAAAATACATAAGTTTATTATTGATAATATTATAGTTGAGAAGATTAGAACGATTTATTATACATGTTAGTAGACAAAAGTATTTTGTCAATAGAAAATATTTTGTCAGATGAAGAAAAAGCGGTAACTTTGTATAAAATTAATAATAAAAAGTAAACTTTTCTTTGACGTAACAGATCTTTTTTAAAAGTTCAGGACTTAACTTTACCAATTTTTGCTATGTTTCGTGTAAACTATCCGTACAACGCATTTTTTTAATAGTTGTCTTTTCTTGCGATCTTGATAAATTTAGGTGATGTTTTTCAATGGGCTGACATTAGTTAAATTTTTTCATTCTATTAAGATCCAAGCTTTAAATTTATTAACTTATCTCAAAAAATTTAGGCATGATGCATTATCCTGTACCATAATATGGGATTCTTCAGTAACTCTGCAACCTGAAATGGACCCGGTCATTTAGGATGTATAAATATTTGTCTTTATTTTTCATTGTGATATCAATTGGTGCTCAATCGTCCAAGAAAATTAAGCTTTAACTTATTAAAAAAATAAAGAGCCTTCAACATGCTTTACACTTACCCATTCCGAAACATTTTTTAATTACCTTCAATTAACTTTTATTCTTCAATATAGGATACTCAAACGAGCTTTATTATTATTATTATTGACATTTTCAATATTTTATACTATAATGTAATACAAATTATGAAGAAGAAGCTTCAAATTTTCTCGATTATGCGCTATTGCTCTGAGCTTTCACAAGAGAAAGAAAAAGAAGCTTTATATATCCATAATTTGTATTTCCAAAACGATCATGCCTTGTTTTTATATTATTTAGCAGGTGCTAATTTTTAAGCCTATTTTTTTTTTATCAAATTAATGGATTGTATTAGCTACAAAGGTAAAACGGGCTTTCTTTTTTGAAAATTAATATTTTATGTTGCGTTTTGAATTTAATTGAGAAAGCTTTGATTATTTTATATAAAGGGTTTTTTAATAAAAATAAAAATAAAAAAAAAACACCGTTTTGCATAGCAATGAAATTCTTTATTCCTGTGAAAGTACATTCGATGCCATTATGTATGGAACTCGATTTATTTTGAATGACCACCACGGGCACGCTTGCAGAAGTCCAGTCGCTGAACCCAATTTTCGACGGTTTTCAAGCATAAATCGGCCGATAGTGCTGCAATTTCACGTTCGATATTCGTACGAAGTTCATCAATCGTCGCTGGCTTGTTGGCATAGACCATAGACTTGACGTAGCTCCACAGGAAATAATCTAACGGCGTCAAATCGCACGACCGAGGCGGCCAATTGACTTCGCCATTTCGTGAGATAACACGTTCACCAAACTTGGTTTTCAATAAATCGATTGTGACATTCGCTGTGTGGCTTGTGGCGCCGTCCCGTTGAAACCACATATTGTCCAAGTCCATATCATCCAATTCGGGACAAAAATATTCGGCTATCATTGAGCGGTAGCGATTCCCATTCACAGTAACGTGCCGGTCTTGATTATCACGGCGAAGTACGGCCCAATGACACCGCCAAACCGTAGTTTTTTCCGGATGCAATGGTGACTCATGGAGAACGTGTGGATTGTTGCTTGTCATTCATCCAAAAATGAGCCTCACCGCTAAAGAAGATTTTTCAATGAAAATCCGGATCATTTTCATGTTGATGCTCAGCCCAATTCACGAACATACTACGCTTCTGCTGGTCAAGCGGCTTCAGCTCTTGCGTCAATTTGATCTTGAATGGATGTAGGCCATGATCTTTTCGTAAAATTCGCAATAACGATGTCACAGTGATGCCCAACGCTTCAGAACGACGTGTGAGAGACTGATTTGGGTCGTCCTCAATTGATGCGCTAGCGGCAGCAATATTCTCGACACTTTTTTGTCTCACTGGCACGGGAACATTTTGTACTGTGCCTGTGGATTAAAATTTTTCCACTAGACGCTCAATTGTTGATCTGGCAGGACAATTATGACGACCATAAATTGGACGTAGCGCTCTTAAAGTTGAGGCCACTGTAACGAACGACAAAAAAAAAACAGTGTATTTAAAATTCGAGGCGAAGTTTCCCAAAAAAGAATATATTTTTCTCCTTTAGTTGTTTTGTGATTTGCTTTGCTGTGATTTTGTCTTTATGCGCTGCTTTAGTCAGATTAACCAGCTACGTGTGAGTGTGTGTGTGTGTGAGTGCGAGTGTGTTTGTGTGAGTTTGAGTGTGTTCAAGGCAATAAGTTGGGGCTACC